>JAUMJK010001070.1:0-600000 GCA_033558105.1 Coccyzus lansbergi
GAGGCTCGGCCCGGGGGAGGCTCGGCCTGCGCGCTGCAGGTGAGGGGGCGCGCGGAGCGGGGGCGCGGCCGCCGGGCCGGGGTGCTTCTTGCGTAACGCGAGCGGCTGCGGCCGTCCCCGGGCACCGCTCCCCGCGGCGGCGGCGGCCGCTCCCGTTCGCGGGGATGGGGGTGGGAGCCGGGTCCCCATGTCCCGCGGGCCGCGCGGGCGGGGGGAGGACCGGGCGCCGCCGTCCGCCGGGGCCCTCGTGGCGTGGCGGGGGGGCCGGGGTCGTCCCCCCTCCTCCGGGTCCCGAGACAGCGAGCGGCGGGTGGGGGGCTGGGTGCCGCCGTTCCCGGGGCTGCGTCCCGGGCGGCGGCCGCGCCCCGGCTCTGCGGGGCGATGAGGGGCCGGTGGCTTTCCGCCTCCCTCTCTGTCGCGCTTTTCCAGGCCGCTGCGGGACCGATCGCGTGATAGTTCCTGGAAACGTTGCTTTATGTAACCGCAGATTTGCCGGGCAGCCGGGCCGGGGGAGAGGGGGCCGGTTGTGCCGTTCTGCGATCTCGCTACAAAGACACCCGGGACGGTGTCGCCCGGGGGAAAAAAAAAAACCAAACGCCTAAGCACCTGGCGGCCGTCGCGGGTCTCGCCGCGTTTAACGGGGATGCGGGAGGCTCCCCGGCGTTTGGGCTGTTTCTGTTCTTTCTCGGTAGCCGCGCGTGCCCGAGGCCCCTGGGCCGGGATCCGCAGTCGGCGGCCGCAGGGAGCCGCGATCAGCCGGTATTTTTAGGAAGGCGTCTTCGCCCGGGCGCTGAGCCGCCTCTCCGCTAAGGGGCTTTCGTGACAAACACTAAACCGACAGGAGAGAGAAAAAAAAAAAAAAAAAAGGGAGGGTGTCGGCGGTTGGTCGTGAGGCAGCGCCCCGCAAGCGCAGCCCCTTTGTTCTGGGCTGGGGCGGCGGCGGGCGGGCCGGGCGCCATGCGGAGCCGCGCGGACAAAGGGCCCCGCGCAGCCCGCAGGTGGGCGCGGGGCGGCCCGAGGGAGCGGCGCCATCGCCCCGCGCGGGGCTCGGCCGGGACGGCCGCTCGGGCTCTCGTGTGCGGTTACGAGGGGCCGCGGAGACGCTTAGCCGGCGGCGCTGTGCTAGCGAGCAGAGACAACCCCCGAATCGGCGCTGCCTTCCGCTCTACCTGCCCCAGGTCGCCTCTTACGTGCGATATTTCTGATAAGGTGTGTACGCTCGGCTCTGCTGCACTGCTGGGGTCAAGCGCAGCTCCGCTCCCGACGCTGTCGCACAGTTACTGCTGTGTCAAAGACAACCCGATTTCTTTTTTTTTTTTTTTTTCTCTTGTCCTTCTCCCTTGAGTGGTTGCGCTCGGTTTCATTGTGTTTGCTCCGCGGTGTGTAACCCACTTGGAGTCGTCTTTGGCCTCCTCGGTCCAGAGCCTCGGTTAAAATATTGCTACGTGCATCGCTTCTGTGATCCTTATTCAATCAAAATGTTGACTTTGATGGGAAACTTGAATGAATAAGGATTCTAGTTTTGGCCTAAAGACTTGCTTTTAAACTAACAAGTTCAAAGACTGGTGAGTAAAGATCCTTAATAGCATTGGCACTAACAGTTGTTATTATAGAAATTCTCACGTCACAGATGTCTTTGACTGTTGGACGTACTAACGCCCCTTAGAATAGATCTGCCTCTACTTTCCATTTTTATTTACTCTATGTTTTTTAACGCATCTTGCTCTGCAAAGGGCTTTTAACTAGCTTTTAAAACATGCGGCTTCCTCGGTTTTACTTAAAAGCCTCGAGTTTCTACTGTGTGGGGTTTTGTTTATTGGTTTTCTTAAAGGAACAGATCTGAAAGGTGTCAAAAGGCTTAAGAGTCTTCCCATGAGCAATATGAACTTATGTGACCTCCTCACAGCTTATCTTATCCTAAGAAGGAACGGTATTTGCCATGCTTTGCCCAAAATTCGTAGAACACATTTTTTGCTATTGCAATAAAGTCTAAATAGAATCTGTGATGGATTTCAGTACCACACTGCTTTTTGTCGGTCCTTTTATCTTGGCATACAAGTCATGAATAGAGTAAACCTTTAGCTCATTTTAAATTGACTTATTTTAACAAATAGTTATGCAAACTATCCTTATGCAATAGTTTTTTCCAGACAGCAATCTTGCTGCTGTTATAACATCACTATGATGCAATAATATGAACAATAAAATCCTCTGTTTGAGCCTTATTACACACTGTTAAGCAATGTATCTGACTCATCAGCCTAATTGACTCTTCTAGGTGACCTTGCCATGATCATTACAGTCAGTTATGAGATATAAATGTGCTTAGGATATGTAATAGAAATAAAACGTGAATAGATGGCCAACTCCTGCAATCCTTTCTAAAAGAAAATGACAGTTGATTTCCATGTTACAGTATTTTACAGTGTCTGAAAATAATTCACACCCCACCCCGTGATTTTAAAAAAAGTATATCTGTCTGTCTACTACTGATGCTAAGCACGACTTTCAGAAATAAGATGGTGTAAGAAAGGGTATACTTGGATTTGACTCAAAATGTGGTAGAAGCAATGCTCTGAAAACCCTGTTGTATTAAAAGGTTGATCTGAAAGGAATTATTATTAAGACCACCTTGGATAGCTTAGTTGTATTTTGAATTGGTCCATGTCCAAATTAGCATACTATGGGGCTGAATTTTCTGGCCTATATTATACAAATGTATCTTATATCAGAAAGAATCCATTATTTAAGATATAAGGGGTTTTATTTTCCCTTTTCTTTAATTGCTTGTGATATAATTTTCAGTCTGTCCTAAAGTATTTGAATAATTAACCAGTCTTTGATATAGAGGTGGTTACGCAGCAGTTAGCCATATAGGTGCCAGTGCTTCAAGTACTCCTTTTGGAGTGGAATGCAGCCTAATAAAGAAAATTGTGTGCTTGGCATGGGCAGTGGTCTTCCTGCTTTCAAGTTGCAGAGTCAGAGCTATAACGATTGCTGTTTCTCTGCTGTGTTCACAGTGTGTGGTAGATATCAACATTGTACCAGCAGTGTTTGTTTTACGTATGTGTACTCCAGTTGTTATATAACAAGATGCATGTTTAAAGCATCAGCTGTGATTAATTGACATAATTCTGCCGCCTTTAAATAGCGCTATATAAATTTAGGGTAGCTGAAGGTCTATTCCATGATTGGCATTTTAAGAACACAGCTCAATAACAGAAAGCCTTTTGTTGTCAGAATAATTAACATTTGCTTTTGTTTGTTTGAGGGTTTTTTTTTTTTTTTTGAATGGTTCTTAACTAGGTGAAAGCTGAGATTGTTTTCCTAGAACACTGTCAACCCGATTTTCCTGCTGTCAAGTGGCTGTTGAAATGCAGAGGTATACTGACCTAGTACTTTAACTTCAATAACCTTTTTTCTTTTTGGGTTTTATAATGATACTGGAAAGGGGTGTGATATTTAAAACTGCATGGTTTATATACACATATGGTTATATATTACATATATATAATTGCATTTTTATGCAAGTTATATTTCCTTAGTTTCTCAGCTTTAAATTTTTTCATGGTGGTTTGAGTAACATTTTTCGATTTTTGTGTCATTCCTCCTTGCCATAATCAGAGTAGTTAACAGCTTGGTTTGGAAGAATTGAACAGATCTGATAGAATCATCCTGTCTTCCAAAGGCAGTGGAGCAAGATACAGGTCAAATTTGTACCCATTAACCGTGACTGACTTTTTTGAGCAACAGCTACATTTAACATATGTTTCATGCTCTCCAAATAATAGTATTATATGCATAATTTGTGTAATTTACCTTTGGGAAGCAGGCTGTACTTTAATGAGTTAATTTGTAGTTATTAAGATAAACAGTAACTTAAATAATTTCCATAACAATTAATGCCCTTTGTAAAAATCACATATGACATGAACTTTCTGGGTACAGCTTGGAGGTGGGTAACATGAAAGTACAATAGTGTTAAAAGTTTCATGACGATCTTACTATTTTTTTAGTATTTGATTGAAAAGTGTTGTAATAAGTGGGTTTTGATGTTCCCAGAGGACTGTATTGTGTAGACATCTCCCTTTCTTTTCTTTCAAGATGATCAACATTTTAGCAAAAATAGGTCATCTTGTACAAAGCTATCATCATCAGCGTTCCACTGACCTAATTACATGTTGATCCTGAAACTGTAAGCACTTAAGATGCCTACGAAGTTGTAAGAAAAGGGAACTGTGTACAGGATCAATAGTTCTGCATTGCTCCATGCTGTTGTAATGGATTCATGGTCTCTATGAGTGCAACTATATTATGGCAGTAATTGGTGGTAACATTTATATTGTAAATGCCTTTCTCTTTTGTGACTGCAGATGACATGCCCATCACAGCATAAAATGCAGTCACCTAGGGTTTTTTTTTTTGCCAGAAAGTTTTAACTTCATTTGCTCTATATTGTCTAGACCCCCTTAGCTGCCAATCTATCCTAAGGGTAGTATCACTCTTCCAATGGAGCCAGCAATTAAAGCTTTTTTTCAACATGAATGTAATTTTACCAACAGTGTTAGATAACAAGGCAGAAAAAGTGTGTTGAAGGATTTCAGTGGAGATTGGAATTAGGCCACATCCTCTATCTCAGAGGATTCCTGAATTAAGTTAGACCTAAAAGAGATTCACAGCAAAATTTTGGTCTGTGAAAAGCGGTAGAGCGGCTCTAAAGTATTTCAGCAGTGGCCAGGTGGGCTGTGTATTCACCACCTTAAGCTTAAACTCAGCCTTTTGTCCTGTGTGTCCAATAAGAATGATAATTTTTTTCTGTACCTCTTAAAAGTCTTGAGACAGATAGTAACTGTTCTTAAAATGCTTTGAAGATGAAATGCAAACTATATTCTTCAGTTTTTCATCGTTTGGAATGCAAACGGGCCATTTTGGTATCTGTGAGCAGGTTTTACACCAGCTCTTCTGATGTGTAGATAGATATTCAAAATAGATACATTTTGACAGAATGGCAGTACTAATATAATTAATGAGACCTACTGGGACAAGAACAACTAAAAGTGTACACAGACCCATATCAGTATGAGTTTTATGGCTTGTCTGCAGTTTGCTGTATAGTGGTGATTGAGATAAAGGCATGGTTCTTCTTTAAAATAAAAGGTTGTACTTGGCTATTAGTTCTTCCAGTTTTGAAGGACTGAGAGAGAAATATTTTGGAAACATGGCGATACAAAAATTGTGGTGGAGCATCCAGCTGTTAGAAGTGGGATTTCATTTAGTTTCATAGAATTGCTGTCAAAATGTTAGAGCAATAGAATTAAGCAATTATTTATTTCATTCTAGGATATCTTTGAGAAATTATGTTTGGAGATAGCATGAATTATTTTGCTGAATATAAATAATATGCAGTTACTTTGGGGGGAAACACGTATATGAGGAGGCCTATATGCATTCTCTAAAGCAGAAATTACTTCTGTAATTGCACAGAATAGAGAAAGGAAAGAGTGTGGCTTTGTCCTTCAACCTTCTGAAACATTTCAGTTATTGCAGTGTGAATACACAAATCTCCAGGTTCAGATCCTTAATGTACTATTTTGACGCAATTGGATCTCTTATGTATTTTTTTGAAGTCCATGGATAAATTAACATTTTCCTTATTTGTGCATATGTAATTTCTTGCTTCAATAGCATGAGTTCTATACAATAGTGTCATTAATACTTGGATCTAGGGTTGCATTCTGCTTCTGTTGAAGCCAATGGCAAAATTGCGGTGGGAGCAAGACTGGGTCTGTAATTAAGTTAATAGGGTCGAGTGTTATTACATTGTTGAATTGGCACTCAATGATTAACATCAACCAACCAAAAAAAAAAACCAAACCTTTAACGGTGACTAATGTAAGGCAGAATTAAATGTTGGTTTTATAACACTTTATGAGGGAGTGATAAAGCAATTGAAAAAATAATCATAAGGGAAAATATTAGAATTTGAAATGTAGTCAGAGGAGACATTACAGTTCATTAATTTATGTGTAAATACTGATGTTTTCCAGTAGTACTCTAAAATGCAAGTGAAGTGAAATGGCTGGTTTCATTGAAGGCATTTTGCCATTTTCATCAGATGGAATTTAATTTGTTTACAGACTTAGCATTGAGCTGATCCACATGAAGAAGTATTAATAAAAAAAAGCTTTGACTCCTGTTTTTTAAGCACCAATTCTAGCTACCAAGATAAAAGTGCTCAAGGAAGATGTGAAAAGAGCTGAAGATTTATTGTTGTTTTTTTAGTCCACTGAAGTAATGCCATTAGAACTAACTCTATCAATAGAAAACCAGTAAGAGTATGTCAGTGGGTTACACGTCTGTCTTGATGTCTTTACTGATGGACTTTGGCAGAGAGCAAAGTTGAATGAGAGAAAAACCATGGTCGTTTTGATAAACAGTATTTGCAGTAGACTTGCATGCTACTGAGGTTCTGTCTGTTTGTGCCAGGAACAATGTGTACAGGAGGGAGACTGAGCAAAACAGGAGTTATCACTGCTACAGTGAGCAGATTGTATACCAGAATGGCCTAAACTGTAGAAGTCCAGGGGAACAAGGCACGTGAACTCTGCAGGTTGTTGGGTTAATTGTACCTGAGTGCCAGCGCTAAGGCTGCAGGAGATTGTTTGCACATTCACTTGACTTTTTACTGATACATAGATGGTCATACTGAAGCATGCCTTTGTGGTGTAAATTCATGTAATAAAAACCCCAAACCAACAACTTTTTGCTAATAATGATAATTATTAATATTTTTCCTACATCACAGTATTGGACGAACATCAAAGTGGAATCACTTTGAATTGGAGACCATACAGATAGACACAAAGTCATAGTTCTTAATCCTGAAACGGTCTTGTTCAAGACTGAACATACTGCTTCTGAATCATGTGGAAATTGAAGATTGGAATATAAGCTGAAAAAAAAAAGTTATGTAAAATCTGTGTAGGCGTAGTTTAATTTTTATAAATTACACACAAATCCTTTGTTTTTAAGTACTTCCACGCTCTTGCAACTGTTGCAAGTAAGTGTAGATGTTCCAGGCTATATGCCGGATAAATACAGAGAAAATAATGTTGTATATCTATATTACTCTACTTTTTCTAAAAGAATAAATGCTTTTATTTGGATTTGATGTAGCTCTCTAGTATTGTAAATTCAATAAGACCTCTGCATTGACCATGGCCTGAAATGTCACATAAGTTTGTTTGAACCCTTTTGACTTAACAGAATCACAGAACAACCAGGTTGGAAGGGACCCATCAGATCATCAAGTCCAACCATTCCTATCTAACACTAAACCAAGTCCCTCAATACCTCATCCACCCGTGCCTTAAACACCTCTAGGGAAGGTGAATCAACCACCTCCCTGGGCAGCCTATTCCAATGCCCAATGACCCTCTGTGTGAAAAACCTCCTAATCTCCAGCCTAAATCTCCCCTGGCGGAGCTTGAGGCCATTCCCTCTTCTCCTGTCCCCTGTCACTTGGGAGAAGAGGCCAGCTCCCTCCTCTCTACAACCTCCTTTCAGGTACTTGGAGAGAGTAATGAGGTCTCCTCTCAGTCTCCTCTTCTCCAGGCTAAACAACCCCAGCTCTCTCAGCCGCTCCTCATAGGGTCTGTTCTCCAGCCCCTTCACCAGCTTCATAGCTCTTCTCTGGACTTGCTCCAGAGCCTCAACATCCTTCTTGTGGTGAGGGGCCCAGAACTGGTCACAGTATTCAAGGAGCGGCCTCACCAGTGCTGAGTACAGACTTGAATAAGAGTTGGCTGATATGCATACTAAGAAACAAGCAGTGATTTTGTAGGTATTCAGCACATGTTATACTGTTCCCTGCTGCGTGCTGTTGGTTATGCATTTCCTGAGAAATGCATAAGTTGTTAATAATACAAGCGAATATTGTTATATGTCAAGATAATTACAAATCATTAGCCATGCTTTCCCAGTGTTACCCAATAAATAAAAATCACAGTATTTTTCTTCTTTTAATATAAAGTCATGTTACAGAGACTTAATATTCTACAGATGCCACATTCAGGTGGCCTTATCTTTTTTTGGTTTTAAATTCTGTGGTTCAGCAGTGACTACTGGGTTTTTTTTTAATACTATGTTGCACTAGGTTTCAACCAACAAAGATTCACCTAGCAGTGAAATGGACAGAATGAACAGCAAAGCAGTTTTTACTGAATGTTTGGACAAACTGATGTTGCTTTGTTGGGAGGCTTATTTTTGGTTTAAAAAAACGGATCTGGCTCTTATTTAACTTCACAGAAATAGCCCTTTGACCTCAGTTTGAGTTTTAGATTAGGATCTAACTATGTAATTGTTTGTATAGTAGAGATATACTTCTACTTTACAAACATGGAAATCTGTGGTGCTTCTTTTGTACTAAAATCTGAAATTATGTCTTTGGGGTGGCTGGCTTCTAAATATTTTCCATTAAGGCTTTATTATCGAAGACAAATAATTACATGTCAGTAATTAACCATGGTTTTTAGGAAATTCTACTTAGCTGTTCTATTAAATGTGTTAATTTTTCATGACAGAAGAGTTGGCATGGTTTGATGGAACAGAACTCAGCTTGAAACCTGGGCCTTTATGACCTTGCTTAATTGTTATTACATCACTTGTTTCTCTTTGCCTTCTGGAAAAGCAGGCAGAATACAATTAATTAAATCTTTCATAACTTTCCTAACTGATAATGTTAAAATTAGTTTAATTAGTCATTGCAAAAACATTCTCAATAAATAGTGACATTCATCTGAAGAGGTTGATTTTTATTTTTTTGCTATACAGGCAAGAATCATTGCTGATTCAATTGCCTGTTCTAAAAGAATCAGTTGGCATACTATACCTCTTTCACCAGGAACATGACTGACTACTGAGAAAGTGTATCTCAGATCAAGATCAAATGATCTTATGAGAATGAAGTATTTTTTGCATTAAGAGGGATCAAATAAAATAAAGGCCAATTTAAATCTTAAGTTCATTTTAATGATTAAAATATCTAAATCTAAAGGTTAAGCTAGTATTCCTTTGTTAAAAGTTTGACTTTTAGATCTAGTCTAGTATGACTTTTTAGATCTAAACTTCTACTTTAATGCAAAAACTTTTCTAAAGGTGCACCTGCTTCAGTGGTGTTAAACTTTATTTTGATGTAGAAAGGTGATTTTTCAAATGCAGATTATTAATTAAGTAGTACTTCTGTAATGTAGTTTTCAATGCTGATCTTAAAGTTTCCTTTGTTAGAAACCAGGAAAATTATGTTATGGATTTTTTTCTTATCAATATTTTTTTAATAGTTAGATAGCTGTTCAAATCAAATGCATGCATTTACTAGTTTGAATTCACAGGATTGATAAAAAAGGCATTTTAAAATTATGTGTATGTATAAACATTTGTATTTAGATATATGTGTAGGATACGTAGTAATAATTAAATCTTCAAGCATTTTAATGGATAGTGGTGTTATTTTAAGACAAAAGAAAGCACTCCAGCTTGTCTAAATCAGCTTATGTTACTTTTAATCCCCGAAGGACCCAAATATACAGCATTTCTAAGTCACATACCACAGCTGTTTTCAGAAGAGGTGCTTCAATGTGGAAGGATCAGATAGTTTCCAGTGCTGCTCATCAGTGTGCCTAGTGTCTTGTCATGTTAAGTGTTGGAGGTTTAGACTGGTCAGTGGTATCATGGAAAGTTCTGTGACAAAATTACTGGAGGATCAAAACTCAAATTCTTTTTATTTTTTTTTTTTTTTCATTTGGTTCATATTATACTTGTTTTGGATGCAAATCTGCTACCTAGGTGTCATAAATTTAAAATATCAGTTGTTTCAGTGTTGAGCTATCTTCGTATTACAGCAGGTTTAATGAACCAAATGCTAGTCTGGGCTTTTTTTATCAAAAGCTACTTCTGCATGTCGAGAACGAGCAATTCCTAAATAGTAATCAAATTCTCTATTTATTCTAGGGTTTGAAGAAGATTCCTATTGCCTCTGCCAAGAAAATTGGTTCTAGACTCTTCTCTCTGAGAATATGAAAGAAAAGGAAGAATGTGCATCGAGTTAAAATTACTCTGTTTTTCAAGTTGTGGAGCAAGTAGTACTGCAGAAAAAGCTTACTCTATTGCTCATTGTAGTTCTACTACAAATTGTTTCTGATGCAGCTGAGAAAAATGCAGACCCTTAAAAAGGAACACGGACCTGTTGACACAAGTAGCAATGTGGACAAAATCATGGTACTTAAGTCTACTTTAGCAGAAGTGTCTGAAGAATTACCTACAAATGAAGATATGCAACTCACTGAAGCAAGTAGTGGAAAAAGCAAATCTTCAGCTTGCCGGAGAAAGCGAGAATTCATTCCAGATGAAAAGAAAGATGCCATGTATTGGGAGAAAAGGCGGAAAAATAATGAAGCTGCCAAAAGATCTCGTGAAAAACGACGACTGAATGACCTTGTCTTAGAGAACAAACTAATTGCACTGGGAGAGGAGAATGCCACTTTGAAGGCGGAGCTGCTTTCACTGAAGCTGAAGTTTGGTTTAATTAGTTCTGCAGCCTATGCCCAAGAGATACAGAAACTCAGTAGCTCAACAACTGTGTATTTCCAAGACTATCAGAGTTCTAAATCAAATATTAACTCATTTGTAGATGAACATGAACCATCTATAGTTGGTAGCAGTTGTATTTCTGTCATTAAACATTCTCCTCAAAGCTCAATGTCTGATGTGTCTGAAATATCCTCCATAGAGCATACTCAACCAAGTCGAATACAGAACAACTGCAGAAGTCCTGAAAATAAGTTCCAGATTATAAAACAGGAGCCCATGGAATTGGAGAGAGAGCCAAGAGATGACAGAGGTTCATATAAAGCAACCATATATCCAAACTACATGGGAGCTACCTTTAACGTGTACTCACATTCTCCTCCTCTCTTGCAAGTTAACAGATCCTCCAGTAATTCCCCCAGAACGTCAGAAACCGATGAAGGTGTAGTTGGAAAGTCATCTGATGGAGAAGATGAACAACAGGTTCCTAAGGGTCCAATTCATTCCCCTGTTGAACATAAAAATGTTCATGCAACAGTTAAAGTTCCAGAAGTGAATTCTTCTGCTTTGCCTCACAAGCTTCGAATTAAAGCCAAAGCCATGCAAGTTAAAGTAGAAGCAGTCGATAATGACTATGATGCAACACAGAAATTGTCATCACCCATTGACATGTCCTCAAAAAGACATTTTGAGCTGGAAAAACATGGTGCACAAAACTTGGTGCATTCTTCCCACACTCCCTTCTCAGTTCAAGTGACTAACATTCAAGACTGGTCACTTAAACCAGAACTCTGGCATCAGAAGGAACTCAATGTAAAAATTCAGAGTGGTTGCAAAACTGGAGTTGTTGACATGAAAGACAGTCTCTACAATGTTTCTGAGTCAGACAACCTGTATTTGAAGCAGGGCATAGCAAACTTATCTGCGGAGGTTGCTTCACTTAAAAGACTTATAACTACACAACAAATCTCTGCATCAGACTCTGGTTAAGTTACTACTGAATAAAGGCTTATTGTTTTAAAGGATGTAATTTGCAGTAGATCAATATGTTTTGTATAATGCTGAATTTTCACTGGACTTGTGATGTCATTTCACTGTAATGTTCACATTATGTCTAATTGATGTCTTTTTGTGCACAAATTACTATGAAGACTAGGTTGTGTTATGATCACTATGCCTTGTGTATAGTCAAGTAGCCTGTACAAAGGCTGTATATAGTGAACTTTATTTTCTTTTTGTTCTTCTATAAAGCGTGCAAGTTACCAGTTACAATAAAATATTGGTGACAAACACAGAAAATTTACTCCAGTTCAGTTGATTTTATGAACTTGTAAATAAGTTGTTAATTAAAACCTGACTTTTTCTTAACACTGTGCTCAAGTTCACTTACATGTTTGATTTTTACAGCCTAACAACCAAATTACAATTTACAACCTGTAATCCTTCTGCCACCTTTTTCCTTAACACTTTTTTTAGAAGAGAATAGAAATAAAGTGACTATTTATAAATGAAACAGTACCAAGTTATAGCCTTAGCCATCTTTAACTTATTTATTAGTAGAAGTTAACTAAAACCCACACAAATTCTAACTCAGTAACTCGTATATCAGCAACATTTTTTTCCTCCTTCTATTTCAGATAATTCAGTAATGAGTTTCCTGAATGATTTATTGTGATGAACTATTTTTTTCAATGTTGTTAATCGGTGTTTTAGATTAATTAAGTTGGATTTGTGCGTCTGCAAATTATTCAGAGCCTTGCAGCAGACAGAACTGGACACTAACATCCTTGTGCATGCACTGGGTGCAAACATGGAAATAAGTATACACAAAGGCTGCATAAAAGAATCTGCCCCTCTTGCATACCATGGTTCTTTCTACAGCAGACCATGGGCCACCTGTAGATGAAAGATAAGTTTACTGGATCTGTAAACTCTCAGCTCAACTAGGCAACTATCTGTGTAAGGGACAGGCAATAGCAGTAGCAGAGTTAGAGGAGTTAGCTCTTTTAGTTCCCAGTGTGGGGCATGCACATGATTGCATTATTAAATAAGTCTTACCACCAGTTTGGCCTTGGTTTCAATGGCTTAGTAAACTTAACTGGAATACCCTAACTGACTAAAGGGCATTGTGCTAGAACTTCTTCAGTGTAAGAGGCTAGGTGAAGAACTGCACAATCCAGATGCTACTAGCCCCTTACAATTTATGCAGATAGTAAGTTGTTCACTTGATGACTGGACAGGACTGCAGTGCTCTTTGTGTTTGAGAAGAGCCATTAAACCATGTAGACCAGAGTTACATCACATATCCTTGGTTTGGCTTACCAAAGTCTTTCATTTAAAAATTAAAAATAATTTATAAGTAGAACATAGAATTGGCAGAGATTCTTTTCATGACATTTCCCCCTTCTTTTAATGTACTAACAAGTCAGACTAACAAATAAGATTTTCCTAAAAAGGCTTTTTATTAATTGCCATGCTGTATAATGGATGGAAGCTTTTCCATAGACTTAGGATACTAATTAAGAAAACAATATGTAGGTATTGTTTTTTAAATTCATACTTGACTTGAGTGAAAGGAACTTTGTCAATTTTTTGGGGATATGAAAAGGAGTCTTGAGTCACTCCTGACAGCTCTGAAGCTTGGTCCAGCAGTCAAGGCAATGGCAAAACTCCCTGATGTCAGCAAGGCCAGGATTTGATTGTGTACCTTTTTGAGAGCTAATGATTCACAGTCATGTTCTGGGAAGACCTTGGCACAGAAATCACGGGTACTTCCTGAGCTTTTTTGAGCCTTCTAACTGCTGTGCTGTATTTGTGGCATTCAGAGTTATTAAACTGTTATTCTTTTTTCATGCCTTAATAATACAATAGACCCCATAGTTGGGCTCTGTATGTATTTGGTAATTAATATAGATGACATTTCAATGTTACTGAAAATAAGCTCAGGATTATTGCATGAAATGTAAAAAAATTGCATTGAATGATGGGGATATGAAACATGAGGCAGTGATTGCTACTGTCTCTTTGCTTGCTAAGTATCTTCTGTAAGCAACAATAAAATTCTTTAAATATTTTGCATATTATTTATCACATGTAATGTGTTCAAGGGGAGGACTTAAAACTCTCAGTGTTGCCATCTGTGTAAGCCTAGATCTACTGGGGTTTTTTTCCATTTCTTGTTACAGTTGTTTGTCATAATGGAAGAATGTTGTCCTCTTTCTAGCTCATTATATATTTTGTGTATCTGTTTTGTGCAATTAATACTTAACAGTAATGATGTAGTTAATTTGTTGAAGGATGTCATTGCAAGAAAGTTATAGCATGGAGCTTAGGAGCACAATCAGATGTTATTTATACTCCCTTTATACCTTAGTGTTATGCTTCATTTGAAGAAAGAAATAAATAATTTGTCTTTTGTTCAAAACTGGATCTAATTACAATATGACTTTCTATTACGTTTATCATCCTCGTTCAACACAGGGGTGTTAGCTGCAGTTGATGACAAATCTTCCTGTGCTGGAGTTTTCTGCAGCTAACACTTGGACTCTCTCACAGAGATTGTAAAGTCACAGAATGCACAAGCTTGCATGGCAGATATGAAGCCCCATTCTTGGCTCACCCTCCTCGGCCTTTAGCCTGCTTTCCTTCAGGACATGCTACCAGAAAGCATGGAGAGTCACATTGACTGGGGGAGGGAGAGAACACAGTGGGACTGTGCCTATCCAATGATATGACCAGAGGAGCCGGGGACATGGATAACTGTGCTCTTCCAGCCTACCTTCTGTGTACCATAGAAAACAAATTGGTCTCCATGTTTTCATCCGTGTCTTCTTTGCTAGTCCTTCCATTGGAGACTGCAAGGTTGGTTTGAGCATGAAATGGGCTTTACCTAAGTGGATTTAAAGTTGCATCACATCCTCTGTGTTAGAAAAAGCCTTTTAAGCTCAGTTATTAACTGACAAAACATACTGAAAGTAGAATCTTTCTCATATGAAGGAACATGGCTGACAGGAAATTAACTGAAAAATGACTGTAGAGTGTGCCTTCAAATGAGAATGTTAAGGAAGACTACATACAGAAACTGCGAACTACAGAGACTTACCAATGTAAATTGTAATTTTTTTCTTGGAAATATACTAATTACCCAGCTAGGTTAGTTTGGCTAGTCCCAAACCTTGTGTGTGGTAATCATTACTATGAAGGGCTTCATGGATGTAGTAGTTCATGGCAACTGTTGATGAGCAAGGAAAGTTCTTCCTTAGTAACATCAACTGGTGCTTAATCAACATCGAACTGTATGTATCAGGTTGTCTGTTAAATCTGCCTAACTTAATTATGTATAAACATGGTAACATATCTTCATGTTCTACCACTACCTATATATTGGTAGGTACAAAGTCTGGGTAGGCTCATACATACACCAAGCCCATGTATTATGATTTTCTGAATTGCCTCAACTTTCTGCTTCCAGTAAAACTTACATATTGACATGGGATATATTTTATTAACATTTTGTACAGCCAAATAGGCCCTTCTTCAGCTGGAGTTAGGTAATTAGTAATTCCTGGTTAGTCTTACTATTTTGGATGTTTTTATAATTGGCCTTTTATCTGTGTGAACACGTAAACATGAGACCAAAACTGTTATCTATAGAACTTAATAGAAATGTAAAAATGCACCATAAACACATTTCTGACGTTTTATTAAAATACTAACTCCTAAAAATCTTTTCCACTTGCTAGTACATAAATGTGCTGTTGAAAATAGGCAGTATACAATGAATATGGCAGAAAACTCACAGGGAATCCAATTAATATGGCCTTTATTAACACCATATTGTTTTAAAAATGTTTTTACAGTTTATTGCACAATACAAGCTTGGTAACAGCAAGAATAAAACAAAACAATTTTTGGTATTTATTGCATAAGAACAAGTAGCACATATTGTTCCATTACAGTGCCAATTTAAAAGTTAAAAATACTAGGCCATATCCTAAGGCTTTTAACTCAGTGTTAAGATTTTACTTTCCCTAATGACACAGACTTTTTATCTGTACAATTAGGGACTTAAGATGAGTAACACTGTCAAGGCATAATCTTCACAGTTCATTCATGGAATGGACTCCTACTGATTTTCCTGTCTCTAAGGCTAACCCCCTTGTAACACAACAGCAATATAAGAGTCTCTTATTCATGTCGCTGCAGTTATAACTTACTCATGTGCAAAAGAGATGGCAGCCATGAATTTAAATATTATTTATTCAATGACAACTCTAAAAGGACTTTGTGACTTACAAGCAAAAGCTAAGAGCAGAGATGTAGTGTTTATTGGCTTGAAAGAGAAAGCATCAGAAAAACATTTGGTTTTAGGACTCCAGAAAATAGCATGAACGCATCTATGCTTTTTATGATGTGATGACCAGCTATTTCCTGTGTGCCACTCCCTGTGTTCATGACTGGAATAATGGTAATTCCACCTCCTTAAACACTATGGAGCACCACAGGATTATAAACAGAAAAGCTCATGAGGACCAAATGCAGGGCCTGCAACTCTGCTGTGATTTTATGTGGATTTTAATCCCTTGCCCTCCTGCTTGTACTGCATCTGAGAGATCTGACATGAGAAGGCCTAACTCAGTCCAAAGGCTATGGGAAAGCTAAACGGCCATATAATGCTACCAACATTCAGACAACACAGTTAATTCTTCCTCCACCATCCCTTATTTCCCCTACAAATGGTTGCACAACTTAAAATCTCAGGCAGTTGTTACACTTTCCTATGCTATTCCAATTCTTGGATGCACAAATGCCTGAATGGACATCTAAGCTATTAACTTCCATATGTTAACTCTGCTATCTGTTATGTGTCGGAGTCAGCATCCATTATGTCTACATTTCTGAAGCACAACACTAACCATGTTTCTTTCTAACAATTTGGAGCTCTAAAATTTCTCTTAAGTTTTGCATTATAAATATACTGAGGACATATTGCATTAATTTCCATGGGGTTTGTGTTATGCAGACCTGCAGAAAGCCAGGATATTAATGGTCTGTATAGCAATCAGAAAATACCAAAGCATAATATTGTATCACATAAAATAACTGAAAAGACACAGAATGCAATGATGACCATTGTAGCAGAACAGTATGTTCCTTTCTCTGGGCCTTGTTCCCATTAAGGATTTAGAAATACTAGAGGGAGTTTAGAGGAGAACAAAAGTAATGAACTGGACAAGGGCAGCTGATCTAAAGATACCCCTTAATTCCTTGTAGAATAATTAATTGGTGTTTTCCTGGCTTGGTGGTCGATAGCAGATTCACTGAGGCTCTCAACCATGTTCTCAACAACTGCAAGTGCCACACAATCCAGCCACTGTGTTAAGACACAGCACCAACAAAATTAGCTCATCTGCCCTGCCTATGCATCCTGAAAAGCCTAGAACCATCTATCATGTCACACCAGTCACAGGACTCATGCCACCAGGTTTCACTTATGCCAGTTATGTTGTAGCTCTGGGATGGGGCCAAAGCAGCTCTGGGACAGCACTATCAATATGCATCAGTAGTGTGTCCTGGTAGCCAAGAGGGCAACCACATCCTGGCGTGCATTATGCACAGTTTAACCAGATGGTCAAAAGAGGTGATTACCCCACTATATTTAGTGACTGCAGCCTCAGCTTGAGCTCCATGTGCAGTTCTGGGCACCACAATTTAAGAAGGTCATCAAGGTACTTGAATGCATCCAGAGGAGGGCATCAAAGCTGGTGAAAGGCCTGGAAGGCATGTTCTGTGAGGAGCAGCTAAGGTTTTTCAGCATTGATTTCGCTAAGTTCCCAAGAAGTGTGTTCCTGTGGCACCAAGACCAAGATGTCTCCAAGCACTGGGCTTTGATATCATGTAGTGATGGAATTTGACATCATGGAACAATGAGGTGCATCATTGCACCTGGGTAGAGTCTTGTGCAGGGGGGTTCATGCTTGCACTCCAGCTGAGTAATCTGTGGCTGGAGCACAACAAGTTCTGCTGTTCTTTTGCAACTGGAGGACTTTACTTGGCCCTGCTTCAGGCAGCTAGGGCACCCATGAGGTGCAGTCACAGCAGCAGCGGTCAGCTTGGAGGGCAAACCTGGGAGCTCCCTGGGAGCTGGGAGAGTTTTCTTCTTGAGGGACCTGGACGTTTCTTCCACTTGTCCCCACAGCAGTCAACAAAAGCGGCCTCTCACCTTTTTCTAGCACAACACCCCCTGCTGCAACAACAGTGAGAGGTAACAACGTGAGGTCCAGAACTGCCCCCAGCCCACTGCAGGAAGGGAAGAGCATGGCCACAGAGCTGGAGGACCGCTGTCCCATCTGCTTGGACAGCTGGGAGGAGCCCAGCTTTGCTCTGCCATGCCTCCACCGCTTCTGTTACACCTGCATCCTGTGGTGGGCTGAAGATAAGCCCGAGTGCCCCCTCTGCAAGAGGAGGATCACATCCCTACTGCACTCGGTGCGAGCGGACGATGACTACGTGGAGCATGTCATTGCTCCACCCACAACATCAGAAGTCATCATCTGCCAGGGGGAAGGAGCTCAGGAAGACTCAGCTGTCCAGGACGTCCACTACCCTGGAGCGCCCCAACCACAGCCTGAGGAAGGGATGCCCAGACCTCTTGTGGGCAGCCTCCAGCTGGAGGAATGGGCAAGACTTTTTCAGGTCCTTCCATCGTTCTTCGAGACCCTGCTGCCCTGGCTCCACACAACACTGCAACACATCTTTGATGGCAGCCTGGTGGAGGAGAGTGTTATCAACATCCTGACCAGCCACGATGTGGATGAAGATCTCCTTGTTCAGATGCTGCATGACTCCCTCCTGGACTACACAGCAACATTTGTGGAGGAACTTACATGTGTTGCTTTGCAACGGTGGTGCAGGGAAGCCTCTTGTCTGCTGGGCCTGCAGGAAGGTCTCCTGTCCCCAATCCAGTTTCCTGCCACAGCCCTGCAATATCCATCACAGACAAGCTCCCCGGCACCTTCTCCACTGCCATCGGTGGCGATGCCAGCAGCCAATCCTCTGTCCCCACTGCCTTCACTGCCAGAGGAAGAGTCACTTGATGAGTCAGGGTTCAGACTTGACATTCGGAAACCCTTCTTTAACAAGAGGGTGGTCAGATCCTGGAATAGGCTCTCTAGAGACGTAGTCAATGCCCCAAAGCTGTCAGTGCCAGGCACTTGGCCAATGTCCTTTGTAACAGGCTTTACGTTTTGGTCAGCCAAGAAGTACTGAGGCAGTTGGCCTACATGATCCTTGTAGGTCCCTTCCAACCACCTCGCCCCATCCCATCCCATCCCATCCCATCCCATCCCATCCCATCATGGTCTTCTTGTAAAATGGAATAATGTTGGCCAGCTTCCCATCAATGGGAACTCCCAAGACCTCCAGTAAATGCTTGAAAGGGGTCCTGCCATCACATTCACTAGCTCATTCATTACTCTGGAACAAATCTCACCAGGCCCCACGGACTTATGAACATACAACTGATATATCTAGCCCCTTAGAATGTCTTTGTCCACAAACAGAAAGTCACTGCTCCTGCTGCTGTGGTCCTCCAACTCCGAGGACTGTTCTCTAAGGCTACCTTCAGTATTAAAGACTAAGGCAAAAAAATGCATTGAATGCCTCCACTTTTTCTGCATTCCTGTTTGCTAGGGGACCATCTTCAATATGTACAGACATGTATGGGTCCTGTATTTACCTTGGATGTTCTCTTGCTAGTAACAGTTTAAAAAATCCTTTCTCGTTCTCTGGTACACCACCAGTCAGTTGCAACTCTAGTTGAGCTTTGGCCTTTTGTGTCATCTCCCTACATTTGTGAAACATGCCTCTGTAATCTTCTTGCAAAGCATGACCTTGCTTCTAGAAATTATCCAATCTCTTTTTCCTTCTTGCTCCCAAGAAGAGTTCCTTGTTCAGACAGGTTGGTCTTCTACCCTGCTCGCTTGGCTTGTGATGCAATGGGGCTACCTGCTTATCTGCTTTTAAATGGTGGTTCTTCAAAACTAAGCAACACTCATGGACCCCTAAGCACTGAAAAACAGATTCCAAAGGGACACTGTCAAGTGGCTCCCTGCATAGCTTCAAGTTTACTTTTTGCTCTTTACACTGAAAATGTTAAACTCAACCATTCCATGAATCTGTGGCCAAGACAGTCATCTACCATTACATCTCCTGTGAGTCCTCTATTCACAAACAATAAGTCTACAAGTGCACCTTTCCTAGTTGGCTCACTGACTACATGTGACAAGAAATTACCTTCAACCAAGTGCAGGAATTTCCCAGACCTGCTGATACGGAAACCACAGTATGGCATTCCCAGCTGATGTTTGCGAAGCTGAAATCTCCCATAAGGACAAGGACTACCAATATAGAGATTTCAGATTTTTTATAATTGCCTACAGAATGACTCATTAGTGCTAGTATTAAAAGGTATGAAAGGAAGGCACAGCCTTTAGGTTTATGTATTATTCTACATCTATTTCTAGTTCAACAACACATTTCACTGTAAATCCTAGCAGGACAGTGAGAGATAAATGGAAATTAGAAACAATGCCTTGTATCTGAGTGTCCACTATGGAGCTTTTTATGTGTGTACTAGGTTCGTTCTTGGTATATGATTTATGTAATATCTATACACTGGTCCCTTCAGGCATGGAAAAAAATTCAAGTATGGCTTGAGGATGACATGCAGAAGTAACAATAACTCATTTGCAGTCTGAATTCTTTATAAACCACTCTGTTATGTTAGAAGTCTCAAATCCTCCTATTGAGCAGGACTATGATTGAGGGGGAAACTAATTTCTGTACATCAAAAAAATGCTATAAACTCCTCGCTTTTATGTATTATTATCTTGCTTGATGTGATAAACAGTGAAGTAGCATGTCAGATTTTACAGAAAGTCAGTTAGCTCTCAGAATATTACTTTTTCAGTAGGATGTGATATAATCAATTTAAGTAACAAGAAAAGTCTGCAAGTCTTCTGAAGGCATTTTATCACTATCTGTTATAATCTGTGCATGTGATGCTTGCTAATGTGATGCTTTCACTCACTAGTCTGCTTTCACGGGAGTCTGCAGTGTTTGTTAATGTTTACTTTTCTTCTGATAATACGGCTCTCATAAAACTCCTGCAATAATGCTCCTTGAGGAAGACACTCCTTCTGTTCATACACTCTTTCTGGCCTCAAGAAATTACGGGAATACTCCAGAGACTCCATGCCAGAGTCTTGTCTCTCTAAACCAAGCCTTTATAATGTAGCTGGAAGCAGACTTCTTTCCTAAAAGACTACTGGAGTGTTACCCACCAAGGTAACAATGGCCTAAAATACACTGCTGCTGCTCAAGAGTCATTATTGTCTACCTCCCAATCATTAATTAGGATGGTTTTTTTCCCTTCTGTTGATTCTCATGGGTAGATCTCAGAAAGCTGATAGAGTTGAAGCTGTTTCATTTTCTCACCCATTGCAGTTAGTTCAGATTCCAGATGCTCAAATTTTCCATAAGCTGCCAAAGCCATCTCATAAAAAAAGGAAATCACAGGGTCACTAGTTCAGTCCCATAAGCAAACCTTGTCTAAAATCTCAAATTAGCCAAGATCAGCTCTCTTGACTTCAGTGTTCTTGCTTAGTTAGAAATATCTTTTTCTCCAGTTACCTGCATCTTTACTGTGTTTATCTGTATATCCTCAAATAGCACTTACAGGTATCTAAGCATAAATGAATAATCCTAATTAAATTTAAAACTCCAAAATATTTAGAGCTAACCCTAGAGAAACTTCGCTTCCCTTTTCATTCCTGTCTTCCAGACTATATCAATATTGATTTGAATATTTTGGTGTGTTCGTGTATTCCCAGAATGCTTTTCATCTGATTATTTTTTCCTGAGTCCTGTGTAGTGAGATAATCTCAATTCTACTACCTTACTGTGGCATTAATTTTCTGACAACATTATATTACTTGAAAATTACCCAAGATGAATGAAAAAGGATCCAGCCCTCCACAAGGATCTCATTTTTCAAAGGTAGACTCTTCTTATGCAATGGGGAAATGCAAAAAGGTAAAGAAAAAAGAGTGTATTCTTCATCATGCAGCTGCAGTTTGATAGCTTGGGCCACTTGTGTTATTTATTACAAAAGCCTTTCTTTGCAAAACATGGTGTAATCACTTGCCTTCAGTTATTATTTCTTGGATTGTCTGCCTCAGCTTTGCCAGATACTTTTTACACCATCTCTGAAATTTTTTGGCTCCAAAAACTGTACTTACATATGTTATTGTTACTCCATAGGGGGAAAAAATTGTCACTTAAATCCTATAAAACAGAAAGCAAAATGAGCTCTTTAAAGAGGTACTATTTAGCAAGGTATGCAAAAGCTGGGACACCAGACAATTAAGGTTTTTTTTTTCCCCCTGAAGAATGCATATATATACACTTTTTTCACTCACTCTTTTTCCAAGTATCCCAGATTCAGCTGAAGTTACAGCCCGAAAAAATCTACAAGGCAGTTGCCTGCATATGCTAAATGGTGGTTTTCCCAAACTACAGCAGATTGTCTCATTGGAATTTCAATCAGGACCATTTATAGTTATTAAAACACTTAGATGAAGGAAAAAAAAGTAATAAAACTACAGATGCCAAGAACTTCTATTTAATTTCAAGGATGACTCCAAAGTCCAAGAGCAGTCTGCAACTCGGTAAAAAGATTACTAAATCTAAGATATGAAAAGAGGGACATGTTACTGGAATATGAAGCGTTTTTCCTGGAAATGACACAGTGTGTATGCTTGCCTATCTGTCTATTTATAACACGAAACATGACCCAAGCACATTTTTCCTGCACAACAAGTTAAGTATTGCATGGATTTTGAATACATAAGTAATAGTAAAATACACTCAAAAGCTCTTATTATGAACTAACCAAATTTTCTCTCAAAATTTGTCAAAAACTCTCAGGAAAGAATAATGATAATTAATAAACAGGTTTGTAAAACAGGTTTTGAACCTGAGTTGAAATTAAAATGTTTTGCATATGGTGCTGAGTAATCTTTGTAACACCAAATCTGCATTTCTGTAACACTCCAAGCTATTTTTCACAGTTTGATGCAGAAGGCAGTGTCTGTTCAAACCTTCTGCTAAATTTATGCCTTAGCGCACTTCTGAAGCATTCACTAGAGAAATAGGAGCTCTTCTGTTCTTGTCTATGACCATCCTACCACTCAAAGGTTATGGGAAAGAACATTAAAATAGAGTAAAGAGCAATAGAATATGCAATGAAATCAAAAGAATTTCTCTCAGTGTAGCTGATTAAGTACAGCAACAGGCAGGAAGTTAAATAAACATACAGTCACAGAAAAAAAATCCAACACTGGCGAAAGACTCCTTTGGTTCTTTTTCATAAGAGGAATTGCTAGATGGCAAGCCTAATTCTCACAAGAACTTTGATACAAACTTTGTACTCAGCATTTAGAGCTTATCCTGTCAAGCAGGAAGTATAACCACATGCAGCATGAGAGAAAACATTTCAGTTTGTATGACAAATGTCACTTGAGAATGGGCTTTGCTTTTAATTTAGAGCAGTGTAAACACATCAGGAGAAGCTAGTTTTGATCATTTGCCAAATATTGCACAAGTATTTACACTAATAAGTAGCCTTCTATAACAGGAAGTGTACTGTGTATTTTATGTGTTCCCACAAATTTTAAGAGAAAGTCTCATCCCTTCTGTTTCACAGATGTTTCTAGAGAAGAAGTTCAATCATCAACTAAAGATCTATGTAACATTACAAGTACGCTATAAATAAGAGTACATTTTAATTAGAGAGGTTTTCTCACTGACCAGTCTTTCCGACCCCAGGTTAATGCCATGCCTTACTGAGTAAAATATGATATATAGTTAAGAAAATAATCATAGGGTCTATCACCACATTGTTTTCATTGTGTAAATTACAAAGTAAGGCATGTTCCAGCTGTGAGGAAAACTAACTGGTCTATTTTCCTATGTCACTACTATGGATCATAACTACAAATGTACAGTGTACCAAGTATTCTGCTTTGTGCTGCTGTCACAAAGGCTATGACATTGACTGAGATCTAAGGGGTTTGTTTGGTAAACTTTGTGCTGGACTCAATCCTTTATATCTAAAATGTTGCAGGAAGGAAGCAAGCCCAAACAACTGCTATGCTTTTTAGGTGCAGCAAAAGCTGTCTTACAATACCGTATTGTCGCAATGCTGATAGTATGGAACAAGCAAAACCAGTTCCAAACACGGGAAGCATTTTTCTACTCTAACCCTCCAAACAAGCTGGATAGGGGGTGGCACATGATCAATGAATGCATGATTATCTTTATTTGGGCTTTCACAGGATAAAGATGTTCTGTGGTTAACAGAGTTAACTTCAAGTAAATTATGCAGAAATTTGAAGACACTTTGGAAAGGTACAGGATAGTTTGTAGACTGCTCAGTGAGTTCTTGGAACAAGTTGGTAATAATGTTTTGATGCAGTCAGCTACATAGGCAAGCAGTGAAAGAGTGCTTAAAGTTGGACTCTAACCAATGAGTTTGAGAAAGTTGAGAATGTGAGGTTATGACCATAACATGAGAGCTGATCAGTTTTCAAAAGAGATGGTGTGATGAAAAAGGAAATCAGCAGACTGAAAAAAAATGCAGAAGTCAAAGAAGTAGGTGGTTTAGGAGAACTGGCAAAGAAATGATACTAAGGATACAAAGTAGGAGATGGGGAATGTAGGAAGGGAGCAATTTGCTTAATGATGGGTTTCACTGGCACCAGACATAAGCATAACATACACAGGGTGAAAACCAAGTTCAGTTATGTAAGCACATATGGAGGTCTGAGGTAGAAAATTAGTTAGATAGACCAAAAGGAGCAAGATGCCTACAGGCACATCAGCACTAGAAGACCAAGAAAGGAATTGACAGAAAGATGAAACTAATGATAGATAATCCAGACAAAAATTGAAGGTTTAATACTGTTGCATTACCAGTCACTAAGACAATACTTGTACAGGACAGTATCAGACTAATTCAGTGAGCTGGATGCGTTCAAACTGGCAGAGACCACAAAATGTAAACTTCGAACTCTGACATATCCAAAGTAAGGATCTGTGTGATCCTTGCTTAAACAAACACCCAAGGCAGTTTCAGATATTGCAGTAGCTGTTCTTGAGAAATGTGGTGATGCTCTGGGAAAAAAAAAAAAAGTAATATATATTTCTTCTTTAAAAATGGGAGGCAAACTCAAATATTATGGATCAATCTATCTGTAAATACTTTAAAGCCAGAGAGGAAATAGAGGAGAACAAACACATGCAGCTATCTTACTGTACCACATGGGAAGAGCCTGTGGGGCAGTGAGGAATAAACAGATATACCTTGACTTGATCCTCTATCTCATGTGACAGACACATAGAAGGCTAGGGGAATGTGAGAAAGATGAAACTGCCAAAATGGAGATGTAAAAGCAGTAATATGCTAATACCTCACAGTGACTTAGCAGTTGTTCATTGCTAAACAAAAGCTAGACTAAGTGGGATTTTGGAGTAGCCTATGCCTAATTTAATCTGTTAAATATTGCATTAGAAAGACAAAACTGTAATAATGCGTTTATTGAGTTTGTAGGTAATTTGGAGTGGAAAGCGACTGTCTCAAGTGCAAGACAGGTTCAAGAGTCAAAATCACCTTGGCAAAACTGGAGAAAGCATATGCAAGTGAATGGATGATATTCAAGAGTAAATGCACGATATAATATTCAGACAAGAACACTCAATCACACAATTGCAAGATGAGCAGCAGTTGGCACACAACAGGTGTCCACACAATAGCTGGTGACATAGGGGTGACATATGACTTGTAATGGATTATCTGTTGATCACAGGTTAAGAAGATACACTGTTGGGAAAAAGTATATTGGGACATATAATCTGGAGAACAGGTTATCAGATGCAGAAATGCAGTATTACGAGTTTGGGTGCTTTCAATTTTGGATGTTACTTTCAAAACGAACATAAAGCAAAATCCAAGCAATGGCAGAGAGTCTGGAACAGGGCCACGTGTAGGACTCATCAAATGCAGAGCCTACAAGAAAGACTGGATAAATTGAGATAAACTAACCTGAAAAAACTAGAAAAGTCTAAGGAATACTACAGATAAGAGTCTCCATGGACATAAAACATTGCTGCAAAGAATAAATTAATTATTTATTGTCTATTCAAGAGGGATAAGATGAGAAGTCATAGACTTCAACAGCAGCAACAAAAATTAGACACAGACATTGAAGGAAAACTCAGAAAGGACTCAGAAACACTCGATCAGGTCACCTGTGAACGCTGTGGTCTCCGTTGCTAAAAATTCTTAAGAGCACCTTAGATACAAATCTGTCAGGATGTTATTTTTTTGGAAAGGGGTAAAACAAGTCTGTTGCTTTAAGCTCCCTTAGCTCTTCTTTTCTACAGTTCTGTAATCCATCTCAATCCTAGTTTCTTAACAAACCTTCTCTCCCTCAGAAATCATGAAGTATAAAAATTAATCAATACTTGCAATGTACATGGGAATAGTGCTTGAACTGTTGTCTTGTAAGTACAAACAAAAGATCAGTGTTTAGGTAATCATTAAGGAATTCATGCAATTATCTATGGCTACACAAATCCTATGTGTCCCTACTTAGGAACATAGGTTCAACTGTAACTGGATTTACTGTTGTCGGCAATATCATAGAATCACAGAATATCTCAAGTTACAAGGGACCCATAAGGATCATTGAGTCCAACTCCCTGCACCTCACAGCACTAATATAAAACTAAATCATATTACTAAAACGTATATGGTAGTGGAAATTCTGCAGGAGTTACTGGTACGTAAAACAAGGAGTCATACTCCCAGTCCTTACTAAGAGGGGACAAGACGGTTGTATTATTTCCAGTCTGACTTTCACTAGATGTTAGTGTTTTACTTTTTCCCTAATATCCGCTTCATGAAATCTTTTATTCACTGCAGCTTATCGCTATCACTACAAATAAAAGCTTATAGAGTGAAGACTAATATAATTGGACTACACCTTTTTTTTATAACACACAGAAATGCATATATAGACTTTATGAATTGTTCATCTGACTTCAGCCACTACTGAAAACTTACTGTTCCCTAATAATACATGAAAATGTCAGGTAATGGTTTAGCTATTGCTGGTCCTCGACTGCTTTTTTAATTATTGCTCTAGTTAAGAAATATGTGTCTATTAGAATTGCACTTTTTGAAGGCATTATTTAGCTTATCAATTATTTTTATTATCTTCTAGAGTTGCTATCACACCTTGACCTGTATCCAATTCCTGCCTAATTAAACACTTTATCACCTTATCAATTCCTTTTTGAAATTTCACATTATTATTACTATTATTTTATTGCTTAGCAATAAGAATTATATTGGTAAGAAGAAAACAGTTCTCCCTTGAAAAAGCTTTAGCTCATTGGATCAAAATTTGCATATAGATCTAACCAGGAACTTGGTTTATTCAAAAATGCAGATAAATAGAAAACTCTGCTATTTCATATTTGTAATGTGAAAAAGCTGTATAATCCAACAAAGATGCTTTGAAACTTATTAGCTTGGTTGTAGTAGTAAAACATGTATTAATTACTTTTGGAAAATGTAATTCTTAAGAAAAGGCATTTGTAATTCCTTTGACTAGACGCTCATTTTTTTTCTGAGCCTTTTCCGTACTTTTTTTCAGACAACAGATTATAGACACTACAGTTGGAAAAATTCAGTTGTCACACCTACCATCAATGCAAAAGTTCACTATTTTTCCAGGCTAACCTAACAATTGTCAAGTCATTGAATTTTCAGCTCATGCTGTACTAATTCACTTACTTGTTCTCACTGGTGTAAACAATTGTTTTTCCTGATCCAGATTAATACAAGTTTGCCATTTCTGATTGTACCATTAGCCACCAAGAACACAGACCTGCCCAGATTCAGTATCTTTTCTTTCCTTGCCACTTTTACATGTCACACTTTTTTGGTTACCTTGCCTTTTAAGGAGCATGGCTTTCTCAGAGTGAGGAACTAAATTTTCTAAAAATAAGGCCTTTTTGAGTGCTCAGATTAAAACAGCTAAAATACATAGTCACTTTCAAAATGCATCTTTCCATAAGAGTAACATGGTTAATGAGAAAATACATCTAATTTAGCAGAAAGGCAGAAGATGCAGAAGAAATATTCAGAATTGGGACTAAAATGATACACATTTTTTTCAGGATAAAATGAAGTGAAATCCTGGTCCTAATGCATTTAAAAGGAATGTACCCATTGAGTTCTGTACACCAGGATTTTACTATGTTCATGTGAAAACATATTCAATACTTCCACAGTTAATTCCATTTGAAGACACAGTGGAGATCTACCACTTTGTCAGAGAGCTGAATTGGCAAAATTAATATCTTGTATGAATTGCCCAACAATGACCCAGTTTTGGTTATCTGCTTTAATTTAAAATCCAAAATGAATAAATTTACAGTGTTCTGTAGTAAAAATTTCCAGTGTATGTAAAAAATGAATATATGTTTTCTACTTAGTTAGAAGACAGCTTTTTTTGTCAAAAATTGTTTTGTTGTTCATCTGCCAAATCTTGCAAAAAGAGTTACTTTCTTTGGAAATTTTTGGAAATGCAGAAGTGAATAAAATAGTTCAGTAGCATTACAGCATAACAAAAAATATACCAGCAGTGTTAAGGCATAACTGGGGAATTGAATCTGAGCATGCTAGAAAACCATTTAAGGGAAAAAAGCATTAGCAAATGCATGTAATTTTGCTTGTGTAATTTGTCATTAAGAAGAGAAAAAATAAATACATGGGTCAGAGGTGAAAGTTTAATTTTACAAAAAGTCCTTTCCTGTATTTTTAGCACTCGTTACAAGGGAATATTTCAGGTCTTGCAGTTTTCCTGGGAGAGCATTAAGAAGTATCCACTCCTTTGTAAAAACAGGTTTGTAGGGATAATGGAGTTGTTGAGGTTGGAGGGTATTTACTGCTTTCCATTTGAACTGATGGAAACTTTGCTACCTATGATTCCTGTACACAAGGTTTACTTAGGCAGACTAAAGGAGACAACAAGGTCACCTACAAATTCCCTGAGAAATTTTACAAATATTTTATGACTGAGAAGCCCAGCATTGTGAAGAATCTATTAACTGTGCATCTTATTGCTTGAAATCTTTTTGGGGTAGGTTTGGACAACAACAAATAGAGATTCTGACTGAGTTTTATAATTCTCTTCCCTCCATCTCTGCCGTCTCTCATACGGATACCTATGCCACCTTGAAGCGAAAGACAATTTTGCATTTCTCTTTAAGCCCTTCCAATCTTTTCAAGTGATGACATGACCTGAACTGACACTAATAGGCTATCGACTGTTATTCATATTATTTTTGAGAATCTTGCACATCTATATGACTAACTTGTTAATTTAAAACAAGCAGCAATGTACAAAGACAATACTTTGGTTTTGTTGCTATCATCACTATGTACAAAATGTAGCTTTAAAAGTAGTTTCAAACAGTAGAAAAAAAAATGAGCAGGCATTTTCATGGATTAATGTCTGCTATGACACTGACTCCATATTACTGTCTGGCACCATCTTTACCTAGAACACACCTGCATATTTGTATGGCTCATTTCTGACCTGTAGGCCCTCCAAGACAGACATAGTGCAACTTGGCCAGTTAGCATAACTTGACAGAAAGGAAGAAGTTAGCAAAAGGCATATCCTTGGCATTGCAGTGATGTCCCTGACAAAACGTAGTTCTCTGGAACAAGATATGGACATGATACAAAAGACTAGCTGGCATATCACAGAAGGTAGGGAGTGGAAGGGACGTTTGAAGATCATCTAGTCCATCCCTCCTGCTAAAGCATTGCCACTTACAGCAAGCTGCATGTGTCCAGGCAAGTTTTGAGTATCTCCACAGGAGACTCCAGAGCCTCCCTAGGCAGGCTTTTCTAGTGCTCTGTCTCCCTCACAGTAGGTTTCCCTCATGCTAAGGGGAACTACTTGTGTTTCAGATTGTACTCATTGCCCCTTGTCCTTTTGCTGGGCATGACTGAGAGGGGTCTGGTGCCACAGTGTTCAAGACAATTATTTCCTCCAAGTCCAAACTCAGAAAAGACAAAGCCATTCTAGTATAAATTTAGCCAAAGCCTGGAGACAGATATTCAGCATGGCAAATCTTACTCTGAATGGCTGCATTTATTACCATTGTAAACTATTTTATGATGTGAGCAGGTGGACAAGTGTAGGTGGCAACTGACTACAATCTGAAATAGTTTTCTGCTTTCACCATTCATGTACAAAAAAACCTTATTGGGTCTGGATGAATGACTCTGTGGCAAAGCCAGCCTCCAACCAGTTAAATGTCTCTAATGTGTTCTGCATCCCACACACAAGTGCGTGTTGGAATGCTTGTAAATCTAACCAAGTGCTGACTGAAAGAAGTTTATACCTGGTTTCCAATTAGATACAAATAAGCCAACCTTAGGTAGCATAAACTCCTTCTCACTATGAAGATGGAATATGTCAGCTATAAGCAACCTCAGAATGTCCAACTTTTTAACACTGCCAAGACTTTATTTTTACAGAACAATCTTTTCTTGATAACATCTTGGCTCAATTAACAGCTTTTTTAAAGTCAGTGTGATCTTGTCACTGATGCCAGTGGGTTTTGGATTGAGGTCTTAGACATGCAACTGTTTTTAATACAGTGTAAGAATTCAAATACTGCACAAAATAAATACCAAAAAGTGGTTTATAAATTTATCTTGTACAATAAACTAACCCAGAAGATAGAACAGATGACAAGACGGTATCTATTAATTTTTCTTACATCTCCCAGATGTAAGAAAATGTAAGTAAGGTCATATGTAAATCATGGTTCTCCATCACTGCAGGTCTAGTTGCACATGCCAAAAATATCCTAGCTCCAAGTTTAGGCAAGATGAGCATGCGTGTCCTCTGTTAGAAAGGGGACAGAATAGAAAGAGTCTGCTGACCTTTTATGAGGTCTACCTGTATGTTGCATCTTTAGTGTAAGCACTGTGGCCTCTGTTACTCTGTGCAAGCAGTGTATTTGTTTGTTTTCTCAGGCATAAAAAGTAAACTTAACTGCTAAATTCTTCAAAGAGTGAGCTGGGTATCATAACAGAGAGCATTTCAACACCCAGCTTCAGGGACACCAAGTTGCTCTGCTGGGTTCCATAGGCTTCTGGAACCTATGCGTCCATGAGAAAACGTGGACGCTTAGGAGAGGGATATTAAAATAGCAAGGTAAGCTAGATATGAAGACTGTGGTTATTTAACCTTTTGCTCTGTTCTGGCAATTTAGGTCATAAGGTCATTCAGATTCTTCGACATTGGAAGAAATTTTATATATGACAGAATAAATTTTCACAGAAAACGCCATTTTAGCTTATCAGACTTTCTTAACTGCATTCATATGTATAGTATAAAGAATGCAAGAAAATCCAGTTAAGGTTAGAATGTAAAAGATAAAACTTAGTCTAATGAGAATGAATAGAAAAATCCAAAAAGGCCTCAATGTTTTCTCCATACGCTGTGATAATGGATGTGAGGCATTTCTTAGGGAAAAAAATGAAATAAATTCAGCAGATCTCTGCATGACATAGTGTTAATCATAAAAGATTAAAAAGGAAATGCAATGAACATAAATATGGTTTATACCACAACAGCTTAAAATGTATCTTCAGAGTGATTTGTGCATAATGTGTAGTATTTTTCAAGCAGTAACTATGCAATCAATTTTCTTCAAAAATGCTGGAGCTTTTAGCAAAAAGGTAAACAGTATGTTAAGCTTCATGTATTATCTTCAGTGCATCCACTGTAAGCTCAGTTATTGCATTCAGATATAAACCACAAAAAAAGAAAAAAAGAAATTAGCTGAACAGAAGGGTAATGTAATAATGTAATTCAGAAATTTAATATACATCTTAACTCCTGGCTTGCTTATGAACAGTAATAAATATCTGACAAAAATAGCTTATGAAGTGCTGTTGATTTTTATATAACATTTTATAACTTGAGCGTAAAAGGCCAGGTGTCTTGTAGCTTCCAAATATCTCAGTTTTTAGAACCTCCATTGTTAGTCAATCCTCTGTAAAAGGACTGATTTTTATGTTTGCTTACAACTAGCCCCACAGAAACAAACATCTTTATTTCAGGCTCTTTTGGGATTAACTGAGTTCCTTGCCCCAAAAGAAAATATTATAATTTTCTTAATAAATACCTGCCCAATTGCTATTATAGGTACCCAAGACCCTTTTTAGGTTCTGGTCTTCCTATCATCACTGTAGTTACGTGTCAGCTACTGCCAATTTACCCATGCAAGAGGACCTGCTTCGCACATTTACATTCCTCTAATTGTTACAGCATTCTGCTTTGTTTATTTTCTGCAGAGAATGTTGTTTCTGCCTTCCATGCCTGGGGTATTCCCAGATGCTTGTCGACTAAAGCAATCCAATGCAGTTGTCTCCATTTTAAAGACAGAAGACTATAAGCACAAATAAATGGGGTTTACATGAACATAAAGACAAAATCTGCCCTCTGCTCCAAGGCATGAGTGACACATAGGTCTGTTTTTTAACAATACATGCTGGAAACGCATAACAAGTGTTATGTAAGCAAGGGTATAAGATTCACATATCTTTCCATTAAAATCTTAAAGCTGCATTGAACAGAAAGAAAGTAGACAATCTAAGGAAACAGCTGCCTGCAAAACATATTGAACAGGTATGGTGCCAGAAAGGAAACTCGCTGTGTGTGCTATATGCTTATTAATAATACATAAAAATGAGGGACTTCTCTTCAGCAGTATCAATGTTAAAATAAGATCAAAAAGGCCTTAAAAAAGTTAAAAATCCAGACTAGAAATGCAAGCGTGCTACTTGGATAGCATATTAATCAGTAAAATTCTGCCATTAATAAAAAACAAATATGTGAAAATTAGAAGACACAAAAGCTCCTGGCAGGTGGCATGAATTTGAAACAACCTTTATAAACCAACTTAGAGAACAGCTAGCTAATGGATTTAACTCTCAAATATCAACAGCCACTTTACACAGACCATTAATTTCATCTTGCAAGAAAGACAAGTGATTCAGCTTGAAAAGCCAAAATAGGGTGCTCTATTTTTCTCCTAGAATATGTTCTCTTTTCATTTTAGTCATATACTGCCACTGATGTGCTCATTCAGGGCAAATTAAACCATTACACCTCATCTGCATCCAAAATATAAGAAAACCAAAACAACTTACAACCAGGTGAGATTCCTTCTTGTCTTTATTCCCAGGTTTTCACTGTTACCTGTAATGTTGCATATCAGTGTTACACATGTAAATGATTTTCTGTCTTATTTCATAGGTTTCATACGTATCTTAAACAACACTAGGTGCCTAACTAAACATCCACACTTCCTGATTTTAGGTACCTAATTTAGATCTTAAGTTTAGAGGCCACACTCCTCCTTGTAATTAACATTGAGATTATTCCTCTAGCAAGTGAATCATAGCATGTGCCCTGCGTTGAAGTGTGCTGAATAATGTTCTGAAGAAAATTCTCTCCACTAGCCAAGTAGGCAATCTCCCAAGTCCTGCACCTACACACTGTGCTGCCAAAGTTGCAACAGTACTACACAAAAAAAAAACCAAACCAAAAACCAAACCAAACAAACCAGAAAAGATACCACAGCCCCAAATCACCCTCTCTTCACACCATTTTCAAACGAAAAGCTAAAAAAGGAGCAGGCTGCATGTCTCCCTTTTCAGTCCCAGTCCTGCGCTCTGTGAGAACCTGCAACCTGATGTGAATGGACTTTCCAGGGTAGTTCCAAATGTAAAATTAATTGGGGTGAAGGATCTTCAAAATTTTTCCCTTGGATTAGATTATGACTGGGTGACCATATTAAAGGTAACAGCTGAGTGCAGAGAATCCCTGAGCAACTCTCCATCTAGTCTGTTTCTAGTCTTCTGCTAACATTGCTTCTCCGAGTAGCAGGGAGGCTGAGTCATGATTTATACAGTTGTGCTAAATCACTGTACTTCACCCATCACCAAGTGCCAATATCTGGATATTTGCATGCAGCAGTAATCAGGTTACCAAGCAATGTCATATGTTATTTAGGTAGCTACTTAGCAGTTTTGTTGCAGTTGCTCATGTTGCTCCTTTTTCTCATTATGATGTATGTTTAAATAATAAATCTGCATGGTAATATACCTTCCCTCTGTAACTAAGTGCACTTTTCATGTGTTACTTGACTTCAACGCTTGCGTTGCTAGAACTAAATCGCAGTGAAAAAACCACTGAAAAACCCAAAAGAATGTGGAAAACTTTGCTTTCTTTCTTGAGTACTGATTCATGCTTTAACATCAGTGTAACTAGGAGGAACTGAAAATACACCATTATAAATTGCATGGTAGTATTAAATTACCAAAATAAAACACATGTATGAGTATCATGCAGTTTTAAGTGCTACTACAGAGACACAGTTCAAAGAACAGAATGACCCACTGCAGCAGGCATCTGGCATGTCTCTTGTTGCCAATATTTTTAAATTTCATCTTTAAAATCACTGCAGCCTGCAAAAAGTCTTCAAGACCTTTAACTTTGTCACTTCACAACAATAACTATATTAGCACTCTTCACAACCATTCTGTTTTAAAAAATACACTAAAGAAGTAATTGGAAATAAAACCTTTTATCTAGGTGTAAACATGCCTTAACAATGTAGATGTGGGAAACTACAGAAAAAGTGAATAAAAACTAAATTTTATTTTTATTCTTATACTAAGAAACTAAACTTGAACAGTGAAGGTGCAAAAGAAAATTATACTTCTAAAATTCTTTCAGCTTTCACCATGACTGTGGTTGTTTGTACTCTGCATGGGGGCTTCTATACACTTACCTCTGCTCAGGTAAGCGTTCACTAGTCCTTAAGTCTGGAAACCACTGCAAATGACAGCTGCTCAGGGACAACATGTCTGCCTTCAGCTTCAAGGAGATGTTACGGTACTGCACTGTATCTAGTTCAGTTTTTAATAGCTTTTAATGTTTTTCTGTGTCTTTGGGAATACTGCTGTTTTGCTGTTTCTACTGACATAGTTGGGTATGATCATTCAAAACTCACTCTCATAAAATAAAATGTTCTTCAACCGGGAACAAAAATTCCTGGACAAGCATTCTTTATTCCTTTCTGCTGCAAAAGTCTGCAAACTGTGCCCTACATAGTGCAGGCACTACTGGAACAGGCTGCTAATCACAAGCTATAAAGTGTAATCCTTTTAAATATTATAGTAAAACTTAACAAATGAGAGGCAATAGTCTACCTGTTCGTACCCCTCTCTCATTTACCCATTATGGTGCTCTACAAGGACAAACAGGACATTATTTTCTGACTTCCATTTCTCCGGAAGAAAAGCTGTGGAGAAGCTGCTGAGCAAATGCATGAAGGAGAGGAATGCAGTAACTAGTTTTCCCAGACCATCAAAGTGGCTCCATTTGAGCCTCTGCTTGGAAGCAGTACAACTTTGTCCCTCTAATTTAACAATGAGTCTTGAAAATGGCAGGGAGTTATGTTGGTGACCCTGGGTGCTTGGTCAGTGTTGACCACTACTGATACAAGAAGTAGTTACTATTGCAAAAAGTGGAATAGTTTTGACCTAAGCTGAAGTTTCATCTAAGTAATTGCACTTTTTTTTTTAAAGTTAGCCAGAATGTGCCTATGATAGCATGTTTGCTTTCAAGTTATCTTTTTCCAGATCCTGTTCATTCTTTGAAGATGATAACGTCTTGTGTGAAGTATGATCTGTGCTGAACAGATGTCTCTTCTTCTATAACCACTTCTGTTTGGAGTCTCTCCCCATCTCAAATGGAAGGTCAAGCAGACATCTAGAGCCAGCTCCAAATTAGTAAGAGTCCTGACTGTTGTTAAGTCCATAACATCAAAATTAGTCCTTGGAAAATAGTAGAATACGTTTAAGATTTCTGGGAAAGTTTATACATATGCATGTAAGTAGAAAATATATTATGTAACCAGCTCTTGTTTTGTTCACATGACTGATGGAGCTCACTCCCTGACAAAGGATGCCTACTGTATGGAACTCCAAAATCATAAAATCATTAGGTTGGAAAAGACCTTTGATATCACAAAGGCAACCGTGCTTGTCCACTAGTAAACCATGCCCCTGAGCACTTCCTCTACACATCTTTTAAACACCTCCAGGGACAGTGGTCCAACCACCTCCCTAGGCAGCCTCTGCCAGCGCCCTATGACACTTTTGGTGCACAAGTTTTCCCTAACGTCTAATCTCAACCTCCTCTGCCGCAATCTGAGGCCACGGTCCTACCGCCCGTCTCTCGGAGGAAGTGACCAACACTCACCTGGCTACAATCGCCTTCCAAGTGGTTGTAGAAGGCAACACGGCCTCCCCTCCCCCTCCTCTTCTCCAGGTTAACCACCCCGCGTCCCTCAGCCTCTCCCGCGCCCTCCCCTCTGCTCGGGCCCCAGAGCCGGGAGCGGCGCCGCCCCCGCTGCGGCGTCCTCGCGCCTCGGCGGCGGGGGCGGGGCGGCGCGGCGCGCGCGGCCGGTCACGTGGTCGGCGGGCCGGGGCCGGGGCGGGCGCAGGCGGCAGCAATGGCGGCGGCGCTGCGCGGCCTGGGCCTCCTGCAAGGCCGAGTCCGGGTGGCGGCCGCGGCCGGCGCCTCTCTCGGCCCCTCCGGCCGCCGCGTCACGGTGCGAGCAGGCGCCGCCGCGGCCACCGCGGCCGCTCTCCCCTCGGCCGGGAGGAGCTACGGTTCGGATGCGAAGGAAGAGGAGGAGCTGCGGGTGCGGTACCTGGATGACGAGCACAAAGGTGATGAGGGGCCGGTGACCCCCGCGGGGGCTGCCGGGCGGCTCTCTGGGCTCGCCCTTGGCGGAGTTGCGAGTGTGAGCTGCGCCCTCCCGAGTTGGCCTCCGTTGGCCGCGAAGTTTAGTGAAACGCCGCAGCCGCCGTCGCCTCCTGCACCGGCTGGTGTGCGGGGCAGGCGGCGGCACACGAGATGCAGCGGCGTTTTCTCTTCTGGAGAGCGTGACTTCAGCACTCTTGTTCGTCTTACGCTGCGTTCCTTCTCAATTTTAGTAGTGTCAGCTGCTGCTGGCGTTCTTCTGCTCTCCCATACCGAGAGCCTTGTTTTAACCCACCTGGTCAAACAGAGCATCACAACGTGGACACTTTATTTCTTCTCCTGATCTGGTGTTCTTCCTTTGGAGGTCTTCCATCTCCTTTAATGTTTGTTGCTTCCTTCCCATTTGGGAGCACCAGGGCTAGGAATGCTGGAGTAACAGTAAGTGGTAGCTACTAGGAATGGTGGGGGAACAGTAAGTGCAAGGTATCCTCCTGGGGATTTATTTCTGGAGCTCTGATGTTACACTTAGTTTTATGGAGAGGGCCATAATGGGAAGGAAGCTCTGCTTATCTGCAGGACGTACATCTCCTTATGTGGATAGTTTGTCTTGGAATAACCGTACCTTGAGATGCATAATTGAATTTGCATCTTACAGCATGTAAACTCAGTTGTTTCAGACTTGCTGCAAATTCAGGCTAACAATCACCTGTGAATTGCATATGCAGATATATGGACTTTTTATTCATGTTTGGAGAGGAAACTTTAAAACTTCGAACTTTAGCATGAGACGTAGAAGATGGTTGTTTTTCAAAGGAAAACCTGAGGCTCTGTTTTCATCTGAGGACAAGTTTTCTGTCTCAGATGTCAATAGGTAGAGCTGATGATGTAATCTGATCATGAAATCCACTTCTGTCTTAGTGATTGTTCTGTTCGCTCTCTTGGCGGTACCATTAAGACATACTTACTTAGTCCTCTTGTGTTACCCAGTTGTGGAACTTGGATTTAGTTTTAAACATCTATTTTATTTTTAAGGTTATTTTAAATGGAAGAGGAGGGTAGGCAAGAGCAAAGAAGAGTTTGTGGAGGATTGTTTTTTCTTGCTTGTTTTGTGCTTTTCCAACAGGTTGTAGAAAATAATTGAGTACTACCTAAGAACTGAGTGCTAGAATTGAGTACTCTGTTCCAGCGATCAGCTATGAGTCATTGCTTTTGTAATGTTATGAAGGTGTTAAGTAAGGCATGTCTGTCTTACATTTAATTGCTGTTGTGTCCTGATGCAGTTATTGCAAGTTTGGCTGTGCAGAGAGTTGAAGGAGTTTTTTTAAGGAAAGGTGCAGAGATAGCTACAGTTTTGTGTGTTAGTAGCCCACCTGTTTCTATTTTTCTGTTGAAAAAGAAATTTTGAAGGGTTTTCTTTCTTTTTCATAATATACATCTTTGTTAAATGTGGCATTAAAAATGACCCAGAACATGGAGCGAAGCATTTGGAGTGGTAGTGGTGGCTGTCATAAGGAAGGGCTCAGTCAATGGATTTTTAATTCATGAATACTATTCAGAACAAAGGATTTTCTTTTGGTTTTGCCTTTCAGAAGGACACAGAAACAAACACTGTTAATAAAGGATAAGAACAAGGGTCAAGCAGTAAGCTAGGAGACACAAAATTCACATACCTCTTTGTGCAGCACAAAAGAGCAGACTGTGTTTTGGTGAAAGAAGCATGTCTCTTAATTCTTCCCTGTGCTGTTACTGCACACCTTCCTCTTGGCCTTCTCTGTCATGTTATCTGTCTTTACCCTGCTGTATTAGGACAGTAATCCTTTGTAAGCCGCCATGGTCTTTCTGACCTTTCTTTCTCAAAACTGCTGTTATTTTTCCACCAGTCGCATATTCTAGACCTTCCCAAGTGGGATCCTGGTGCCATTGCCTCATCATATTCTTCTGTTACATACTTATTGACTGTGCACTGGGACAGACCCTGTCTGTCTGACTACTTTCACAGCACGCACATGCTCCAGAGTTAGGCTCTTGTCCGTGCCTAGTCTTTCCAGGCTACTTGGAGACTTGAATGGATTGTCCAGGGACTTTCACAACTGAGGATGCTAGTCTGGCAGGAAAACTGACAGTAACTGCCTCATGTAAAAGCACGTACTGTCAAGCTTCCTAACACTTTCATGTAATTTATATACCACGGATTTTGGGAAGTTATTAAACAAAAACTGAAATAAGGCTATAATTGAAAGGGCTAGTTATTGAAATTTTAATTCATGTCTTTCCAGCTTACAAATTTGAGCTGAACTAGGAATACAAAAGATGTGAGGTTTTTGAAGAATGTGCCTTTAAAATGCCTGTGTTGTTCTGATCAACATGTTGCAACTTGCAAAGCTTTTAGTATTAGTTTTCTAGAAGTGTAGGTGAATGGTAGTGTGTTAGTATTTCTTAATTAAATCTTTATCTTTTACTTTATTTGAGATTCTATTTGATTATCACTACAGAGGAATTATATTACTCCTGTTGACATTTCAGAACTTTTAGCTATGTTACAAGTTTTAATGAATTTAGGGGTTTTGCTCTTTAAGTTACAGATGGATTTAGAAGAAATACCTCCAAATCTAGACTTAAATGTTGCAGTGTTACTTTCTGGAATCATGGAATAGTTTGAGTTGGAAGGGACCTTAAAGATAATACAGTTCCAATCCTCCTGCCATGGTCAGGGACATGTCCTGCTAGATCAGGCTGCCCAAGGTCCCAGGGTGCTGGCCTTGAACACCTCCAGGGATGGGGCAGCCACAACTTCCTGAGCAACCTGTGCCAGTGCCTCGCCACTCCCATTGTCAAGAAATTTATCTTTATGTCTAGGATAAATCTGCCCCTGTCCAGTTTATAGGCATTGTCGCTAGTCCTATCACCACATTTGTACAATTTGGATTTTACACTAGAATAACTCTGTGCTTGTGTTTTCTGGCTGGATTTAGTTCAGTTTGAATATGGAAGATAGCTTTTTGCTGTCATCATTTAGAATTTTAATATACATGGAATGGGCAGAACAAATACGGTCTCAGTTGTGGTTGTTTGTTCAGGGATTAGAAACTGATAGCTGGCTGATAAATCAGAAAACCCTGTCTTCTTTTGCTCTCTTTAAATAAAACAGGGCTGAACAGAATGGGACCTACTAATTTAAGAAGTACAGGAAAGATTTTTAGGTGGTGCTGTGGGATACAAGTGGTGCATATATGGAATTTTGAAAAGTTTTCTGGTGCTTTTTAAAGGTACCACCTAATACACATCCATATGACTTTGCATTTAAATACTTCTTGATAAGGTGATCAATGGAAGCCACCAGAATTGTGCATGATGGGCTCATCCTAGGTTCTCATTTTCCTTAAGAAACTATTCTAGAGTGATAATCATTTAAGCCAACTTGTCTGCCGTCGTTTATCAGAGTAGTTAAGTGAGACAAGCTTAAAAAGATCCTCCTTCCTTAATCCATATTTTCTTATTTTAGTTACAAAAGAGTGCATTTGGAGTGTACACCTGATGTGTGAGTGTGTATACTTAATACAAATAAGTGTAGTTCCGTAAGTACTTTTTATACAGATGTAGTGAATCCTTCTAACTGAAATGAAATTGCTTATGTGAGTGTAAAGACAGGATTTATTCATTTATTTTTCTGTTTAAATGTGTTTCTACCAAACATTAAGGATTAGGGTTTTTTTGAAACTAAAGTATGCAAGATAAAACAGATAAAAATCATCATTTAAAGTAAGGTTTTCTGTGTGCTGTTATAAATTGCAGTTCAACAGTGATCCAGTCACTCTCCTTAAATTGATTCACCTTATTTTGTTCAGTGTATAAAGACACACAATCTCCTTCAGCTATTATAAGTAATTATAGCATCATATGTTTTTGCTATCAGTCTTAAAATACAAGAACCTTACAATATGTATGACTTATATGCTAATCCCATTCTTTGTGTGCATTATGAAATGAGGATGTGTCTGGGAATTTACAGGTATTTTGAAGCTATCTTTCATATATATATGTATCTGTCTATCTGTGTTGCTGAAAAAAATTTTTTGTTTTTATTATGTATGACTTTCATATAATTTTCTCTTAAACATTAAGAGTTAGATCACAGGCAGCATTCTCTTGACAAAGATACCATATAGGCGGAGGGCATACTGCACATTTGTATGTGCTTTTTCCCTCATGGTTGACTAGGCAAGTAGTACACAGGAATACAAGTGCTTATAATAGACAGCACTGGGAGTCATCCTAGTCCCTTTTTAGTAGATGTATGTTATTTGCTGAAGAGTGTTCTGAAACAATATGGAGATGACTCCCAGGAAAAATGATAAAATTGATTTCGAGTTTAGTATTATATACTACTTCTTAGTATTATATACCACTTTCTTTGACACCATAGGGGTACTGGAATGTTATTATTTCTGCTAATATTTGTTGATGAATCTGATGATGACTTTTAAATTTTGTTTTCTTTCACAAATAGATTTTTTTCAACTTTAAAAGAATATTTTGGAAAGTGCACCTGAATGTGGCTGCTTTAACAAGAATGAACCATTATTAAATCCTTCAGATGATGATACAACAAATATTTTAAAACAATTAAAATAATCAGATTTTCTGTATGACTAACAATATTTGTCAAAATGGTTATTTGTATGGCAGTATTTTCTGAACGTTTTTCTTCTGTCCCTCCAATCTGTTCTTTATAATTGGGTTGGTTGGGCTCTACAGTGTTATGTGAAACTTTACTATTCCTTTTTCCCCTTGTTAGGGAAGTTTATCCCATCTAAAATTCATATACTTATGTGACTAGTGGATTAAACATTATTGAATGCACAAAATAGGCAAGACTTGCCTTAAACAGGTTTTGCCAGGAGATTCTTGAGGTGGGATGGGGAATAAAGAAAGATTAAACTCATAGCTGGAAATTAGGAACTCTTTCAATTTCTGTTTTGAGACTTTGAGCAGGTACTTCTGTCTGTGGTTTGATCACTGATTATTACATTGGGAAAACTTTTTGAATCTTACTGCAGTGTTAAAAAAACTAAGAATTTGTTTTCAGGATGCCCAGGTACAATAGTGACGGCATATTAAAATGAAACTGCCTCAAGTGAAAATTCAAGCTAACTTTTCTCTTGTAAACTTTTATACTGTTCCTGTTGCAAGCCTTTGCTAACTTTTTCTTCTGCTGTTTAATAAGTGGATCACCTTCATAGGTGTTATTGATGTTTAACTCTTATTTTTCTGGAAACGGAGGCAGAACTGGTAGATTTATGACTTGATGTGATGCTGCTAAGAAGAATCAACTTGTTTGATTTGTCTTCAAGGATTGTTTCTTTGTTGGCAAAAATATTAAGTGTACATTGGAGCTTCTTCCTTTATGTACTAATATTGGTGGTGGAGTAGCAGTCTTTGGGCTCCAAGGGGGAGAAGAAATATAGAAGTATAATTAAAAAGCAGCATTGCCTTTGAAAAACACATTTCTGAAAAGGACTTTATTTCCTAACTGAAGAACAGTTTTGGACAATAGCATGCCTAGTTTATTCAAACGCCGGATTTGCAGTGTGCCTTAGAATTCAAAATCAAACCCTGGCCAAGTGTCTGTTGCTTTAATGAGTAGTGCTGCTTTTATCTTTTCTACATGTGATGATCGTGAAGTATTTACTTCTGAAGAGTAATTTGTGATGATAGAAGAAAAGCTCTACACTTGAACATTATCCAGTTTGCTTAACAAAACATAGACATTCCTGTGTAGGTGCTGAATAAGGGCCCTTGTAGCAAGTCCTGCATGAATACCTCAAACAATGGGGATGAATAGGTTGGAATTTAGATTTACAGAACAGGAGAGCCAAGGTCACTTATAGCCAGGCAAATGTCAGCTTTTAGGAACCATCTATGCATAACAATTGATTGTTCCCTGGGAACAAGCAAGCGGTATGTGTGCTCTATTACTTGCATTCAAACCAACTTTATTTGAATCTTGAGAGTGGTAGCTGGCAAATAGAGGACTTTGGTTTTTAGGTGGAGAAGGTCACTTTAATCACGTTTGTGCATGTGTGTATACGCGAAGGAGGAAGAAGAGGAAGGGGAGCTGGCTCATGAACTTACCTGTCAGTCTTTTGAGAGGACAGGTTTCCCTGAGGTAAAAGAAGTGGTGTGCAGTGAGAAGACAAGACAGGCATCCTGTGGAGGCCATGGGAGCCAGTTTACCTATAGATTATACATGCAGAACTGAGCGGTGAAGTAATAAATACCTAGGCAAATACTAAGTTTCTGGATTTTTCTTTTTTCTTTTTTTCCTTCATCTTGTAGATTGGTGGCAATACTGTGAGCATTTTTGAGGTGGAGAGCTCCCTTTTTGTCTTTTATTTCTGATCCCTGTTCTAGTCCTTTGTCTTTTTCCCATTACCCTTGCATTCCCCAAGTGAAAAAGAAACCCTAATAGAGAAGACCTTACTAGGGCTGGATCAGTTCAGTAGGATTCTGTGCTGCTGTTTAGAATTCAAGGAATTGGTAGTGTGTTGAAGAAGTAAAATCTAGAAGATTGCTCTAAGCTTGCTAAACTTAGACACTACCAAGGTAAACTTTCCAGAATTTTCCCATTTTATAATCTTGCCTGTTAAGCTGAGGGGAATGAAATAAGGACAAACAAATGGTTTCCTGCTGCAACATTCAAACCAGTGCATGTGTAGTCAGCTAGTGAGGTAACTCATCTGTGAATGGAATAAATGAACTGTGAATGTGTGCTTGGTTCTGTGTACCAAGCACTGCTCTCAGCTTTTGTATCTAGAGGGATATCTTATATGAATTTAAAAAAATTTTTAAACAGAAATTCAGGTCTCCCATTGATAGCATTCTTTCTGTGTTTTTGCCTTCCTTTTACCTGCATTAGAGTTGTTAGTCTCAGCTGTGGTCCCACTTCTTGCTAAAGAAGTCTCTGAAGGCAGGCATTGAAATTTGTGCTTTCAATTAACTGTCTTTTCTGATTGCATGTTAGGACTTCACACACAAACATGAAATTTGTGCATGCCATAGTGCTTACAAAGCCTGAATATATAATTAAACAGTTACTATGTGAAGGTGTTAGGACTGTATTTTTGTTCTTAAAATAAGTGTTATTTCTTTTAAGTGTTGAAATGTTTAACATTGGAAATTGTAAGTTAGTTTATCTTCTTTATAAAACTCAGTAATGAAGTGATTTTACTAACATTCTTTTCAGTCTTCAATATTGCTTTTCCTTTGTAAATAATTAATTTGAAATTATATAAAACAAATGTATTTTGCTACATTGTAACAGTGATGAAATTTTTCTTTCCCTCCAGGAATTGTGGTGCTCGGATTAAACAGATCTCGTGCCAAGAATGCACTTAATAAAAATATTTTGAAAATGGTAAGTGAAAATAATAGTTTTTAGTATAAAGGTGAAGTATTGAAATTAAGCACTTTAAAAATTGTTTGGTTATTCCCCTTCCTCCTTTTCTCTGTAGATGTCAAAAGCTGTGGATGCTTTGAAATCTGATAAGAGTGTACGAACTGTTATATTCCGGAGTGAAGTCCCAGGGATATTCTGTGCTGGTATGCAAATTTAATTTTACTGAGAAGGTAGAAAACTGTATCTCATATTGCTCTCAAAAAAAGCACCCAGATTCCAAGGAAACATCTTTTGTATATATTCATCTCAGTAGCACACAAACCATTTTTATATTATTTTCCTCAATTGCTTACATGAAATCAATATCAGGTTTATTCTTCTGTGTCATAAAGTGTTTCAAAATATGTAATAGTTTATTTGTGGTTGTGGAAAATTATTTAATTGAGCTCCTGGAAAGTCTTACATGTCCTTTAGAATGAGAACCAAATAATGCCAGAGGCCATATAAAGAGTCTGCATAGAAAGCTGCATCAAAAACACATTTAAACACGTTAAACTTAACTTTTAATTAAAGAACTTAAAATAAAAATTCATTATCAACATGACTTGTAATGCAGGCTGAAAGTATTTTCAAATTAATAAAAATAAAAACAAACCAAAAATTGCACACCCCAGCACACGTAACAAGTGCTGAGGTAAACAAAAGCGCTTAGCTACCAAACACTGGAAAACAGATTTTGTTAGCATGTCAAAATCAGTGGAGGCAATGGTGTCTTTTGTAGATATCTAGTGAAGAAGTGAATATACTACTTATTCTCATATACTATCCAGTTCTGACTTCGTTCAAATTTAATAGTATCAGTTTGAAACTGAAAACAGTAAGTAAGTATGTTAGTTTCTTCTTTCTTATATGCCAACAGAACATCATGAAAGAGGAGAAGATTAGTCCTAAAATGTTTCTGTTCTAGTCATTTATGCAGTTATTAAGTTTCCAGCAGTGTATCACATAAGAAGAGGAGGCTAAGGGGAGACCTCATTGCTCTCTACAACAACCTGAAAGCAGGTTGTGGAAAGGAGGGAGCTGGGCTCTTCTCCCAAGTGACGGGACAGGACAAAAGGGAATGGCCTCAAGCTGCACCAGGGGAAATTTAGGCTAGAGGTTATGAGGAAGTTTTTCATGGAAAGGGTCATTGGGCATCATAACAGGCTGCCCAGGGAGGTGGTTGATTCACCTTCCCTGGAGGTGTTTAAGGCACAGGTGGCTGTGTTGCTGAGGGGAATGGTTTAGTATTTGATAGGAATGGTTGGACTCAATAATACAGTGGGTCTCTTCCAACCTGGTGATTCTGTGATTCAATGAAATAAAATGTATAACTAACTCCTATGTGTAACTGACTAACTAGTTTCTAACTACTTGATAGGTACTTTCTGTCTAACCTATATACAACAAAACACGTTTGAATAACTGTAATAGCTTAACATACATACAATAAACAATTTTGAATAGCTGTAGTAGCTGAACTGGTCTCTTCGAACCCGGTGATTCTATGATTCTATAATTAGTTCAGTTTAATGCAAAATAGTTTTTCTAGTTTTTACATACCACAACTAAGTAATTTAAATTGAGTTTTGAGTTATTTTTGTTTCTTTCAATGTGTCTGTATTCATCCAGATACAATTTGTTATTTGTAAGACTTGGGAAAAGAATTATCTTGAAAAAAAGGTGTAATCGAGCCAGCATTTAGTAATACAAATAAATAGGGTAAATATTAGCATATTTAATTTAAAAGTTCTCTTCTTTTAAAACAATAAATTTTATAGGTCATTTGCTAATTACCTTCAGGAAAAAAGGTTTAAAATCTGTAGGTTTTATACTGATGAAGAGTGCAGTGTCAGAGCAACACATGCAAATGGGGATTCAGGTTACTTAATAGAGAAAGGTTGCTGTTGATTGAGATTTACTATCAACTGTTTCTTTTTTAAACTAATTTTTCTTAATTTAACATTTGTGAATTTTATGGCATTATTATGTAGGAAATACAAGAGCATAAAGAGAAGGTTCTGGGGAGATGTTAGAGCAGCCTTCCAGTACTTAAAGGGGGCCTATAGTAGCAATAAGTAAAGAGGGGAGATTTAGTTTAAATATTAGGAAGAATTTTTTTACTGTGAGGGTGGTGAGGTGCTGGAACAAATTGCCCAGAGGATGTACCTGGAGTCATTCAAGGACAGGTTGGGTGGGGCTTTGAGCAACCTGATCATGGAAGATGACTGCCCATGGCTGGAGGGATGGATCTAAATTGTCATTCAAGTCCCTTCCAACCCAGACCACTTTATAATTCTAGAAAATACTGATTTTGAGGAAACTGGTGTCAAGTATGCTGTTACTATTGTATTTATGATCCAGGTACTTCTCCAGTATTCTTTATTGGCTGACTTCGCAGAGCTGGTTTAATATTAACATTTAACATAGGCGTTGTGCTTGCTTGCCTGGCTAAAAGAAGTAGTTGTATGTATATGCAGTTAACTGTAGGTAAGATGAAAGGATGTTTTTGTGTGGACATTAGGAAGGGAAGTAAGCATTGAGAAGGTGAGTGTGAAATACTGAGGCTGGATGGCCACACACACACACACACGCTCAGTGTGAACCAGAGGACTTGTGGCAGAGTTTGTCAATAAATATAAGCAGAAAGACCTCCCTGGCTGGATAGGTTGCTTCTATAGATGACGTCAAGGGGTGTCTGTAAAGAGAATGAAACTAGAGAAAGCATAATAGGACATGGAAAAAAACAGGTAATGGCATAAGGAGGTAAAGCAAAGACAGGAACGTACTGGATATAACAAGGTATTTTCTGGAGGGGCTTACTCAGGAAATTAATTTCCTTAAAAAATTCAAAGATCGAAAGGTACACCTAGAAGTCAAAGAAGAGGTTGGCTTGTGTTAAGGATGCTTTGTGTCCTTGAGGGCTTTCTTGTGCTTCCATCATCAGAAGTAGCTTCCTTGGCTTCTTTTTTTCTCTGCCTGAACCTGAATGAATACAATATTGGCCTTTCTGGAGTGAATATGTGTGCCTACCTAGTTCTGCTGCCAAGGCAGGTGAGTTTGTGCAGCATTCCTGGCAGTGTTCCTTGAGGAAAGCACAACTATACTGTGTTTACAGAAGGGACTGAATTTCATTTGTGTAGGCAATTTGAATGGCTTAATTCTTCATTGTTAATGTAGTCTTAAGCAATATCACTAATGTACATATTTTAGGTAGTTTTGTGAGCAGATTTTCACATACTGTTTTACTTGTTGCCAAATAATGTTTGTGTTCGGCTGATATAGAGTTAATTTTCTTCCCAGCAACTGCTGTTGTTTAGATTTAGTATGCGAAAAATGTAGAAAATACACTGATTTCTTTTCAGCTTTTGATAAGAAATCAAGGGTTTCTTAGTTCATGTTTTGCTAGTATGCCGGTGCAGAGCTAGGATGGTTAACCCGAACTGGCCAATTGAATATTTCATGCCATGACATCATGTTCAGGATGAAAGTTGGAATTTGTCCAGGGGTTGGCAGGTGATCTGGCTTTCTGTGTTTAGTATTCTATGTTCTGCTGTTATTGTGATTGCTGGTGTTGCTGCAGTCTCTGAAGTTGCTACCTGAGGTTAGCCAATCTATGGACAGGGAGTGGTTATTTTTTAATATATTTTTATTTTATTAAATTTTTAAATATTTTTTCTCTCTTCTTTTATTGCTGTATTAAAATTATCTTTATCTCAGCCCATGAGTTTTACTTTACTTATCAGTTCTTTCACCCATTTATCATTTTCAGAATGTTCTGTAATGTTTGTAGACTGAAAAGTACAACAGCCGGATATTGCACCTTAAAACTTTTGTTATTCAGTTTCCTAAGGCTATGAATAATAGGCAAAAGAATATTTATAGACCTTTTAGTTACTGTAGAATTTTGCATTTGGAAATTTTGCTTTGACAAGTTAAGCCTGCTGTGTGATTCTGTGCCTCTTCCTCATCCTTCTTCACCCCAACCCAGGTGCGTGTTTGGTAACGTGAAAGGAAATGTTGTATTTTGCTATTACAAACTATGGTATTTGAGATCAGGTAATATTCTTTTCTTTTTAAACAGTTTTATTTTTGTTGTTGGTTGCATTCATTAAAGAACCATCCACCACTTTCTTTCTCCTGTTCACCTGCTGTTCCTTGAAGTATTGTTTCCCTTAGGACTGTCATGTTCCTCCAGCCCTCTTTTCATGTCCTGTCATGTGTTTTTAGAAAAATATGTTCCTCGTGTTTTTCTCAGGCAATAACTTATTGGACTGTAGTTCATTGGTTCAGTGTACAGCTACTACTAGTAAATAAAACCCCATACTACTATTTCATAGTTTAGAGTACTTACTGTTTTATTGTCCTTCCTTTGGTACCTGGCCAACCAGGACAGTTTAACTCTGACTGTCTCAGTCCAGTCAGAGGTTGTTACTTTCCTAGAAGTCCACATATGAGTTGTCCTCGGGTACCATGAATCCACCAAGCCTTTGTCAATATGCACAAAACTTTTGCCAACTCGTGAGAGGGTAGCAAAATGTTGTGGCTCTACATTTTTTTTTGTTGCATGGAAGAATTAGAAGGAGGACATGGCAAGAACCTCTTCTTGAGGTGCTTTTTTTTTGTTTTGTTTTGGTTTTTTTGTGAATGTTTAGAGTATAATTGTTAAGAACAGGCTCTTCAGTATTCCTTTTCCAAAGTGAACTGCAGTAATGGAAACAGAGGTTATGGGACTGAGGAGTTATTTGCTTTGTATATGTGTGCACGAAAAGAAGGAAAGCTTTGGGGCAATTTTTAGTTGACAGGTGTGAAATTATGTTGTTCTTTAGAGAGCTTAGTTAAGGGATCTTTGAGACGTATCAGAATATTGATAGTTTGCTTATGTTTTTGTTGTAACCATCTTTCAAGACAATTTGAAAACTTTAGGTGTTGGAGCTCTTCAGGCTGATTTGACCTAAAAGTCACTGCAGCCTGGCCAATATAGTCCTCTCCTGGAAAAGCAGAAGTAGTCTTCTGCCAGCAAAAATTCATCATTTTAGGTCTGTGGTGTGAGTAAAGCCAACACAAATACTTTTACTGTTGGAATAACATGTCTATATCAGAATTTTCTTTCCAGTACAGCTGAATTGGCTGTATCATATGTGGTTCCCAGCTGACCTTTCCAACTGATGTAGTTGTGGCAGAAGTTTATCAAGTAGCCAGGTCTTGTAAAGCAGGTCCTTGAAGACTTCTTTGTATATGAGATTTTGATGTGGAGGAGGAGTTCCGTAATAGCTCTCAGCTCCTTGAACTACTCGTATTATTTAGAACTAGCAAGAGTAGTAGGGAAGTGTGACTGTGGACATAGTCTCCTTTTTCCTTCATGTCTCTGTTGAGGAAGCAAAGAGAGAGGATGTTTTTCCTCAGAGAATATTTTGGCCCTCCAGATTCCAGCTCTTACATAGGAACTGAAGAAAGAGTTCATATATTACTCTACTCTTTCCTTCTGAGGATTCAGATAATGTATGAAAATATTTTAGTGTCTTATTAATGTTTTTGTTTTGGTACATATATTTCATTCCCCAGAGTAAATTCCTTCAGAGGTAGACTGTAGCTGGTTTCTTTCCTCTTTTTTTTTTTTGTTTTTTTTTTTTTTATTCCAGACTTCCACCAATGTTCAAATTGATGTTATCTGCTTGTAGACTTAAGCTCAATGACAAGTTGCTTTTCCCCAGAGCAACGTGCATTACATGCCACCCAACAAATTTGCCAGCCATTGACAACTATGTCTTGTAAGTGTGTGCGTAGTAATGTGTTGAGTTTGGAGTCTACAGCTTTCATTTTGTTCTTTGACTTGTTAATTTCTTTTCTGTTGTTTTTTTTATGAAAGAACTTGTAGCAGTCATGATGTTCTAGGTCATGTATTAAACAATTTAGTCAATATTAAGAGGGCAGTTAGGACTGTAGTTTGAATCCCTAGTTGGTACAGAGAAAAAATCCCAACAAGAGAAACTGGTTTAAATGTTTTTCTTTTGGGACTACCTCATTCAGATAACTCCTAATGCTCCTCTACCTTTTATCCTGAGGAGGTATACTGGATTTCAGAGGAAATTGGAATGGCTGTGGATTTTTGAGAGCTAGGACAGTTCATCCCTAACAAAAGTTTGCTCTTGGCCCTAAGTGCAGTGCAGCTACTCTGTTTCTAATTGATCACTTACATGATTGTAGTATTGCAGTGTAATTCAGATAACTTCAGCATGTTATTTAATGCACGTTATTCTGCTCATGTTTGTGGCTAATTGTAGTACAAGGTGTTGGGAAATTAACAAATAATAATTGCTTGTAGTTAATGCAGCATATGATGGCACACTAAATACCTGCATGCTTAGTTTATGCTGTGAAAATAGATAAATACACATGTATCATTTAGCTGCAGAAAAAATGCAAATGGCATGTGTCCAAGTAGTTTTTCAGTAAGAGTATGAGAATATAACAATATTGATTTTCTTTATCTCTGAAGAGTGACCCATTCCAGTTAAGGCAGATGCAATGAGTGGAATAGGAAACAGAACTGAACTGTCAGCAACAGGGGAGTCATTGAATCAGCTTTAGTGAACTATGAAACTTTCAGCTAAGACTCATATGTCTGCTTTCTTATCGGTGATTCCAGTGCATGACTTGAAAAAATTATAGGAGAGGGATCTTTTTCATATATCCAGCTTTCTTACAGGTATTTTGTTGTTTGGAACAGTTTTTAAACCTATATCTTGGGTTAACGTGGCAAAGTTTTGGTAGTGTGGGATCAGCATCTGTGAGGAGAGACCAGAACCTGCCCCTGTGTGGCACACCACGAGTTCCTACCAGCTTCAGAATAGAACCATGGCTTAGCCTGTCAGCAGTGCTGGTGGAAGCTCTGTGGTGATGTATTTAAGAAGTGGTAGAAAAACACGTGCGGCAGCTGTGAGAGAAAGAAGTGAAAAAATATGAGAGAAACAGCCCTGCAGGCAACAAGATCAGTAATAAAGAATGGGAAGAGGTGCTCCAAGAGGCAGAGCAGAGGTTCCTTTGCAGCTGAAAGAGAAGACTGTGGTGAAGCAGGTGCCCCTGCACCTGATGAAGGGAGCTCTGGAGCAGGTATACACTTGGCAGCCTGTGGAGAACCCCACACTGGAGCAGATGGACAAGCTTTAAAACCTGCAGCCCAAGAAGAGTCCTCTCAGGAACAGGTTCTTGGCTAGGGCGGTGGCCTGTGGAGAGCAATCTATGCAAGAGTGGATTTTATGGCACGTGCAGCCAGTGGGGGCCCGCATTTGGGCAGTCTTTTTCTGAAGGACTGTATGCCTTGGGAAGGACCCATGCTGAAGAACTGCAGCCAACAGGAAGGATCCATGTTAGAGCACTTCATGAAGGACTGTATCCCATAGGAAAGACTCTATGCTGGAGCAGGGGAAAAGTGTCAGTGAGGAAGGAGTGGCAGAGACAAAATGTTATGGTCTTCACTGCAGCCCCAGTCCTTCACCTCTCCATACTGCTTATCAGTGGAGAAATAGGTTGAAGTGTTAGTAGTGAGGTTGAACTGAGAAGGAGGGAAGGATTGGGGGAATTTGTTATTTTACTTTGTTTCTCACTATCCAACTCTTTTTTTAGTTGACAATAAATTAAATATATCCTCCTAAGTCGAATCTGTTTTTCCTATGGTGGTAACTGTTAGGTGATCTCCCTGTCAAGACAGATGAGCTTTTCATTATATATTCTCCCCTATCTTACTGGGGAGGTGAAGTGAAAATATGACTTACTGCATGTCTGGCAGCCAACCAAAATTAACCTACCACATCCAGTTATTATAGATTTTCTGAAATAAGACTAAGGCTAGACCTTTATTTTTGAGGAACTATAGAATCAAGGATGGACAGGTCATATAAAGTCTCAAAGAAACTCCAATAAAAAATGGGCTAAACAAAACTAGTCAGGAAGCTTTCTCTGTAGTTCAGTGAGTAGTGATGAGTACTGAGTAATTAGTATTGTACAGAAGCTGAAATGGATGAACTTCAAAGAAGAGTAAACCTGTAGTTCTTTCTTCCATCCTTTACTTGGGATGCAAGATTCTTTTCATGATCTGTTTACATCTTCCTACACTGTGTGCTCTAATCATTGTAATTATTGAAATGTTGTATCTCCCTCCTGTATTTTTCAGTTCTTTAATGACAACTTTAGATTAGTTAAATTCAAGATCAGGCCATTAGTGAAAGATAAATTGTGAAAACCAACTTGGAGAACCATCTTATTAGCAGTACTTTACCTTGATTGATGTAATTTTGAGATTTGCCTTTTCAAGCTGATGAAACAACATCTGACCATTCTTTATTGTGTGGCTTACGATATCTGATGAAAAAATGGAGATTTGAAAGGTTAATTTATCCTAGTAATATAAATATTATTCTTTCTCCCTCCCTATTGGAACAGAAGCCATTATGGACTTGAAAGTCATGCTATTACTTAAGATTACTTGAAAAGCCAAGTCTTTCTGAGTTGGTCCTCTAGTTATGTGGTAAGAAATTTGTGAGCCATATCAACATTTTTGTGGACAATGACTTCAAAAGAAATGATCAAGATAGCACTTTTAGACTTGGGTAAGGCTGGACTCCGTAATATAATCACATGGGATTACAAACCAACACCTACTTCAGTTATTTGTAGTGTGGTATTGTACGAAGGGATATTTGTCTTTAGAACTAATTATGAGCACCAGAGGGGCTATATTAAGTGGCATTCAGATGGCTCACGTGTGTTAGAAAGTATAAAAGCAGAATTAGAGTGTATCCTTGGCTGTTGGAGAACATAGTGAGATTGTGGTTATTTTTTAATCAGCGATTAAAACATTTTAAAAATATTCTGTTTAAATAGGTCTTATGCTGTTAGACCATTGGAACACACAGTGAATGTGAGATTTTTTAGAAATTTTTTTTTCAGTGAAAACCACTGACAAATATTAAAAATGTCTAATTCTAAGTAAAAGATATATCTCAGAGTGTGTGGAATTTGATTAGTCTTTAGTTTAGCCAGATAAGGGTAACAGGAAACAGGAATGACTCTCTCAAGCCCTTTAAAAAATTATTGCAAAAGCTTGGGGAAAAAATGGATCAAATTGATTGCCTAAAGTTATTAAATGGAAATATTAGGTATGAAATAATTTGTTATTATGTTCTGGAGAAGTAGTTACAAAGCATAACTACTCCGGTGAAAAGAGAAATTTGTTTGGATTCCATGTATTGCAGTCAGAGATGTTCTCCAGAGTATCCTGTCTTTTGAGTTGCTGTACAGAAAACCTAGGGAGACAGTCTGGGATGCACTTGGCCATTTTGAATCCCCTTCTCGCATCTAGTTTATACTAACTTGAGTGAAAATTTTAGAAGTGCAGCTTGTTTTTTTAATGTTAAGCAGAAGGTTTGAACCTCACTTACTTCTATAACCAAATGACTAATTTCATTAATAAGTATAACCGTATAGCTTGCAAATAAGCAAATCAAATAGGATCCTGAACAATTAGAGAACTTCTGTAGTTTTGTGAAGCATTTGACATAATCTTGGATTCTTTTGGATCCTTTAGAAATGATACAAAAGTCTTCTGAATAGAAATTTGTAGTGACTTGATGTGTAAACTTGACATACACAGGACCTGTGGAGAGGCATCTTCCCTGTGTGTCCAGAATTTAAATGAAAAGACATCTTCAGCAGATGGTAACGAAGGAGTTAAGGGCACCTTACTTGAGTTACTATAGTGAAATATGCATTAAGACCTGACTTAAAGTGCTATAATGAATTTTTAAATAGTGATTTAGTACTGAAGTAATTTCTGGAGTTGATTTTACCAGAATTGACTAAATTAAAATGGAAAAGATACCATTCCATACCATATGGATGCAGAACATTTTATACTGGGAAAGCTATGTTCTGCGGTGGATGTTCTTAGGTAGGCAGACAATTTGTTTTTCCAATTCCTCACATAAAAAGACTCTGCTTTCTGGGTATGAAATACATATGCAATTCTTTATTTTGATGTTTAGGAATCATCAGAAATATTCATGGCATATTTTTAATATGCTTTTCTAAGATTTGATCTACAGATGTCTTTGGTGATATTACTAGCTTATTGGAGCTTGTATGGTTTGGAAATGCACTTCAGTAGCTGTATTATATATCTTCTGCAACCACAATGCATTTGATTTTGGTTTTAAAATGCATTGTATAGGATTTCTGTTAGGTTTATACAAACCCGTCTTTTCTAGATTACATGTGTAAGTGACTTCCTGCATTTCACATGCTTGTTACAGTTGGATTTGGCTTTTGGTGTACAGTCATAGAATCGTAGAATGGTTTGCATTGGAAGGGACTCTGAAGGTCACCTAGCCCAAGCCCCCTGCAGTGAGCGGGGACACCTTCACCTTGATCAGGCTGCTCAGAACCCCATCCAAACAGAACTTGAAAATTTCCAGGAATGGGTCATCTAACACCTCTCTGGGCAGTTGGTTCAAGTGTTTCACTATGCTCAGCGTGAAAAATTTCTTCCTAATATATATTCTAAATGTCTCTCTTTTTTTTTTAGTTTAGAACCATTACCCCTTGTCCTGTTGCTGCAGGCTCTGCTGAAAGGTTTTCTCCATCTTTTTTATAAGCTCCCTTTGAGAACTGAGGGTTTTTCCCCGCAGGACTACTCTCAATCATGTTGTTGCCCAGCCTGCATCAGTACTGAGGGTTGCCCTGACCCGTGAGCAGGATTTTACACTTCACTTTTTGAACCTGATGTGGTTTTCAAAAGCCTACTTCTCCAACTCTCGAGACTCCCTCTGGATGATATCCCATCCCTCAGTGTCCTTGTCCTTATGGTATTGCTTTAGACTGCTTGAGAGTTGTGTTGAACTTTGTGTACAGCTTAAATGGATTGTGCTTTTTGCACCCTGCTCCCCTCCCCCCTTTCTGTCCTGTATCATTGAAGCTTGTAGTTAGATGACTCTTGGTGCCCATGACAACATGTAAGACAGTAATTATCTGCATATGCAATGTAGGGATGCGCAGATGAACTTTACTGTGGTTAGACTTAACTGGAAACTAGCCTAACTGTCACCAGACCAGTTCAGGTGTCTCTCTGTGTGTGTCAGAGTATGAGGACTGTGAGACTCAGTACTGCTGAAGTATTTGATTTGTTAGAGTAGACTAGTGGAGAGTATGCTATATCTGAGCAGTCTTTGTTTCCATGGAAATGAGTATAGTCATCTTAGTATGCTTGAGATTTTCCTGTTCAGGAAATACGCTGTAATTTGGAATCACCAAGCAAGCTGTAGGTTATATAGACTCCTGCAGATGCATTAGAGATAGATAACTGTTGATTTAATATCTAGAGCAACAAGAACATCTGTGCAGTCTTCACTGGTATCTTTAGTATCTTTAGGCATTTGAAGTCACAGGGCAGTTCAAATGGGTCGTGGGTTCTTTGATATCCTTGTGTATATTAGCTTTCTGTAGGTATTTTGAAGTATTTGACTTGTTTCACTTGTGGTTGACTTATGTGTTAACAAGTGTTGTCAGTACTGGTGTTCCTACCTTAAAAACTTGTACTGACCATGACTGGGATGGAGTTCTTGTCGTGCTGTTCTACATGGGTGACTGAAACAATGCTGATAAGACATCAGTGTTGTAGCTTTTACTGAACTGTGCTTGCACAGCATCAAGGCCCCCTCTGCCTTTTACTCCCCTGTTGAGTCAGCTGAGGGTGAACAAGAGGCTGGAAGGGGACACAGCTGGCACAACTGACTTGAATTGAGCAAGGGAGTATCCCATAACATATGACCTTGTGTTCAGCAATGAAACGGTGGAATTGTTTTTCCAAAATAGAGACATTGCCTGGGACTGTTTAGGCATTGGTCTGTCAGCAGTGGATGATTGCTTTTACATCATTTATTTTCTTCCTTTTTTTCCTTCCTTGTACTTACTAAACTACCTTTATCTCAACCCATGAAGTGTGTTCCCCTCCCGTCCCTTCCTTGCTTTTGCTGGACTGTTTCTCTTCTCCATTTGTGTGATGGGGAATAGACAAGCAGCTGCGTGCAGGCTGACCTTCCAGCCAGTCAAATCCAGTACAAAACTATAGCTTGTTTTATGACAACAGTTATGAAATCCTAAGTCAGCTGTGATAACTCAAAAAATGCCTTTTATGGTAATGAATACCAGTATTACTTTAATGCTACCATACTCCTTGACTTTGCTAGTGTGATGCTTGAGGTCACTTTTAGCCTGTTCTGATGGGAATTGTAGCCCTACAGGGTTGTTCTTTTTTCCCCATTCCATTTTCAGACTGCAATGAACACTTAGCTAAGAATTCAATGTTTAGGGAGGTGCTTTTTAACTGTTTTTAATCCAAAAGTATCTTCAGTGCTATTGAGGTAGAAACACAAGGTTTGGAAAAGGATTCCTTGTATACGTCTAGCTCTTTGTAGTTGTCAGTTTGCATGAACTTTGAGAGATGCTTTATGGAGATTATTGTGCTCACTGCATTTCCTGTGGACAGTTGCAGGTTTTTACTGGAGGCTGGAATTGTAGTGCACTGGTATATTAGATGTTATATTACAAGTTTGAGATACATTCCTAATTGCAAGATGTTTGATTGTCTCTGTTTATAGGCCTGCATCAGCAATGTACTTTTGCTTTAAGTCTTACATTTCAAATCATGGGATGGAGAAGAAGTTCTCTGTGTGTGAAAGTTAAGACATTTAATATCTTTGGTTTTTTTCAGATCTCTTGACAGCTGGGTTATTATCCCAACCTGCATTAAAACAATTCAGGAACTTAATCTGTCTTTCCAAGCTGCTTGTCGATCTCTATAATAAATACATTTAGATTCCCAAGACAGGTTTGTATATTTTGAAATGTAATTTTATTTATTGCACGGAAGACACGGAGGACTTTATCAGACAAAATTCTGTCTTTTAGTGATATCAAGTTGTTCATGGTTTGGTGGTGAGAACAGATCAGTAGAGGTGTTGAGCAATTTGCTTGAATCCAATATGATACCAGGCCCGTTTTAATGTGGCTGCGATAGTTGTTTTAGTTCATGTAATCCTCACACTTCTCATCATCTTGAAATCCTGGTTAAAAGAAAGCAATCAAATCTTTATCATATGTGAATTCCATGTCTCTAGTAGTCTTCTGCGTCTTCTGAAAAGCTGCAAGCTGGAGAATTTCTGCACTTTCAGGGCATGTATATGGATCCGTTTTTTGTCAGAAGTTATACTCACTCATCTGTACTCCATATATTGTGTTTTTAAGGTGACTAGAACCAAATGAAGGTCACTAACAGAAGGTTATGGATTATTGATTAGCCCTGTTAATACTAAATGGATAAAGTTAACTTTTGGCTAGGTGTCTGCTGCGCAGGACACTGCTGGTAGATGAATTTGTGCTTAGATGTGGAATTTAATTATTTTTAACTTCTGTTATATACCTCTGAACATTTGACTTTCCATTGCAGTATCTGAGGTCCAGATTTCTTCCATAGGTATTAAGACAAATTGAGCAGTCATCTCCATTTCAAATCCTCATGTCATTCCTGTGGGTATTTGATACTTTCATTTGTGAGGAAAGGCTGCTGTTTTTATTCACAGTACTCTGAGATGGGTTGTCACAGTGCATTGTATGATCTAACTAACCCTTTACTCTGGTGTGCTAAGTACTTATTGCACCTGGTTTCTTTATTGGTTAGGGAACTGAGCCTGCTTTGCCATTTATATCCTTAGCTAAGAAAACCTGCTGGCAAAAATAATTTGATCTCATGTGCTTGGTGGTAATGTGTGCTGGAAATAGAATACATGTGCGCAACACATGGCAAAAATAGTTATTGCATGGTAAAGAATGATTTTCCACTTGCTTTTGAAAAGTAGAAAATGATCACTTAGCAGAGGTATTTAGACATATCTAAAACTATGTCCTTTTCATCTTGAAACAATTTACAACATTTTCGTATCTACATCTTTCAATATATGGTGTAGAATAACACACAATGGAACACTGTATATGTGTTTGAATTGCTACAGATATGAATAACCACGTCCAATAATGAAAAACTTTTAATTGGTCTTCTCTTGTCTTTACCTGCCATTTAAACTCTTTTACTTTAAGGACACCTTTGTTGCAGATTTACTGTAGTCAAATTTTTTTAAATATTTTTTTCAGCATTTAGATTGATTGTGCAGCTCTTGAAAGCTAGAGAGGAAAATAACTGAGTATGTAAGTGTTGTATAGAATTCCTTACATATTCATATTTGCAGTATGTTCATGCAGTGATACATGAAAAAGCAAAGACTTGGCCATAGATTCTTTGTAGTATGTAGTTTAATTTTTTTATGTAGTCAGTGTACATTTGTTTTGTACCTTTCAAAGTGTTTTTTGTAAAAATAATATAGGTAATATAAAAATGAAGAAATTCTGAAATTTCTCTTTAGATAGTTTTCTCTTTGTATAACGTTGAATTTTTTCCTAATTGAAGTACTGATCCCCTATGTATTTTTTATTAAATAGAAATATATGTGTTTGTTTATACAGATTAGACAACTTTGTCTTACATCAAAATAAATTTAAAGGTTAAGTAAAGGAAATGCTGTGATTCTTAGTCAGATCCTGCCTATTTTATGATATTTAAAGCTATTAAATGATAAAAAGGTGCAGATCTGAATTGTCTGCAATGCCTCTCAGTATTTTCCAACTTAATATTAGTGGTTTATGTTAATTTTGAAGAAGCAGGGATTGTAGGATGTAGGAAACTTAGGTCTAAAATAGTCTCTTTTTGGTATTTTAATATTTATTGGTGGAGTTCCTGTCACCACCTGGAATTTACTGCATGTGGATGAACATGTTTTTTAAGTGATTGAGCTCTGGGCTGAACTGCTACCAATTTGTATCATTTGTTAAGCTTCTCCAGATGCCAGGTAATATTCCAGTGTTGGATCTCCTTACTTTTCTTTCTTTAGAGTAATTTGGTGGTATGTCTGTTGGACAGTCTCATAAAAATGGAAGAGATCAAGTAACTCTGAAATAGTTCAAAATAACAAGTCCTTAGAAAGCATCAGTGCTGTAAACATATTTAATGGATGAGAAATTTTGCTATTTGCAAGCAATTTCATTTATTTTTCTGAGTCAGTTTGAAGCCTTGGGGACACTGGGAATAAGAGGAAGTACTGCTTTCGAGCTACTTAACTTGGTGGTTGTGAGAAAATAGAATTGCAGCTGTTGTTTTCCTGTCTGACTTTTGTGTGAACAAAGCATAATTAAGAGATGTTCCTCCTCATGGCTCAAGTGCTTACTAGTCCTTACTTTAACACAGTACTATGTGGAATGGCAAGACTTTGGCCTAGAGTCCTGGTCCAGTATTAATATTAGCCAGAGTTGCTTGTGCAGGAATGCCAGCCATTTTAATGCATTTTCTTTTTTGTAGTTCAAGATTTAGGCTTTCTGAATAGACTTAAAGTGGCCAAAGCTGAACTCTGAACTCTGTATCTTTAACCTTGAATGATTTTGTCCTCCTATTTGAGTTTTCCCACAAAAGTCCTTGCTATTCTCACCTGCTAAGCTTGGAAAGGTTCCCAGTCAAACTCAGTAGTCACGTTGTCTAATCTTTCTAAAGCCATTGCTTCAAATCCTTCCTCAAGTTTGTGTTCTGCTATGTGTTGAGACTGAACATCTTGTAGCTGAGAGGCAGCAAGTCATGACTGTTGTCACAGATATTCTTCACAAGATATGTTTATTTTCATATACACATGTATTATTTACCTGCTTCTTTACATGTTCCACTGGAAGAATCACTTACTGCATAATTGCACTGAATCCAGTGTCACTGAATTTTTACCTGCTGGAAACTTCCTGCTAACACACCAGTATGACTAATACTGATCTTTGTGGGGGGAAAAAATCTATCTGTCTGTCTGTCTGTCTGTCTGTCTGTCTGTCTGTCTGTCTGTCTGTCTGTCTGTCTATCTATCTATCTATCTATCTATCTATCTCTATATATATAGCTACTGAAGAGGCACTAGGTGATGGCTTTCAAAGCAAGGGATGGCATGAAGGGTTATGAAAAAGAAGAAAAAAGGGCTTCAATCATGCCTACATCTACATTCAGGTGATAAACCAGTTCAAATTGTGGCTTTTCTCAGGAAGAATTCTCCCCCTCTTAAATAGGACTTACGCCTGAATACTGACTTCAGGACTTCTTTAGAAGAGATTTGGACTTTCTCTTTCTTACCACATGGCATACTTCCTCCTTTTTCTATTTATAGCTCATAAAACTGGGTGTGCTGTTAGTTAACTGTTATTGTATTTGTTACTAATCAAAATATATAAGCCCAGAAGTATCATTTCCTTTTAACATTTAAAAAAAATGTGCAGTGATCAAGCATATGGTGTATGCAAAAGATTTGAGTCAGTCATCTGTAATGGTGCATTGAAAGATGTCTATTTTTTCTGATTGCTTCATTTACTAGAAATTGAAGTGGAACAAACTGCATGATGCCCAAAATTTTGAGTGTGTTCATATTTATTTGAGTTGAAAGACTTAGCCTCAATACCACTGATCAAGGTTAAAGAAGAAAGGTGATGAATCTCACCACTAGGAAGTTTTAAAGAATGTGTGTTTATGAATCAGAAGATAGAAAACTGTGAAGACTGAATTTGGAAATAGAAAGTGGTTTGAGGAAGTTAGATATTCAGATTACCAGAATGACTAGAATAAAGAAGTACTTCTGTAATGCTTATTGTGGAAATAACATAGAAATACAAGTGGTAGAATGTGGCTTTAATTATATTTTTTTTAAAAAAACCTTCTATATTGAATAATAATTGCAACATACATGTCTTTTTATTAAATGCAGGTATTTGACATTACCGTGAAGTGAGATGTAATCTCACAGTCTTGCTGTGTTTAAGTAGGTGGGCTGTTGTATGATGGAGTATTTAAAGACTGGGACAAACAGGCCTGTTGTGATTCGATTGCTGTAGTGGTCTGTGTTTGTGATACCTAGGCACTTACTAGGTGACCTTCGTGCTGCCACCACTGTCTTCTCATCTTGGATCTCCTACACTGGTTCTGTATCTATCTGAGAGCCAAGGATAATGAAGCTTGCTGGTCCTGATCTGATAGCCTGACAGACATCACTAGAAGTGAGGCATAGTACAGAATCAGGGTTAATACTGGCTTTATATACTGTTTGGAAACTGATAACTGTCCCGTTGTTCCTCTTATCTTCCCCATATGGGCCATGGAGGAAACTGCAGGAAGTCCTACTGTGATAGTTACAGAATATTTTGGCTCCATAAGAGAGTACTAAGGACTAGGGAGTGACTGAAGAAGTTGTTGGATGGTTCGATATAATGATTCTTTTTTTTTTTCCTCTTCTCCAAGTGAAGGTGAATTGAGGAAAGGCATATGAGGTATAAACTGGCTTCTTTTTTTTTTTTTTTTTTTTTGTGGCAGAAAAGGTTAACAGCAGGAACACCGTTGAGTGCTTCTAAATTTAGGACTGGACAGACAGGGTGGAAAAAGAGCTAGCTGACTTTAATCTATATCTAGTCTGAATTTGCATGGGCATTAAAAACGGATTGTAGAATTTCTGTATGTAAAATTAGGGCTGTTTCTATTCAGGATTCCTAGACAAGAGGAGGAAACCTAGCTGAGTTGGCACCTTGGCTGTTAAGAAAGGCTTGAGATTCAAAAGCTTAAAAGTAAAAAAACACAAAGAAAAAGCCCACAAAAGTCGTACTTTCTGAAATATCCTGCTTATGGAAACTGATATAGCAGCTTTTGCTTTAAAGATGCTGATCTGCATGTAAATTATTGCATGATATATGAGGTAACCTCTAGCAGTGGAGCTACAAGACTGCCATCTTACCAGAGGGTGTGCTCAGGACTGGCATCCTGCCAAACACGCAAATATACAAGGGTTGCAGACATTATAGTTGTTCTTCACAGTTTGATGATTTTCAGGGACTTTTCTGTGACATCAGAGGGGTTACATGCAAGAAGTACACATGTCCAAGTCCTGCTAATAAATTATGACTGCGAATCCTATACAGAAAAATATCAGTATCAGTTTCAAGTTCAAAATATCCACATTTAGAGAACTTCAGGATGCACAGAATCATAGATTAGTTGGGGTTGAAAGGAACCTTACAGATCATCTAGTTCCAACCTCCTTGCCATGGGCAGGGACATCCCGCTAGATCAGGTTACCCAAGGACCCATCCAGCCTGGCCTTAAACACCTCCAGGGATAGGGCAACCACATCTTCTCTTGGTAACCTACTCCAGTGTTTCACCATTCTCAGGTTGAAGAAATTCTTCCTAATGTCTAATCTAAATCTGCCCCTCTCCAGTTTATACCTGTTCCCCCTTGCCCTGTCACCACAAGACTTTGTGAATAGTCTCTCACCAGCTTTCTTGTAGGCTTCTTTCAGGTACTGGAAGGTTGCTGTAAGGTCTTCTCTGAGCCTTCTCTTCTCCAGGCTGAACAACTCCAACTCTCTCAGGCTGTCCTCATATGGAGAGTGCTCCTTTTTGCAGGAATATGGAGTCCTGCATAAAAAGGAAATAATTTAATTTACTTCGTTGTATTGGAAATGTATATAGCATCCTTCATACCAAACTGTTTTCACTGTAATGACTACAGTGAACATTCTTTCCATATTATTTTGAAATTTAGAATGCATGTTACTTTTTATCAGTTACATGTAAATGCATTTTTTTTTGTACTCAGTTCAGGAGGTGTGTCCAAACATTTGTGTCTTTATAAGTGTGCAACGCATTTTGCAGTTACTGGTGATAAAGCAAATAACCACTGGAGAAATTAGCAGATTACTCTTTAAGCTATGGAGGGTGAATTAAGAAGTGTGCTCCTTTAAAAACTTTTCGGTAACTGTATGTTATAAACTGTTTTATTAGATGAAATGTTATTTAATAGGAAATTATGAAAAACTGTATTGTAATGTCCTTAGTGTATTTGTGTAACAGCTCTGAAGACAGAGAGATAATGCAGTTAGACAGGGATATTTGTGTTTTTAGCAAGTGACTATTCGTAGGCCTTTGATGCTTCAGAGTCAGCTTTTAAGTATATGAATTTGCTCATAAGGCTGGATCCCATGGTAGTGCTTTTTTTTTTTTTTTGTTTTGTTCCTTATAGTTGACATATTAAAACATCTTCCTAATGTTCATGAGCATGTGTACCCTTACTTATATTCATTTCAAGCAATTTTGGCTCTTAATAGTGTACTGACTTTCTCAGTATTTTGTGCACCTGAAAAATTGGGTTCTGAATACTTACATATAATTTTTGGAGCTCTCAGTTCCCTTTTATATGAGAAGTTTTTTGGCACTTGCCTAATGTTTTACTAGCTTCTTTACTATTGTGTTGTTTGTTTCCTGTGTAATTTGTTTGAATTGCTAAAGTGTGATTTTAATTTGTTTTTTAAATCCCAATATGAAATGCACTAAAATGTAGAGATGTAAGTCATACTTGTGATGATCATGTCCATTTAATTTAAAATCAAAATTAATATCAAGAAAAAAATTAAACATGAGAGGAGTCCAGAGAAGAGCAATGAAAATGGTGAAGGGGCTGGAGAGCAGGCCTTATGAGGAACTGCTGAGAGAATTGGGGTTGATTAGCCTGGAGAAGAGGAGGCTGAGAGGAGACCTCATTGCTCTCTATAACTCCCTGAAAGGAGGTTGTAGAGAGGAGGGAGCTGGCCTCTTCTCCCAGGTGACAGAGGACAGGACAAGAGGGAATGGCCTCAAGCTCCACCAGGGGAGATTCAGGCTGGACAAGAGGAAAAAAAAAAATCACAGAAAGGTTCATTGGGCATTGGAACAGGCTGCCCAGGGAGGTGGTTGATTCACCTTCCCTGGAGGTGTTTAAGGCATGGATGGATGAGGTGTTAAAGGGCATGGTTTAGTGTTTGATAGGAATGGTTGGACTCGATGATCCGGTGGGTCTCTTCCAACCTGGTGATTCTGTGATATGAGAGTATGGATAAAATTGTGTGGAGAGTAAGACTAAATGTGATGGGATTCTTCCATATTGAAATGTTTTGGGTTACTCCACAGCATAGAGAAAGGTAATGTGAATCTTGGAATTCTACCTGTCACTAAGGAATAAGAAAACAAAACAAAAAGCATTGTGCAAAGCTATGTTCTGCCAAAAATAGATTATTCTTTTGGAGGTGAATCTTTGAAAAAATGGTCTCTTAATTTAAACATTACCTATTATTAAAGGTCAAAATATGAAACCTTGGAGAACAGAAAAAGCAAAGAATGAGTTGCATTGCAAGCAAAATGTTCTTCTTCTTTTCAGTAGTACTCATAAAAGAAACTGATCCTAAGAAGCAAATTGGTACCAGTCCTTTTTTTAGTGTATATTTCAGCAATATTTTATTCCTTTCTCTTTATCCTTAACTTTCAGATCTCTCATACGTCACAAATAAAAGCCATAATCCTTAATGAAATTGTTACATTTCTTAATATTCTGAATTAGTAACTGAGCTACAGGTATTGATAAAGTGAATTTGAATATGAAATATTGAAAATATTTATGAATAAAGTGGAGCATAGTCAGTTTGTTAAGTTTATTTTGTATGTTGTGTAGCTTTTAAACATTTGGATTTGAATGTTTCTTTTTATTCTTAAAATTTTAAAAAAGGCTTTCTTCCTGTCTTTTAACCTTTCAAATATCCATTATATGTATTTTTAGAAATAATTTATTCACCTTAACCCTGGAAAATGGGACAGGCTCTCAAGGAGTAATACAGAAGTATTGCTCATGTATGCAGAGATATGTTTAGAATGGAAGAAGGAACTTGACTGGAACTTAAAGTAGCAACAGGTGTCAAAAATAATAACTCCTGTGACTGTATTAATACCAAACACAGATTCAAGGAAAATGTAGGTCCACTGTTGCATGGGACTGGCCCCTTAGGTGAGAATGACACGGAAGGGCAGAAGTACTCACTCTTCTGTTTGCCTTGGTCTGCACAGGAAAGGTTAGCTCCCAAATGTCATTGCCAAGAAGTGATGACAAGTAAGCAGTACACTACTGACAGTAAAGAGGGACTGAATTAAGGTTCATTTGTACCAGCTGTATATGTTCTATAAATGTGAACAGGGTCTAATGAGATACATCTGAATTGGTGCACGGAAAGCCTCTATCTATCATATTTGAGAAGTTGTTGAAGAGTAAAGCAACTGGAAAAGGGCAAATACTACAAATACCCAACTCAGATTTACAAAAGGTGAATTGTGCTTGGCCAGCCTTGTTGCCTTCTGTGGTGAAACCACTTGCTCAGTGGATTAAAGAAGAGTTATAGATGCTATTTGCCCTGACTTTAACAAGGCACATGACATGTTCTTCTGTAGCATCCCTGTAGACAAGTTGGTAAGATACAGTCTGAAAATACAGATGGTGAAATGTGGCTCACCTGCCAAGACCAAAGGATGATGTAATGTTAATAGCTTAAAATCAAATGCTCAGCTGGTCATTAGGGTTGTTCCTTGATGGTCAATGCTGGATTTGGTAGTACTCTTCAATACCTTTGTTAATGTTCCAGTGATACAATTGAACTCTGAGTCTACAGATAACTTCAAGGTGGAAGGAGAGCTAGGTTACGTGGGAGGGATGGACCACCGTTCAGCAGGACCTTGACAGGTAGAGGAAACTCAGGCAGTGAGGCTTGCATGAGGTTTAATAAAGCTAGATATGAAGTCCTGCACCTGGAATGGAGTAATCTTATGTGGCAGAACTGGCTGAGGACTGGCAGACTAGAGTAGCTGTGCTGCAGAGCTTCTGTGGGATAGCAAGCTTAACATAATATAGCAGCATACCATGGCAGTAGAGAAGGCAAACTGTATCCTGGACTGCATCAGAAGATTTCAGTGGTGGCTGACTTTGTTTCCTGCAGTGATTTGTGAAGTGTATAGCTTTACATGCAAAAAAGGTAGCAAAATACAAGTCATTTGTGTACATGGTGACATTACTATAATAAAACTGAAATTATGATTTTGTGGTGTTTTAAAAGGATTTTAAAGGATATTTGTTAGAAGAATAATATTAATAACTTATTACTGTGATGTATATATTTCAAATATGCATCTTAAAGGTTTTGCTTACTTTAGATTTGACACTATCTTGATATAAATTTATTTCATGAAGTATTGCAATGTCTGTTCAAAATTGGGAATTAAGTCATCCTGAATAGATTTTAAGTTGTAAAGGCTTTATTTTTGGAATGATTGTCAGTTTGGAGAAAAATTTGTAGGTAAATCTTTCTGAGTTTGAATGTAACTTGGCTATAGTGTTGTCCTCAAACATGTATGTACAGCTCCCTTTTGGGGTATTCCTGACTTCATAAAAATTGATTGGGTTTTTTTCTGATGATTTCTGAACTTGTATTTTTGACAGTGGCTTCTCTGGGAGATCAGAGAATCAGAATCATAGAGAGGCTTGGACCTTAAAGATATCTAATTACAAACCCCTGCCATGGTCAAAGACATATCCCACAAGACCAGACTGCACAAGGCCTCTTACAGCCTGGTCTTGAACAGCTCCAGAGATGAGACATACACAGCTTCGCTGGGCAACCTGTGCCAGTGCCTTACTGCCCACATTGTGAAGAATTTCCTCCTTATTTTAGTCTAAATCTTCCCCTCTTCAGTTTATAGCCATTGCCCGTCGTCGTATCACTACAGGCCTTTGTAAGCAGTCCCTCGCAAGCTTTCTTGTAGCTCCTTTAAGTACTGGAAGGTTGCTATAAGGTCTTCTTGGAGATTTCTCCAGGCTGAACAACCCCAGCTCTCTCAGCCTATACTCATATGGGAGGTGCCTAAGCCCTCTGGTCGTACTTGTAGCACACATCTGCTTTTGAGGAAAGTTATTTAAATACTAATGTCTTGTTGGGGTGGTTGGTTTTTTTTTTTTTTTGTGGTAGTAGTTAACAATTCAATCTATAATGTATGTCAAAGTTCGCCATTTGGCTTAGTGTTCTAGTTCAGCATCTTAAGTGTCTGTTTGTGAAGAAAGAGGGTTATTAATTCACAGTCTGCTTAATTCTAATACTTCGTGTGGGAGTAAGCTGTGAGTACATAGCAGTTCTTAACCTTTTAATTGGTGAAGTAGTACATGTTTTGTACTCCTAGTTGAGAGCATTGTAAGTTTCCTTTGTAAATTCCTTAACCTGTTTCATGGGGTTATTAAATGTATCATAGGTGATGCTTCTGTGCTTTGCAAGTTTTAAAGTGTTCCTAGCTCTTACCAACAAAATCCAGAGGAATTGGATGGAGTGTGCAAAAGAGTATCTTCTAATACTCATGGATGTTACTTCCTTACTGAAATCTTGGTGTGTTCACAAAATTGGTTGATCTATGTTTAGCAAGATCAAAGGGCAAGCTCAAAATAACATTGCTACAGTTAGAATTTAATACAGTTATGTAACTCAAATGCCTGTGCATTTGTCACTTCCTTTGCTCTTCTCAGAGAAAAGGCACTTTTGGACACCTTTTGGCTTCACTGTTTAATTACAGTGTCCTGGAGTTTTAAAGGCCTTATTTTTAAATAAAATATTTATTGAGTAAAGTTAAAAATTTAAGTACGGCACATAAACCAATACATTTTATGCCATTTTAGTTTACAGATTTTGTGATCTGCTTTGGAAGTACTTATTACAGTATAATGCAGAGCAGTAATGTAGAAGAAAATTTGTAGGCATTTATGGTAATTGGAAAGTGAGGCATATACAAAGATGTTGGAACAGATTTTTCAAACAGAGCACTTTAGCCTTTCTACAGCATATAAATTCTGTTTAGAAAATGTCAAAAAATGTCCAAATAAGGCAAGAGGACTGGGATCAGAGTGATCACTGTAAAACTTGAGGGGTTTTGTGTGTTCTCCAGGTGAAACAGCCATCTTTGCCATGTAGAAACGCAGGTGGAAAAACTCTGGTGAATAGCAGTAATATGTCTATCTTACTGGACTGCCTTGGCTTTCTCAAGTAAGTATTTTCTCTGCCATCATTGTGAAGTGCATGTCAGGCACGTGCTGCAAACCCACTCTAAACTGGCAGGATACAACAGCCAAACACAGGTTTGCAAATGTTTAAAAACATGCAAAGTGAGGGCTTTTATACTTACGGGAAGTAGGGTAGAAAATAACTAATCTTTTTATATTCTTACAGTGTTGGAGGGGGGAGTAAGAAAGTGATGGATCAAAATCAAATACAGATTTTCTTTTGGATTGACAAACTTCAGTAGAAGTGTATTATTTAAAACAACATGTGTTTTCCTTACAGTAGTTTCAATGGTGTATTGTGAATACCAATTTACATACTTACTGCTCAGAAGACCTCCAAAACACTGCTGTTTCTACTGGTATTTTGCAGACAGAACTGTTCATTGGAAGGCTACATGGAAGTTATGTCCTACTGGTTTGCTTTGTAAATTGGGAAGTGATGCTTCTATGAATTAAGTTGATTCAAAATGTTTCTTCACAAGTGGAAAGTATCTGAATTAGTGATTGCACTGTTGATGTAGTCTTTCCGTGTTACACTTCTTTTTTCCCCCCCATACTAACAGCTAGATATTTGAAAATGGCACTCTATAGACCTTAAAGGGAAGTTTGTAAAAGTGCTGGAAGCAGAGACGTGAGGACTGGGGAGCATGAGCTCTACTTTTGAATGGCTTTTGCTGCCTTTCTGAGCCAAATGATAATTAGTGAGATGAAGCATTGAGATGCCAGAAAGCATAATATGTAGAAAACAATGACTCATGCTTCAGTACAAACCGGATGGCTGCGGGGACATAAATACAGTGTACAGTCAAAATCTGCAACAGTTTGTCTCAGCTTACTGGTAGGTTAGGTTCCCTCTTTCTTACATCTTTGGACAGAAGGGCTTAGTGAGCTCTGCACTGAGTGTGATGTATGGTCAGTGACCCACAGTATACCTCCTGGATTCCACTGGGAGTGGATATGGGGAAGGAGATAGGCCAAATGTGTCTACTGATTTCTGCTGTGACCCATATGAAAGTTGCAGAGATTTGTTCTGTGAGGCTTTTTGTAGTTTGTAAAGCTCAGCTACTTTGTTGCTCTCAGCAGCTGAGCAAATACTATTTTCAGATACTTTAAAGGCAGAAGCTTTGGGTAAGAGAAGGGATCTTTGATTTCAATAGCTGAGAAAGTTGGTCCGTGATTGAACCTACGCTCTCCTTCATGGCTGTCTTCAGAAACTTAACCTTTCCTTCTACTGACTTGAGAACAGATTTGAAAGAAACATGAATAGTTCTGTGCTATAAGGGTCAGTGAATTCTTAAAAAAGTCTTTGATCAGTGGTTGAACCTAATAATAGAAACAAAAGTATTGAGTATATGGCAGTTCCATCTCCTGTGAACCAGAGGATACCAAGATACGTGTTCTGTTAGAGTGCAGTGAGTGGTTTCTTCCTCAAAGCCTCCTTTATGAAAAAAATTTCAGTTACTATTATTGGGCATTGCTGGGATTAAATAGGAAAGGGTTAGGGAAAGAACTTTTTCAATTTCCTTCACAGTTATGAAAGAAATACTTAAAAAGGGAATTGTAAGATTACAGGAGTTGGTTACAGTGCTAAGATCAGCTATTGAACTAGGATTTTTTTTTTTCAGTACTTAAAATCATTGATTTAAAATAGGCAGCTCCTTCTTAATCCATTTTTACAAAAGTTTTTGTGGAACTCTGGTATTTTCCTGTAAATGTCTTCAAGGTAGTTTATATTCCAAATTAACAAAAGATACAATTGGTGTAGTTTTGGTTTTAGAAGGGTTGTGATTTTTTGGGTTGAGTCATTTTTTTTAAAGAGTCAGTAAATCAAATCTTCAAAATTGCTTTAGTTTTGTAATACTAGATGTATTCCTTAGGTTCAGTGCCTCTGTTTTGCAGTTTTCTTTATATACTTTTCCCGGGTATGCCCAGTAAGCAGGATTTTAGTGTGTGGGTGTTTTGAGTCAAATTGCACAGCTGTACAGTTTTCGTGTTCATAAGACACACAGTGTCTTTTTGTTCTTACATAGGCAATGATTTGACAGATTTGTAGAAGTTAGACCCAGACGTTAGCTGATATCAGAGAGGTGACACGTTTTCATTTGCACACTTGCAGTTATAACTTTTAAAGCAGTTTTCTTTCCTGAAGTTTTATAAAGCTCCTTTTAGGTACAGAACCAAAATGTATTTGTGAAAGTTGCTTGCAGTTTTATATAATTTAGAGTTCTATCCAGATTTATGGGTGCAAATTTTGTTTACTTTTCAGGTTCCTGGCAAGATTTCAGTATGCATTGATTGTGATTTTACAGAGGTAGCCATTGTAGTTCTGTGGCAGTGCAAACTTGACAACAGTAATCCCTGTTTTGTACTACTCAACTGGCCTGTCATGTTGTCTTCAGTTGACAATATTCTAGAACGTTGTTTGGAAGATTTTGGCAAGGTGTCCTATAGTGTAAATTAAACTACATTATTTTGTGAGGAACTCGTAAGTGTGGTCATGACTGTTCCTTCATTGTTTTTATATTGACATGCATAGGTGGTGAACAAAGTCCTATTGAAATGAGGAACTTTACTATGATGGAACTAGAAGTGAAGGTGTAGAGCTGCTGTTTTGAGCATATTACCCTAACACAGTGCTGGATGTCTATCAGAAAATGGCAGATTGAAGTGCTGAGCTCATGTTCTCAGCAAAAGTGTGTCTAAAACTGTTTGATAAATAGGGTCAAAAGAGTCTAGTATGAGTTCAGTCCAGAAAGATAAAACAGGGAGCGTAATAATAACTTACTTTAAAATTTAGAGTTGCAATCTTAGCCCTTACCCTAATCTGAGTCTTATGCATTCTCTTGAATGGATAGTATTTTGATTTGCAGGGTAGAGAAGCATAAAACTTTTTTGTTTTGGCACTGGTTATATGCCTTGTGTAACTTTTTCCAGATGTGTGTCAAAAGACTAAGTTAATAGGTTAATTTTTATAAACTAGAAAAAAATGCACTAAATTGCAGTGAGAATGTTGCATTTATGTGAAGAATAAATGTGCGTATGTAGATGTTTTTCATGTAATCTTCTCTAAGAAAGGTGGTCTTCCTGTCTTACTACATACATAGCAATTGTTACTATTACTGTCTGCTTCTCTTTTTCTTTACATGTTCATAAGACAAAATATTTGGTTTGCATATAAGTATTTTTTTAAAAGACATTTTTGTAACCATCTGTAGTTAGTGTGTTTTAAACAGATTATTTTCATATATTATGGAAAAATAGATTTAAAAAGTTTTAAGTTTAGCATTTTTGGAAGAAAAAACATATATAGCTTTCTCAAAAATAAATTTCAGTGAAGTGAGTTCAAAAGAGGTCTGTTGTGGACTCTTTTATTTGGATAAATACAGTCTGTTAACTTAAAAACATGCAACCTCAGTATTTTATGATGTACTAATAAGAGAATAAGAAGAACATGGTATGAAACCAACATTTATCAGACTTTGTGACACAGTTGGGAAAATAGAAGTATATGTCAGATGAAATATTAGCATAAATGCCATTGCCCATAAACTATTTTAGTTTGAGAAGAAGAAATGTCACTGAGAAGAATATGCTGAGTGAAAAATCTGGTGGTGGGTAATTGGATCTTTTTTATTTGGTTTGTTTTTTCCTTGATTAAACAGTCCATGTTTTCCTTGAAGTCTGTGGAATGTGTATGTGACCACTCTTAATTGTCTTTGCCTCAAAGTAGACTTAAATTTCTTTGGAATACAAGATTTTACTTTTGAAAAACTATTTTATAGGGCTGTATACAGCTTGCTAACGTGTATTTGAAATGTCATTTACAGGTGCTGACCTTAAAGAAAGAGCAAAAATGCACGCAAGTGAAGTTGGTTCTTTTGTCTCAAAAGCAAGAGCAGCGATTAATGAAATGGGTAGGTAACCTCTCCCGTCAGTGATGTTACCTAAACCGTTATCTGAGAAGGCTTAGATTAGATGACTGACATAAACCTGTGTGGTTAATTCTTGACAGGTAGTAGGATATCCACAACTATTGCTATTGATAAATGCAAATCATGGTGCATTAGTTCTTTAAAAAAATGTTCCTTGTCAGGTTGGAGGGCTTCTTTAGAATGCTGGAAAAAGCTAAATATCAGCCAAAGTAGAAATGATTAGCCCTGCTCTTTTCATAAGGGATGGATTATTTTGCAACGTCAAGGTCCTAAAGAATTTAAGTTTTATTGTTGCATTCTTGTGGTTGGTATGTATTAATACAGTATTTAATACATTTCAGAAACTTGCAAAACATTAGCTGTTGATAGAAAGTTAGCTACTGAGGCCTTCTAAAATTTTGTTTGTCCTTGTTCTGGTGTGATGTTAATACCTGTTAATAATTCAAAATTGTAATTGACTTGTAGCAGTTTTTAAGGGTAGCAGTTTCTCTGTAAATTTCACATTATCAATTCACCATAAAATCTCTGCTAATCTATTTTAATATAATTGTTTTTCCTACAGGGCATTGTCAATACATTTTGTAAAAAAGAAAAGTGTACCAAGTTTGAAGCAATTTATTTTATACATTTGATTTATATATGCAACGTATTTGGCCACTTGAAATCTTCGCACAAAACTGAGGAATAAATTGTTTCTCATGTATTGATTTTAGATGCACTTCTTTAATAACATTGGTTCAGGTCTTGGCTTGACAGAATGTTATGGGCTGAATCTATGTGGTTTTGCAGGTAAATAACAGACTACTGAAGAATGAGTCTTTGACTAGGTACTTGGAGATTCTTGTGTCCTTGAATTAACATCTTGTTTTTGAAGTGAAACAGTTCCTCAGTGCTCTTTAAATAAGTAAAATATCTAGAAGGCAACAGAGGCAACAAGTTATTCCGTTTAGTTACTTTAAGATTTTTAGGAAGCCTTCTCGGCTCTAAATAATTATTCTTCAACCTTTCTTGGACTGAAGTTACTGGAAATACTTTTAAAGCTGCTATTAACATTTAAATAAAGGGACAGTTAGTCTTAAGGTTTTCCTGTGATTGGGAAACAGGGTTTTTTTAGTTAGATTATTTTTTGTTTTTAAAGTGAGAAAATTCTTGAAGTCTAAAGAGGTATTTGGATTGGACATTCTGCACTGAATGACTGGAAAACGTACGCAGTGATTTGGTACTTTGTTTTTCCTTAGACTTGGAAAGACTTTAAGACTAATGTTGGGTTGTCTTCAACATCATTAAGGTTCCTGTGAGAGTGTTTACTGAACATGCAAGTAAATTTTCAGCATTCTCTCAAAGGTTTAGAGTGGATTGTTGTGCTAAGGGTGAATTACTTGAAGTTCAGGAAACAAAGTGAGTGCTTTCATTCACTGATCTGTAGTTTCTTTCTCAGGGGAAAAAGCATGAAATTGTGAGTAAATGGAATTAATATCTGAGAATCTGGGTCAGTGAAGTACCTACATAGGAAGGTTTGTTTAGGGGATATGATATCAAGAGTTAGGCATGCTGCAGCTTGGAAAAGAAAGAATTTAAATAGCCCTTACCTGATACTGTGTCAGAATTTTTGCTTAGATTGAGCGGGTGTTTCTCTCCCCTTTCCCTTCTCCCCTTCCCTCTCCTCTGTGTTCCTCCCTTCTTAATTCTCCTTTCCTCACTCCCTCATTTTGCCATTTGTGCTTTAAAACTCTTAACAGCACTGTGACTAGAAGGTTGTTTAATGGTTATGTAATATTTGGCCACCTCCCAGTTAATTTTTAAAGGCTTTTTTACAGGGTTGGGGAAGAGTATTGAATGTCACTTCTACTGTTATTGGTCAGTTTTCATGTCATGTGTGTTTGAATATGGATACTACATAAGTAGCTTTTCTTTTTCAATCACATGATGTATTTCCACTGTATATGTATTTGAGGCATTGTTGGTTTTGAATACATTATGCTAAGAATAGTTCTATTTATAAGGTGAATCAAGTATTTTCTGATGAGTCTTTGCAAAGTAATTTAAAATGTGGTTCCCTACATCAGGGTCTAATAGAGAATATAAAAGAAGTGGATTTTATAAATGAGATTGGTGCATAGGGTGTCATGTTGTGTGATGCTGTTGTGAACAGAAGGGTATTAATTTTGTAGCAAGTTGGAAGTTCTCAGTTCTTCTTTTTGATTTCTGAAGAAGTGATCTGGCATTACAAAACCTAATTTTTGTAGAACTAGTGAGACACTATATCTGCATTTGGTTACAGGAGTGGATCTGTACATTGAAAATCAGAATTTTTTTTTTTTCCTGACCAGGAAACAACTAGAGTGTTATGAGATGTTGGAAGAGGGGAAACAATTTTCAAATTATTATTTGCTACTGCAGATAATAACCAGGGAACAATGTTTCTGGTCTCTGACTTTGTTCTTTTTCTATCCAAGTTTAATGCTATAATCTATAATCTCATTTAAAATGTGTTCTACTTTTTGCTTTTCAGAAATAGGTCATGTTTTGATAATTGTGTTTGTGTTCAGATGTGTGACCTAGTAAGGAGATGCTTCTTTTTTAACAATATTTTCAGAAAGAAGACCATTAAGTTATCTTTGTAGACAAAACAAAATAAAGGTTAATTACATCTGAGTAAACAACTGAAAACAACTGAGTAAACATAGCTTTTTACAAATGACATGCTTTGGCTTTCTTTAGTTCCTGTTAATTTCATTACATTTAAAAATCCTTATGCTAGTGGTTTTGTAAAATGCAGTAGTATCATTTTAGAATACAACTACAGAAGAGAAATTTCTGGAAATTAAAAGCATATTGCACTTGCTTTTATGGGATTAATTTATAACTTCTTGCTAAATTTGGATGAAGTATTAAGACTGCAGTAAATATCACTTGGTATAAAAATAAGCTCTTAAAAAAAGAGCTGAAAAAAATTTTACTGAGCTGTTAGTTGCTGTGCTTAGAGCTTTGAGTGGAGGGATAAAAAACAAACCAGACTATTTTTAACACTGGTAGCTTTTGCTGGAGTTATACCAGAGTTTGGAGAGTTTGATTGAGTTTTTTAAAATTTTTTTTTTTAATTGGTAGGAATTAAAAGGCTACTTGTCCATTACTATATTGTCTTCTTTGTTATTGGTGTAAGGCTGGCTTTACCCTCAAAAAACTACAGAGAAAAACATTAATAGCTCTCTTGCAATCATGCAGAACAGAACAGACCTGACTAAATTAAATCAAATTTTACTGACTCTCAGAAGTCTTGTTTTTTGAAGCTTTGAGAGCAAAAAACATGCCCTCATTTTGGGACGGAACTTCAGCATGTATTTTATGGTACAATTTCTATTAGGTACTCCAATTTTTTTTCTTAACAGTGACTGTGGAGTCTGGTGTTTGATGTTACAATTGTATATATGTTACCTACTGGGATTTCAGTTGCAAAATAAACCGAGGCTATGTATGGAGCTGAATGCAATAAGCTACTCTCCTCTAGAAAAATACCTTGTTTAACAGAAAAAAATCTTAAAGCTGCAGAAAGAATTTGAACTTGGCAAAGGCTTGTTAATTACTCAGTGATGTTTGGCCCCAACCTCTAATAAGTGAGAAACACCATTGGTTCTCAAAGCTCTTCCAAAGAACATAGTCATAAGTACCTAAATCCCATAAAGGGGGATAAAAAACTCCCTGGAAACTGAGTTTCTTTGTTACTTTTTAAAATCAGAGTTAAAGCATGGTCAGACTTGATTTTTATGTCGCATTTGGAGGAAAAACACCTTATTTGTGGTATGATGGAACCTAGATCTGAAACAAGCTAACTTTTATAAGCACTGATATGTTATATAGCTATGTTTAGACATAATTTTCACAGATGTGATTAGATTTTTTTGTAGTACAGTTTGAATGAGGTCACTCTGAATGAAAGCACCTTGTGGTCAGTTACTTACATATTTTTTTTGTGTGATTTTTATTTTATTCAAAGCAGATACAGCTCTTTATTTAGAGTTTTTTGCGGTTTTTTCCCCCCTTATTATCAATTTTCTGTCTTTCTTGCTTCTCTCAATTATCACCAAACTTTTCATTTACCTTAAGGAGGGTTCTTGTTCATTCTTCAGGAGAACAGTCTCTTCTCAAAGTAAGTTCCTTTTTTTGACTATTGGAAGATCATACATCCTTGGCAATTCTTATGTTGTGCCAAATTATATGCTAGTTAGTTTTTGGATGCAAGGTATCAAAACTAGATCTGGTGGCATCAGGATTATATGAGGTTCACTTGGTTTCTGGTGTGCTACCATCTCACCTTTTCTTTGTAGACTCTCAAAATAGTCAAGGCAGTCACTGAAGAGGTCAGTGCAGCACCTTGTTTTATTAAATTTATGGGGCTTCTGTGGAGCTTTGATTACCATTAAAAATCCTGGTTTAGTGATCAGCCCTCCTGATTACTATGCTGAGAAGTGGCAGCTTATGTAACATCAGCCAAATATTTCTGTGTTTGCTGGACATAAATCTAGGTAGCAGAGTGTGAGTGCTCTGGTTTTTGGAAATCCAGTGAGAAGAACTGTGGGTTTCCGTCTTAGACGCGCAGATATAGGCTGTAACTCCAAAACATATTCACTGAGAAGATGAATGAAGGGTTGGTATAAAATTTGAAAAAGGATAAATTTACATCTAGCTTAGCAGCCGTGCTTAGGCTTCTTGGTCTCCTCGAGTCTCCTCCTGTTGCTGACACTTTTAAAGGGAGATTTTGCAGAGTGTTTCTCTTGCTGCGTTAATGTTGCTGCCTGATCAGTTAAGTTCCAAGCATGGCTAATGCAGTCCAAGACTGCTAATATTCTGGATGTGTTGCTGAGCTCTTGGTTGTTTTCCAGTGCTGCATTTACTGCTTCTCTTAATGCTGAATTACTTTAAGATGCTCTTTGACTAAGTATTGTCTGTTTCCTTAACAGACAATACTGTCCTTGCAGAGCTGAAATTATGGGCTTTGTCAAATTGCACTGGATTGTTTTTTAATTAAAAACCACAGTGCTCAACACTGTAATGTTATTAAGGCAATGAATGTGATATTAAACTTTTCTACCAAGATGTTTATATGACACCATTGCTTCATTAATTGCTAATATACTTTTTTCCCCCATAATAATAAATTTCTAAAAGCTGTTACAAATAAGGTACAGAAATTGAGAACGTGAATATTCAGGTGAGCTAATTGGCCTTCCTCATGGATCTCAAGATTGTGGAAGGAGGTGGCTTTGCATTGCTGATTCATTGCTTTGATCCCCAGCATTGCTGTACAGGCTTGACAAAAATTGTCATAGCTTTAGTTTTCCTTCTGATGGTAATTCCAAATGCTATTTTGCAAGAAATGAGGCTATACTCAGGGTGTGGATCTTTAATTTTCCTCCCACAAAATATTAACTGTACTAAAAGAAGAGCACTGTCTTGTTCAAATGGTTTCTTGAGATCAGCATACCAGCTTGCACATTGACTTGTAAAACAGACTTCCAGTATGACCTGCTGTCCATGGTTTCCGTTACCTTTCTAGGGATTCATATTGTGTGCTTTGGGAAACTTGACACTTTCCTTGCTTTACTCAAGTTTGAAATTGCATGTTTCAATCCCTGAATAAGAAGGAATAGTTTGTTAGCTCTTTTGCTTTGCCTCTCAGTCTTTGGCTTGGTTCTTAGAACCAGTTGATATTCAGAGGGCAGCGACTCCTGCATGGTACTAAAAGATCTTGCTGTTCTTCTGTTGAAGAAATCTTAAGCTAGTTGCTATTCTAAGGTCCAGGTCCAAGCATGTTCAGGTCTTGTGTGGACCATGGCTTTTGTCTGCGTATGTACTACTTTGATGATATTACTGAGCTGGTTTATAAAAAAATAATTACACTTAGTGTAAAACATTAGGGAGTGTTTCCTCTGTAGTGTTCAGTGACTGAGCTGACTGTGAAACTATTACTTACCTTAATACATTAAACTAATTTAGAAGTGAAGATATTTTAGCAGTAGCCTGGGGAATGTGGGTATCTGGACTGTTGCTGAAAATAGAGGAGAAAAATTCTAGAAATGTTCAGGTAGGGTAATCAGCCTGTGCAATTTTCATTGAATTGTGTGAGACAAGATTGCTAGTGATACTAGAGTATGTGTTATGTCCATGCTGTAAATCAGACGAGTCTAAAAAAGAAAAACTTGTTCTGTTGGATTCTTTTAACTATTAGACATTACAGTTGTGCTGCTGTTTGAATTCCATTTTGGGTGCTTTCTAAGAAAGAAAATAATATGTATTTAGAATGTAAAAATATAACTTAAATAATTTATCCTTGATGTTACCCTTTTGTTTTGTAAATTCAATGCTTAGTATGTGCTATGCTATTAGTATGAGTTAATAAATTCTTAAATGTGCCTTGTAAGGATAAGAAAAAGGGTGAAATTTTTTTTTCCTCCTGTCTAAGGCTGTTTTTCATTTGCACAGAAAGTAGATTTTGTTGTCTAGGGTTCACTTCATTGTTTTTTCACCCAGGGCAGACTAAGAGTACAAGACAAAACATTAGTAAATATTAAGAAAGTAAGGAATCTCTGTTTCAATCTGAAATCTATCACTGAACAGAATTTTCATCTGTGTTACGTAGTGCAAAAAGAGAATTAGTTGGCTACAGAAGACTGTAGCTAAAGATTTTGACTAAAGCACCTCTTTAACTCCCATTAGTTTCCGAGATTTTGCTTCTGTTATCGTGAATATAAACCATACTGTCCCTGTTACCTGTCAATACTAAAGTATCAAATAGAAGACTTTAAAATTAAGAACATACTATTCCTCCGCTAATTATCTTTTTACCTAGGTTATTTATAAGAGTGAATGATCGTTGAAGGAAACCAGGAAATTAATGGGATTGAGAGAGGTGCCTTATGGAAACCCTTTAGCTACTGCCATAGTAAAGGGAAGATAAACTTCACTAATATATTTTTCTTAATAGCTAACTGTAAGCAATGTGCAGTCACTTTTTCATTAAAAAACAACATTTCTTTACAAGTACTTAAAAATATTTTTTTTAAATGCAGCTCTCATTACTGATTGTCTGGATGATCTTGGAAGGTATTAAAGCAAAAATAATAATGTTCAAATCCATCTATCATCATCATCAGTCTGTTAAACTTGTTATCTGAAGCACAGAAGTTAGAGGGTAGGTAAAAGCCTTTCATAGTTGTAGCTGGCAAATATGTGGAAAATAAGTGGAAAATCCAACTTAAGGTATATTCCATTCAGACTTAAGCAGTTGTGGTTTTGCAGGTAATTTTTTAAACAAATGTGTATATGTTAGTTGTAGTAACACCTTCTTGCAATTCTGACAGTTAAAGCATGACAACATTTAATTAAATGCCTTGGACCAAAATGGTTTGACCAGACTTCTTTGCCTTCAAGTTTTTTGCCTTGATTTTCATAGTATTATAGCATGGATGAAAATGTTTGTTGAAGTATTTGGTTTCTGTTAGCCTTTTTTGATTAATTGAAAATTCAAGCAAATGTTGTAGTCACTGACTTGATGACAGATTTTACAAAGCAAGGTAAATTCCTGGAACACAGCTGGCGTTGCTCTGTAAATGCAGAATTCATACACCATTTTAATGTTGTTATTGTTCTTCAGGAAAAGATCCCCTAAAATGAAATTAAGATATAATAATGTGTTGCTGTTATTTTTAGAATTTCCTGTGATATATGTTAATATATGTGAGAGTGTAATTTTGTAAATAAATTGCTCCTAGTATAAAGAATATCTCAGTTATTGTAGTTGTCCAAGGACTGCCTCTACTTGCCACTCAGGGTGCATAGTTTATACCCTTATAGTTTGATCAGAGAAAAGTGTTGATTTTATGTTCAAGAGTGACAGCACCAAGAGAGATAAAAAAATATGAGTAGTAAACAGCTGGAAGAGAAGTCTATTCTGGATTATAAGATATGAGTATTTAGATATAAACTTCATTATTTTAAAACCAAATTAAAAAATCCAGTCTAGTCATTATAATAATCTAGCATGTAGTTTTAAATAAGTGCTTATTCTGATTCTAAATTCCTCTTACATCTGTGGTCTTTTGAAAACTCTCTCAATTTGTAACCAGAAAGCTTGCATATTTTGAGTTAGTGAAGAAACTCTCTAAACTAACAGATCTCAAAGCTCTCTTTCAAAACATTGTTGGTATAGGAATTGGTTCTCTTTCAATGTCGTTCGTGTAGGAATTGCTGTGTTAATAGAGTTTAAGCTATTGTTAGTTGAAATATTCACTGAAGATAAATAGAATGTAAATCAGAATATTGTTTTGTAATAGTAAACCCCAAATTTATAATTCTTTGACATTTTCACTCTTATGTGACTTCTGTTTCTTATTTCTTCCTTTCCTAATGGCTGACCAATTAAATACAGAATACACAAATAGGTGTCCAGTTGTGTTTAGATGTTTCTGGGGCATGTGAGCAGTCATTTTATAAATTTGAAGGTTCCATTATTGTTTTAAACTAATGTTACAAAGAAACAGAGAGAGAGTGTTCTTATCTGTAAATTAAACTTGTCCTTGAAAGGGTGCTGGAATAACTAATCCCAGAAACTACTTCTGGACACATAAAGGACAAGAAAGTCATCAGATACAATCAGCATGGATTCACAAAAGGGAAATGATGCTTGACCAGCCTTATAGCGTATAATAAAATGACTAGTTTGGTAGATGAGGAAAGAGCAGTTGGTATTGTTTCCTTTGACTTCAGTAAGGCTTTTGATGCTGTCTCATAAATTTTCTCATGGAGTTATTGATTAGTATAGACAGGGTGAGCAGACAGTGGAACGTTTGAAAATAGGCTGAACAGAAGAGTCCAGAGGCTGGTGATCAGCAGCTTGAAGTCTACTTGGAGGCTCCTTGCCAGCAGCTTATAACCAAGGGGCAAGTACTGGCTTCAGTCCTGTTCAACACCGTTAATGATCTGGATGATGGGATGGAGTATACCCTCAGCAAGTTTGCTTATGATGTAAATGTGGAAGGAGTGGCTGATACGCCAGAGGCATGTGCCATGGGTCCTCAGAAAGCTCAAGAAATAGGCTGGCAGGTACCTCATGAAGATGAAGAAAGGAAGTGCAAAGTCCTCCACTTGGAGAGAAGCAACTTTCATGCACCAGTACAGACCGGGAGCTAAACAGTCTGGAAAGCAGCTTTGCAGAAAAGACCCTGCAGGTCTTGGTGGGCACTCAGTTGAACATGAGTCAGCACTCTGCCCTAGTGGCAAAGGCAGCTGATGCTATCCTGATCATAGCTGAGGGAGGCGATCCTTTTCTCCTCAGTGTCCTAATAAGGACACTGCTGGAGTACTATGCCCAATTCTGGGCTCCCTGGTGCAAGAGAGAGGTGGAGCTGCTGGAGACTCTAGTGAAGAGCCATGAAAGTGGTGAATGGTCTGAAGCATCTCTCCTATGAGAAAGGGCTCAACAAGGTTAAGGCTGTTCAGCCTGGAAAAGAGAAGACTCGGAAGTTGATCTCACCAATATGTACAAATACCTAAAGAGGAGAATCTTTAAGTGAATCTAGGCTATCTCTAGTGGTGTCCTCTCGTAGGACCAGAGGCAGTGGGCACAAACCATACCACTGGAGGTTTCTCCTGAATGTCAGGAATCACCTTCTGCAAGAGTGACCCAGCACTGGCACAAGTTACCTGAGGAGGTTGTGGAGTCTCCCTCCTCTATTAGAGATCTTCAAAACCTATATGGACATAAGCTTGAGCAGCCTGCTCTAGGGGATGCTCCTTGAGCAAAGGGTTTGGACAAGTTGACCTTCAGAGGTTTCTTCCAATCTCAGCCATTCTCTTGATTTAAAGGTTTATCATTTGCCTACATATGCCAGTAGTGCATATTTGCCACGCTTTGAGGTAGGTTATGAGTTATGGAGCTTTTCATATATCACTTAGTTTATAGCATGGTTTGTTCCAGTAATCCATGTGGTACTCAAAGTATGCAGGGTATTGTTAGACAATTCTTTATCCTTACTGTATGTTTTATGAAATCCATTATTCAAAGGCAAAAATTAGCTGCTAGAAATGCCTTCTGAAGTTGCTCGTCCTAGTAAACTGTGCACTAGTCAGCCTTATTTGACAAATAATCAGAAATGCATATGTGGAATAAATAGCATGGGCAATCTGTTTCTCCTTTCTGTGAGAACTCAGTTGTGCTGTCATGTAAATTTGAATTCTTTTGCTACTTCTATGTTAGCTGGGATCTCACAATTTTTGAGGAGAGTACTTTTCCTGCTTTTATTCAGTTAGTACTGAGAAACAGGAATTCTTCATAGACTGTTGGCTGCCTGTTGATTATTAAACAGAGGTCGGGCTTATGAATTTGGTTGAGTAGGTGCTAGAGGTAGTGCTAATTTCTGGTTTACATCTGAATGACCGTTCTTTCAAAAGATTGATTGCCAGAGGTCACTATAGTAGAATCACACTGGATCATGGAGTCCAACCATTCCTATAAATCACTAAACCATGCCCCTCAGTACCTCATCCACCTGTGCCTTAAACACCTCCAGGGAAGGCGAGTCAACCACCTCCCTGGGCAGCCTGTTCCAGTGCCTAGTGACCCTTTCAGTGATTCTTTTTTTCCCCTAAAGTCCAGCCTAAATCTCCCCTGGTGGAGCTTGAGGCCGTTTTCTCCTGTCCCCTGTCACAGTAAGAAGAGAGGTGAACAATAGCTACTGTTTTTAATGTTGTCCTGGTACAGGAAAACAGAAGAGCAAGGGGAGTTAAGGTTACTGTCTTTCGCAGTACTGTTCCATATAGAGTGCTTGAAAAGGCATATTTGAAAGTGGGGTTTCATTTGGACATTCCTAAATACCAAATTCTGACTGCTGTGGTTAGTTGAATCAAAAATACTTGTCCTAATCCGTAAAAGAGTACTTAAAAACTAGGTAGCTGATTGTACTTAAGGGTCCATACATAATTTGAGCATTGTTAGGGATTGAATGGGCTGCCATGGAGTTTACTTTTCTGATTCACAGGAATTGTAAACAGAGCTGTTGCTGCAGTAACAGTGCAAACCTCTTGCTTTAAGAGGAACTGAATTCTGATTCTGCAGGACTTCAAGTTCTTTAGTGATGGTTCCTATGTCCTAACTGTAGGAAGAACAACCGTAGGTGTTTGATTGTTTGAAACTTCTGTCAGGCTACAAATTTATAGATCTTCATAGAAAACTCACTGGCATATCAACAGCCTTGATCTCAAAATTTTGTGCCTAGCTCAAGATTGTTTCTTTTAGTGTGAATAGAAGGTGCAGTTACTAACAGAAAATACTACAGGTATAAATTTACTTATCAAGAAACAAAGTTGCTTTTAGAAGATTGGTCTGTTTTGGATTTGATACATTCTGAAGCAGTAACTCTTCCTTCTGGGTGTCAGGAGTTTTAAGTTAATCAATCCGGACAAATTGATGAATGTTGAGTAGGAACACAAATAGTGAAGTCTGCAATTATGAATAGTTGTGTTATTCTTCCTCTGCCTATTTCAGGAACTTTCAGTAAGGGATTAGTAATAGTTATAGGTCTTCCTTTGAACCCTTGGACACTGTCTAAAGATTGGTTTTGTTGTCTCTAATTTTAAGTCTACTGTATGAATTATTTTATAAAGGCAAGACTACTTTAATGTATAAATTGTTACCATAAAGTTCTTAGTAAATCTGCTTTTTTATTCTTCTTACTTTTCTTTTATTCTTCCTCTTACTTTTTTCTTTCTTCTTCCTAAATATCAGCAGAAAGTAGTTTTTTCCTGGGTAATCAGACCATTTAATCGTCAATCATGCAAAAGAGAGGTTGTGCAGGAATAGAAAAAGGCTGCTTGATAGCTCCGAAGAAAGTCTTGTGTAATTCAGTTTCCTCTCAAATATTGTCTTGCATATCTTTAATTTTAGAAGAACCTTTTTAGTGTATTAGTCAGAGTGACTATGTCACTAAATAGTCACATATGATTCAGGTCAGTACAATCCAGGCAGCTTCTGCTTTCTGTTTGAAGAATGTCAGTATCCACAACATATGAATCAGTGGGGTGTGGGCTTTGCAACACACGTTTGAGAAACTATTTCTTGGTTGAATCCTCTAGACCTATCCCTGTATTCATATGCTGGTCTTTCATTTCTAAGCAGAAAGGAAATGTCTTGTTAATCACCAATAGTGGACATCATGTGGGAAGCCACTGAAAGATGAAATAACACCTGTTACAACAGAGTTGTGATTCTTTGAGGTTGCTTCACATGTTACATGTTTTTTTATGTGTTTAAATGCAAAGTACTTCTCCTGTGACATTCTATACTGGTGACAAAATTGTCAAAGAGTTTGACGTACTCTACTCTTTGTCTTTAAGTTATGGAGGGTCACGGGAAAGCAGGAGGCATGCCAAGACTATGAGATACTGTTGGTCACCCTAATATAAGACCACATGTAACACATATATTTACCAGGACTGCCTTCCTGAAGTTGAGCTTAAGGTGCACAGTTACTACAGTGTAGGAGACAGGCCATTTCTTTATATAGCTTTGCATCATCTTTCCTAATTTTTGTTTGAGCTTTTTACAGGTTTATTTGACTTAATTAACTGTGCCATGTTATGTTTAGTTTCTCTTAACTGAAGTTTTTTGCATGCCATTAATTTCTTAGTTCTTCAGTTTACCTGTTGGTCACACTCGTGTTGAATGGCCCATGAACACCCTTTTATACAGGCTGTTAACATCTTCTGTCCTAACAGACTATTTCTCAGGTAACTTAATATTTAAAAATATCTCCGGTAATCTTGAACAGAAGAATGTGGTTTTGTCTTCTATCTGGCTCTGCTGCTTTCTTCATAGTAACATATACTGAAATAGGCCCTCGGTTACTCTGTTTAGAACCTTCCTTTTCTGCAATATCATTAAACAATAATGTTATGTTAGCGTAAATATATCAACTTTTACTTGGGACACTTGTTTTATATGCAGAATGTGTCTACAGAGTATGCCGCATTTTTTTACAAATAAGTGAAATAATCCTTTATGAATTCGTTATATGAACTGGCTTATTATTTGGTGTCCTTTGTGTTCCACACTTTGATGTACTAAAGTAGTTCAGTGCAATACTACAGTTTAATGCTGCTTATTACTTCATATTTTTTAACTGCTTCTAATGACAATAATCTATGTATATAAACAATCTGCTCTTGTGTGGTTTTTACACTCTTAATTTTGTTTATTTTCTGTTATATTTCTGATTCTTTTTTTGAGCTTTACTATGCAGCTTATGATTGCACTTTTATAATCCTGCCTTACATCTGGAATCTAGCACTAATCACTAGTAGTACAACAAATACCTTAAATTTATCTCTGTTATTTATAGCTTGACATATATTATATATATTATAGCTTGACAAAAGGTGGAGTGTTAGAGAATAAAACCCCTGGGCTTCTTGGCAAAGCTTTAAATAGCTTTTTTCTGTAACTCATAGCAAATGAACCTTGCCATGTAGAATCATTGTGGAGGTTTACCTGTCTATGTAATTTATTGTTCTTAAAAGCTGTGTGCATAGAATGTAGCTAAGTCTACAGGGCATGATTTGTCAAACATCATCTCTGTTTTTGTTTTGAGCTGAACGATTTTGGCAGTTGTGTATAAAAATTATGCAGGTAAACAAGAACAACTGCTTCTTGTGCTACGAGTTATGAATATTCCAAGAAGTTTTACCCTTGGTAGGAAGTTCTAGGGACTTGAATGCTCAGTTTACAATCCGTAGTAATTACTAATTTCTTTCTGCAATGTTTTTCTGAAGTTTCATGGAGACATGTTAGAAGAATGAATTTCTTCTATTCTTTTGATAAGCATGCACAAAACTGTTGTAACAAATTTGTATTTTGCCTTTCATCCATTGTCAGCCTCCACATCAGGTGATCGTTTAATATCCTTGGCAAGTGACAATTCTAACATCTGGTATCAAACTGCTTTTTCTCCCTTTGAGTTAGGAATTTTAGTATTTATTCGTGGGAATTCCTTCTGTAATTCTTAAAACCAACCTGTTTTATAATACTCTTTCTATAATTTTCATTTCTGTGTGTCTACTTGACGTTACTTATCATAGAGAATCATAGAATCATAGAACAAACAGGTTGGAAGGGACCCATCGGATCATCGAGTCCAACCATTCCTATAAAACACTAAACCATGTCCCTCAGGACCTCATCCACCCATGCCTTAAACACCTCCAGGGAAGGTGAATCAACCACCTCCCTGGGCAGCCTATTCCAATGCCCAATGACCCTCTGTGTGAAAAAATTTAGCACACAAGCTATGAACAGCTGATTCCTTCCCATAAAGACACTAGCAGAGTTCTGTACAGCACTGCCTGCTCAGAGCACATCCTCACTTTGAAAGAACAATGAAGTTTAACAGCAGAGAGCGGATTTTGTTTCCCTATTAAAGTTAATGAAAAGAGAAGCGAGGCTGAGTAGTTTATTTGACATTACTGCAGCCCACGGCATACCCGGCCACACTTGGGTTGCGCTGGCTGAAGTGGGGGCTGCCCCACAGTACCGCAAAGAAAGTACCACAAAGTACTGCAAAAAAAATCATGTAAATTCATCTCCAGCTAGTGTTTACTGTTCTCTGAGAACTGGAACATACATGCAGGCAGTAACTGCTGGAAACTACAGTTAATGTAATGACCATGCTTTTGTGTCCAGGCAAATTAGTTTTCACTTATCTGTAGCAAAGGCAGATTATTTTAAGATAAGTGATGGCTGCATCAGCCTTGAATTTGGATTGGAAAACTTTTTGGCAAATTGATTGTTGTGGTGGATTATGAGTTTCAATCAGAAAACTGGCCCTACTCAAAATGAGAGTTGCCTTCTCTTCTTGCTTTCCCATGTAACGAAGAAAATGTAAATAGAGGAAGAGCAGCTTTTACTCCTATTCCTCTGTCTCCTACACCTTCTCTACTAAAGGGCAAATATACCGTGGACTCTTCTAAGTAGGTGCTTCATGTTGCAAACAGAAATCAGTAGTGTCTTTTAGTGTGGAATTGATGCAGATTATCAGGTTTAAACATGACCCAAACCAGGATGCATGGAACTTTGATTTAAAGCATCTGTTACAGTTTTGAAAATTGTTGGTAATTTTTTTCTTTTCTTAAAGACAATTGGGTATTCGTTAGCTGTTGATAGTTAAAGAATGTCAATTTGCAGCTAAAAATAGCCTTTTGTGTAGTTTGATATTTTTATTACCTAGTGCAGCACTAGAGTTTTATTATGCTGATACATATTAGCATTTAATGGATTTTTTAAAAAAAATAAGTTCTCTGATTTGTATCTGTCAGAAAGGGAAAAAGTAGGTTAAATGTCAGAACTCATAAATTTAGAACTAACTAGTTCACTAAAGAAAGGAAGTATTCATAATTAATAAATCAATCTAATAATTTTGGTCACACTACCCTTCTAGAACATTCTCTCACACCTCAATTTCATTTATATTTTTTGCAGCAGATTTTTTTCTTTTTTAATTTCAACTAAGACTGAGTGAACTGATCATTGAATTCAAATATCTGAAACATTAAAACAAAGAACATCTTTTTAACAACTTTTTTGTTAAGAGCTGGTTTAGCGTTTCAACAAGCTGTACATATAAGTGTTCAGCTCATGAATTGCTTTTTACTATCTTTGAAACTTAAATAGCAAAAAATGTACTACTGAAATACTGTTTTAGTATAGTTTGAAATTATTGATGGCTTATGGTAAACATGACATTAAATATACTTAAATCTGTAATGCACAATTTTATTTCTCAAGTAAAAAATATGTTTTTCATCAAACTTCTTTGAGTTCCTGATGAAAAGGGAAGAAGAGAACTTGTTGGAGGCAAAGTACTTTAAGATGACTGATTAAATGACTTCCCAATGGCAGAAAACTGATAATAAATTAAAAGCAAACTGTGCCACAGTCACACAAACCTGTGGAACCCTTCTACCTGTCATGTGCTGGCAGCATGTTCATCTGTTTATCAGGCCAAAATCTTTCCCACATTCCATTAAGCTGTTAACTGCTGCTTTACAAGAGAAAAGTGACAACAGTGGTGGCAACATCTGGGAATATGTGACATGGAGAGCTTCCAGCTATGCTAGTACCACATATTATTATTGTTACAAGATATTTGTATTTAAACTAGAACTGATTTTACATGTGCTTTTTTTAAAGTATTCCTGTTTTATTGTTTAGCTTTGCTTTGTGGGGTTTTTGGGATTATTTTTCAGATTTTTGTTAAAAGTGAGCAGGAGCTAGAGAAAAAGGTGTGCGAACCTATTCAGCTACAGAGTGATTAGAGGAAGGGCCAATATTTTTGCCAGAATGTTGCTGAGCAGTCAGATTTATAGACCTGATTTGTTTCATAAAAACTTTTTTCCCCATAGCCTAGGTATACTTTGGACAAAATGCTGGAATGATGTTTCAGAGATGTTCTCTGTGAGCTGGTGTTAACTGGTACTTTCTTTTTCAGCTAATCTGCCTGTACCTACTATTGCTGCAATAGATGGAATTGCTCTAGGTGGTGGACTAGAACTTGCGTTAGCCTGTGATATAAGAGTGGCAGGTAGGTCTGAATCCTGTTTATAGAACCTAAGATTATTAGTGTTGTAGATGACTTGACTAATCCTTGTTTTGCCAACATTCTTATGAAACTTATTTTGATGTGGTTTATAACCAGTTATCTTGAAGGGATCTAGCAAAAATCTGTAGAAATACTTGCTAATGTTTAATTTCAAACAATATACCACTGATAGCTGGGTCGTTTTTCTTAATGTTCTTTATTATTCTTATTACCTTCATTTAATCAGTATTGCTGGAAGGGTTATGTAGTTGTTTTGAAATTTTATTTGCTAATGAAAGTATTCTCCTCTTCTGTATCTGAGCTGTTCTAGATGGAGATTTGATTTCATTGTAACAGCTTGCAGAAAAAAAGCAAAGGTTTTAGTGAGAGTATTATTACTCAAGCAATTAAGCTGTTATGAAAGAGAAGTGACAACAGCACTTGAAAAGAGGAACCTTGACCTATTCTGCTGTCAGAACTGTAAAGCCATTTGTTAGCAAGTAAATGGAAATTTGTTCCTGGACACTTGCTTTTAGCTTAGCGTATATAAAGCTGTTTGACCCCTAGACAGTATTTTGTCAGGTAAAGAATTCATAAAAGTCAGGTAGAGAATTCTGTCCCATATTAAGATGTTAAATGTTAACTTTTTTCTTCTATTATTTTATATTTTGCAAATAAATGTGTTATTGTAACTGCTTACTTGTTATGTGAAAATTAATAAGATACAGAATGTGCCTTGATGGTAGTAATTGGATCTTTTATTAAAGGTAGATCGGTTCAATATATCTGAAGATTTTCATAAACAAATGCTTTTTAAATGACTTATTGTTCTTTATGAAGGAAATGTGATAACGATCTTCTGTTCACTACTACGGATTTTGCATTTTTTTCGCATATAAAATATGGTAACAACTTATATACATTCTCCTTTTAGCTTCTACTGCCAAAATGGGTCTAGTTGAAACAAAGTTGGCAATCATTCCAGGTGCAGGTATGAATGTTTTGCATTTGTTATCGTGAGTAATTAAATACCACCTCTCATACTTGATTTTGGGTTGTTGTTTATGAATTTCTGCTTACTTTTATATTTCTGTTAAGGATCATGACATGTTTTAAAGCCTGTTGCTCACATTACTTACTAAAAATAATAAAAAAAGTGTATGTCTCATTTTTAGGTAGGCACATTTGTATATCAGGTTTTTAATTGAAGTCTTTATTAACTAAGTATTGTGTGATTCTATAAATTATATTTGGTGTCTTAATCTGAAGGCTGAATAACTTTGCTAAGGATCAGAGTAGGAAAAGAAACAGAGTTAACTAGCAGTGTACAAAATGGGTAATTTAAATGATGATACAGTTCTACATAACATCTAATACTTTAGGATACACATTCAGTTTTCATGCTGCTTGTAGATTGGTTGCGAAAAGTTTTAAAACTGCAAGTATAGCTGCAAACAGATTGTTTGTATTGCCAACATTTTTTGAGAGTTTTGTGGTCAAACTGCTCTCGTATCTGGGAGTCCAATTGAATGGCTTTTCCTGGATTTAAAGTGAGCTAAAATTATATAACAAATAATGTTTAGGTAGTCATTGTGTTATTAAACATTTTGTTTTATGAGTAAATGATTGTTGCTTGGATTAAGGTATTGTGCTTTCCTCAGAAATACAGATAACTAGAAAATAAGTCCATTGCTGTGATTCCTACCTAACTTCGACTTAATTTCTGGAAGTTCTGGGGAACTTCAAACCCTTTGTTTGCCCTTGTTTTCTTTCTAATGAGTGGAATCAGTTCTGAAAATTCCATATCCTATTTTAATGGATATTATTGCAGCTCACATAAAGAGGACTTTAAAAGAGTACCATAATGGAAACACTGGTATGGACTTCCTGTAAGAAACTGTTCCATCCTATCTAATCTAAACATTTATTGTATTTCATATGCTCTATAATTATGGTTACTGATGATTTGTAATTTTATTTGATACTTTCTCCACATCACTTTTCCTGTGTGGTCAGAAAAATATTTTATGTTAGGAAAACTTTTTTGTGATGACTTGTCTCTTTTCAGCAGTGGGTCATGATGTAGATGATTTCAGGGATGTATTTTCTTCTGGTGGTGGTGTTGTGTAATAATGTACCTTAATCATAAGTCCTAGAGAAGAAAGAGACAGAAAATGGGGTTTATCTTTGTGGGCAATTTTTTTCCTTTTATATTTCCATTCACCCTCTTCTGAGGAATTCTGCAGGACAGTGTTGGAGATGTACTCTCCAGTTCAAGAAATTCAGGTCAAGTTCTCCATATATGCTCAGTAATCAACTTAGGTCATCTTGTTTTTCCTGTCTGTAGTTAATTACAGGTGTTTCAAACTTCTAGTGCTTTCACTTTAAGCTGCTGTGTAACTAACTCATGAGTTTCATTGAGAATAATGTATTGCTATTCAAAGCACAAGGTTGGAATTTTTTTTTTTCACTATGCCTGAAACAGTGAGTTGGGTATATGTCTTCAGCTCCTTGAAAATACGGTAGTTTTCAACATGTTACAAAGCCTTTTAAACTTAAAATGTTTTGGGGTATATTTGGTGATGAATTTTTTTCCTATTCCTATTAGTCTTTCTGAGGACTCTTTTTACTAATTGTATTTGAGCTTATGACAACTTTTTCCTCATCAGCCTGAACTTCAACCAGTTCTGTTGAGCAGTGGTGGTATTTGAGCCCCTTTGGACTTCTGTCATCCATACATACTTATCATACTTTTTGTCACCAGAAAGTGAAGAATGAACAAAGGAATTTTGCATGCATTGTTTAGGTAGAGAAGCCAGATATGCCCAGTTGAGCCATAGGCTTCATGTGTTGATGGAATATTTTCTTACAGTGCTTACTTCAAGCTATTCTGAATTACTGGACTGGGCAGTGGAGCTTAAAAGAGAGCTGTAGAGCTGTAGTCATTAGGAGGTCTCAATAGTTTTCGTCTCCATCTAGTACATCGAAAAAACATTGACGAAATGTGTTCAAAGTAGGTCCCTACAGTATGGCAGAAAGCTGCTATTTTTATTCTGCTCCATCATCTGCCACATGTGATAGGCGTAAAGATTTTAAGTTGGGTAATAATTTATGTGGGTCTTAAGCCACCACAACAGGCATATGCATCACATCTATTTATCTGTTCATCCACGCTCTCCTGCACTTTCTTCCCTGTGAACTTGGGGTCTAATGGCTGGTTGTGGTCTTTGATTTCTGGGGAGGTGGTTGCAAAGGACAAAAGTATATGTTTGCTTTGGAAAACTTCATTGTCCTTAGATGTGAAGTTGATGCATGAGCTAACCTATTGGTCATGAAAGAATGAGCACAGGAGAGAGGCTTTGTGATATCCTAGTTGTGGAAAATGTTTCACCAAGAATGCTCCTTTCATTGGACAGCGATGAGTTTGTATGAGATAGGATTTCATGGAAAACCAGATTTCACTAGTTGTGGGGTTTGAAGAGTTGCTTGTTGTCAGCCAGGGTGGCTTTTCTGAAAGCTACATATTGCTAAAAGGAGTTGGGTTTTTTGATTTCTTTGTCAAAAAACAGTTTAAACAACTTATCGTCTATGTAATGCTGTAGTCAGTACAGAGTAGAGCATAATGTAGGAAGATACTTTTACAAAAAAACCCCTTTACTTTCTCTTTGTTGTTTTTCCCCAAATGGAAGTAAAAAGAAAGCAGACCTTTTTCAGTAATTGGATGTAGTTTCTGTTGTCTATCAACTTGCTAAGGAAATGTTTCATAGAATTATAGATGGTTTGTTTTGGAAGGAACCTTAAAGGTCATGTAGTTCCTACTCCCTACTGTGGGCAGGGACACCTTCCGCTAGACCAGGTTGCTAAAAACCTGAAACAACCTGGCCTTGAGCACTTCTAGGGATGTGGTATTTTCTTCTTCTGCGGACAACCTGTCCAGTGCTTTACTGTCCTCACAGTAGTAAATTTCTTCCTAGTATCTAAAATCTGCTCTCATTCATCTTAAAACTGTTAATCCCTGTCCTACCATTGCACTACCTGGTTAAGAGCTCCTCCCTAGCTATCCTGTAGGCCCCCTTTAGTTACTGGAAGGCTGGTGCAAGGTCTCCCAGGAGCTTTTTCTTCTGTAGGCTGAACATCTCCAACTCTCTCAGTCTCTCTTCCTAGGAAAAGTGCTCCAGCCTTCTGATCATCTTGATGGCCCTCCTCTGGACTCTAACGGTTTCATGTACTTCCTGTGTTGAGGACTCCAGGAATAAATGCTTGGCTTCAGGTAAAGTCTCATGAGAATGGAGTAGAGGGGCAGACTGACCTCCCTCAACCTACTGATTACAGTCCTTGTTTTGATGGAGCCCCAGGATATAGTTGGCTTTCAGGGCTGCATACACACACTACTGGCTCATGTTCACCTCATCCACCAGAGTGCCCAAGTCCTTTTCTTCAGGGCTGCTCTCAATCCATTCTCCACCCAGCCTCTATTTCTGCTTGGGATTGCCCTAGCATAGGTGCAGGACCTTGCACTTGGCCTTGTTCAACTTCGTGAAGTTCATGCAGGCCCAACTCTCAAGTCTGGCTTCCTTTCCCTCCAGCATGTGGACCACACCACTTAGCTTGGTGTTGCCTGCAAACTTGCTGAGGTTCCCTTCAGTCCCACTGTCTGTGTCTCTGACAAAGATACTTAACAACACTGATCCCAGTACTGACCCCAGTAGAACACCACTTGCCATGATGTTCTTTTGGACATTTCTGCATCCTAATGTTATTTTGAACCCTTTTTTCCTAAGGTGAAACTGAAGTTTTGTTACATAGCAGATAGAACTGACTTTTGTCTTTAAAATATGTAGTGAGGGAGAGTATTTTGGTATTTGCCTTTATTCATTTTGGTAATAGTATCATTTGTACTCTTTGCCTGAACTTTAAAGTTATTTTAGCAACGTTTTGGTACTTTGAGATTATAGAAGGTGACAGAGGGATACACTGAAAAGTTTTTTTTTCTTTGCATAGGAAGAAATCAAGTGTGAGAATGAAAACTGGTTTTAGGTAATTATTTTGTTTTCCTTATCTTTCAATATATTCATCATTTGCATTTAAAACCAACCTGAATTTCTCTGTTGCAGGATTTATTTTAAAGCTCAAAAAAAGTTCTATTTTGGGTGAGAAAGTTGTGAAGAGAATTTCTAGATGTGAAAAACTAAAACAGAATGTGATCTTGCTAACATGTGTAGTTGTACAATTCAGCTGAGTATAAAGTTTATATAAAATGTCAAATATATCAACTTGAAACCTGAGGCACCTTACAATATATTGTTAATATGTACTTTAGATTTCTGTACTTTAGTTTCAGCAGTAATAGGAAGAGATGTGTTTAACAAATACTGAAAAAAAAATAAAGTTTTACCATTTGTGGTAGTGTCTGAGGTAGGACTTAAAAGTTTCTGAACATTTAATTTAATTTTTCTACTTGCAGGTCCTACTTTATCGGACATCATTGCAGATGTACTTAGAAATAAAAAAATATTTATTTTGTTAAACTTTATACATTGTACCTGAATAATCCAGTTCCTCTCCATCCCATATTTATTCTTGCTTTCACTAGCCTGGTCTTGTCTTCTCCTTTACTTTTTCCATTAAGTCTGCCTAGGTCTTACATATACATTTTTTTCTTGTTACATAAGGACACCAGTTGTGTTCTCTTAGATTTTTTGAAGTCCAACTCTTAGTCCTGTGATGACTGTTTAAGGAAGAATCCCCAAAGCAAAGCAGTTAGCCTGGTGTTTGTCTCTCTTCTTTTTTTTTGCTTCAATTAGTCCATAAACATCTTTCAGTTCTCTGTTTCATTATCCAATGTAATGTCAGATTTTTAATATTTTAAAATATAAACTATTAATTTAATAATTAGCAGTTTTCAATAAGCTCCTGAATCAACATGTTGAGAATTTAATCAGTATTATTCTTAAAAATTGATTTCATTTGGAACAACTAGGAAGATACACTTTCTTCTCCTGCTTCCCATACAATTAAGAACAACTTTTATTTTTTTTCCTGAAGTCTAGCAGTGACTGCTGAACATTTACAATCCTTTTATGATTTGATACAGTAAAAATGCTGTATTAGTTACTCTGAGTACATTTTTCTACATTTTCTTAAGACATCTGAAGTGTAGATAGCTTTATTTGCATTTTAATCTTTTATAATGTCTGTTTTATATGGTGTTAAATAAATGTCCTGAAGTAAAAAATCACTAATAGTTTAGAAAGCAGATGTTTGAACATCCATTCTTTTCTTATAGTAATTAAACACAATATATAATATGTTACTAGAGGGAGGTAAATTGGTTCTGCTTCTTTAAGTTAGAGAGAATTGTGATTCTTATACATTTTTTCATATTAAGTAAAAAGAAGCTGATTTTCATTAAATGACTCATTTTCTCCTTGGATTTATGATCAATTGTAATGGTGGCATCGAGACAAAACTTCAAACTATCATGCAATATTAACACTACAAAAGCTCCATACATAAAACTAATGTTTTGCAAATTTTATTTACAGTCTGTCTACATAACTAGAATACTCTGCAACTATTGGCAATGTACAATAGAATAAAAGGTGATAGGTGAACTCCACATCATACCTATCCCCTATATCTACATGAAACATACAGTACTTACTGTTGCGGAGTGATCCACAAACAGCTTGTGTTTTTCCCTTTGCATGCTAGCCATAGAAGACTTTATAAAACATTGTATTTAAAAACAGAAGTGGTACTTCCTGAAGAAAAAGGAGATATTGAAGGCTATCTTCTGTGCCCTAAATGACTGCAATGGTATAGAGTGTTATTTCAAATGTCAAGTTCAGTTTAAGACGACCACCACTTCTACCGTCCTAGGTGTTTCTGTTAGCAGATATTGCAGTACATTTCTTCCTTAACTAAATTTGGATGTCTTGTTTACAAGTCAGAATTAATAAGCAGCTGTTTGAGAGATTTCAGTATCTTAAGAAGTAGCATTGCATCTCCAAATATTTGTCTAGGTAAAGTTGGTCCTTTTGTTCTGCAGAAGAGGGAGGAAATAAAACAAGGATGAAAGAAAGCCCCAGGAGTTCCAAGTTGAGCGTTAGAGTGAAGTGTAAGAGGAGAGAGGGGGAATTTTGTTGGCATTGGAAAGGGAAACATGAGATGTCTGAGATTTAGTATAATATACTTATGGAGATATCAGTTAGTAACAAAAAATAATTGAATGTTCTTTAGACCTTTGTTGTATCTTGGGGGTATAAAGCCATTGTTCTTTATATCAAAATTGAATTTTTGAGTACTGTTTTTATTAAAATATATTATCCTGAGCAATGTTATAAATTGTTTTCCTTACTCACATAAGTATATAAGTAACTTTGCTTCCATTAATTTGGAAATTGTTTTGTGAAATCAATGGATTGCTGCTTTTTGAATGACAGGCAGAAGAATGAAAAATTCAAACTAGCAATTCAGTTTCTTCCATATTCTTTAAATCATATAGATCTAAGTCGCACTCAGATACTGTTTCAGTGAGCTTGGGTTTTACTATCACATTGTAATCTTTTCCAGGCTGTTTCTGTGCAATTGGTAACTACGGAGTGAAGCTTTGAAAAGAAAGCAAACCCTAGCTTTGCTTTTGCAATTTCTTACCATTTGTAGAATAGCATGACACTGAATAGAAACTGCAGTTTAGATAGACTGTAGCAATATGAACGGAATTTACAGTAGGTTTTGTAGCCTAGGTGCGAAGTAAGATATATTCACTTGAGATACTCCGGTGAAAAGGACATAGGGAGTATAGAGAAGGTGGAGAAAAGAGTTATCTACACTGCTGCTAAGTAAAGAACCCTTTGTTTTTCCAAAGTCAGTTGAAACTCGAAGTTATCTATGTACACTGTTACGATTAATCGGGTAAATGAATTTTGTATTCACTTCTAAGAATCCATCATGAGTTCATGAATGCCTTTGATGAAAAGATTTTCCCCTTGAACAAAGTTTGGGATTAATTCCAAAAGCTGCATGAATACTTGCTTTATATAGGACCATGCTTTTTTACTTTGTACAAATTAAAACTCAATATTTACTGACTTATCTTATACCTTCTAGTGGACTAGGAGCTAAAGCAAACGTCCTGAGCTTTAAAGTTTTAGGCTCAATTTCTACCATAGTCAACATCTCTGAATTTTTAAGGTTCTCAGCCTTCTTGTCTGATTACTTTTCTATGGTGCTCTGTTTGAGGAGACTCATTGCTACTTCAGCTCATTGTCAAGGTTTAACTACTGTCTGAATACTGTCCTTTCTTCCAGTAGCTTCACGTGTGTTGTCTGTTTGGCAGAATAATACAACTTTTTCTCTATTCTCCCATTCTCTATGGTAACACAAGTGGTAAGGAGAAGTGTTTAGGGAGTGCTAGGAAAGGCAGAGAAAATAAGCAGGTGAAAGTAAGAAAATTATAAACCTCAAAGAGCTGGTGATAAATGAAGATTGAAATGCATGAGCTAGTTAATCTGAGTTGGGAATTTATTTTCTGATTTCTTGAGGTAGTGAAGGAGAAACCAAATTATATCTTTTAGTGACAGAATCAAGCAGAAATGTATTGTTAACCAGCTATCAGCATGTGTGTATGAAAAACATACAAGGCAGTGGAAATGAGCAAAGTAAAAGGAGTGAAGAACATTATTCATACCATGTAGGCGATTTTGGAAATGTTTAGTTGTGGTGCATAGCTCCTATTTCCCTACACTGATAACTCAGGAGACATAAATTCCTCATTTTAGTTCTTGGTTTGTCCCTAAATAAGGTGTGTAAAAAGGGTGATGGAAATATTTGTTATAAGAAGTTTGTTAATCTGCATAGTGATACACACAGTTGAATACAAGATGCTGAAGATGAGACTTGGAGGCAAGTGTATATAGGTGATCATATTATATGTCACTGGGTAGTTTTCAGTATTTCTCTAGAAGTGGTGACCAAATGTTTCTCAGTTGCAGAAGCTGTGATAAAAAGTATGTGTGGAAGACCTGCATGATTCTCAAAGGTGGGAAAAGCAGCATTCATACATAGGAATCGGACAGCTCATAAGCCTCTCTAAGTGGTTTTTTAAGTGAATCAGCCTCTGTGGCATATTCCCCCACCCACACTCTTTATTTTTTTAAGTCTACAGTTTAACAGAATCTAGCTATGATACTTCCACAGTTTGTATGTATATTTGGGATGGAGTTCACAAGAAATCTTAGATTTGTACAAAGAGACTGGGCAAAGAAGCAGAAACAGAAAATGAAAGAGAGAAAGAGAAGACAGTCATGCTGATCAGGAGGTTGCTGACAGAGAAACAAGATAGGTTCATACTTGGAGACTTCAGAAGCTTTTATTAAAAGAGGAGAAAGAAATAAGATGCTAAAACTTCCCTATTGCTTATGACTTACTAAGAAAAAGATAGTGCAGGGTTTACAAACTTAGCTGTATACCTAGTTTTTTTTGTTAGTTTTTTTTTTTTTCCTAGATACTCCCACAGTGTTTTTGAAATACAAATGATAACCATGTTCTTCCAGAACTTAAAGGTATTCATGTTGTTATTTGGTCAAGATTTCCATTGACATCTGCATTTACCACAGTCAGAACTATAAAACCTATGATAATCCTTTAGGATTTGTTTTGGTAGTAACTAATCCAGAGAAAATCTGTAGGAGAAAAGAAAACCTCAGATTTTGAGGAGATTAAATGAGCAGTACATTTCTGTCTTTAAAAATCTGTACCTTTTGTGTAAGTCTTTGCACAAGTGACCCTTACTGCACATATCACACAGAGAAGATTTGGAGTTTAGTCACTGACGTGTGTTGGGATCTGTGTAAACAGGGATTACTGTGTGAAATTAAAGCATTGCGTTATTTACGTCACATTCAAGTCTGGCTTGTTAAAGAATGTTGTGGGATTTTTAGCTGTGCAACAACAATTTTCATACAGTATTTCAGTTTTCCTTCAGCATTTTGCTTGCTTAATAGATAAAACACAGTTTGCAGGGAGCAAGGGGCTTTGGGAAGAGGAAAAGAAAATGAAGTATATTGTTATTAAGATTTCTGTCTTTGGTATGTCTCTGTGTCAATATAGATGTTACTGAGGGCAAAGAATTGGGAATGGAACTTTGGGGTGCCGACTGGAGTATATAAGTGGGGGCTAGTATAGAAGTAACAATGCTTGATAAGTTCCTAAAAATTATGTTGACAGCTGTTGAGCTCATACATACTCAGTTTGAGTTTTGAAGAGAAGCCAAGGAATTTTTAATCAAGGAAGATTACTGAGCAGATTACTGTGTCCTGAATATTTAAAAATAGACTTACTTTTATTAGTAAAAACTCTTTGTTTAAGCCTGAAGTGTTAACATTTTTCACTGAAAAATGCAAAAGCTGTTTTGATTTAAAGCAGCATTAAATTATGAATGAGATGGAAAGAGTTAATGAAATGGAAAGAAAATATTTATTCTGTTTAATCGGAATTTTCTGTAGGAATGTCAGTGTGAATAATCGAAGTGCATTTTAACTTAAAACATTCACAGATCTCAGGCGATGGCATTTTTTGGAGAGAGGATTTTCACTGACCTGTTAGATTGGAAAATGTCTGATTTAAAGAAAATTCTCCATGGAATGTTTTTTTGTGTGAAGTTATTTTGGTAATCTGCTCTCATAGGACCAATTGCTAGTCTTTTCCCACCCTAATGAAACTAGGTCACTAGTTTTTGGCACTCATCCAAGTTGTGAGATTTATTTGGTGTTTAAGTGCACTGTCTAGAAATAGTGATGCAATGTCAGCAAGGCCACTTTTCATTTCATGAACATGATTTCCAGTGCCCTGGAATTAATTTATTCACTGACCTGTTAATAACTGCAATCTGTCACTGGCTTACCGAGGCAGAAGTGTCTGGAAATAGTCATGATCACCCTACCAGGTGATTAGTTTCAGGTTTTCTGTTCAGTGTTACATTTTTTGGGTTTGATCATGGTGAAGAGCCTGAATGTTAATGAAAACAAACGGGAAGCTTAATGAAAATACTTTTGATTAGTAGGTACTGCAGAGAGAGAACTGGTTTGAAATATTTGTTTTATACCATGTTATACTGTAACGCATCTGAGAAAAATTCTGGTTGTTTGGAAATGTATAGAAATTCAGCATGTATAGGTGATACATAACTGTTTGAAGGAGCACATTATGATATTACTATTGTACTTGTTAAATAAAACTCCTAATTTGAATTTACTGCTGTCCCAGGTTTATTCTCACACCTGCCCACCTCCCAGTGTTTTTGTTAAAATCAGGATTGTCTTTTGCCACAGGCATGGTAAGCACTTGCTCAGGCCAGTAGATTGCTCTGGATAGCAAAATAGCTGTTAGTATTTTTCTACTTCTCTTGTACCAGAACCCTGGAGAGAGAAGCTTGCTGCTGCCTTTGAGGGAGGAAGGCTCAGGGGTCAGAAAATAGTTCTTACTGCACAGTGTCACAAGTGGCTGTTCCTAGCAATGCTGCTGCTATTTTCAGTGTTTCTGTTTCTGCTGTAGAGAAGCAGCAAACGTAGCTCTAAAGAAATCTCTCACTTGTTCTCTGAGCTCTTTTCTTGTTCTTTACCTCTGAATGTTTCTTCTTTTCCATATTTACCATTCCGTGTCGTACAAGCTGCACAAGATCCTGGCCCTTAATCCGCTTTCTAGAAAAATTAAATGTTCCCTGTATCAGCAAGCTGTCTCTGATTAAAGTATCAGGCACCACTACTGCATGTAGTAAACCCTGCTCTTGTGTGTGTATGGGAATAGGCTTTTCTCTGCTTGTACGAAACTGATCTCTGGGCACAGCTTAATAATAATAAAGGGGTTTGGTTTTTTTTTCATTTGGTGATTTTGGTTTTTTGGGAGTTCTTTTTTAATACTGTTCAGGAGCTTCTGAGTTAGAGTGCCACCTGTGTACTAGAGATACTAAAATTTCTGATGGAATGTTCAACAGAGCTCAGTGCTGGTCTCCTGTTGCTGCCACTGCAGTCTTGGAAACAATTGTCACTTCTGGTGGTCTGGGGTTTCATGACTAGTAGCATTTTTCTTGAAACTTTAGTTTCAGAAGACAGCTTCTGGCATGGACGTCCATGGTAGTTGCAAGTGTGTCCATTGTTCATAATGGTTCAGAAAGTCAGTATAAGTCAATGGCTACATTTATTTCTTATCTGGCTTTTGCAAGTCTTGCTTAGATGTTTTCCGGTATTTGAGGGTTGAAAAACACTAGAAACTTTTTTCATGGTAACTTATTGGTTGAAATGGAATATTTTTGAAATTCCAGCTTTGTACAGTGTATCTGAAATCTATAGAGGGGCCAAACAGTATTTTGGGATGCAGTTGTGATGTACATGGAATATCGTACTAAAACCTCTTAACCGTTGGAAGAGTATGAAATTCAATTCTAAGACATGCTGGTTTGGGGGTTTGAAAAATAATAGATTCATTTTTTGAATTAAAAAAGACAGAATGGACAGAAAATAGTGGTTTTCTCATTTACTCTTGCTGAACCCAGTATTTTCTAAGGGAGACTTGTATGAAGAATGTTCCTTTATTTAGTGATATTTATCTTATGAGACTGCTAGCTATATTATTCCCCTATACAGAACAACAAAATGTATGGTTACTTTGTATAATATCCAGTCTCTCAGTGTATGAAATGCTAGCAGATTTTGATGAGTTGACCCATTGCATCTTTTGATGTCTCCTTTGTTATCAAATTCTTTAAAGTGACACAGTAAATTAGGCTGTTCTCTGTTCACTACATCTGCTAACTGTCCGCCAAAGTCTTTGTAATAAAAAAAGAGAATTAAAAAGAAGCTAAATTACGGATGAGTCATTTTTCTAATATGCGATAAAATAGAAAACCAAAACTGGAGATGTGCATTGTAGACCAGCATTCTGATGTAGTAAATACGTAGAGGCAGAATGTATTTGCTTGGTTTTTCATGCCAGGCAAACCAAATGAAAATTATTTGGATACATCTTCCAGTGTTCCAGACACAAGTGTTTTTCTTTAAAACAGGCTATTGAAGTCGTTTTACTTGTATTCCTTTCTAAATTACTTATAAGAAAATTCCATTAATATTTTATAGTGTTCTTATGCTATTCTGGCTTTAGTATATAGTGTGATGATGATTCAGATGGATAATTTTGGGTCGTTTGGGTGGGGGTTTTTTTTGGTTTTTTTTTTTTTTTTTTTTTTTTTTATCCTCTTATGTTTCAGCATGAAATGAAGAAATGTTTTGACATTTGGTGGCTTTCTAAACTCATAGTTGTTTTGGGACATTGAAACTGACGTGTTGGAAGATCCCTCAACCTGAATCACTAGTTCACCTGTATTGTTGAAAGCGTAAAATAAAAGAATATAATCATCTAAAAATTAATGTGAATGTTGTTCTTGAAAATTTCAGTGTTGTAGAGGTTAAGAGTTCTTTTTTTTTTTTTTTGCTGAGCCTGACATATGCGTTATTGACTCTTTCAAATTAATTTCTATGATACTTTTGCCAAAGGCTTGCATTTACCAAGAACATAAGGTAAGTACAGTTTTCCTTTTCTGTCGTTAAGTCACTTTTTCCCCCTGGTTTTTCTGGAGAAGTTTTTTTTGGCTCTCTGTTTTTTACCTCTGTTTGCTCTCTGTTTTCCTGTAAAGGGTCAGTAGGTAATACTTCTTCCAGCAGACAAGGAATAAAAGTAGGTCTTGTACAAAATAGGTGAATGGTAACCAATTAAAAATCTTGGAAGTCTTCATACATTTGAACATTTTATATGTGGAATTTTCACTGTACACATTAGAACTTTATAAGCCTTGCCTCCAAAATCATTAAGATATTCTCAAGGTATGTCTTAATCTCTAATACAGCTAAAATTTCACTGGATTTACATGTCTGCTAAACAGGAAAAAACTGAAACATCTGTCATGTCACTTCTAGTGTATGTTGATGAGTGAGGTGCTAGCTGGATATTCACTGAGTCAAATGAAAAATTTTTGTGGTAAATTGTTTTTACTGTACAGACTTCCCCGCCAATTTTCTTATAGTGGAAGCCTCAGTCTAAGCAATAAATGTGGGGAAAAGTTGTGCTCTTACGAAAGATGAGTGGAGGTAGCTGCTTTAATTAGAAAGCTTATATTTTTAATGTGTGTTTTCTGCCACCCTCTTTCTGGTAAAGTCTTAAAAGAGTCCCACCACATCTGAATTCAAACATAGGCAAGCTTAAATTTCAGCTTCTCTCTTGTGTACCCCGTGAACACTGAAACTTCATAGAGACTCTTAACAATATGAAGCACTGAAATGCACAGAGATACAGCATAGTGTTGTGTATAGCCATCGTAAATACGTTTAAGAAAATCTGAGAGAAAAAAAGTGTGCTTCAGAAATAAAATTAGGTAATTGTAAGTTGCATTGGCTTTGCCAGTATTTTTCATAGGATTTTGTTATATTAAAACTCACATAAGCATTAGAGCACCTCTTTTAGAAGTCTTAAGTCATAGAATTAGAGAAAGTGTTCATATTTCTTAGTGTTTGAGTATAGACTTAGCTTTCCAGTTCATTCTTCCTTTACACAAAATTGTACTGGAACTATGAATTTCCTGATTCTCTTGAATTTCCTGCAGTACATATGTAATATTTCTAGGCGAGACTGTTTTCTTTTGTTCCTGGTGAGTCAGCTCTAGTTTTTACTCTAGCCTTTACTATAAATTTAACTTTACAATACCTTTTTTATTGGAAACCTAAATTCAGTATACTATGCTTCAGTATCTGCAAAGACTACATTTCATGAGCTTTTCTATTCCTAAAGAAAGGTGATTGGAGATAAAGGAACTAAAATTCACAAAAATTCTCAACTGTTTTCCCCAACATAACTGCCCATGTGCCCCACCCCCAACTTCCCTCAGGAAAATATATGTTTGTATAAAAAGAAGAAGAAAATAAAATCCATGAGAACCATGTTCTACAGTTAAAGAGATATTTCTCTTTCCAGTGGGCAGAATAAAATAATCGTTAGACTTATATTTTTCAGTTTTTTTCAAGAGAAATATGTTTTAGGACATTTGTGTAGATGTCTGTTTGCTCATCCTGTCATCAAGGAGCCAGCTGTCATGTAAGGAAGATCTAGTCTTCAGAATTCCTTGATCTGGATATGATCCTAGCCAGTTTTTATTAGGTAACTCTTGAGCATGGATATTGGACAAGGTGATCTCTAGAGGTCTGTTCCAACTTCAGTCCTTAAGTGATTCTGTGATTTTGTCGGTTGAATTGAATTATCAAGAGACAGTGAAAAACATGTTCTGTTTTTTTTGGTTTTTTTTTTTTTTTTTTTTTTTTGACTTCTCAGAATCAGGGTGAAGTGAGCTTGCATGTTGGAAGTCTAAGTACTAGCATAACATACGCCTGTAAAATGTGTATGTGAGTCTAAATTTGCTTTGTGTTTTTTTGATTTCCACCCTGCCCCCTGCTCAGAAAAAGGAAGTAGTACTTTTAAAGTAGACCAACAAATTGACAGCTGGTGTAGTATGATGGATCAGTGGAAAAATAGTGATCTTTGACTTTCCTGAAAACACTGTAGAACAAATTATTCTTGCAATCTCGTTTTTCCAATTTGTTCTCTTTGTTTCCTAGTGTTGTAGGACTTCAGAGTATCACCTCTGACAAACCTTCTGTTTCGCAAGTTTCATTACATGTGTAAGTTGTAGTTTTGTCTTCTCAAGAAAGGTTTTTTAATCCTGAAAAAAAGTTTTTGTATGATTTCTGCCTTCTTTCTTACTTTGTGTGATGTGGATGGTAAATTCACTTGCATATTCTTTTATTGGTGATAAGAGGTTTGGTTAAGAACTTTAGTTGTACTCCTGCTTAACCAAGTGTAAGATATATAACGTAAGTATAAATTTACTGGGTTAGTACCAAAGGGAACTTGCCTTGGGCTATCAATTGGGAAGCCTTCTTGACTAACAGAAAAGAAAGTTTCTACACAAGTAAGTGTAGAATAATAATAATAATAATAATAATAATAATAATAATAATAATAATAATAATAATGGTACTACTGCTGTTGTTAAGATTGAGATGAATTTGCTTGTTCAGGTGCATATTTTTTCCATGCTTTAAAAGAGAATGTGTTTTGAGATTATCTTAGAAATGTCTGTTACTTAGTGAAAATGGGATTATTGAGAACAATTACGTTTAGGGAGCAAGAGATTTGCAAGGTACAGTGATTCTTTGCCCACCCTAATTATGTATCCAGTTCCGTTTGGGTATGTGTGAGGATATAGGCTTAAGGATGAAATTGTTCCAGTAGTTAATTCCAAGGTGTAGAATGAAACTATAGAGAGATTCAGGTAATGTTAAGCAGCACTCTGAGATTGGTGATGTATTTCTGGAGTCATAGCATTTGTATATGGCTGAGGAAGTATTTAACTGAGGTGGGCATTGATGTACTCTAGCATGTCTTGACATCGGTGGCTGGCTTGCATTGAGGTGTTTCAGATTTTCCTGGGTCATCTCAGATTGGTTGTTCTAGGTTTTGTTCCTAAATGATGCTGAATACTGAGTAGGAACCTTGTTTTCAGTAGTCTTATCCATATAGGTATTGTCTGCGCAGTTGAAAAAAAATGGAGTGATCTTTTCTAAAAGGTCATCTTTTGAAAATAATATATTAAGAGACTTGCTTTATTTGGTGACTCACGAAAAAATTTTGGGCTTTTATATTTTTGTTTATTCTTTTAGAGGATGTAGTTTTCGTGTTGCAGAGTTTTCATCATTCTCTGAAGCAGCCATTGACAGAAGTAAGGTGCAGTGTAGGCTGAACAAGTATAACTGAAGTCCATCCAGAATGCCTAAGTAAATAGATATGAATAAAAAAATCTAACATAAGTGTCAAATTTTCTTACTTAAAGGTATTGTGTTCTTTTATTTTTAAGCATAGGGTCTAAGTCTGTCGGGGACAGTGTTACCATTAGAGATTTTACATAAACACATCAATAATGATTGGACTCGATGATCCAGTGGGTCTCTTCCAACCTGGTGATTCTATGATTCTATTCTATAATAAGCACTTAGTGTAGGGGAAGCATCTTTGTGGAACCATAGATACACCATTTCTCTCATTGGTTACATAAGTTTTTCTTACAGAGAGAAATGAATGCTTATTGTTCTAATAAGCACTTCTAGTATTCCTATAGCATCTCTGTCAGATTATTGGTTTCTGGAAGGGTGAGTGTGGATAATATTTTATAGAGAATCTTTAATGCACAGCTCAATAGATTGTAAAGTGTGACAGTAATGATATATTTTTAATTGATTAGATAATAGAATCAAGTGCAGACTATATGTAGAGTTTGATTGGCTGGCTGTGCATGACCGAACATGACTTTTGACTTTCAAGAGGCCTGGTGGCTTGCTCTGTTGTATACATGATCATTAGTGTCCCTTTCATCTGCAGACTAGTGATGCCGACTAAAACTGAAGTTATTTCTGGGGAACAGTTGAGATTACGTTGATTTTACTTACTGACACTTTGCTAAAACTTAAATTGAAATAGGTGAACACATCTTTCAAAGATTTCAGCCATGAAGAATCAGCTTTAGGAAAGTATAGTGGCATAGTTATTTTTTGAAATAATTATGGGTTATGAAAAGTGAGTTGTACTGTTAAAGAATTTTAACTTGTTTTGCATAAAAGGTGTTATTGGTTTATTTTCATTATTCAGATATGCATGAAGTATAGGGATATTTTTGCCTGTTTTGAAATATAAAATAACTCCAGACTAATCTGCTCTACTGCAAGTAGTTTTATGTCCCAAAATCTTATCTGCAGTGTATTTTTGAGTACCTGATTAAAGTAAATTACATCAATCACTGGTGTGGCAGTGTAAAAATATGGAAATGGTGTAATAGTAGCAATCATTTTCATAATGAAAAAGTCAGCTTTAAGACTATGTGTAGGAGGAAAGTGTTTTCCAAGAAGTAACTACATTTTAATATAATTTCATAAATATAGAATGCACCTCCATATGACTGATATTTTTCAGTTTTAGTAATCATTGACATTCTTTGTCAGAAGTTGCTTATAATTCTCTTCTGAGCATTGACATGGTAAACTTTATTTCTGTACACAGAAACCTAAAAATAATACACTTTACTATGCTTTTTTATTATGACCTGTCATAAGTCAGATATTTTCAGCGCTTGTTTGTCACTTATTTTCACGATCAGTCTGACAGCTTTTTTTCACTGTGATTTACTGAGCAATTTTAACGGTGAAAAGATCTGATTTGCACATTTTGTTGCCGCCTAATCAAGTATGTGGCTGATTTAATATAACACAGTCAAAAAGGAAAACTTTAAAATATACTGGTTTTAAACAGAAATCAGAATTAAGCAGTTTACTTATTTCTACACAATAATTTTCTTAAGGTGTTATGAGTTGTTTTTTTTTTTTTTTTTTTTTTTTTTAAATAACTGATTTATTGTATTAAAGAATCAATACACAAATTACTTACCCAAGGCAGTCTTTTGCATGTGATTAAGGAAAATCCAGATTGACTCAAGAATGCAGATTGTTGTAAATGTGTATTCATACACACAGTCATGTTTTTACGTGACTGCTGGTTCACAAGAAGTCTTAAGAGCAATTTTGTTTTTCTGTTTTATTTTTTTAATTTATATTTTTCTAGATGAATTTAACACAATTCCAGTTTGAAGATTTAATTTTAGAAACCATATGTGAAGCTATGTTTTGAAAAATCTAAAAGGTGATGACACCAGAATTCCTAAGTGTTTTGGAAAACAGTAAATTACAAGTAGTATGTGGTTGCTGAGAAAGCTCGTAGAATTTACTGAACAAAGTCCTATAGACATCAGAATCAGCTTCTGTCTGACAATAAAGAAGTTCAAATAATTTTGGGGTTTTTTTTCGATTCTTGATATTTAAGCATGCTGAAAGATTAGTGACATTTCTATATTTTGAGTAGCACTGAGTGATATTTGTGTTTCTTTAGATGGTTACCTGTTAAAATTTCAAAATACAGAAGTATTACTGATCTTTGTTAAACATTTTTATCTTATTTCCCTCTTTTTTCAGGAGTACCAGTTGTAGTAAAAGTATTTTATATCATAGCATTCAGGATGTTACTAGTGGTGTTTCCAGTTAGTATGGCAAACAGGTTTTTGTTTGAGCAGTAATAAATGTTCACTCTGCTCATAGCTGTACTCTAAGCCAGTGATATTACTATTTCACGCTAACTTCAGGATTGGAAAGATTAGTTCAGTCTTGCAGCATATGAGGAGGAACAGTTGACCAATCTCAACAGATAGCAGCACACTAAACTCACAGTAGTTACCTCATTGAAAAAAATCAAATACGAATTCCTGAAAGGCATCAGCGAAGAAGCTCAGAGGGACTAAGAGCTATCTCAGAAACAACAGAAAGTGTTTCCTCATATTCCAGAAGATCTAACAGGTAAAACATTGTTTGTTGAAATGGAGGAGTTGAAAAATCACTGTATGGCTTCTGAAAAATTAAAAATTTAACTGTTGTGGTCAAGTGGAACACAACCAATGTGATAGCATAATCTGAAAAGATCTTACTTCAAGCCCAGCTTCTTTTTGTCTTCACATTCAAAAGAAGGGCTAAGTTCTTTTAGAGACCCTAGTTGTATGAGAAGTCAAAACACAGACTCCGCTAGGTGAGAGAAACTTGTCATAGTGAGATGTTCTTGAGTGTGGTGTGTGCTAAAGCAGTATGAAGATGTGATTAATTACCACTGTGGGATATTTTTCCCAGGTACATTTGATTTTGAGTACATAGGCTGATTAATTCAGAAGTAAAGAGCTGTAGGAAAGATGGAGAAAAAAAACCTCTGTGGGCATAGGTTGCATTTGGTTGTTTGTAGTTGTCAAGCATTAGAAAATTGAGAAGGATTAACATACTATAATATGAATAATTAGAAATTATAACATGTTAACAATATATGTATAAATCAGAGAGGAAAAAATGTTATAACATTTAAAATTTTACAGTTACTTTTGTGTTCACTTACGCTATAGTTGAGTAATATTGTATATGAGTTTTGTGTCTAGGAAAGGGCAGGCTGGATTATCGGAAACCTTGTACACATAAATGTGAAGATATAAATGTGAAAGAAACCTTTCTTCTTTAGAGTTTGTTGTCTCTGTGCAGGATCCAGCCATTCTGAAAGTCTTCTATCCACTGTGGGGGTTACACAAAGCAATGAACAGTTTTCAGGTTGTAATGGGATAGTGTGTTAATTTAAATTAACATGTTAAACGTGTTAATTTGTTAATCTGATACTATTTAGGATAACTACAAGCTTTTTATGAAAGCTGGATTAGGGTAGAAGTAGCACATTTGTTTTGTGCCATGAAATGCATAATTGATCAGGAATTCAGAAGTAGAATTCATTGTGGCTGGAAAGCTGCTGAATTAATTAATAAACTGCAAAGTGACAATGTATCATGTAATTTATCAAGATAGCACATATTTTGGGAAACTACTTTGGCACTTAACTGTGTACATGAAGTGGTTTTATTGGGAGTTCTGTCCTTTTGTGTTAGAGCACTACTTATTTGACTTTAACATGCCTCTGTTATGTCAAGCCTTCTGACTGTTTGTTGTACTCTAATCCACCTTTTATGGAAAAGTTCATTTAGAGAAGCTTTTTAGTTGTTTAGAAAATGTCTATTACAAGAATCAATATTGTCTTGGTGGAACAAAAACTGATTGAACTGTGGTCCAGAACAGCCTCTTGTTTTAGTCATGTAGTCATACGAATCAGTGTTGAGGTATTATATTATTTATACCACGAGGCTAATACAATAGAATTAGGCTGTTACATTGCATGTTGGATAAAGATTATGTATTTATTCCTGGACAATTGGTCTGCAGTGGTGTAATGGAAGTTGATTTGCCATTTACTTTGAAGTTCATTAACTCATTCAATTTTTGAATGCCATTAAAAAAAAGAACCAAAAACCAAAAAACGCCAAACCTCACATTATTTGTATGTTCTGCTTTATCTCTGTTATATTTGAAGAAGTGATTTAAAGGAAATTAACAATTGCTTTTTGCATTTAAACAAAAGATAGACTTTCTTCTGGTAACTGTAAAGCTGACACACTAAGAGTAGAGCTAAGAAGTTGAGAAGACTTGCTAGAACTTGAAATGATAAAAAGGTATTTCTAAAAATACTTTGGATCATTCATTTGTGCTGTTGTAGCACTCAAACTCTCTAGTTATGGAGAGAAGCCTGCTTAAGGCAAGGAACAATGTTTGTCCCTTATTGAAAATAATTAATATAGGAAAGATGCAATGTCTGTTTTCAAAATACAAGGAAACCATGAGACCACATTGTTTGTTGTGATAGGTAGTGGTTTTATTATCCTTGTTACATCTTTTCAGTTTTTGGTAGGCAGCAGAGTAAATGAAAGTTTAATGCCAGATTTGAACATGATAGTGAATGTCTCCTGCTTTCCAGCATGTGGTGTATCAGGCACAAAGGCACATATTTCATAGCATGAGAAGGGAATGGTGGAGGCTGGCATTACTGCTGTAGTTCAAAGACCAGATTACACCTTTCAGGACTGAATTGACACTTCATGGGCAGGATGAAATGAAAATGTAAAAGCATTGCACTGAATAGAAGCAGAGAGGAGTCAGCAAAAAAATGCAGAGGGTGTGTTGGTAAGATCAGAAACACAGAGCAGAGATTCTGTCTTTGACTGTTGAAGTTTCATCCATTACAATCTAATCGGCAAAGATGTGAAGGCTAATTGTGTGCACTAGAATGTGTACCTGTTTTGTCTTTCTTCAGGACTAACAAAGGCAGCCATTGCTATTCCCAGCGTATTCTGGGTGGAGGAAAAAAATCAACATTTCTCTAATACTCTCAGAGTTTTGCTTCTGATCATCAGGACCGACATTATTTGATTTGAAGAATGGTCGATTGATGCTGCATGTGAAACTGAGTGGGCATATGCTATTGAAATAAACAAGGTTTTGAACTGGTGTAGGGATTGTAGAAAATCTGTTGAGGAAATAAGGGTACATTGGATTGAGTAAAAGCAGCTTGAATTGTGGATATCTTGTGTATAGCTGCCGCTGTGACGATTGTACAAACTGCTTCATGGCTTCCTTGTTTTTCTCTCTGATCTCTTAATGATTCCCTTAAGCCACAAATGGAAGTCTTATTAGAACTCTTGTTCCTGATGCAACTTTAGGTTCATGACTTCATAGGCTGGTCTTTTTTTCCTTGATATTGAAACAAGAACCCAGCAAAAGTAAAAATGCATTGTTATTGAATCTGAAATAGGCTGAACTTTTATGTGCTTTTTAATTATTTAATCTCCCAGTGTTCATACAGTCTGAAAATTCTCAAAAATTGATTAGACCACAAAGAAATTAAAAATTTGTTGAAGTCTACAAGATCAAAATTAAACTTCCAAGTACAAGGGTGGATAGAGACTATCATTTTCTACATATGATTCTCCAGCTTAGAGGTGGGGCTTATTTGAGCAAGTGAAGCTTTAGAGTCAAAGAGCTTGTATTGCCTCCCAAAAAGGTCTGTCTGGCCCCATGACTTGTGTCTCACAGGGTAAAAAATACCTCACAGTATTACTTTTCCAGTCTCTGTTTTTTTGATTAGGATTTTCTGAGCTGGATGTAACTTATATGTTTTTAATAACTCTTGGTGGATTTTCCTTCCATGAATTTATTTAATCTTCCCTTCTTTGAAGTCCCTGCTTTGTTAAAAGCTTTGTTCAATACTTGTGATGCTGAGTTAATTTTGCGCAGAGAGTTCTGTAGAGCCTAGTGAAACAGTGACCTGATAATTAAGTGGTTTCTGTATAATCCAAGTACCATTTTTCAAAAGATGACCATTACATCATTGCAGTGTCTGCAGCTGTTGATTCTCTGAGCAGTAAGGGGAATGGAAGTGCTGACAAAATGTGTGTATTTTGTTGATTTTCTGCTCCCTCGGTTGTTGCTTTTTACCTCACTCGCTCTAGCTAATTCGAGTCTCTGTGTTACCTGACAATGAACAGTTGCTTCATTAAATACAAGTTTTGGTCACCTATCTATGATGCACTTTTTCCTGGCTTGGATTGTTAAACTATTTAAGTAGTCACTTGTCAGCATATTTCAAGCAGCTGGTGCTGAGAGAATAGATTTCTGCTTGCTGTCCTATTCTCAGCTGCCTGTCTTGCTCTTTTGCCAGAAGTCATACCTTACTTTGATCCGCTTGCCGAAAGGCTTGTACCACCCTTCTTTATTTTAGTCAAAATAGAAGAGCTAGCAATGTTCTACATTTGAAGCCATCCAGCTTGAGTTTGATGAAAGAAGACTCGAGAAATCTGATTCTAAGTTCAAGAATCAGGTGTAGAAGCAACCTCACTGGAGTTTAAAAGACAAGCAATAGCATCTTTTGTTGGAAGAGCTGGATCTGTCTGATTTTCTGATTGACTAAAGCTAATATTGTACAAGATGAACTTCCCTTGTGTATTCTGAAGTGATAAAGTAACTTAGGTTTGACAGGGGCTTTTGAGGTCATATGCTCCAATCCCACGTTGAAGTTAGGTCAGGTTGCTCAGAGCCTTGTCCTGCCTAGTTTGGTATGATTTCAAGGTCAGTTTTCTCAGCCTTGCTGACCAACCTGTTCTGTTTGACCACCCTCCTTGGGAAGATTTTTTTCTCTCAGTTTTATTAGAATTTCACTTACTGTGACTTGTGCCTTTTGCTTCTGAGTCTTTTGTTGTGCAGCTCTAAGACAAGTTGCTCTGTCATTCCTACAACTGTCCTTGAGTTTGTTGAAGATAAAAACAAAGACACTGTAGTAGACTGTCAGAAACCTGATTTTTTTGGTAAATTATATTCTTTGCTTGCCTCTTACCTGCTGAGTCAACCATTAAGTTGGTCGGGCACTGACTGTTGTGTGGGTGGAAATGATTTCCAGGAAGATTTGTGCTGTAGGCTTCCTTTAGGTTAGGATAGGCTGAATGGCAGCTCCCTGTATCTCAAGCAGGAATGTGTTAGAAATACATTTTACTTGTTATGTGGTAAAATACTAGGCTAGACAGCAGTCCAAAACCTTATAATAATAAACAGTTCCTATAGAAGATTGCATAGGAAAATGACATTAACTTTATTCTCATTTTAGAGCAAATATTTCTGTTTAGTCTGCTCCTAAAATGCACAAGGGCAATTGTTAAGGCAAGTCTCACTGTTACGAGTGGCACTGAAGTGTTCTAAGCATGTATTTAAGCAGTTTGTGGATTTGAGACATTCCCTTAAAAATAGGCAGCTGTGAATAGATGTGGCGTAGAACTAGCTTCCTTAAAAAAAAAAATCAGTCAGTCATTCTGTGATGAGTAAATTTTTTTAACATCCATTCAGAGAATTAGAAAGGTTGCAGTTAATATCTTTATTATAGTGGCTTTATCAGCAAATGTATATTTAATTTTATTTTATTGAAAGAAATTTATAAAATGTTGCACTCTTCGTTAAGAGTGGTTTTATGGCAATAAAATGCAGAAAGTTTAATTACATCAGTCTGTAGATGTAATGGGTATATGTTTTACACAGTTCAGGCCTCACTAACCAGTTTAATGGGCTGATCAAAATACCCTCATAATTTTATTTTGTTTTCAGCTGTTACCATTTACAGTAAGTCTTTCTTTTTCTATGGCTTATAACAAAGTACAGAGCTTTTATTTCACCTGTGTCTTAAATTAGACAATGCTAATGGTTTTTAAATGAGCAGTTTTAACTGCATCCAACGTTATTTAATCATACCCTTTCTGAAAAGAACTCTTCCTGATATTGTCTTATGGGGTGATGACTTGTCTGAAAAGACAAATTGCTCTCTTGGTGTAAAGCAGTTTAGAAGGGACAGCTTTCAAATGATTTTATATAATAGTTTACAGACATGTAGGATGTGCATGGACAGTTTCAGGCTTTATGTGATGAAGTAAAATGAGTTTTAAATTCTGATAACTTCATGTCGTATAAAGTGAAATTTTAGCTTTGATCTTCTGGGGTGGAACTTAAAACATGTATGATGACTCAGTTGTGGTTCAGAGTATGATAGTTTTAGTAACTTGTTGGATGGTGCTATATGTTGAGAAGTCTGTAGAAGTGAAACAACTTTTGTGTTGTAGCTGCTGTTCAGGTAATTAATGTTTTAATTACTATACTTACCCTTATAATCAGTCCAAATTGACGAATATTTGACACTTAAAATGTATATTTTTTTCTGTATTGTAGTTAAAGCATATGTGTTAGACTTATTATTGAAATTCCTTCCTGATGATCTTTAGGTACGAAAGGAATCAAACATAGTCACAGTGTTAATTACTATAGCAAATTGTTTGACATGCAGCAAGAAGAAAAAATGCTGTTGTCATTCTGTGGCTTTTGGTTGAGCCTAAAATGCCATTGTTTGTATACTAGTAAAAACCCTCTTTGACTAGATTTTTTTGAAGTACTGCAACAGTTGTTTTTTTGTAAGATAACTGTAGAGATGGAATAATCAAGCAACTGGTGTCCAAAATTCTGTTGCTGAGTTACCCTGTCAGTGACTTCTGAATTATGAGGTAAATGAAATCTAAAATACTGACATCATCTGCCTCTATGAAATTCAACCTGGTGTTGCAGCATTGGCAGTCCTCACACTTTTGAAAATCTATCCACTTTTAATTCAGTTTTGTCTGTGAGTTATAAGGATAAATTCAGAGGTCACATTCAGAGACACTGCAGCAAAGTTTGTAATGACCAGGAGACGACAGATAAGGATGTAAATAATATGAAGCTATCTAAAACGTCCTCTTAATTGTTGATTTGATGGAGAAACTGTAGAGACTATATACCGTATCTCTGTTTAGTTATGTATAATATCTCATACTGTTGGTATTTAGAAGAAGTCATTGTAATTATCTTATATGAGGTCTCATACAAAAAAACCCTGAGACTAACCCTGTATCTTGGAAACCAGGGTGGGAGGGGAGAGACAAATAGATTGTTATAGAGCATGTTCTAATCTGTCACAGTGAGACAAGGCTCATTTTGATCACTTCATTCAGTACAAGTGGACACATGTTCAAATAAACACGTTTTCATTCCCTTGGTTGGAAAATAGTGTGCAAAAGTGAGCCGTGAGTTAACTACAGGTTTCTTGTGAAACTAAAGAAATCTGCAGTCGAAACTTTTCAGTTATTGACTGAGGCTTAAGGTGAAGAGATACTGAGGATTGAGTCAGTGCAAAAAGGAGCTAATTTTTTGTCAACAGAAGATGTGAAAGCAGAAAATGCAGATCTGCAGAAACGCTTTGAACATTGGCAGCATCATATGCAGCTCTGTGTCAAATCAGAAGCTAACTGTTTTGAAAGAGAACATGGTTTATTTCCTTAATTTAAGTAAAAGGAGACTTACAGGCACAGTCTTGGTTTTTTGGTGTCAGACCTCATATAATATGAATTATTGCAAATTCTTAAAATAAATTTGATACATTTTAATTAAAACTACATAAGTTAGTGTACTGTGAGACACAATTATCAAAAGTAGAAAGTGCTGTATAGCCAGCTGATTTCTTAAGTAGCAAAAGTCAGAAGACTGTTTCTTTAGTGAGCAATGTCAAAGTTAGGTGATTATTGGTAGAGACTTAAGGTTTCTGAAATGCTAATTTTAATTCTGAAGCTATGTGTGAGAATGGAAAAGTGGTGGCGAGTTTATCAGAAGATTGAAAACTGGCACCAGTTCAGATGCATCGAGCTTTTAAATCTCTCAGCGTACATCTTGAGTTCTGGGTTCTCTAGGTTCCTTTATCCACACATTAAACCCAACAGGCTCTCAGTTGTGTGACTTGAGTATCCTCACCTACAGCCTGCTACTAAGGGACTCCCTTCTGTCTACATGGGCTGAGCTCTGAGATCATAGAATCATAGAAGAGTTTGGGTCGGAAGGCGCCTTAGAAGATCAGCTAGTTCCAACCCCCATGCAATATGCAGAGGCACCTCCCACTAGATCAGGCTACCCACGGCCCCATCTAACCTGACCTTGAGCGCTTGCCCTAGGCAAGCTGTGCCAGTGTCTCACCACCCTCATAGTGAAGAAACTCTTCCTTAGGTCTAGTCTAAATCTGCCCCTCTCCAATTTATACCCTTTACCCCTAGTCCTATCACTACAAACCTTTGTGAACAACCCTCCCCAGTTTTTCTGTGGGCCTTCCAGGTATTGGAAAGTCACTATAAGGTCTCCTCAGAACCTTCTCTTTCCCAGGCTGAACAAACCCAACTCTCTCAACCTGTCCTCATATGGGAGGTGCCCCAGGCCTCTGATTGTTTTTTGTAGCCCTCTTCTGGACCCATTCCAACAGCTCCATATCATATATGTTGAGGATTCCAGAACTTGGCACAATACTCCAGATGAGGTCTTCATGGACCTCATGAGATAGTCAGTATTTCTGCCTTTCTTTCTACCTATTTTTCCTCAGCCACGACAAGCCTTGAAGTTGTGTGGCCGGCCTTTGCCAGAGGAGTGGATTTTGGAGGCCTTAAAGACCTTAGTTCAGCCCTGTTATTGATATATGACTTGATAGGAGACCAAGAAGGCTCCAAGGTGCTCACTGAATTGTTGGGAGCTTTTGTTCTACTCAGGTGTATGAAACTGGACTTAGAAGATGCAAGATAAACTTTATATCCAAAGCCAAGAGACAATTGCAAGAAGTGTTCCACAAACATGATGTTTCAAAATGCATATATTTCAACACAGAGGAATTTTTGAAATGTTCTCAGATGAAGTGTCAACATAAGCTAAAAGTTGGAAGAAAAGGTTTTTGTTTTGCAGAAGGGTACTGGAGGGTTTAGAAGCCTGCAGATGGATGACATTTTATCATCAGACTGTGTTACTGCAGATTGTACTAAATAGGAAAATGCACATTGTATAATGTCTTCTGGAAGATATTTAGTATCTCCCATTAACATGTATAGCTGTGTCCAAAGTTTTGTTGAGCTTGCCCTTTTAAGTTTCTGTTTCCAGTCGCTTTAATAACAAAGTAATTGGAAAGCCCTTACTACTGACAAATTCTGTGACACATAGAGTTTAAGCATGAAAGTTCATCATATAATGAGTAGACACATGGTTTTAACATAAATATGTGGTGAGATTGTACTAGTGGCTTGATATATTTAAGTGTGACATTAACGTACATTATTTTTGTCTTGAATCAGAGTGCTAAGTTTTGGAGCATATTGTTACATTTCAGCTTCAGAAATTAAAGTGAAATGCTTAGATGGTCACAAATCTATATTAAAGTGCAAATGTTTTTACGTTCAGATTTTTGTGGAAGTTCTCTTAAGAGACTGCTCTGTTTAGGGGAAGGGATTGCCTATAATGGGCAGGATTTGTTGATATTTTCAGTCTTCTAGTTGGAATTTCCTTATTTTCTATGAGAAGACTTTGATATCGTGATACATGATGTTCACAGTTTGAAGCAGACTGTTGATACTTTTTGAATAAGACTGAGGGTGCTGTCAAGGAGAGGATGTGACAAAAATTTGGTCTTTATTGCTGTAATGCAATGCTTCGATTCAGCAAATTGTTAAGGGAAGTGATTGTTTGGAATGTAACATTCCAACTGATTTCCTTGACACACAGATCCATACATAGCTTACATCTCCTGTCTTATAGTGATGTACTTTGCAGGTTCATGGGATAAAAGCCCTTAACAAGTACAAATGTGAAGTTACATTTCTTTGTGTAACGTTCACTAATATGCTTTAAACATAAGCCATTGTTTGTGTATGAATAACAATAAAGATGATAATTTCCTCTTGGCAGAAAGAGCTTCAGACAGCCAGAAAGAACTCTTTACAAACCTGATAGTTAATACTGTGTTAAGGTTACTTAAATACATGTATATGTGTAATGTGTGCATATAATATGTACTTGTTGCAGCTGTGGTTTTCTCAGTTTGAAAATACAACTTCATATTGTTAGAAAACAAAGTAGATTTTATAATGTTCAGATTGCGGTAGTGTTGCAAAATACATTTTGAAAAGTACACTGCAAGTGAAATAATCTTTTTTATGAATTATAAAAATAGTTATTATTCACTGTGTTTTAACTTGCATTACCCAAAAATATTAAAATGAAATAATTATTTGAGTCAAGGTGTTTCACGTAATAGGGTGTGGCACTGGTTCTGATTGCAGTACTGTGTGTGGTGAAGAGAGAATAGTGTGGTTCAGCTTCTCTATGAAAAAGGAGATAGATAATTGCAGAAGCCTAACTGTGGATAACAATTTGATAGAGGGCTGCTATAAGTAAGGAAAACAAAAAGCAGTAAACAATTTGAGTCAAAAGTTCCTTTCTCTGGATGCTTCAGGTTATTCAGAGGAGGACATAAGATTCCTTGGGAAGCTTTGCACTTGCTTGCTTTCAACTGCAAATTAATGTCATTCAGAACCTTCTGTGTCGCTTTCTGTTCTTCAGAATTTTCCATCTACTGTTACTTTTCATAAAGGAGAAGAGTTCTTGCTTCATTTTTCCCTCAAAATCTTGAAAGTGATCAAGCATTTAATGGACTGATTACTTGCTGGATTTCATTTTTGAGAAATAAGCTTGAATATCTTTTGTTCAAGATATTGAGAAAATTAACTACATTAACAAAAAATCTGCACTAGATTTAGAAATTAGTTTTGAGGGTTTACATCAAAATGAAATATAAGTAATTACACACTGCTTATTCTCTATACCCTTGAATGCAAAAGATTGCACTCTTTTATGAGGCTGATAACATCACTGTAGGGGCTTCTTATCAATGTAATTCAGTCTACTGCAAATAAATGCCATTCTTTTAAATATCTAATATAGATTTCATTATGAACCAAGCATTTCTAGGCAGGGATTTCTGCATAAGCACTTACCTTTTTTAAAAACTAAAAATAAATATGAAACAACCTTATAAATCTGTAATCAGTACAAATAAAACTTAGCAGTTTAAAAGTTCCAGAAGAAAGCAGCAATCTGATGGACAATCTTTAGTCAGGAACTGTTCAAAATTTTATCCTGCCACATCATAAAATGCAGAAAATAAGAAGTTTTTAAAAAAAGCAAACCACAGGTAAAAACAAAACAAAACCCAGTTAAAAAAACCAATAACAAATAGACCAGAATAAAGTGCTGAGAAGAATCACTGAGTATCAACAGAGCACGCTTGAGTTAATAAGCTCTCAGTTCATTTAATCTATATTTCATTGTGCTGGTTTCATTGAAATAAAGTCTCTTTTTTGCTATTTGACTTAAGACACAAGATAAAAGTGATGAAAGCATTGTTTTACTAGTTATTATTTAAAAAGATGTTATTGCTATCTATTTAGGAATAAAAACATTTGGGAGCTATTCTGAGTTAGAAGGAAAACTATGATCATATTTCACACACCATTTAATGTAAACATTATATTTGTTTTGTCCAATTTGGGGTTTATGTTCTAACATTTCAAATAGATTTATTTTTCAAATAAAAATAAGCTCCAGCAGAAAATGTGGTTTTCAAGGTAAACTTGCATTGCAGTTCATACAGTGCAATAATTGATGATGTAAGCGTAAAACTCTTCATGTGATTTTGTTTATGTCGGATTTCTTCTGCGTTGTATTTGGTGTTTGTGCAGCCTTTCAGGTTAGCATGTGTAAGCTGATTTAAGGGAAAAAAAAACCAGTTCAGGCAAACTAGTAGGCTGTTCAGAGTATCTCTTTGACTAACAGGCATAGTGAAATTTAGCTAGAGTGAGCTTCACTTCAGCCCAGTGGCACGAGTTTTTTGCATTGTGTGAATCTCTGAAGTAGTTTCCATTGTAATATAGAATGGCTTAACAGATATTTTCTATAGATAATGTTTATTGCAGGACAGAGAACCTGACCTGAAGTGTATGGAGGATAACTTTTCCTGTGTTTTTCTGGTGTTTGAATAGTTTGCAGAGGCGTGATAACTGAAGTTATTTAACTTTTAGAAAAGTGGCTATCCAGTGCTAGCTAAGCTGCATTCACTAGCCATGAACTAACTAACTCTCCTGTGAAAGTGCGCTGATTCTGAGGCAGTGGCTTTGCTGCATGTGTGCAAAACTATGTGTATGCGATTACTTTGACTGTGATTGTCATAGATTTAGCATTTAAAATATTCTAGGGCTCCATGTACCTGGGACTTCATTTAGTATGATGCTTTAAAATGGCCAAGGGGTTTGAGTGCAGTTTATTGGGAAAATAGCACTGCAGCAGATCCTCTGCAGTGAGGCAGATTGCATGTTGCCTGCTGAATGGCGAGGTGACTGCTTTTTATTCTTAATGAAAGATGTGCTGTCAGAACTTTGTTTCTGTTCATCCAAAAGTTATACCTGTGTGCTGTCTGTTTATAACATCTATTGAATAGCAATAAAGGCAAAACCTGTACTGAATTTGTCATCTTGTCTTTTTTACTGAGAATTTAGATAGACATGAAGGCTATTTTAAAAAAAAAAAACAAACCCAAAACAAACCCACCCACAAAAACCCCCAAAACCCAAAAAACAGAACCCAAGGAAACACTACTAACTTCTGGTCTGAGAAGGTTGCTTGACTTTACAGGACCTAATTTTTCAGGAGACATCTTTTGTATCCAAAATCTGATTAAGCATTATCCCTCAAATAATAGAGTCATAGAATAGTTTAGATTAGAAAGGACTTTAAAGGTCATCTAGCATGACCTTCTGCAATAAGCAGGGATGTCTTCAACCATGTCAGGTTTTTCAGAGCCCCAGTCAGTGTGACCTTGACCTGGAACACTTCCATTGATGGCACATCGACAGCTTCGCTGAGCAACCTGTTCCAGTGTCTTAGCATTGTAGAAGGACAAAAAAAAATGACTTCTTTATATCTAGTCTTAATATGCCCTCTTCTAGTTTAAAACCATTACCCCTTGTCTAAGTGCAACTGGTCCTAGTAAAAGCTTTGTCAACAACTTTTTTATAAACCTCCTTTAAGTATAGAATCATAGAACAACCAGGTTGGAAGGGACCCATCGGGTCCAACCATTCCTATCAAACACTAAACCATGTCCCTCAGGACCTCATCTGCCAGTGCCTTAAACACCTCCAGGGAAGGTGAATCAACCACCTCCCTGGGCAGCCAGGCAGCAGTATTGAAAAACCATGACAAGGTCTCCCTGGATTCTTCTCTGATCCAGGCTTCAGTCCCAATCCTCTCAGGCTTTCTTCACAAGAGAGCTGTTCCAGCCCTCTGATCACTTTTGTTGCCATCCTCTGGACCTGCTCCAACAGGTTCCTGTCATAAGAACGCAGTACTCTGTTGACCTGTTGGCAACACTGCTTTTGAGGCAGCTCAAGATGCAGTTGGTCTTTTGGGCTGTGAGCGCACATTGTTTGTTCATGTCCAGTTTTTATCTACTAGTACCTTTAAGTCCTCTGCAGGGCTGCTTTCAGTCCCCCTCACCCTCCAACCTGTATTGATACCAGAGGATTTCCCTACCCAGGTGCAGGATCTTGCACTTGGCCTTATGGTTGGACTAGAAGATCCGATGGGTCCCTTCCAACCTGGTTGTTCTGTGGTTCTATGATTATTGAACCCCATGAAGTTCACGTGGACAAGTTCTCAAGCTTGTCCAGGTTCCTCTGGATGGCATCAAGTATAGGGATGTCAGTTGTACCACTCAACTTGGTGTTATCTGCAAACTTGCTGAGGGTACACTTAATCCCCCTCTGTCATTGTCATTTCACTTTTAAATAGCCAAAACCAGTGCTGGTCCCAATATGTACCCCAGAAGGACATGTAATCAGTCTTCATCTGGACATCAAGCCATTGACCATTACCCTCTGGATGTGACCACCAAACAGTCTACCCATCAAATTGATATCTCTCAAATTTAGAAAGAAGGATGTTGTAAAGGACTGTGTGAAAGGCTTTATTGCAGTCCAGATAGATTACATCCATAGCTCTTCCCTTGACTACTGATGCTATCACTCCATCATAGTAGACCACTATGTTGGTCAGGCAGGACTTGCCCTTGCTGAAGTTATGGTGTCTGTGTTGAATCATCTCCCTCTCCTCCGTGTGCCTTAGCATGGCGTCTTGGGAGGATCTATTCCATGATCTTCCCAGGTACAGAAGTGAGGATGACAGGTTGGTAGTTCCCAGGGTCCTCCTTTTTAAAAACTGGTGCAGTGTTTCACTTTTCCAGTCACCAGGGACTTTTCCTGACTACCATGATTTTTCAGATGTCATGGAGAGTGGCTTGGCAAATTTATCATCCAGTTCCCACAGGACTCTGGGATGCATCCCATCAGGATCCATAGACTTCTATATGTTCAGGTTCCTCAAAAATGTTGTGTCTTCCACATGCTAGATATAGATCTTTTTCTGGAGCTTGATAATGATGTTTGTTTCTGTTTAGACCTAAGTGTTATTTTCTTTGAATTGAGAGGCAGAAGTCAGGTTTTATGGCAGAAGTATTAGGCCTTTTTCTGTGCTCTTAGTGACCCTACTGCAGTGCCCACAACATGACGTGTATGGCTAGCTGGGGAGCACCCTAGCACCTTGTGGAGATTCATGGCTTATAGGGAGTGTGAGGGAGGAAGACACAGCTCCACTCAGGACTGGTTTAGCCAGAAACTGGACTTCAGAAGCAAGCAGAACTGGAGAAGAAATGGGGATTTGGAAGTAGCTGCATTAGTTTTTTAGGTGGAAAAATTTGGTAAGCAATTCTGGAACTGAAAAGACAAGACATTAAGGAACCAACAGCTAGGGAGGAAGTGAGAAATGCCTGCTGAAGAGCCATAACACTGGGGAGGGGACTGGTGCTGACCTGTAAATGAGCAAATGGAAAACAGGGCAGGGCACTGTGAGTGTCAAAGTGCCAGACGGTACATAAAAACTGATGTTTGGATGGGGATTAATCAGAAATTACTATGGGCAGTCCTTATAGAGTTGGGAGTAGACTAGTGGGTTTTTTTAAAGATTTAGTTATGGTGGAAGAAGAGTGTAATTTTTAAATTTATTTCATTTAAGTGTTTAAGTTATGTTAATTCCCAAGTGCGCACAAATAACTTTTTGCAGAACTACAGACTGGGAGAAGTTTGGCTGGAAAACTGCCAGGAGGAGAGGGACCTGGGGGTGTTGGTCTACAGCCAACTGAACATGAGCCAGCAGTGTGCCCAGGTGGCCAAGAACGCCAATGGCATCCTGGCTTGTATCAGAAACGGTGTGACCAACAGGTCCAGGGAGGTGATTCTCCTTCTGTATTCAGCACTGGTGAGGCCGCTCCTTGAATACTGTGTCCAGTTCTGGGCCCCTTACCACAAGAAGGATGTTGAGGCTCTGGAGCAAGTCCAGAGAAGAGCAACGAGGCTGGTGAAGGGGCTGGAGAACAGACCCTATGAGGAGCGGCTGAGAGAGCTGGGGTTGTTTATCCTGGAGAAGAGGAGGCTGAGAGGAGACCTCATTACCCCCTACAAGTACCTGAAAGGAGTTTGTAGAGAGGAGGGAGCTGGCCTCTTCTCCCAAGTGACAGGGGACAGGACGAGAGGGAATGGCCTCAAGCTCTGCCAGGGTAGATTTAGGCTGGAGATTAGGAGGAGGTTTCTCACACAGAGGGTGATTGGGCATTGGAATAGGCTACCCAGGGAGGTGGTTGATTCACCTTCTGTGGAGGTGTTTAGGGCCCGGGTGGATGAGGTCTTGAGGGACTTGGTTTAGTGTTAGATAGGAGTGGTTGGACTTGATGATCCGATGGGGCCCTTCCAACCTGGTTGTTCTGTGATTCTGTGATTCTAATTAATGTTGAAATTGAACTTTATTATTTTGCTATTAATTAGTCCCACATTTCAGAATGCTCCCATACAGGCATACTGCAAGTCATTGCATTGTAGAATGGTTTGGTTTTGGTTGGAAGGGACATTAAATTTCATCTAGATCCAATTCCCCTCACATGAACACAGATGCCTTCCAGTAGATCAGGTTGCAAAACCTCATCCAACCTGACCCTGAATGCTTCTGGGGATGGGGCTTCCATGACTTCTCTGGGCAACTTGTTCTAGTGCCTCACCACCCTCACAGTAAAAAAATACTCCCTAATATCTAATCTAAAACCCCCTTCTTTCAGCTTAAAACCATTACCCTTCATGCTATCACTGCACTCCCTGGTTAAGAGACACTCTGCTGCATTCCTGTAGGCCCCTTTTAAATACTGGAAGGCTGCTCTAAGGTCTTCCTGGGAGCCTTCTCTTCTCTAGGCTGAACAACTCCAACTCTCTCAGCCTCTCTTTATGCGGGAGATGTTCCAGGCCTTTGATCATTTTGGTGTCTCTCCTCTGGATGCTCTCTAGCAGGCCCATGTTTTTCCTGTGCTAGGGGCTCCAGAGCTGTACTCAGTATTCCAGATGTCATCTCATGAGAATAGAGTATAGGGGCAGAATGACCTCCCTTGACCTGATGGTCACAGTTCTATTGATGCAGCCCAAGGTGCAGTTGACCAACTTGGCTGCCTGTGCACAGTTGCCGGCTCATGTTGCGATTCTCATCCACCAGCAACCCCAAGTCCTTCTCTTCAGGGCTACTCAATCCGTTCTCCACCTATTCTGTAGTTGTGCTTGGGATTACCCCAACCCAGGTGCGGTACCTAGCTCTTGGCCTTGTTGAACTTCATGTGGTTCACATAGGCTTACCTTTCAAGCCTGTCAAAGACCCTCTGGAAGGCATCAGTTCCAGCATTTCAACTGCAGCACATAGTTTAGTGTCATCGGCAGACTTCCTGAAGATTCTCTCAAAGCCGCCCACTGTCCTTGTCTGACAAAGATGTTAAACAGCATTGGTCCCAATAACAACGCCTTAGGAACACCACTTTTTATTGATGTCCTGTTGTACATTCAGCTGTTCGTGACAACTCTTTGAGTGTGACAGTCTAGCCAATTCCTCATCCACCAAGTGGTCCATCCATCAAATCCACATCTTTCCAATTTAGACACCTGAATGACTCATCAAATGCCCTTCTTTTGTCAGGAGTCTCAACCCGCCCTACATGGTGTTTGATATTACTGCCTGTTCAGTTCTGTTACCTTTTAAAAACAGAGAAATGTGGTATCTCACAGCTGAAGGTAGTATACCGTACATGTGTCCTCACAAAGACTACCATATATGATTCCTTGTGTTGATCCTCAAAAAAAAAAAAGGAGCAGGGGAGACACACAGGACATTATACAGGGATGTATAAAATGTTGTTTGGAAGAACATAATTGAAAAATGAAGCACTCAAAAAAGTAGCTACTACTATAGGCAATCTTGCACAAAACTGCACAGTATAGATTGCAACTTTTTATTCCAGCTTTTTATGTATTTTTCTGTATGTTTTTCCATTTCATGAGCATATATGCTGGTGCTGTTCATAATGAGATTTTTTTAAATAATGAAGCTTGCCCAAAATATGTTGTGTGGATTGCAAATGACATGTTCTGCAGACATTGCTACCAGTGTCAAGCCACATTTAATTCTGTATTCCACAGCAGAGATGTTAGAAGGGCTTAAAATAAGGCCATTCGAAACATATTTTCCAGGAGTTTCATTCTTCAGTACAGATGAACTGTTTCAACTGAATTAAAAAAACACTATATGAACACCCTTAGCGATATGAACAACTTGCTGGGTAATGCTTGCAAAGGGAAGAGGAATAAAAATCTTGAGTGATTATACTCAACTAAAATTAACACTTTATATTAGGATGTTTTATGTTATATTAATAAAGGTTATATGACAAGGTTATGGGAAGGAATCAGCTGTTCATAGCTTGTGTGCTAAATTTTTTCACACAGAGGGTCATTGGGCATTGGAATAGGCTGCCCAGGGAGGTGGTTGATTCACCTTCCCTGGAGGTGTTTAAGGCATGGGTGGATGAGGTCCTGAGGGACATGGTTTAGTGTTTTATAGGAATGGTTGGACTCGATGATCCGATGGGTCCCTTCCAACCTGTTTGTTCTATGATTCTATGACAAGTACTGCCTTTCTATAGAAATCATATTGCTATGACAAAGAAAATTAATATGCATGTGAAATGAAAACTGATCATACAGTAGTGTAAAGTGCAGGATCATTAGAGGATGCGATAGAAAATAAAAAAATATAGCTCCATAATGCAGAGAATTTATGAAATTCCATATTTGTTTTGTTTGCTTGAGGTAACTAAAGTGGATGAACAGTCTGTTTTGTCTTCTTGATCAAAGGAGTACGAGTGGTCTGGATAACCTGATATGGATGTGAGGGAGTGTGAAAACGAGGAAGATTATTAAGTATAATCCCAACAATAACAGGTAGTACGGTAACATGAACAAGGTATTATCACTTCCTGAAATTGAAGGGATGGGTGAAATATAGTCATAACTCACTTTGGTATCCTCTTCACATAGAAACTTAGAAATATTTTATTAAATATTAATAACAACATAAAAGATCTTTGGTCTTGTTTTCATTTTAATTAGGCAGGATATATATGCCATTCACTTTGAAGCCAAATACTTCTCCTTTGTATTAACCTGCAGGGGGTACTAGAAAATTGAACCAAGTAGCATTTAGCTATTTCTCCTCCTGCCATGAGATAATTAACATCTACTCTTTTGAAAACTCTGTTAGTTTTCCTGATCCCCATTTGCAGGTTTCATGTTGACTTCTAAAGTTTGAGGGGTTTGGTGTGAAATGCTGTCTCAGCCCCTTTCTTTTAAACTGCCAGAACTCAGGAAAGTTATTAACCTTCAAGTTAGATTGCTGAACCTATAAAGGAAGCTTAATCTCCTAATGAAATCGTGTTGGAGAGATAAAATAGATAATTATTTTTGGAGGGAAACAAAGCTATGTATAATACACTGAACCCATTTTGTTTTGTGGTGAAAGGCAACTGAAAAACCTGAGAACTTTGTAGTAGCTGTTATGGCTAAAAAGAAAGGGAAGTTTTTTGACACATAAAAACCAAGGCAAGAATTAATACGAAGAAGACGAAGTAAAATTAAGAAAAGTCAATTGTATGAAGTCTTGCATTTCCAGACTCTTGATCAACTGCTTATCCAACCTGCCTACATCTTACAGAGGTTTATCACTCCATGTCTGAAGCCTAAGAATCATCTTAAATAGAGCCTTGGATCCTGAGGCCTCTGTTGGGGGACCTCTGATGCGCTGCCAGTTTCCTTGGCCAGCATGTTTGTATGGCTAATACCCTTGGGCGTTTAGTTTGGCCAGAGCTTGATGTACTTTAGCCAACTGGCCAGGTAGCCTTATGCTTTTTAAGTCTTAGACCTAACATAGTTTGGCTGCTCAATCTCCCATAGAGCTATAAACTTGCCAGTCCTAGAGTCTGTTGGGCTGAATGCTTCTTATGCCTAAACTTTCTCAGACTGAAGAGTCTGGTGGACTTCAATAAGTTTTGTAAGTTAGCCAACAAAAAACAAAACTACTTTCAGAGGAAGCTCTCTATTGTTTCATTCACTGAAAACAAGCATGTTTATACTGAATATCTCACTTACTGATGAATTCACATTTTCTAATGGTTATCGGAAAAAATGTAGCAAGTTTGACTGTCACTATAACGGCTCATGACTAAAATTGTCTTCTCTGTACATATGCGTTATGAAACATGATGAACTGCATCATGCATTTTTTTTTCATCAATATCCTCCACTGAATAGGTGGTTCTTATTTAATCAACATTTTTTATGGTTTGTTACCCTGTTATGTAAAGTGAATATCATTCCCTATTTTCAGTATCGTTCCCTATTTTCTATATATTTTTCAGCCTCGTTTGGGGGACATGATTATTCATTTTTCTATATAAAAGTACCTGAAGGTAATATTTCATCTTTCAGGAGTGCTGTGGAAATACATTTGAATAGTATCTATAAGACACCAATGCTATGGTGATGTTAAAACATTTATTTGTTTGAAAACTTCTGTGAAGTGAAAGAATATAAATAGCTTTATCAACAAGGTAAAAATCCATCCAACAACACCTTCTTTCATCTCCTGATTGTACCTCATTTTTAGAGAAAAATGTTAAGGGTTTAATAAAACAATACCTTCCTTTCCCTTTTTTCTTTTTTTTTTTTTTTTTTAACAAATTCACATTATTCTGGCTGTGATAGAGTGAGATACTTTTCATGTGTAGTTCATAAACTATAATAGGTATAATCAGGTTTGTAAACCTAGGAACTTCCACATTTGCTGTAACACATGATCTTAGGTTGCACCCTCCTGCTATTTGAAAAGCCAGTTTAACCTGTTAAATAGCGATTACCAAACCTGGACTAGGAATGGCCACAGAAGTTGCAAGATAGTTTCTGATGTATCACACTTGATATGAATGTAATGTATTAGAGCTAACTGAAAATATTAAACCTGTTTCATACTGCTAGAGCAGTTGGTGTGGATTTGAAAATGTTAATGGTCAATCAAAAGAAATCTGCCTTTCAGCATGGGAAGCTGTAAGAATATTAGCTGTTAGTAAGGGGGAAGAAGCAGGTAGAAAGAGTGTTTATGTTAGTGTGTACAATGTTTTGTCTTTTTTTGTACCAATAAATGAATTAAAGCAGCACACATACACACCCTGAACTACTTAGTTATGAATATTACAAGTAGACACTTTCTGTGCGTAAGTATGACTCAAGGGTTTTGAGGCATGGAAGATAAAAATATTAGTCGGCTTTTCTACTAAAAAGAATAAGCAAAACAAACTGATAACACACACAAAAAATGAATATTATTTCTTCCAGAGATACAGTAACTGACTTTAGGAATATTCATGTAAAATGCAGTCGTGTATAAAGTTGGTGTATAAAAGGGAATTTCTGATATTTGCATTATGTTGTATAGTTGCCATCATTGCACTGTAGAACACTGATGGCTTTCTTGGAAAGCACAACTAACCCAACTCCTGGCCTCTTAATAAAGATAGTATAAAGATTTTGAAGTCTTCAGGCTCCAGTAAGATGTTCCTAAACTGCCATGGATTTGGGAGATAGCTGGCAATGACTCTTTAATCAAGTAGGTGGAATGCTGCCCAAGAAAGATCAAAGGATCTTCATGTATGAGTGCCTTAAGAGATCCAAAAGTAGGAGCAGCAACCAGGCTGTAGCCACATCTAGAAGCCCAAAGGGGCTTCAGTGGTTAGGTTGGCTCACATCAGAGTGGTCCTGCCGGAAGAACACAATGAGGCCAACTATTGAGAACTGAATGGTACACCCTATGTTGTTGGTCCTTAGACAAGGACCAACAAGACAAACTTGTCTTAGCGACCTATGTTAATTAAAAGATATTTCAAAATTCTTTTAGTAAATGCAGTGTTTCTGGCAAACTGTCCTAGCTCTTGCTGCTGATGCAGATTAGCTTCTTCATTATATCCTGCATACGTATTCCTAAATGCCTCTCTTCCTAGAATTTGGATGTAGGATGTGTCGAAAATAAAATTAATATCTGATTTCTTTGATCTTTAAAACGGTAAAGGTCCAAGGAAACCAACTCATCTGTGCATGAGTAGGTGACAGAAGCATCTAATTAGCACCAGCTACTCCATCTCTAGGGAAACACTTGCCATTGCATACAGTCATTTTGCATTGAATACTTATAAACAGTGACTTCTCTTCCATATTGCTGTGTCACAGCAACAGGTGAAATACAAAGGGTAGTAATTATTACTACCCTTAGTGTTTTAACAGTCTGACAGCTACAGCCCGGGAATAATAATTAGTTTAATCTCTTCCTTTGTTGATTTCCTGTCAGTTATTGGCTTTTAGGTTTGTTTTTTTTGAGGATTTACAAATTGACTAGAAAGTGATGGAAGAGCTTTTCATTATGGAAAAAATTCTGAGTAATTTCAAATAATAAAATGTTAAAATACCAGTTTGCACTTATTAGAGTAGATCCACAGTTGCACAGGAACTACCCTGATAGAAAATCTTTCCTACATACATTTGAAGTTGTTATGTATCTTTATACAAAATTATATGCACATCAAAGTGAAACTTTAGAATTAATTTAGACTAATGTATTTTAGATGTCTGAATCTCAAATGTTAACACTGTGTATTAAATGAAATAGTATCTGTAAGTGAGGAAAGAAGAGTTGTTTTAAACATACCATCTGTTGTCTGGCCTTTTAATAGCAGTGTCACTCAAAACAATGTGCTAGTGCTACCTACCCTTTCTCAGTTACTGCTGAATAGCAATATATGGAAGCAAGTGTCAGTCAAAAGTAATAGAGAGATGTGATTTCCCGATAAGGAAATGAACAAATAAGCAGTTTGGATCTTCTTCCAGCTGCATTTGTTTATGTTGAGTAGCCTTTCAGTCTTCGAACACGTGGCCTTTACTGTAGTCTGCAGGGTGTCTGCTGCTCTCAGTATAGATGGGTAGTGACTGAATCATATTTGTATAGTGAATACAGAAGTTTTCTCTAGAGCCTGTAAGGGATTATCCTGACTTTGGAAAATTAGCTTCTTTACCAACCCGTGTTATAGGCTTCTGTCCTGGTATGCTCATTTCACTCCAGCTGCAGAATCTTTGGTATCAGTGTTTTAGTTTTTATTTTGGTGTTTTATTAGCCAATCTGCAGGCATTGAGCATGCAAATCTGAAGCTGAAGTCACTTAAGCTGTTTGTGTCTCTGAAAAAATGAAGTCTTTCATTGTTTCAAGGTAGACATGCAAATATCCATGTGATCAACAGTAGCACATTGAGAATATCTTATGACATAGATTGAATGCATTTTTATATTTACAATGGTGATTAATTGTTAATTTCTAATGGACATTTTAATCTTACAGATAGGAAATATACGTACAAGGAACAGCAAATAATGTGACATTCGGAATACAAATTAACATGCACAAGTGAAAATAATATTTATTCATGTGACAGAACTTTTAGTAACAGTGGTGGCTGTTTCTTTATGTATCAACTGTTACTGTCAACATATAGAAGGTTCAGTGTGGGAAGTAAAAAGCAGAATGTCATTCTGGCACTCCTAGGTAGTGCTACAAAATCAAACAGATCAAGAAGTTGGGATTATTTTTGAAGATCAACTTTGGTATCTCAAAATTAAATTCTAATTTACTGAAAGTTTGTTATATTCTGGGTACTATACTATGTGCAGTGTGGCTGTGGTGTATGGCTGCCTTATCTGGGAGGCCATCCTACTCGAGGTGAAAAATATACTTCATATATATGAATTAATTTTAGATATATTTATCAGTAGAGAGAGCACTCTGCCTTCTTGTTGGCTTTGCTGTTTTCCCTGGGCTTCCATTCTATTAGCCGCTGATTGTCCTTTTCCTTAGTGCTGATCAAGTCAAAGTATTTCAGGGATGAATAATTTCAGAGGTAAATTCTTAAAAACCCATCACTTTGTAACAGTTGAAAACAGGTTAATTTGATAGTAGTCAGGATGGGATAAAGAATAGGGTTAGGAATAGGTTGGGGGGTGTTGTAGAGTGATGGATTTTGTTGCTGTGCAGAAGAATAAAATAGTAGATTTCTATATGAAGAACACTGAAGAGAAGAAATCATTCAAGGCAGTCACTCATAAGCCATGAAGACTTCATATTTAATCGTCTGGTTTTTGCTTTGATTGTTGTTCATATCATTTCTGTCCATTAAAACCTAAAGTAATTGTCCCAATTTGGGACTTCAGTCTTATTCAACACATAAATGAAAATGGGATATTACTGTGGTATTTATTTTTTCTGTATTCTACTTGGCCTTGATAATGATGATCGTTCTTTTCATGTTTGGATTTTTAGTCCTCATTTTCATGTGACTCAAACCTTAGCAGTCCTAGTCAATCCAAAACTTTAAGAACATGAAGTATCTATTTTTTTAAAGAAAATACAAGTTAAATAACAGTGTTTACCTAATATTACTCATAAAGCCTACATGATTCGTAAAATATGATCATACAGAGCAGTGCTGGTCTAAACCTCCTACCTGTTGTTACAGTTGAATAATGACTTCGTAAGTATGTGGGTGTAATTTTGAAACAGTAAAATGCCTTCTCTTGGGCCATTAATTTCTATCTGCAGCAAGATAAGTTATGTTTTATGTGTATGTACTTATGAATTTTGTTTAAGTTCATTTTCTGTCATTGCATTCCCTAATAACAATAAGACCAAGTTCCTAACTGGAGTAATAGGAAGGTACATGGCCTTACCCAGTACTTATGTGTGCTCATTTCTCTTGCATTTAAGTAATAAGTGGATCAGTTAATAATTAGATAAGTAAATAATTTAAGTTTAAAACAAAATAAGGGAGAATATGTGTGCAATGCTGAAAACTCAAAAGTCCTGGGAGTCCATGGGTGGTAATGCAGATCTGTGCTTGTCAAGCAGTGTTTAGTTTGGCAGTGGAGTCCTTGCAGTTGGTTATACCTTCCTTGTGAGAGAAATGTGGAATAAGCATCATACACCAGATGAAGAATTCATTTGAAGTGGAGTCCGTTTTATAAAATCAGGTTCTGAATGCATATTGTGATTCTATTCCTTTCACATATATAGCCATCTGCTGGGAATTGATCTTCTGTCTTTCTCAGTGTACAAGATTACTTCTATTGAAAAGAAATAAGTTTTTCTAAATTACCTGACAACTTCATCTTTCTGTACAGAAACTGTGATTACTTAACTGCGTGTGAATTCTGAAAATGTGTTTACACTTTCTCTCATCATCATAAGTATTCGTAGACCTTTAAGCCAAATACTACATTCTTCTGATTCAAGCTGCTGCCTTCAAGCCACCCACACATGATGGTTCAATATATTCTAGGCATTTTTCAGAGAGGTTTTAAATAAACCAATCCACAGATGCAGAATCATAAAGCTACTTGTGAAAGCGAAGGGCTGATTTGCAAATTAAGTTGATAATTTAGGAGCTGGCGTTTGCCATTGCCAGGTTGGTGGAGGCAGCAGGTTATCCTATTTCTTCAGCCTTGGGTGTGGTTGTGCCTGATGTACCTGCAGGGCTTTCTTCAGCTTGACTGGCAAGCCAGACTTCTGTGAGCCCTTTTGGCAGCCTACTACTAAATCTCACTCCAGTTTATCTTCACGGTCATCACAGACCCCGGGGCAACCTCTTGAATCAGCCTAAGGCCACTGTCTCAGGCTTTGCTCAGGTCTTCACACTGCTTCCATATCTATATGGCCAGACTTGACAGCAGTCTTGCCTAGTACTGACTTTCTCAGCTCAGTGCTTTTTTTCCCCTTGCAGTGAGAATGTTTTATTTCTTTTCTCCTCCATCCTATTTTCACCCAGTCACTTGTGTCTTTGTTGATGTCCTTAACAGCCTAAGCTGGTTTCAGTTGCTCATCACCTAGGTGATTTTTGCTGGTGAAGGGCTATTCATATTTTCTTTTGAGAAAGGGTTTGGGGTGTCTGAGACTATAACGATTTGTACCTGGGTTTATAGCATCTTGGTAGAGTGTTTAGGCTTTTTTAGTATTTAATATTTTGAAAATTGCTTAGCTTAGCAATAGATTATGGGTATTTCAAAAGTGGAAAATATGTTCATTATACAGATTTTAAAAATATTATTTACATGTCTGAAAAATATTACATTAAAATAATAATTCTTTTCCTTGTTAGTTTATTTATGGGTTCATATTGCTAATGGTTTGGTATTATGAACAGCAGGTTTCTGTGTTTAGTATTTCTATAAGTTTAAATGGAAAGGAGAAACATCTATACAGCTTTCTGCAAAAGATTCGCAGGGATACGTTTGAACCATTTCTTGACTGACTCAAATAATTAGGAAGTTTGTGGCTGCCAAACTTTGGTTTCACCACTGGTTATTAATACAACATTAGAAACACACAGCAGTCTTTAATAAAGAAACCTATAAGGGTGTTGGTTGAATCAGTCTAACACTAATCAAAGAAAGTTCCTTATAGAAAGAATGGGATAGAAAGGCTCATCTTTACGTGACTTCATCAACAGGATTATTATTGAATTAAACTTGAATTTTTTGTCAGAACAGGATTTTTTTTCCAATATGTTTTGACAGAGCCTTGAGCTATGAGAAACTACTAACTGTAGATATTCTCTGCCAGAATGATGAATTTGTTTCCAGTAAGCTAGTTGCTTCATCTTGTTGGATATACTCTTGGGAATTTAGCACGTAATTCCCTTAATCCAAACCACTTGTGTACATATTTTGTAATTGATGGATTGCTGTCAGTAAGTAAATACTCATACAAAACCAACTATTTGTTAAAAAAAATTACAGTTTAACAATTTTCATACAAGAACTTTGCAATCTTGTATTTACTGTATCTTTTCACATGAACCAGTGTCATCTAAAACTGTTGTTTATAATTATTACAATATTGAATGTATACCATCTCAGATAAGAAAACATTTACATTGCAACTGCATTTCAAATACTTTTATCAACACAGTGAGTAATACCAGATCACTAGTCCTTGAAATAACATCTCATTAAATTTGTGAAGATGAAACAACTATTCTTCCGTCAAGTTCTGCTCTACATTTAGATGAAATGCCTTGGTTAAGTAATGTCTTTGAAGACTGGGTGTTTCTTCCTTTAGCTCTGATTATGGTTGGCAGGTATTATATGTACTTTGTCTGTTACCAAAACAGAACATCTATCTGCAGTGTACTTTCTGTCTTCAGAAATGAATGTAAATTTGGTATGTTGGATATATTTTGGTGTGGTATTTGCATTTGACTAACTGGGTCTTACTGCTTTGGTGTGTGCATATATCTTACTCCTACTACTGAATATATATGATTGATGTGCTGAGCTGTTGGCTTCTGTTCCATGAATATTAATCAAAGAATAAGCTTCTGTGTTTAATGGCTCTGCAGCATAGGAGGCAGCCAAACAACGTAGACTATAGTCTGCTTTTTTTTTCCCCTTTAATCATTATTGTGTAAGACCCTGGCAAGAACACTTCTTTCATCTATAAACACAGTTTCATGCTTAAACATATCCATTGTCTGGTCAAAGTTATGAAATATTGTTGCTCAATTAAATTTTGTTTTCAACATTTCCTGGTAAAAGTGGTAATAGAAAGGAGAGAACATTAATGGAAGGGGAGATAATTAGGTAGCAGAAAACACTAGGCACAGGAAGCAAGGAAGAAGCAGAAGATTTGGAGTCACTAGATTCAGCCTTGTATGGTTTCAGATCTTGTGATTTGGACAAATAATTTTCTTTAATCAAAAGCCAAACCTGATACTTTTCTAAATTCCATTACTATCATGAAAGGTATAAGTTTTGGCTAAACTGTTCTTAACTATTCTGGTGTACACTTAAAATGTGTGTAAAGGCAGGCATTGATAAGTGTGTGACAGCTTTTATTGGATGATAAATAAAAGTCTGTTCATTTTTAAAAAAAGTCAGTAAATGTTTGTTTGTGTGTACCTCCACAATCACAAACAACTCAGTCTGACAGGCATCAAGCTTCTTGAAAATGCAGCTTACATTTTTATGGTACGTAGTTCTGTTTTAAAGGTTGATAACTACATCTTTAGTCATTCTCTGTGAATCTCACCAGTGAAGCAGCTCTTGCTAATGGGGATGCTTAAGATTCAGAGTTTATAGTGTTTTATTTCAGCCTGTCTGTTGTCCCTTAGCCCTGTCCCTTTCATAAAACTGCCTTAGTGCAGGGTCTTTCTCTGAATTTTGCTAGTAGCAAAATTTTCCCCTTAGCACTAACACTGACTTAGCTGTACAACTAGCAGAATTAGCAGAATCTATTTAAAAGGAGTTCCTCTTGCTATTGTGGGCTCCCCTTAAACACTAGAAAAATCTTCCTAAAACCTTCTCAGAGTGATAAGACCACAGAGAATATCATATTATTTGTATTTGCTAATGTTGTTGTTCTGCAGATTTTAACCGTTATGAGTGTAAGCATTTTTTAAATTCTTCTAGTTTCAGCCCAGAAAATATTTCTTGTAATAGGTTATGATTTTTTAATATTCTAGACAGTTATAATACAGAAATGTTGTGTGATGTAGTATGCTCAGATCTATTTTATGGAAAGGAGTACAATAGTACTGAAGCTTGTGATTCATAAAAAACAGTAGTTGAAAGCTGAATCATTGAATAAAAAAACCTTCTTGTTTGTTCCCAGTCAGTTTATTTGTCTCAGAGATGTATTTAAAGTACTTTCAGGAAAGGTCAATAAGATAACTGAGTGGCTTGGCTTCAATACAATACTGACTTAGTCCACTGTTATTTAGTGGAAATTAATCTGTTTTATTAGTTGAGGACACATTTATCCAGTGTTGTACTACCTCCCTTGGAACACCTTATATAAATATTTCTCTTGAATACAGACATATACTTTTTTTGATATAATAGCATACTCTTGCAGAAATAGCTGTTTGGAAAGAATTTTTTACTTAAAGACTGTATATACATAAATTGAATATTTGTTTCAGATCCATAGTAGGCCTTACCTATTTTCAAAATCCTTTCTCATGGTTAGAGGCTATGTACACTCTTTTAATTCATACAAATATTTGCTTCTGTTATTTGAATCGTCTTCTTAAGTTTTGATGATTATTCCTTCATTCTCATTGTCTGTCAGTTCTGGAAGTTTTAATTATTAGTTCAGCTAAACAATCTGCACATGTTTGGTTAATGCAATTACTACTTTTTGACCTTCTGAAAAATGCTGATCTGCCAAATAAGTTTTTACTGTAGTAAAAAAAAACCTAACTAAACTTAGGGGCTTTTCTCTGCAGTTCCACACCTGACATGATCCTTTCCTAATTTTTGTAATCAGGCTTTAAAATTAGAATATGAAAGTAAGAAGAGACCAAACAATGGCTTTTTAAAGACCTTGTCTAGTCGTTTTAGTGTTGTTTGTATGTAAATTTTTAGTGTCCATAATATATGAGAATTTTAGCATGGACTATGATATTGTTAAGATTATGTAGTCTTTTGGCGTATAGTTCCTCAAAAGTGCTCATATTTTGGTGATAAATGTCATAAACATATACAGATTGTTACAAAGAAGAAGAGGGTTTGGATGTGGTAATTAGTGACTGGTACTTTTTCTTCAACTTTTGGCTGATATGAGTAAGGTAACTTGCCTGTGATCAGGCAGAATTTCTATTATACCTCTTTTCAGTTGTTTACATGGCTTTCTAAGAAGCAGAGTAGTTGACTTAATTTTAGATGGAGTTTCAAAACTGAAGAAGGCATTTAGGGATGCCTTTGTATGATAATGCAGTTTCTGTATGTTCATGTAATTATTTGTGGAATTAAAAATGAAAATATTTGAACTGAACAAGGCATCTATATTTGTGGTATAAATTAATGGGAAAATAAAACCTACATTTTGTCTTTTTCCAAACTCTAGGAGGGACACAGCGATTACCTCGCACAATTGGAGTTTCTTTGGCAAAAGAACTTATCTTCTCTGCACGTGTAGTAGATGGTGACGAAGCAAAATCAATAGGATTGATTAGCCATGTGGTAGAACAAAACGAAGCAGGGGATGCTGCATACAGAAGAGCATTAGCTCTCGCAAGAGAATTTTTACCTCAGGTAAAAAAAAGTTGTTTTTATTTTAGTTTTTATTTTTTATCAAACTTTAAGACTTAAGAAGAACCATCTGCATTAAGAAAAACTGTCATGAAGTTAGTTATTAAAGAGGTATTCTAGTTAGGTGGAGAGGAATCAGAAGGTTTTTTCTCGTAGTTTGAGTGGTGTGATGTTGTAATTATTTCATATTGAAGCAAGACAACTCTCTCAGTCATAGTATTATTATGCTATGGTCAGTGTTTGTATTGTGGATTTTTGCTTTAAAGTTTTAAACAAAGAACAGTGTAAGCTTGAGGGTTTTTTAGCAAAACAGTTATCTCAATACATTATTCTTTCGCTGTTGAACACTTCAGAAGAGAGGCAAAAAGATTCATATGTAATTGGACACATCCAGTCTGACTCATGTTTTGAAAACATAACATTTACTAGTGGAAAATTTTCTCTGTCCTTTGTGTATAAGCTTGATGAAAGAATCATGTTCTTACTGCCATTCATTCTAAGTGATGTCTTACCTTAGTCTTTATGAAAGAATTTAAATGAGATTTCATGAATTCCTGTGCTTTATAACTTGAAAGTTCTAGTAAGAAGTTTTAATTATGACACTTAGATGAATCTTCATGTTGGCTGGTTGCAACCTGTTCACGTATTGCCTTTGCCTGTAAGCTTTTTGTTCAGAGTGGGAATGTGAGTTTGAAGATTTTGATAAAACCACTTTTCAAGGGAAGGATCCCGGGTAGCAAATTTATAGGACAGAAGGAGAAAATAATTCGTAAACCACTTTATTGGATCTCAAATGTTAACAGCCAAGTTTTTTTAATCAAAAATAGAAAATGTTACAGGTTAAAAATGTCATTTCATATTGAGGTTTTGTGTCTTCAGTATGCTCATAGAAAGACAAACATGAAAAATACAATAAAAATTTTACAGTGAATCTGGAAGATTGATTTATAGTTACTACTTTACTTTGGAACCAACCCTAAAGCATTTTGCTTTTCCCAAAACAGCAGGCAGCTTCTCTAGAGCCATGTCTGAACATTCAGAAGCTGGGTAGGCACAGAACTGAGATGGTTCCCCAAGATGTCTCACGATTCTGTGGCAGAAGGAGAGTAGAAATCACACGCTTTGCTAGGGACCTCAGCTGCTCACAGTGTCCTCACTTGGCTAATGCAGGCTTTGCAGGAGTGTATTTTAGGTTTGAAGTTGCATCAGTTAATTTTGTTTCATTGTCGTATCTTTCCTGTGTCTCCATTGCATGATGATAGGGACATAAAGTTTGATGTGCAGATTCTTCAGTGCATAATCTTGTAGGTTTTTATGACATGTAAAGAAACTTCTTCTTTCATTTTAGGGACCAGTAGCAATGAGAGTTGCTAAACTGGCTATCAATCAGGGAATGGAGGTAAGGATCTTTAATTCCCATGAAAGTAAGCAGAAGTCAGGCTGGCAGCATGTCTACTGTGTGGATTTTTTTTTCTAGAACTGTTTTTAGTTTCTTAGTGTATGCGTCTTCAATATGTATTTGGTCAAATATTTTAAAAACATAGATTGTAGGGTTTTTTGTCTCAGACTCCTTAGGTTAAAATTGATGCTGATTTCTGTAATGTGGCTTAGTAACCTTACCTATATCCAGAAGTAATGCACTCTGCTAATTATTAGTACTAGAAAGTAGGCATAAACTACTATGAACAAGTTGTTTTTTGAATGCCAGGTGGAAAAAAAACCTCAAAGTCTTACTCTGTCAAGTCTGTCAATGCTCTCAGTGTTTAGTAACTAATAAAGTTACAGGCCCAGAGGCATGTTATTTATTTTTAACAGTTTAAATAGAGGTTACTGTTAAAATTGTATCTGGAGTCTTGTTTCACATTTTATTATTGCCATTCCTTCTTGAACACCATTGACCTAGCTTTAAAGCTTATTAAAATCCAGCCCTGAGCACATCTGAACATGTGTTTTACTTTAGGCTTGTGAATCATCTGCTGAGCTCAGCAAGAATATTCATATTTAAAGTTAAGCACATGCATAAGCTTTACACCAGGACACCTTATAGCTCAACCTGGGACCAGGGAAAGGGAGAAACCCATGCAACATTGGGTTCAAGAAGGTGAATTTAACAGTGGTCCTTTCAAGAGCAACTGAGTTCAGCCAAGCATACCACCAATAACTTTCAGTCTCGGAATCAAACTTGGATGCTCTTGTGCTGTTGTTAGATTTTTACAGCAGCTAATGATGAATTCAAGATTTATTTCAGTGGTTCTCAGGGTTCAAAATGCTACAGGCTAAATTATCTAGCAATCAGGTATAGTGTGGACAGAGAGACTAGAATCATGATGTTGATAGAATTAGGGACAATGGGCTTAGAAGGGCTGTGAACAATCATGTAGTCGAATCTTGAGACCTCAAGACCAGATCTACTGTATCAAAACCAGTACAACCAAATATTCATTTAAGCAGTTGTTACAAGCCTTCCATGGCAGAGATTTCACAGCTTTCTTTGTTAACCTGTCCTGTAGCTTATCTCTCCTTGGCAAATTGCTTGTGGTACATGGCCACAGTGGCCATGTGGAAAGCTGGTAATTTCTGCAGCAACTGATGCTTAAGACAGGTGGAAAACTAATGAGGAGGGGAATTCAACCTTTCCAGCTTTTCAGACAACCTCACAAAGAAAAAAAGTTATTAAAACTAGTTGATGATACAGGATGGCCATTGGCCTCATTTTTTATCTCTTTGAACTTGAATTTATGTTTACTCTGTGGCATGGGATCATGTTCATGTATGACGTGGTGAAGATTAATTATTTCAGAACAGTTTTTAAATAGTCATGCAGCATATTAAATCTTTTTCCCCATACTAAATAAAATCATTACAGATGTGCAAGTAGCTAATGTTTTTTAGTCCAGATTATTTGTAGTAAAGAATATACGTTATTTTGATAGTGTATAATGTACTAATTGTATCACCAAGGAGACTGTTACAGAAACCATAACCACGCTCACCACATGGCAGTATTTCTGTAGTAAAGTAGGGGAAGGGGAGAAGAACTTTGCACAAGTGTTTTAGTAAGTGCCATACAGCAACATAGTGTTTAAGTTGTCTGTCAGAAAATAATATATAATAAACATGCAAATATATGCTTTTAAAACCATCATATTCTTTTCCTCAGGTCGACTTAGTAACAGGCTTAGCAATTGAAGAAGCTTGTTACGCACAGGTATGTAACAGAAAACTCCCCAGAAAACAGGCTTTATTAGTGCCTGTTATGAAACATACAGAAATTCAACTAGAAATTGCTCTATGATTTCTTCTAGAAATATTTTGGCATTGTTTTTCGATGTTCCTTCTGTTTATTCTGGTTTTGTAAGGCATTCAAGGGAAAAATGTCCCCCTGCTAATACTGTTAGGGTTAAGATAGTGAAGCACTACCAGCTATGAACCTAGCCAGTCATGCACTGTGATGCATCTAGTACAAGAGCTGCCTTAATTTGGCCTTGTTTTGTTTTAATGTGGAATAACATAAAAGGCATTTGGCTAACATGTGCCATTAATGGCATCTATGCTAGCCAACAGAAAATTGAGACAAACTTCTTTCCCAGACAAACATGAGAATGATTTGAGTTTACATGTTCTTGGACTTTTTGATCATGGAAATAAAAGTGTCAGTGTTAGATGCTTAATACTCAGACCCCCCAAAATGCCCCGCCAAAACAGGAAAAAATCCTAAACAAAACCAAACAACGAAAGCCCTGAAGAGTTTCTCAAGAGTCGTAAGTTTGAAGAAAAGATACTCCTGCTTCTTCTAAATTGTTTCTCAGCCTTATATTGTGCCTTTGAAATATCTGGTACTTCCCTGTATCTGGCTAGACATTTCAGGGGATTTTTTTGTTGTTGTATTACATGTGCATTGAAGAACTAGGTTTTGTATGAAAATATTTTTCTTGGTATTGTTTTTAGAATCAGTAACGAATTGTTGCTCTGCTTATTGCAGACTATTCCAACAAAAGATAGAATTGAAGGTCTTCTTGCATTTAAGGAGAAGAGACCTCCTCGCTACAAGGGAGAATGAAAGAAGCTGATGCCTTTAAAATACAGTGGAATAAAAGTACTGCTGTGAAGACCATTAGGTGCACTTTGCATCTGCACCTGGAATATTACAACCGCCAAAGTAAAAGCAAATCATACTGATGTTACAGCATTTTGAATTTGTCCATATTTGTTCTGGGCCCATATAGAAATGTGTGTAGATTCATAATAGATTCTGAAGGTTGGTCTCTGTATTGGCAAAGTCACAGGTTCAAGCAGTGTTTTTTAAATTTCATATGTATCAAACATATCATTCCATGACTGAAGAAGCTCTGTAAATTATTTATATAGAGAAGACCTATATGTGATATTAAGTATAAACCTGTTGTTTCGTTTTATCAAAAAAGAAGTTATCACTGAACACCAAAACTAGGAAATTGTACCAAATATCCATTAAAATTATTCTGTGTATCAGTAAAAATCTTGTTTGACTATTCTACCTGAATATATACATTATTAATAAAGGAAAAGAAACTGAGAAGGATTGTTGTTTGGAAGATGTTAAGCTTTATTTATCTGACTTATACTACTCTGAATAACATGAAGTTAACTTTAGCACCTAATGGCATCCGTGTGATGAAGTCATTGCCATTATATTAATTTAATTGTATTAAATGAAGACACTTTTGAGGCCCGTCTTTAATTATGCATTCTTGTATGTTAAACCTGGCTTTTACTTGCATTCTTTCAACATAGCATCTGATCATCACTTTTGCTGTGGAAGAACTTTGTGTCACTTGCCTCAGTTACTTTTGATTTTTCATGACTGTATTAAAGATTGTTGTGCAGGGATGCAACCCATTCGCTGTTAAAGAAACTAGAATTCTCCTAATGTCCAGAATATTGCTTTTGCAAGTCATAATAATGTATATTTATATACAATGGGGATCACATTGAACTGTTCTTTATTCTGTGGCGGCCTCAGGGTTCTTTTCATACATTGAAAGAGAAATCTAGTAGGTTATGAGGTGAGATAGTAGTTGTGATTCATACTATATATTTGATGTGGACATGGCATATATAGCGAACGCCTGGAAATAACCTCTTAGAATGTATTTTTGTTAACTTGACTGGAAAATAAACATGGCTTAACAATCAGAAGGTGTCTTTTTATATGAAAACAAATTTCTTTGTGTTTGGTTACCAGTGGCTCACAGAATTTGTGCATGCTCTGCCTTTTCCGCAACATTAAGTATGGTCACTGTCCGTATCTTTCATGGTAAAGCAACTGATCACATGAAATGACATGACAAGAACTCATTTAAATTTATATTTAGACATATCATTACATGTAAATTGATTGTAACTAGTACACCACACACTTTGTTGAGTGATAAACTTACTGAGTTGATCATTTAATGCACAATAATTTGCAAATAAAGTACCAGTGCTTGTTTTGATAGTCATATAAAGCCTAGAGGGTCATTTTCATGTTTTTTTAAATGCTAACATATCATTTTTGGTTTTACTGAGTAGGAAATAATTATGTTAATAGGAAATAAAATATTAAGTCTGTGCTGATGGATTTCTATTTCATAACTTTGATACACAGTCTGGTTGTTGAGCTGCCTCTTCTTCTAACAAGTGCTGATTAAGTAGCTTCTATGAATGTCTTTAGAAAAATCTAATAAGTTTAGATGCTGTGACATAAGACTGTGGATTTTTGCCTTTAACTAGTAGTTTTGATCTTAGAAAATAATTTTTCTGTCACAGTGGTCTCTCCATTCCTTTTCTCAGGTGAAGATATGGTCATATTGTAGCAATTCAAGTCCCTTCTTTGACGTCAGCAGTTTGAATATTATTACGAAGTGAGTACCAGTAGCACAGTATTTCAAGGTACTTTCTAGTGATGTTCAAATAGTTCTGAAGGAATTACATTTTAGCAAAAGATATGTTAGAAACTTACTGGCTTTGTTATTAAGTGACATTATGATGGCTGTAGCATTCATGATTAATAGCAGTATTGGAAGTCTGCTTCCACAGGAGGGTGATTTGTAACAGAAATTCTCCTGTAAAGGTTGACTTTCCCTTGCAAAAGTTATGATCTGGCAAATCCTCCTTCATGTGTTTAGGCTCAGCTGTTTCTGTCCCTGATAAAGTGAAGCTTTTCTCTGCAGTTCTTCATAGGTGAGTGAGCCTTGGTCCCCAGTAGATTCCTGAAAGGTTATCTCATAGTCCCTAGGCATAAGCAGCTTTTTCTCCTCTTACTGCTGAACTCAAGTGGAGAGTGAGTTGCTTTGCACTTCTCCATAGAGTAGGATAGTGAAAAAGGCAGGTCCGTTACCTTCAGCTGATTACCTCTTAAAAGTGTAAGTTCTACTGACTAAGTTGACTAGAAATTATCAGTTTCATGCATAGGTTGTGTGACTTTATACAGTACATATAATTTTAGCCTTTTATTTAGAAAGCATTTCTATTTTCAGTATTGTTGAAGTAACTCACGTTCTTAGTAGTTTTACCGAATTTCTAGATAAAGGTTTCAGAATTGTCTGAATGGCTTAATTCAGTTCAGTGCTTTTGAGTATCTCACCTATTATGAAAAAGTGTGATTTTTTCTAAGATTGTGTAATTATACAGTTAAGAGCACTTGAAGGGTGTTGATCTATGAAACATTTCTGTGAGATCTGCAGAGCCAATTGTGCCAAATTGTAGAAATTCTGGCAGTCTATGTGCAGTTACTCTTAATTCCTACACCAAGGTTCATGTCATTACTTTTCTAGAACTGCTTTTTACCAGCTGCATTCAAAATAGTAAGCATCAGAATATATCTTTAGTGGCTGTTTCATATTTTCCTCAGTGGTTGCTTTTTGATTCATTTAGCCATAATCAAATTTGTTGAACAAAACAAAAAAAATCATCAGTTTCTCCAAGACAAGAGAGGTCACAATGTCATGGTATTTGGAATCGGGGTTTGGGAGTCTCAGGGAATAAAATACGGAGTTTCATACTAGTGTCACTTCACATATCAAAACTAAGTCATATTTGCAAAGCGAGAAGAGCAGCTGAAGCATCTTAATTCATCACCAAAGTGGTTCTTGTTTCATTGCTTTTCCATGCAAAAAAATCCCCCCCAAAGTTTCTACCAAGATTACATGGTGAGTTTACAATTAAAAGTACTATCAAAACCCATTGCTATTCTTGTGGTGTACATTGAACAAGACATGTTTTCATGTCACATTTATGGGAGTTCAACCTTGTTCTTGCACCTTATGACATCACTGCAAAGCTATAGGACTTTATTGGCTAGTGAAGCTGAGTCAGTCATTGTAGTGTGATAATGATGATAATGTAGTTATTTTAAGATGTTTTTTCTGCACACTTTTAGAAACACAACCATGTCCAAAAATGAGAAAAAGGAGAATAATTTCAGACAGACTAAAAGGAGACATGTGTTCATCTAAAGGTAATGAAATTCCTCTTGCGTATTTTGAGGGATTACAAAGACTAGAGTGTTTTTTTTGGTGCATTTTGTTCTCCCTGAGTCTGGTGCTTGGACACCAGGATGCAGGGAACTCTTTTAAGAATTTGTATGGTTTGCTTTTACTATAAGAACACTGATATTTTATACGCAAAGTTTTTGAAAGTTATAAAATTTTCCTGAAAAGTTTTTGAAAGATGTAATCAGAAATGATTGTGTGGTCACCATAGATTAAGTAAGATGATACCTTTTTTATTATAGATTTAAATTATGTTAATTTTCAACCTTGGAACAGTTGTTTCTCACAGCATTCTGCTACAGAAACTGTCAGCCTCTGGCCTGGACAGACGCACACTCTCCTGGGTAGAAAACTGGCTGGATGGCCGGGCCCAGAGAGTGGTGGTAAATGGTGTAAAGTCCAGCTGGAGGCCAGTGACAAGTGGTGTTCCCCAGGGCTCAGTGCTAGGTCCAGTCCTGTTCAATGTCTTCATCAATGACCTGGATGAGGGCATTGAGGGTACCCTTAGCAAGTTTGCAGATGACACAAAGCTGTGTGCAAGTGTCGATCTGCTGGAGGGTAGGGAGGCTCTGCAAAGGGACCTAAACAGGCTGGACCGCTGGGCAATGTCCAACGGGATGAGGTTTAACACGGCCAAATGCCAGGTCCTGCACTTGGGGCACAACAACCCTATGCAGAACTACAGACTGGGAGAAGTCTGTCTAGAAAGCTGCCAGGAGGAGAGGGACCTGGGGGTGTTGGTCGACAGCCGACTGAACATGAGCCAGCAGTGTGCCCAGGTGGCCAAGAAGGCCAATGGCGTCCTGGCTTGTGTCAGCAATGGTGTGACCAGCAGGTCCAGGGAGGTGATTCTCCCTCTGTACTGAGCACTGGTGAGGCCGCTCCTTGAATACTGTGACCAGTTCTGGGCCCCTCACCACAAGAAGGATGTTGAGGCTCTGGAGCAAGTCCAGAGAAGAGCGACGAGGCTGGTGAAGGGGCTGGAGAACAGACCCTACGAGGAGTGGCTGAGAGAGCTGGGGTTGTTTAGCCTGGAGAAGAGGAGGCTGAGAGGAGACCTCATTACTCTCTACAGGTACCTGAAAGGAGTTTGTAGAGAGGAGTGAGCTGGCCTCTTCTCCCAAGTGTCCAAGTGACAGGGGACAGGAGAAGAGGGAATGGCCTCAAGCTCCGCCAGGGGAGATTTAGGCTGGAGATTAGGAGGAGGTTTCTCACACAGAGGGTCATTGGGCATTGGAATAGGCTGCCCAGGGAGGTGGTTGATTCACCTTCTGTGGAGGTGTTTAAGGCACGGGTGGATGAGGTCTTGAGGGACTTGGTTTAGTGTTAGATAGGAATGGTTGGACTTGATGATCCGATGGGTCCCTTCCAACCTGGTTGTTCTGTGATTCCGTGAAATTCTTAAAAAATATGTCTCTCTCATACAGCTTAGAAGACAAAGTTTAAAAATTTAATTGAACAGAATAACTAAGGTTTCCTTAGTTATACTGAAAGTACCGTATTTATGCAATGTGTTCATTATGCATAATAATATATATGTGTGTTTACTGATGTGTCATATGCACACATGTGTGCATATGTATGTGTTTGTGCATCTGCATATGTGTGCATATAAGTAAAATTATTCAGACTGTCTGATGAGACCAGTCCCCCATATATTATTCTTTTCCGGGAGGTTTTGAATTTGTTTGTAGAAGAGCACACTACCTGCAAAAAGCTTAAACCCCACACAGCATGAACCATAACTGCTATAAGTACTTGTGCTTACAGTGTGGAAGTTCTGTGCAAGCAACAGTCAGGTGGTGAGGGGATGCACGTATGTTACTGTATATCTGGTTGTGCACATCTGCTAGTTCAAGGGCAGAGTAAACATAGTAGAAGTTAAAGTGAGTTCTGAGTTTCAATAAAGGTGTGGCACCCATTTAGCACATTCCTTCCAGCTCTGTAGTGTCGTTTGCTTCTGCAGTTTGAACAGGCCTACAGCAATCATGAACAACTCATTAATCAACAACTGTTGTAAATTATAAGATCAGTCTCCACCCCACTTAAATAAGTCTAGACTTAGATTCCATCTTCGAATTTTATCTAGTATATAATTCTTCCAAGGACACTCATTCACATGGGAAGAAATACAAAGTATGTTAAAAGAATTTATTATAGGGGGTGTGAACGTTCTGTGTTAAAGCTAGATCCTATTGCAATACTTGTGTTCAAAATAGTACATTAACCCTCTAAGGCATAGACAGTATATATATGTTTGTAAACTCTTCAAAGTTCTGGCTAGTGACTCCTGCTCTTTGATAATAATTTCTGAGGCATAAAGCTTTTGTAAGATTAAAGACATGAGAATATGTTGCAGTTTTCTTGTTGTGTAACATAACCACTTGCAGAAGAGCGTGAGAAGTTTGGTATTTTTTTAAGGCACTTATATATTACATTGTTTCTTCTTTATTCTAGCAACTGTTAATTGATTTAACATTTTCACTTAAGCATAAGGGACTTTATGATATCATCTTTGGCTTGATTTTTTCTAGCATGTTAAAAAATCTGATGCCAGTTGTACAAATTCTTAAAAAATATGTCTCATACAGCTTAGAAAGATGAAGTTTAAAATTTTAATTGTAAGGATAGAATTGTGAAGGTTGTGGTTTCATTACAAATACATGTTAGTAATAGTTCAGTACACTTGAATGAAAGAAGTTTGACTCTGCCTCTTTTATGTAATAAGTCTGTACTACTGGGACTGTTGTCTTTAGGTGAACTAGTTTTCTAAATATGTTAGTGTCTCCAGCTAGTGACCACTTAGGGTTCAATCCGTGGTTCATACTGCCTTGTGGCTGTCATGTTTTCTTTCTGTCATGTTTTTGCGATTTCTACTACCTTCCTGAGCAGCTCCACAAAGTGGATCCTTCTGTATTTGTTGTTTGCAGCACGTAAGCTGTATATTGTAATGACTTGCAGAGATCATAGCAACTGAACATGATTCCTAGGGCATCCATATAGCATATGAAAGGAAGTAGGAGCCACAAAGTAATGACATAATGAGAAGGGATTTCTGCTTAAGTTGTGAATTTGTAAATGTGAACACATGGATGTAATGTTTTTCCACTTTGTGTGGAGTAAAATTGTTTTAAGTTTTGAATTCTTGTCCGTTTTTCCATACCTTAGCTGAAATCAGCACTTTTTGGGAAAAAAAAAAAAAAGAATAGGAATATATGCTGCAGCCTCTCTATCTAATAGATATAGATTACTTAGTAGTTGAAGGACTCATGAAACAACAGAGCAACTAATTTTCTACTCTCTCCTTTCACTTAATTTACCTGAACTGAACACTTTTATATCAGTGACCGGGTCAGTGGATGCTCTCGGTCACTCCTAATAAGACTTTTCTACTTTAGCTACTTAATCCACAAGTTAATTTATTCAGATGTAGAGATAATGATCATTCACCTGTTAGTATAGAGAGGGAAGTCCTGCCTTGCAGTTTCTCATGCAGCAAGTACCATGCAATTTTTTAATAGCTGCTGTAGCAAGGATGAAAATACTGCTTGTTTTCCTGTCATACCCAGCATTTTCTTTGTACTGCATGGAGTACTGTCTGCCAACTGTAAAGATGCCTAGTGAGTTAGACTCCTTAGGTGTGGATGGTTTAATTCAAAAATCCTGAAGATCTTTAGATACCACACTGTTTAATTGACATTGTCTGGTGTCATTGGGACTGTGACTTCTTGATCCAAAATCTCAGCAGGAATTTTGAGAATTAAATCTTGGACTTTGGTACCTAAGTCCCTGTATAGATCTAGTCTTAGTTGTATGCATTTGTGATTGCTCTTATAGGCTGCTTTATTCTTCAGGATTATCAATTAAGTATGAAAATACTTCCTTAAAGTAAGCAGAGGATATCAGAAATCACTTTAACCAGTGGTGAGATATTGTAGATCCTGTTATAGAAAGGAGTTGCTGTTACCAGATGGTAATACTTAAGGAGCTTGGCTACCCCTTTCTATATCAGCTCCCCAAAGCAGTCAGGCGGTCTTCAGTGAGGAAGGAAGAAGCCCTAGCAAGTCAGGGAGGAGGTGGTGTGGGAGCAGCAAGGGCATAGCTATGCTACCAGGATTGTTGAGTGCTGAAACAGTTGCATGAAACTGGTTGTTCCAGCTCTGCAGCCTTATTCTGCCAACAGGGAAGCACAAAGTCGCTGCATACAGGACAAATTTTTGATCATGGTATCTGTGTGTGTACATGCATAATATTCAAAATGTGCTTTCATATGTCCACTCTCCTTCCAGCACATAGTTTTATGGTTTTTCATAGAAGCTTTAAAAGCATTGTTTCCATTGTTAAAATAGTTTATTAAAACCACATCACCACAGGTATGTGTGTTTAGACTTACTAAAACATTTTGTCCTATACATGTTTTTATATTTCATGTAATTACAGCATATTTTTCTGAAGTATTTCGCAAGTATACTTCTGTGTAATACTGGTAGGAGATTAAGTAATAGCTGATTACTAGCACTATTGCACAAGAACATCAAATGTTACTGTAATGTTCTGAGATTTGAGGTACCAAACATGCTTTGGGCTGCTTTGTTCCAGTGACCTTTCTGCTTTTCTGGATAATACAGCAGTCCTGTAGCAGTGCACATATTTTCCTTTACACAAATGCCAGTAACCACTTGAACAGGGCACTTGATTCCAGTTTTGATGGGTTGTGCCTATAATGGACAACAGTAGTGTATCCAAGCCAAGTTGGCCATCTTTGTGCTTAACAGTGCCAAAAACTTCAAAGCTTCTTCCTTTTAGAACTCTAAAGCAATACAAGTTTGTGTTTCTTCATATCATCAAACTTAATTATTGGCAATAAGCAACTGTTGGCAGGAGCGGCGCATCACATGGCTCCATTTCTGCTTTAGAAAAGGTCAGCATATGGCATAAACACTTTGGTGTATTATGCAGCCTTGTACTCTGATCACATAACACATGCTTCAGAAAGCATTATGCAATGTTATACTCACTGATTAATGACTGCTTGCACAAGAAGTTTTTCATTACCCTGAATGCTAGCATCCTGGGAATGATTAACTTTGTGACATAACGCTCATCACATAAATATGGAAGATTCAAATATAGCCTCAAAATAATGTGTTTCAGAAATAACTGAGCACTTTCTTGCTTAGTACTGTGTACAAAACGTGATTAATAACTGCTTTGAAACTTGGGAATTGAACAGAAAAGCCTATTTGTGAGATCTGAAAACAAGATTTATTTTTAGGGCTTAAAGTTTTACCCAAGATGAATTTTTGCACACAGCAGCACATCATTCGCAATGGTTTTTGTCTACTTGTGTAAGTTTGAGTTTCCTGTGAAAATCTGTGCCAGCTATTTTCAGTGTTGAACCAGTGAGTAAAACAGAACAAGTCAAATCTAGCCCTTATTTAGACCAGCAATTGCATGTGTGTAAAATGACTTAGTCTAGTGTGTTCATTGTTATAGTGCATCTAGTTGTGTGCTTAAATAGCATCACAGTAAATTCCCAATAATTGCAGATTTTTCTGGATGCAGAGTAAGAAAGCACAGAATGTGGCACTGAGTGAAGCAGTTTTAAAACTTACAGTCTGAACTTTGCTACATATTCACAATTAACTTATTCTGTTGATCAGTTATTCTGTGTTCAAATTTTGCAGATTCATGTGTTAAAAAACATTATGACAGCTCATGACAGATGTTACCATCCTAAGGATGTACATAAGAGGAAAAACCTCATGATAATTGCTACTAGTTGTCTGTGTTTCACCAGCTTTGTTAAGGAGAAAGTTAATTTGCCTGTTCGGAAATTCAAAATCAGTTTCACAAAGAAATAGTTACATTAAACTTCCGCTTACTGATTTGCCTTTAAATGTCAGATTAGGAAAAAAATGGTCTCTGCTTTTTATTACTCTTTCTTCTGTAAGTAGTCTTGCTTATGAAGAGTCACATTAAAATAAAGCTCTCAAAGACCTCGAAGGAGGGATGGTTTAGGATGTGACCATGTTAAAGCACATGTTCTATTTCTTCAGAAATAGTCTTCATTGAGAAGACGTACAGAAGGTAAATGTTGACCTTCAGTATGTTCTCTTTAATTTTTACCTTTTCCTGCATTCTAACTCCTACAAGCAGTAGCAAAGGCTAAAGAAAACAGCCTCTGACTAAGCATTAGCTGCCAGTGTGCCCTCATTATAGCTGACGGCTCTTCTCGCTTAGCCTACATGCAGAGCCAGCTAGTCTTTCAGCTGTGATGATGAAATGCCATGCATTTCTTCCTGGAATAGTACGCAGATAAGAGGCCACTTGTTATGCTGAGGTTTCAGATGAACTCCAATAAGGGTTTCAAAACACTCTGTCACAATTATATCAGGTTTCTTTAGCAACCAATTAATTTCAGAAACTTCTAAGATGAAAAGGGAAGAGATGTTAATTTTCCCTTGTGGTTTCACTGTTTAAGCCTTTACAGGATATGACTGGATTGTTTATACATGATCTGAATTTATTAATTTTAAATAAAACTAGCAGTTCAAAATGGATCTTCCCCTCTCTTGAAATTCGCATTATTTGTAGTCCCTTATGTCTATCTGTAACTTGAGAGAAGAACAAAAATGTCATGTGTGAAATGTTGTAGAAACATCCTGTTGTGCAAACTCACTTGCTGAGTGCCTTGAATTCATTCTGGCTCCAGCAAAAGCTGAGAGTTTTCAGAACCTTGCAGCCCAAAAGATTATTCTCTTGTTCTGGAATTGAGTTCAGATGCTAGCATGTGTGCACACAGTAGGAGCCAGTTGACCTAAACATTGCTTAGCAGTACTGGGAGGATCTTTTTATGAGATGATTTGGCAGATTTGGGGCCTGTTTAGATGATTCTCTGCACTCACAAAAGCAACCTTGGTGGGACCAAACAAATCACAAAAATGTCTGGACTGGAAAAGAAAGAGAAGTCTATGAAACGTTTGTTTCAAACCAAGCAATATTCTTAGTGACAGCAATAACTGAATATTATTGTGAAGAAGGAGCAGATTGCCTGAAATAACTAATGGATCGTGTGCCGGTTACATAGCTCTCTTTGCTCACTCTTAGGCACTAATTACATGTATGGAATCTGTGATATGTCCCGTTTCCATTCTTTCATTAAGGATAACATTAAGTCAGTTGCAACTTGATTTATTTTATTTGGTCTGCATGCCATTTCAGATAGATGTAGTCAGTACGATGGAGAGACTTACAGCCTAGATAAGTATTTAATATAAAAGAAAAAATAAAACCACCCTCAAATGTCATCTTTTCTTGATCACATGCCCTGCAGTTCTCTACATTTACTGGTATCTCATTAACTGGAAACTAAACCCTGAATTCAGTTTCCTTTTAAGACTGCAGTGTTTTATTTTTCCATTTACATAATGGAATTTGGATCAGCTCTTTAGTGTGTAACCTCATTTCTTTAATGTCTTCCAAATAAATGTGTAATTCCCAGTGAGATCGCTAGGAGTCTTGGATAGTCATAGTCCATTCTTTCTGCTTTCCTCAACTGTCTCTTCAGTGAAGAGGATTCCCATTGTAAAGGTCCAGAGAAGTTGTCAAAACCACTACTTCCCTTAATTACTTTTCTCCTTCCTTGGGGTAGTTATGGACTACTGACTCAAAAAAAACCCAAAAGGAACATATTTCCCTTATGAATTAATTATTACATACCCGTTGACTAGAGGTAGAAGATTCTTTCATATTTCTATGAAGTTCCATCCTTGCCAGAATGGTGTAGACCAAAATGCTTATGATTCTCCATGATTTTCCTGCTATCTTTTTGTCAAAATATGAAAGTTTATCCTAAATGCTGTTGCTGCAGTGGTGCCTACCACGTCTTTTAAGTGTTAGGCAGTTAATTTTCGTGAAAATTCTGATCCAACAAGTGTAAATATGAATTGTGAGTCTCCTTTCTTTGAACTGCTACTGTTGTGAGCTTTGATTGTAACTGACTACCCTGAAAACAAATTTGTTAGAAAGGGTACGTGTTAAATACTACTACTTCCAAAGCTGCTTTGTTTTGTAAAATGGGTCATTTATAAGTCATCTTATATGTTGTTTGAACCATCTTGATGTGGTTCATCTTATTTTTTATCTTTAGAAGATCTGATATTAATCTGAAAAAGACATTGTTTTCTTATGGAGTATCATGGGGAAAATAAACCTCTGTGCCTTTCTTTAAAATTATGTTACAAAGATAACTGCTATTCTGTGATTTGAAACACTGAACTACAATTTAAAATCTGTGTTCTTTACTAAATAACCACAGAAACAGTGAACAGAGTCCCAGGAGTACTTCTTCTAGTGAAACCTGGTTTTTCCCCCTCTTTGGCCTTTGCCACCTTCTGCCCATCCTTCTGTGGAATCCCTGCTTCTGCTGGTTGTGACATATGTCACCCCATGACAAATGCGACATGTTGAGAGTGGAGAGGTAGGTGCTCTTTGTGGCTGGAGCCCTCAAGGAAGAAGCGTGATGACCAAGTTATGCACATTTCTCTCTAGGTTCGTGGTGGGAAGGGGTTGCTAGTTTGACCCTTCGTCTTCAATCAAACCATTTCTTGAGAACTAATGGACCATCCTTCTTCTGTTTCAATCATGGCATATGCTGTGTAGAGGTTCAAAAGATACAAGCGTGAGGACTGGCTGAGAGTAAAAATACCACTTTGTTTCCTATAGCTATTGGTGCGTGGATAGAGCACAGGCGATGTCTGCAGGGCCAGGTTTTGTTTAAAGTCAGTCTTTTTAGCTGTTGGAGGCATAAACACAGCAAACTGCTGAGAAACTTTGGTGACAGGCTACAGCCAAGGAGCAAGCATCCAGTTTCTGGGCCATCTTGAACTGACATGGTGATTCATTGTTACTGGTACCCAAACTAGCTGGACATGAGCCAGCTCAAATTTCTTTACATACATTTGCAAATACTAATTGCAGAGTAGCTGTAATGGGCATTTAAGGGAAAAAAAAAATCATTCTTTACAAATCAGAATCCTTTCCCACCTTAATTAAATCAGTTTAAAGTAAAAAGTGGGAGAGTTTGTATTGTAACCTAAATCTCAGCAGCTTTAGGCTATTCTAAGTCATAAAAGCAATAGCAATAGCACTTGCCAGTCAGTCATTCTCAACTGAAATGTATATGATTTATGCTGATAATTTATAACTATTAAATAGGTATATTGAGCGCTTGAGGGGTTGTTAGGACCTTGCAATATTGTTTCATGAAATGAACTGTGCTTACAAGAAATACGTAATTTAGACTTTAAGTCTTGTTGTGGAGAATGTGAGAGTTGGGGATGGGCTTTTTATGACTGTTATCTAGTGTTTAGAGAATTATTTCATTGTGAGAAGCAGATGGTGATTTTAAGCCCACTGCTATTTTGGTGTACTTAAAAAAAAACAGTCCTAAAAATAGACCTGAGTTACCATATCCAGCAAAAATGTGTTATCAGCTCTTTACTCTGCTGGGCTGAAAACAAAGCTGTCGGCAGTTTCTTTGGGTTAAAGTATCTGAACACTAGTGTGGGGTTTTTTTTGTTTTCTTTGGTTTTTGGTTACTTTGTTTGGGTTTTTTTTAAAGAAAGCGTTTGAAGTAGTTTTGTAGCAGAGTCCATTTGAAGCTTTAAGTGTCAACAAATTACCATCTGTTGTTGTAAAGACACTTTATCAAATTGATGAGACCTGCACTCCAGTTAATATTGTGGATCAACTGCATGAATTAGACTTTAAAGTATGAATGAGTCTGAAATCAACATCTTCAGCTCTGCTGGAGTAGACATTAAACTCTCACTCCCATTTTCTGTAATTATGAAAATGAAAATGGGAGTGAGAGTTATTCAGGCAGGAGAAAAAGCACTGGTAGTGCATCTTAGTAAAATAGATTTCTTAAGTTTGCTTTAAAATAATTTCTTGGATTGCAAGTGTGGTCTGACAGAGTTACTGAATGAGAGGAGTGGACCGACAGGTGATTGAAGTAACAACAGACTGATACTACAGTATTTTCAGAGGTATTTTCAGTATTAGCTCATTTCAATATAAATTTTGGCGCAAAGGCTAAATGTAAGGGTTCATGCAAAAGAAGGTGGTATTTGTTATCTCTATAGCACATGTACCTATCCTAAAATGAAGGATGCAAAGCTGAACCCAAACCAGATTTCTAAGGTAGGGATTTTATTTTAATGATCCCCATGCAAAATATTTTGTCTGACAGCATTTGTGTGTCCTATGTATAGATCACTAGGGTCAAATTGAAGTATTAAGAATCCTTATTGTTTCTTGGAGATTGGCAAGATCAATAGTTTGCCAGATAAAGATTTTATTTTACTCACTTCCTATCTGGAGATAGATTTAAGTGTGCTAAATCACGTCTGCTGGCAGCATCAGCCTCTTTCCATTGGCTCTGGAGGTAATTCAGGCTCTGCAGTTCAGTCTTTCAGTTCACATGTAAGTTACACAGCAGCATAACACTTATTGGAGAGTTCAGCATATGCTCCATAGCAGACCTTTCTTCAAACACCATGAGCTTCATTTCCAGTGCTCAGTTTGAAAAACTGTCTATAAATGCATTGTCAATAGTGTTGGCAGCTGTTGTGCTGTGAGGTGAATCAGTTGGGCTTGAAAACAAATTGACTGAAGTATATCTGGAGGTAAGCTTTAGAACATCCAGGCTGTCAAGTAAAGGTGGGAGAGAAAACTCAGATGTGTCTTCTTTTGTACTGTACTGAAAAGTACACTTACCTCCTTTGTTCCAGAGACCCTCAACACTGTGCCTTGATCTAGAGCTTTGGCTGTCAGGTCTACGTCATGATGACACAAGTACAATGAAGTGATGTCTTCTAAATGAGACTGATCCTGAACCTTCTTGTTTTCTTCCCTATCTTCCAAAAATTGATCTTTCCATTGTCTTTTTCCTGCGATAACAAATTGCTTCCCTTCTCACATGAACTTTTTAGCAAGTATTAAAAACCTACTTTTCCTACACAGTCTTGCTATCCCACAATCCTGAAATGAAAGAATCTGTGGGATGATGGAAAATGTGAAAAAATGCCTGTTCTTACCAGGACAGGTATATGGTTTACTGTGATGCTTATGTTGAGGCAGCCAGCAGTCTGTTGTTTAACTCCAGTGGTGGTTAACTTCTCTAAGCTCAACCACACAGTCCACGGTGATTTTGAGATAAAGTTTTGGTTATGCAAAGTCAGCCGCTGTCTTTATTGGAATTTAAGAGGAAGATGAAGTGAGAAACTACTCTTCATGTGAATGTTATGTCATTACATCACCTTAACCAATGATGACCTTAAAGAAGAAGGAAAAAAGCCACTAAACAAATAAATTCTTAAGTTTTTGGCAGCAGAACTTGCCTTGCAAATGTAAACATTTGGCAAGTTTTTACATTTTTATCAACAAAACCAAATTGAAAACTGAGAAGAAGAATCAAAATCAAAGTTAAGGATACTGAGTTATACTGACTCAAACACACACTAGCAAAAGTCAGAAAGGTTTACATGTCTCAGCAGAAAAGAAGGCGGGAGATAAGATCTACCTCCCTAAAAAGCAGCACATTTTTTTTCTTTTTTTTAAGGTTGACAAAGGGATATTAATTCGAAGAGAACAGGAAATGAGCAGAAATTAAACTATATAGTCCTTATTGTAGCTAGTGTTTTTCTGTTAAAGTATATAGGCAGATGATAGATATATCATTTTGTTTGTGTATTTATGTGCGTATGTATATACATGCATAGGGACATGTAAGTGCTCCAAGTTTCCAGCCTGTGTCAGCGTCTCCAGGTGCATGTAAGCCATCTGAACCCTACAGCCTTTAATTGCACAACACAGACATATTACCAAATGTTACCACACCAAGGTTGTTTACATTATTTCATAATAAAAAGAAATACTATTACAGAACATTTTTACCCTTAAGGGAAAATTACTAATTATTGAAAGCATTGTCTGTGTATGTTTTTATGTGTGGTGTATAGAGGTATATGAACTTCATTATGAAAAATGTAGGGGTGGATTAAAGCAGGATCCATGGGATACAGCCCTAAGGTCAGAGGAGTTTCAACAGACAAGAATGTCAGGAGCTAAGCAGAAAATACCAGCATGGTTGATTATAATGAGCTTATTGGGGTGATGTGGGCCACTTAACTTGAGGGGAAAGTAGCTCTTTTATAGGGTAAGCAGCTGTTTGAAAGGGAGTCATGGGCCTGGTCAGAGGACAGTTCATATCCAGATGACAGCTTTTGTAGACAGCAGATTTTTGGGTGTCTGAGCAGAGTGTAGACACTGGTATTAAACTTCTGCATTCTCTAGACAGCAAGTGGATTACCATCTTCTGAGAAAAATTATTCAGCTATCTGTCTCCTCTTTTCAAATACATTTTTGTTTCTTTGTGTGATATAATAGTACAATAGCTGGCCTGCTGTCTACACTCTTCTGCATTTGAGGTTTTTTCAGTGTGTTTTTCATGATGGGTAGGAAAAAGACCTGGATTCTTGTTCCTGCTCATTTGCTTCTGTACTTCACTAGTCACCAAAACGGAGATCTCCAAACTATCAAGTAGGTGCTCTAGTTTCCTGCCTGTGGAGGCTCACTTTCCTCTCTGTGCAGTCATACATGCCCCATATCTACATCAGTATTCGCTGGTCAGTATGCAATTCCAGTTGTTTTGAATATTCACCTCCTTAGTCTGAGGCACCCAGGTTATTTTCCTGTGAAATGGAGAATTAAATCTTTCAAGAGGTGATGACTTCTTCTTGTCCCACATCCAGGGTATAATGTGTATCAGCTCCAGCTATACTCAGAAAGAAAGTGGTGGGTATTTGTTTTTGTGTCAGCCTGACCCAATGAGTGGAGTAGATGTGCACTGGCACACATGTGTTAGACTTAGCCTCTTTAAGGGTAGACAGAAGAAACATCAGGTTTCCATGCCTGAATGAGGTGTCTAATCAGATAGACCAAGAAAGTTTTATGTTATTCTGGAATGTAGGATTAACACAATCCTGTTAAGGGTTCTGATGCATTTGTAGATGCCTTCAGATGCATTCAGGGCTGAGTGTTTTGCTTATTCTGAGAATTATCATGTAGGTGCATACTTCTTTTTTTGACTCTGAGAGTCAGAACTTGCTTGAGTATGGGATTTGCAAAATACTGATTTTAATGCATACTTAGGCCTAATTCTTTTATACACGAGGGCTTATTTCTTAGTTTCCTAATGATTATGAAATATGAGATACAAAAGTCTGTCTGCATAGTACATGGAGCTGTACTAGAAGACAAGTGGAGTCTGGTGTAACAGTGGGAGACATAGCGTATTGTTGCAATGGGCCATCAAGACTTTTAAGTTAGAACATGCATCTGGTGTGAAATCTAATTTTTCAGATTGCATTTTAGAGCTTTTTATTCACACTTCCAGAACTCCAAATTAATTAGTGAACTGGGGAAAAAAAAAAAAAAAAACCCAAACCAACTCCCTACAAACAGTACCTGGAACCAGAGCATGTTCTGTCTTTCTCATGGACCACCAGCAGGATGGAATGTTCTCAAAGGGCAAAGCAGGCTCTGGGTTTTGGATGAGGGAAGGCTATCCACAATCTTTCTTGTAGTTCCACTCTCCTAATTTCTCACTTGCTGAGCTGGAATGAGGGTATTAGCTTGGTGGAGCAGAAAATTCAGTCTTAGTGAGAGGTATTCCCTTCCCAGGAAAGGAAATTCCTTCTTGGGCAGATGTAGTAAGGGGGCTTGGGAGCAAATGCGTGCTCTGCTGCTATCTTACTTCTCCAAATGAACTACATTTGTTGAGAAAGGTGTCTTTATGGTACGTAGACATGTCCCAGAGTTCCGCAAGTGACACTTGCAGTCAGGATACACACAACATGGCTCTGTACCTGCTTTTGTGTTACATATATGAAAAATGCTAGTACTTCACCCCAGAGGGATGACAGGACATAATCCCTGTGTGTCACTTTGAGGCTTTCTAATGCAAAGAAAAGCAGTAAATACTACTTTGGCAGGGCAGTGCTGGGAAATACTCCATGCTTGTGCTCATTCACCTGTTTCCACATAGTATAGCTTTCTTTTGAAATACATCAGAAGATACGTCATTACAGAAGTGCACAACTGAAATTTCTCCATTATTTTGCAGATTTAAATTGTGTGGCAGCTAATACCATCCAAATATTTCCCATGTCTCTGTTCCTTCTCTTGTAACCTTTGCTAGCTTGGGAGTCCCCACACTCCCTTCTTTTTCTTGCAGTCCCTTCTAGGCACTTCTGTATCTCAGCTACCTATAAGACAATATATGGCTTTCCACTCAGAAGACAATGGCTTCCAGTGATCTGACCATGCAGGCAAAACGTATTTTTATCTGGCAGTGGTGAATCAAAATAGTAACTTGGTATATCATGCTTGACCTCTTTGTTTTTCAGGCCTGGTATACTGTATCTTTCTTTCTTCCACTAAACAAAAGCATACCTCTGCAGGCAGGAAAGAAGGTGGGGTTGGTCAGGTTACTTAGGACTGCTAATAGAGACATCTTTAAAATAACTTGCTTGCAATTACAGCTGACAATCAACTTGACTTAATTTGTGAGTGATTGGAGGAAGTTAGTGATGCAGCAGCTGAGAGAGGTCTTACTTTTACAGTACATATTATATGCCAGCACATTCCCCTTCATTTCTGTTTTTCTGTGTACATTTCTCTTACCATATTCTTTGAACTGACTTGTACAGCTGCACTTGTCAATTATTTCAGTAGTCAAATAGGATGACACCTTCTGCTACCATATATTTATATTATCAGAGTTTTCATCCTTGAAAATGAGAATTAAAATTGTCATGTAGTTGCATATACTGGCTATCTGCACAGGCAATGCATATCACAGAATCACAGAACAACCAGGTTGGAAGGGACCCATCGGATCTTCTAGTCCAACCATATATGCCTGTGTCTATTTAATAAGTATGTAAAATAAAAAAATTGCACAGATTGTTGCATTCCTTTTGCTCTCTGAGTCATTTTATGTTGGCTTTATAATGAACTCACAGCTGAAGTTCAAGCCAAAGATTACAAAATGGGTCAAATTGTTCATGTACCTGTTTGTAGCTGTGTACCACTAGATTTCTATTACTACTTTAGGCTAGCACAGCAAAAAGTAGGCCCAGCTGTGCTTGTGTTGTGTGCTAAAATTAACAAACGCTCCTTATTGGAGGCAAAGCAAAGCAAACACTGCTTCATAGAAGCAGTAGTAACCCACAGGTTGGTCCTCTCTTGTATTTGGTGCACCAATCAGCATGCAACCTTTCCCCACCAGGAGCAACTCCAGATGGCATAGCATTGCTTGATCTGTTAGCAACACACTGAAGAAGAGTATCCTGTGCAGAACACTGGAGCCTTATTTTATACCACTTCCCTATTAGATAAAGGGTCTGTTTAAACTACAGATATTGTGTGGGACACAGCATTGGCTACCTTTAGCAGGTATTGGTAGCTTTAATGTCCAGAATGGCATAATTAATATTAAAAATGCAGTACACCTTAAATTTAGCACTAGTATTTTCAAAGTAAATTTAGAGGAACTGGCATAAGTATTCTTTGGATGAGCAACAACTGTATGCATAGCTGAAGTGATAATTCCAGGAAGGCATGATGTGTAATTCTGTGAAAGAAACTTGAATGTACTAGATCTGTTTATGCATCTTTAATACGTATCTACTGAGTATAGACACTAATATGTCCTTTCCAACCTGATGATTCTGTGATTCTGTGATTCTATTATAGTCACATATTTACCAGTATACTTGCTCATCATACCCTCATACATGAAATGCACTTTAAATAACCTTTATGGAAAGAAAACAGCCTCTGTATCTTGCTTCTCAGCTATCTCCTCAGGACTAGGAACTGAATTTGGACGTCACGTATGACTTGTCTAGTATAATCACTGAGCCTAGCATATTCCATCAGTGCCAAAGCTGGTAATGCAGTAGTTGTTCTGGCTTTCTTGAGCAGCTCTACCAGTATTGCACAGCCCTGCCTCAGGTGCTGAAAGAATGATTTGGTTACCATCATTATATTCTTGGACTTGTCTGCTAGAGGATGCCCAGCAGTGTTGCTTTTTGGTCAGGTACTGATTTACCTAACCAGGCTGGATTAGAGCAGCAGCATATTTCATACAGTCAGCACACAGATTATTGGTCAAAAGTCACCAAGTTGCAGCTATCTGGGTTCTTTCAGTTAGACTGGTGTTTTGTAGGACTATGGTGTCTGTCTTCCGACTTCAGTCAACTAGTCAACATTTAGCAGTTGTAACTATGACATCAGTCCAGAAGTTAAGGCCTCAACAAAACCCCAGTGTGTAGTCTGGCAGCTGGACTGTAATCTTCAGAAAAATCATGCTTTTGTCCTCTAAATATGTAATACAAAATTTTGAAGTCATGCTTGGTTTCTCTTCTCAGTCATCATTTCCTCTTTGCACTCATGTATTCTTGCAGAGAATAAAGCTGTACTCTTGTTCTTTATCCTCCTGCTTGCAAGGAAGGAGGATCAGGAAGTTGTGGAGAACTGTTAAAGAATACAGAAAAAAAAAAACCTCCCTACCTTCACCGTGAATCAGTAGTGTAACTGATTTGTCATGTATTCATAGATTCTTGCCTGTTCTTTAAAATAGAAGCTGGGTGTGGTGGTAATACTTTCTGAAAGTAGTAGAGTCTGTACTTCCTAAAAATAAAGTTAATTTGTCAGTGTAAGCGCTATGCAATACCAGCATGTAATATTCTCCCTCTCCAGTGAAATTCAGAACTCTTTGGTCAGGATAAGACCATGAAACTCAAGTAGATATTCTTGCCAACTTTCAGTAAAATGAATTCTTGTAAAACTGAGTTTTGCCCTGTTTGACGGATTGTTTTTTCTTTGTCCTCTGTCATGTTGTTTGAAGGGAAGTAAACTGAGGGGGGTTTTTTGGTTTTTTTTTTTTGTTTTTTGGGGTTTTTTTATGTGTGGAGCTCTGTTGAATGACAGAAGTTGAATGGAAGTCCAAATATACTAAAATATTATTAAATGTACATGCACAATATACTGGCTTGTATTAGTGATTAAAAACAGTACCTTCTTTAAAAAGACTGACAAGGAAAATGTAGCATTATGTGAATACTTACACATGGTTTGACTTCATATGACTTGACTAACCATGGAAATAAAGTTAACTACTCATTTAAAAATCAGTAGAGTTGAGACTTTCTTCTGCTTTATTTTATTCTTCAGAATAGAGAAAAAGCATCTTGAGATCTTGACATCGATTTATGTGACTTCTGATGGGACAGAGCTGATAGAGTTAAGAATAAAAGATAACTCTTAAATTTGTGTCACATGGTTCCTTTCAGCTTCCTAAGTAACCTTCTCAAACATAGTATTGTTCATACCAGTGAAACTGTACTTATCTACCGTTATGCACACAGATTTTATTTTTTCAACTGGCAAGTTTATACCATTTCTGGTGTGTGTGGCACAGTGCAGCACCAGTGACCCAGGCAAAGCTTTGTGTAGTGGTGCAAGATGGTACCTGCAGCAACCTGCCTCTAAAGCAAGCTACAGCAGTCAGTACTACAAACTGTCCTTCATCAGTTTTCCCAGAATGGAACATTTTGCTGTGTTGTTGTTGATATTTCTGTTTCATCAGTGTTTTACCAATAGGTCTTTGGCAAAGATTTCGGTGCTGCTGCTGTCTAGCGTGATATTCTTCCCCCTAACTCAACTGTGTCTCTTGCACTGAGGAGAGAACCATGGAGCAGCTGACTGTGCTACCTGATGTCTTTTGAAATCAAACCTAAGGCTAGTTTTCAGTTTTGAAAGACTCTTCACCCTAATACCAGAAGCTTCTTAAAACAGTGGAGACTGTTGCTTGGAGGCCATGAGTATAGCTCTTCTTAATGACTTTAATGTTAACTAGGATTAACTTGAAGGTGATGGGACTGCTGATTCTGTCTTGGACTACCTGCCAGGCCAGAACTGTGCTGGAATAATGTCCATCTCTGTGTTTGTCGCAGTACTGCAGCTAGCCTGTTGGGTTACTAGCATGCTTCAAACCTTTACTTCAAAGTTGATACACTGGCAAAAGTTTAAACCTGTGTCTCCATCCATAAAGTCTCTGAAAATGAGTGCTGCTTTGATTGCTGTTGTGATAGAGAGAAAGAATTTGTTTTATATCACTATTTTATTCAAATAGAAAATGTTGGTTTACTACAGGAGAGAGAATGGTATTTTTCACAGAACTGTCAAGCTGTGGCTTGTGGAATTAAAGTCTAGGCTTTTATTTCCTCTAAATACCCTCTATGCTGTTTTCTGTGTGTCTATGATGCTGAGTAAGTATCAGGTAGTGGAACCAGGACTAGGACTCATATCAAATATATCCTAGAACCACAGAATGAGCTGAGTTGGAAGGGACCCACAAAGATCATTGAGTCCAACTCCTATCCCTGCACAGGGCAACCCCAAAATTTACACCATGAGTCTGAGATCATTGTCCAAATGCCTCTTGAATACTGTTAGGCTTGGTGCCATGACTGCTTCCCTCGGGAGCCTGTTCCTGTGTTCCAGCACTCTCTGAGTGAAGAACCTTTTCCTGATATCCAACCTAAACCTTCCCTGATGCATCTTCCTGCTATTCCCTTGGGTCCTATCATTGGTCTGCACAGAGAAGAGTTAAGCGCCTGTTCCTCCTCATTCCCTTGTGAGGAAGCAGTTATCTGCTGTGAGGTCCCCCTTGAGTCTCCTCCAGGCTGAAGAGACCAAGTGACTTCAGCTGCTCCTCATACGACTTCCCCTCTAGACCCTTGCCAGATTTGTGGCCCTCCTCTGGACACTCTGCAGTAGCTTGATATTCTTTTATTCTGCAGCACTCAAAACCACACAAAATACTCAAGGTGGGGCTGCACCAGTGTGGAGCAGAGCGGGACAATCACCTCCTTTGAGTGACTAGCAGTGCTGTGCTTGATGCACCCCAGGACACAGTTGGCCCTCTTGGCTGCCAGGGCACACACACTGCTCATATCCAACTTGCTGTCAACCAGAACCCCCAGATCCCTTTCCACAGGGCTGCTCTCCAGCCTCTCGCTTCCTGGCTTCTGTATGTATATCCTGGGTTGTTCTGTCACTGGTGCAAAACACGACACTTGCCCTTGTTAAACTTCATGTGGTTGGCAATTGCCCAGCTCTTCAATTTGTCTAGATCCCTCTGCGAGGCCTCTTTGCCCCCAGGAGCGTCAAGGGGTTCCCCCTAGTTACATGTCATCAGCAAACTTGGTTAGTTAACCTTCAAGTTCTGCATACAGGTCATTTATGAAGGTATTAAGGAGTACTGGTCCTGAGGTGGATCTCTCTGGAACCCTGCTAGTGACTGGTTGCCAGCCCACTGTAACCCCATTCGGTATGACCCTTCAAGCCTAATCCATCAGACAGTTGCTAACCCACTGTATTATGTGTTTATCCAGCTGTTTGAAATATAAGGCTAGGATGCCATCAGGGGCCTACTGTGCAGTCACAAAGCTGTAGTGAACGTGCCAGAATCCTGAGACAGAATTGCAGCTTCTAACTCGAAAGTCCAGGTTTTTCTTTTTACAGATGGTGTGTACTATTCTAGTGCCTATCTGGTGTCATCTGTAAAATGATCCCAACTTTCAAATTTCTTGTTGGCCTTCCTCAGGTTCCTTATGAGCCATCCCTCTGGCTCACTCCACTGTTCCCCTCTTTTCTGTCCTTTACCAGTGCAGTTTTCTCTGCTGTTCTGCTCCACCCCATCATGGCCAGGGTTCTCCTGGCTGCCATGGCATTGCCACTGTGCTTCATGCCAGAGATGTAGTCAGGGAGAGTGATCCACTGAAGTCTGCTGCCTTAATTCTTGCTGAGAGCGACTTCAGCCAGTGAGCAGTCTCTTGGACTCTTTTATAGGATCCCATTGCTGCTTGATGCTGCTTGTGTGCTGTGTGGCTGTGCGCTGTGAATGAGAGAGAGAGAGAGCAGGATCCTGTGAGAGTAGGTTAGCTGACTCACCTAATTTTTTTCCTGATATTATCTCATCAGCGGTAGATTTGAATAATTCACCAAAGTAATGGCACTCACTACAATTAAAAGAAGGATTATTTGCAAACGCTTTCTTAAATCACCATGGATCACATTTCTGAGAATACATTAGAAGGTTCATTTATTGTTACAGCTTCCTTAATTCTGGGCTTAGTTGATCTAAATTTTGTGGCCTGTCTATTCAAAGGCAAGCTTTACCAGCTGCCAAGATTGGTGTGCCAACCTGTTGAAATGTTTTCCATATCCAAACTCAAACAGGTATTGCTGATGAGCTGATCAATGATCAGTCGTTCATGACCTCCTAAAAGGTTATGTGTGGGGTTCCCCATTTGCTCATGTCCCACCTCTAGGATGTGTTGCATGCTATCAGCTGCTGGTTCTGGAAGATAAGAAAATACCCCTGGATCTTAGCAAGAGAGATGGATTTTTTGTGCATGACTGAAGAAACCAACTCCTGTGATATCATCTGCCAACAATTAATGTCATGTAGTTGTTTAGAAGAAAGTCCACAAGATTTTTTAAAAATACTAAATTTATTTTCAAATAGCATTGTAATAGTTATCTCCCTGTTGAATTTAAATAGTACAGTTGATAATTTTCTTTTTAGCCTGTCCTTGCTAAGCACCTGGAGGGTAGTATATTGGTGAGGATTAACTAAATTCCCTTCAAAACACAGCTGTTGATCCCTGTTTTCAGGGTTATTTTGTCTGAAGTGATTTCCACTTCTTTGATGTTTTCTATTTTGATTCTTAAATACTGTGATAAATGTTAGGGTCTGTTAAGTTTCAACTTTCTATTTTTATCCGTTGGTAAATACTACACCAGATGTGGGTGTGAAGGACCTTGAGAAGCTGAGGGAGTTCTGCTTTTATTCAACAATTTTAACTTTCATAACTGAGAATTTCAGCTTATTTTTTAGTGTTGTGTATGTGCTGTTATGTTTTTTATAAGAGCAGAGGAAAAAAAAGGCTTACGCAACTTAGTTTGCATAAGTGTGGTGAGTCATTCACATTTCTTTTTTGCGTGTGTCTCTGTGTATGTTGTATTGCTTTATATAACCTTCCTTTGAAAAAGCACTACTGTGAATGCTAAGAATATATTTTTCCTGTAAAATAGAAAAGAAATCTGCCTGTTAGGCAGGTTGCTGCTTCTTCATGATGCCTGTTCATAGATGCTGTTCTCCAGGAAGGCATTTTGGTGATAAGGCTCTGGTTCTTCAGTAGCAAAGTTTATGCTGATACATGGAGGGTCAAGGGGAACTCCAGGTAGCTCTATCTTTCCCTTTTGTGGGCAGAACTGTGCATAACTCCATGTGATAATGCTGTTTACATGTATATTTATATAAAGGTTTCAGATATGCATAGTCCTTTCAGCATAGTGTAGTTACTGCTTTATCACATGGCTTCCTACCATCTAGGGAAGAGTGAAGCTTTTAGAGTGGAATATACCTCTGTGCATTACTAGAAGTTAGGGATGCTTCACATAGCTATCAAACGCAAGTGGCAAGCAGCCTCTATCAGGCACATTTAAAAAGAAATCTCAAAGGCCTCATCTTTTTTGATGCTACTTTGTAACTCTGTGTGATCACATATACTGTGAATGTCCAGGTGCTTGGAGTTCATGATTTTGAATGGAATTACAGGTCTCAAGTGTCAGGACAGTTAAAGTGCTAGAACCGCTGTTTTGGTTTACATTTGTATGTTTCAGATGTGTTTACCTTGACATCTAATGGTTGATTCTATGTAACTGTGGCAGGGAATTCACTATTATATTTCCCATACAAAGGGAGTATAGGTCATAGTGCAAAGATTGTGCACAGGTCTTCTTGACCCCAGTTGGCTCTTTTGAGGCTTAGCACTTCATTTCTCTGCTGTATTATCATGCTTTCTGATCTGATGTACATCATCTCTGGCCACAAATTCCTCCCGGCATGAAAATTTCCCCACAATAGTTTCATACAAGTTACTTTTGTCCACACTTGGAAATCTTTCCACTCTGTTCTGGTGTTTTACCAAGTCAGATTCAGAGCCTCTTTCTTTCTATAACCCAAGTTTTATTTCCATTAAAGTACTTCAGTTCTAATTTTATTTCAGTGGCATCATGTGTTTTGTGCAAGTGGCATTGTCCATCCTTTTCGTTGATCATTCTTATGGCAGTATTTTGATGACTTCAGTAGTCACTGAAATAAGGATACTGTGTTTTCTGTGTGATCCAGAACTGATGTTTGCAGTTGCAAGTTAAGTTGCTGTTCATCTGTGCCCTAATTAGCAGTATCTGTGGTCTGCAGAAGTACCACAAAACATTCAGGTACCGTTTTTAATTGTCTGTGGTAGTGTACTCAAACAGACATTAGACATTAGAGTAAGACTTTAGTTCGTCATTAAGAGACTAGATTCATATAAGGAATTGTAGTAACTTTATATCTTCAAAATATAAGAAGTTTTTATAAATTGCTATTCAGATGAGTAGCTCTACTGGTTTAGGCTTTAAATGCAATTAATGTACTCAGAGACAAAAATACTGAGTAGGAGTCACATAGGTGTAACTTTTCCCTCCAGCAACAAGGCATCTCCTTCACTCAGCAGGTAATAATTCCTGTGACATCTGGAGATAAGAAAGATCTCAGAACTTGTGGAATTCTGCATGAATAGCAAAAATTTCCTACTCACACACACAAAAACTACAATTGAGAGTAACTCTTCATATCTTCTCCCCTTTAAAAGGTGTTTTCCCTTTGCACAACTTGTGGACAATAGCTGCAAAGTAGTTATTGTCACCACTGTCTGTTTGTGTCTAATGGCCTCTTGTATGAGAGGGTGAACAACTAAGTTGACTACACCTTCGTATTAATAATAATGTCAAACATGGGTAAGATATGGGAGCTCCTTAGCAATAAAATCACACAGCAATTTTTTTAACATTCATTTTTGTGCTTAAGATATGATTAATTAAATTTGTTATTCCTCAAGATAGCCCTCAAAGCCCTCTGTTTCTGTCTGTAATGACGTTATCCTTGTGTCCATTTCTCTGCCAATGCTGCAGAAGTAAATAATACAAGCCATCCACATCAATGTACCACATACTGTGTTTCAGGGGTTAAAAACTTCTCACTAGAAGGGGAGTGTCTGCTTGCATAAAAGAATGGCCCCGTAATGGTAAACTTGTATGCACTCCAGACACAAAGATAAGAGTCTTAGAGAAATGGGATGGAGAACACAAGAGATCATGTGCCTTATTCAGGGGAATATCCCCTCTTTTCTTAAAAGTCATTGAAGCTTGAGTTGAAATGAATGTTTATCTTCCTACTATTGTCATTTCACAGGGTCTTTTCGCATAGTTTAGCGCAGAATCAAATATTTTACTACTTAACAGAAAGAAAGAAGTAATCAACAGGCAGGGCATTAACGGAAAGAAGCTTCACAAGAGTCAAGCTTCACAAGAGTCAAATTAATCTTTCTCTGTTTTCCTGTTGCATCCTTATCTGACTGCTTGAGCACTGCTCACTAGGGCTAAATTTGTAGCAACTGGGTTTTAGAAATTTCATAGGAGATCAGCACAAAACAAGTTGACTTTCTATAACCATGACGCAGTAGGAATAATTACACTTTAAGTGACCCTTATGAAACATTTCCAGCTGCCTGAAGTAGAAATCTGGGTCACTACTCCACTGAGCAATAATATAAGACATCAGAATACTGCTGTATTCCAGATAAAGTAGACAGTCCTCTTCCTACTGAAGTCAAAGGACTGATCGTGCTCATGGCCACAAGTTTGTTCTGAACCTATGTGAATTCCTTCAGTGATATAATTTTTATGCATAAATGAGAAAGCTTGTTAAGCTTTACATTTCAATATATTTTCTTACTGACTGACTTGCCTTTGCCTCCGGTTCATTTAAATGGATTTTTTAAAAAGACTGGCAGTAAAATGAACTCCATCTATTTCAGATATCAGTGAGCTAAAATTTACATGAAACATGCTATATCCTTCACCTTAACCAAGTAGCCTCAGCAAGTCACTGTTACTGTTACTAAAAGCATATGGCCAACAAATTAGCTCAGTAGCAGAATAGATGGCATGGATATCAGCTTATTTCTAATGCTTATTTATAAAGCTGCTTCTGAAAAATTGTAGTGTGCCATGGAGAATATCCTATAAAGGGGAATCAAGGAGAAGTGCATTGTTTTACATGGGCCATATTCTCTGGGTGGATCTTTGGCACTAATTTAGGGTGGGATATAAAAGCTACCCCATGTCAAGCTCCTGCAGAGGTATCAGTTTACATTAATAACATATCCAGAAGCAACTATTCAACATTACCAGCCTTGGTCTGGGTCACAGAACAGGCTTAAAATAATGCATATGAGAAACCATTTTTAGAGAATTTTGAAGGATGGGAGGGGAAAAATCAAGCTTCAGCAGCCTATTATTGGAGACTTTTACTTGAACCATTTTTTATTTGTGATCCAAATACTGCAGTAATTAAGCTGCAAAATTAAGGGAATGTGCTTTGCTTTTAGTGGAAATTAACATTGGTTTTCTCCAGGCATTCAATCACTTAACTCAGTTGTCTTTTTATATTATTCAAATGTGATACACATTAGTCAAACATAAGTGGTTGAAGAATCATGTTGCAGAATGCCTCTTGAGAGAGAAGTATGTTATAAACATTTCTACTAATGGAATATTTATGTTAATGTAAATTAACTCTGTAAGGGTGGCAGTTCCTTTGAAAGGTGAACATCAAGTTCCTGCTGCACAGTGGATACTTTTATTATTTCTTTACTTGTACAGCACAAAGAATAGGGTACAGACATCAGCTGTAGCCAGCAAGGATTTTTCAAATGCAGTTTGGTGACCTTCAAGAATCAAGGCCTGTCACACACTGAAAATATAATGAAGATTTGTGTGACACTGAAGACCGGAAGAAAATTTTGCAGAATTAATCGCAAGAACTGTGATCTGATAATGCAAAATGAGCTGAATCTGTAGGAGAGTAAAACAAAACAAAGAGCTGTAGCTAGCAATAATGGATTTAATTAGATTAATAGAGATAGTGATCATTTTGCAGTGGATGATCAGTTGCCAAGAATATTAGGGATAGAGACCTAAGCATGGCAAGAAAGACTACAGCTATTGTTGTCTCTGTTTCCTGTAATCCAAGCTATAGGCATTTGCTTAGAGCCTGAGTTCCGACAGATGTGGGAGTGACAAACCTAGGGGACTGGTAGCAGAATTTACGTGGAAAGCATTTTTGTAGTTATAGCTGAATTCACGAGTGCTTTCCACTCTTGTGGTGCTTTCCAGAGAATAGTCTAAACTGGAAAAAACTGCTCTGTAATCTCCTGCACATAACCTTCCTGCAGTCTCTGAAGCTTTGTATATGCATATGTTTATATACGTATATGTATATGCATATGTATATAGTACACCCTCGAATCTTGACATGAGGAGGAAGCTGGGCACAACAGCTTCAGCGATGGCAAAATGGAAGAGATGATTGCACTATCCTTGGGTATACATTGCAGCAGCCAACAAAGACATGTCTGCTGGAACAGTGTCCAGCCCTGCCTCTATGCTTTTGTCCATAATGGGAACAGAAGCTCTGGAGGTTAGGGAAGGGTAAAGTCTAGTGCGGTTTTGCCAAGGCTTTCTAAGCAGGTGGGGATTCACCTACCTACCTATTTTGAAGTTCCCTACCAAATGTAAGAACAACCTGCTAAAATACATTTGTATCTTTGGGGACTTCATTTTCTTGCTTATTTTTGCAGCATGTAAATTTGTTATCAAAATGATATGTATTACACAAAATGCTATTTTGATTGTGTTTCATTAATTGAGGAACACCAATTATAAGATCTAGTTCTTTCCTAAGAATTTGGTATGCCACATGGGATTGGATTACAAAAACAGTTCAGCTCCTATTTAGCCTTTTCAGTGAAGTGGTTAGATTTTTGACAGCACTCAGTCTGGTGTTCTTTTTCAGGAATGGGAGCTGATGAGCACGTTTTGTACTTAAAATATTTGTGTGTCTTCCCCTAGTCCCATTTCCCATGAAGTTGTGATTCTTTTTGTTATTTCAGAGTTTGTTTTCTTGCTCAATAAAACAAAACTAAATAATTTTGTGAGAGTTCCACTGCATTTCTGTGCAGTGGGATTTTCATACTTTTGTGATTATTTTTTCATATTCTTGCAGTTATCATGATATGTAAAACCCAAGTGTTCTTAAATATGTGCACAAATGACATCACAAATATCATGATGGGTTCTACAGATAATTCCAAGTACAAATACTAAATTTAAAATGTAAGTTGTTATTTGTATAGCAAATTAATATGAATGTCTGATGAGTCACTGTAAATCCACTAACACATGCTGAACTGGGATTTTTGCATATGTGAATCCATTTGCCTTAACTCATTGGTCTTTGGATAAATGTGATGGTATTACATGACATATCTTTTCAAGAACTAGGGATGACTTTCTTCCAATGGAAATTAGTACCATGGCCAACCCACCTTAAATGTTCCTCTCTTCCAGGTTATTCTTTTAACTAGGATTTTATATTTTGAAAAATCCTTCCATTTTCAGGTGTTGTGAAAGTTTGTAGGTTCTAATCTCTAATGGAAATATGTGAATACATCATATAGCCAGACTGGTATGCTGATGATGCTAAGACACCTCCAAATTATTATTGCTAGGGTCACATGCAAGCCTTTTTTCATTTCTAGGAACTTCTTATCTAGTTATCTCTGTTATTGTCTTTCCCCAAAACTGCATCTGACCTTAGCAGCTGTAATTCCAGTGTTTGTGGCATACACCATGTCTTTGGCATTGACCCTCTGCATATCCCCCAGCTTCTCCCTACGTGTTCACTAGATTTGTGAGCTACTTATTCCAGTGCGGCCTAAAGACCTGCTTTCTCTACTGTGCCAAAAAGGCACTCATCTGCATTAAATGTCCCCATTAAGACGAGCCAGCTTCAGTCATTATTTCTTTTGTTCCACTTTCCTTCCTCTTGTCAGCTGTGTCTGATGAAAGTCGGACTTTCACCACATTACCTTTGTCCTCCTTCTGTTTGTCAAGTCAACTTCTGTAGTCTGGATGTGTTCCTGGACAAGCAGCAACTGTTTTGCTTCCCACTGTAGCATGTCTGGCATGTACTGGAGTGTTATTTCAGTGTATTAAGAAGTTTATTGTGATGTAAGTAGTGATTAATAGTTGCAACAATTCATGAACTGTTCTTGGTCTATGCCAAGTGTCTTAGTGGCTTCTATTTCACTTGCAAATCACTGCCTAGAAAATAAGCATGGACAACCTGCAAATCAAAGTGGAGATAAGCAACGAGCTATGATTTCTACTTTTCACTAAATTCTCTTTAAGTATTACCTTATCTTCCTATGCTATCTTCACTCCCTCCATCTTTTCACATACTCAAGGTCTGATTCTGAGCTTAGTAGGTCAGGGATTCATTATGCTGATGTCTGTTGATACACCACTTTGAACAGCAAGCCATATCTTACCTCCTACCAGAGTTCCTGAACGCAATGTTAATGCTTTGCTGTTCAGGAGACAGTAACAGCAAAAGTAGCATAAGATGGAGAGGTATGGAGGCATTACTCTGATCTTTGTTTTCCAAAAGTGGTCTCTTGTGTGATGGATAGAAAAGGGTGGGTAGAGGATGTGGGTGGGATGTGGGTCTTCAGTTCCACCTAACCTCAGCTGAGCTCTGCCTGTTTTGCTGCCATTCAAAGGGTTTCATTACTCAGGACAGGCTGTCTGGCCCCTTTCACAAACACTCAGATCAGTTTCAGCACATGAAAAAAGAAAAGGTCTAGTTGCATGGAGCTGGGGGAGAGGCAGCATTGCATAGTTTCAGCAGAAAACTAACCTTTCCTTCTACTGTTCTGCTCTTCCCCCTCCTCCCATTGAGCCCTGCAGAGAGAGATTAGCAATCAAACTGTAAATCCCCCAAGTACAGAAAGTAGTAAACCTCCCATCCCCTCCCCAACAGGACATGTATGCTGACAACAGCCTCATTCAATCTGACACCTGTTTCACTTTAGAACAGACCACTATAAATAGAGTCAATGTAACCCTAGGTGGCATTGCAAAATATTATGGAAAATGTGGCTTACAACCCTATGAAGAAGGGGGAGTAGGCAGAGTGGGGGTGGGCAAAAAGACACTATCTACCATAAAAACCTGGCAGCTTCATGCAAGGGCTGTTGCTTTTAATTTAAATGCTCATTTCTTATTCTATTTTCAGATCCTCTCTGGGATTTTAGGAATGTTGAGACGTGCTTGTTATAAAGCCCTAAGTACAAAATGGTCACGGATGGCTGGAATGAGGCATGTTCTAATGGAAACAAATCACTTGTCAGTAAGCAGCCTTCAAACTTTTGAACAAAAGCTCAAAAAGGTCAGGGTAAAGACATGTTTGTTGACTTAAAATGGCTGGATGCAGGTCACCAAAAAGGCATAAGCTTCAATACTGTTAAAGTAACTTTAGTTCTATGGAAAATTGGGGGTTTAAAATGAGGTTAAGTACTTTGATGGCAACCACAAATAGACTCAGCAACTTAAACAGAAATCTTACACATGTACAAACTGAAGTGTGCATATTATCATAATGTAAAGCATGTACACCATTGTAAAACAGCCAGAGAATGGAGCTCAGCTGTGGGAACTACATTTAGGGGTATAGACATGAATGTTTGTGAGGAAGACTGCTGTATGTACTGAAATTTAGAAGAGTGACCATTATTCCTGCAGTGTAAAAGTAGGTGTTTGTGATTAATGGGTATTTTAGTTGTTTAAAATAATGCACCTTAGTTTTATAGTTATTTGAAGATAAATCCAAATCCTGAGTCTGTTTATTCACCTTTCTGTAAGTTTTAACTCTAAATTAAATTTTACAGTATTGTTGTTAAATATTTTTTATTTGCTTTCAAGACCCATAATGAGGTTCATGACCCTTCGATCAACTATCATGATGTATCAGCCCTTCTTTTTCCTGTGTAATATATTATGTTGCTCTGTGAAATTAATAATATTGCTCTATATGAAGTTGCATTGAGAGGATGAATTATTATCTTTATGGTACATCATACTGAATCTCCTAATTCTACTGCAGTTTGGTTTCATAAGAAAACAAAGCTTATGCAATCTTTCTTTGTCATCAATCTGTCTGTCTGCTAGTCCCCTTCACAAGCAGCTTCTGAGCTTGTTCAGTCTGCAACTGGATTTGAACAGGGATTACAGATAATTACATTTTGACTAGATTTGTGAAAACTTCTTTCTGTCTAGAGGAAGACAGGCAGAGGCAATATCTCTCCAGAGTGAAAGGCAGGTAAAGCATTACTGTTAGCTAAACAGTCAGTACGGGGATCCTTAGCACAGCATGTACCGTTTTGTGCATATAAAACATGCATGCATCAGAGATACAGCAGGGACTGAAGAGACAGGTTTGGGCTGTGGTGACTGGGGAAAGAAAGCAGATGGGACAAAGACTTGACCTCTATATGTCACCAGGTTTCATTTTAATCTTTACAAAATAATTTCTTTTTCATAAGGAAAACAGCAGCAAAAGAAAAAGAAATAACTATGTGGTAAAATGATGTGTGAGCTTCAAAGCCTAGAGTAGGCTTTTGGTGTTTCTGAGGCTTATTCTGCTAAGTAAACATTATTCTGCTTTCAAAGGCAAGAAACTGAGACACTTTCTTCATAGAAATTTGACTTGCTCAGAGGCATTGTGACTCATCAGCAACCAGGTACAGTGTACAGACATGGTTAGGTATCTTAAAACCATAGAATCATAGAATCATTTGAGTTGGAAAAGACCCTTTAGAATATTGAGTACAACTGTCAGCCTCGTGCTGCCAAATCCACCTCTAAACCATGCCCCTAAGCATCACATCTACACGTCCTTCAAATGCCTTCTGGAATGGTGACTCCACCACTTCCCTGATCATACTGTCCCAATGCTTGACAACCCTTTTTGTGAAGAAATTTTGCCTAATAGCCGATCTAAACCTCTGCTGGAGTAACTGGAGGCCATTTCTGATTGCCGTATTCTATGTTACTTGGGAGAAGAGACCAACACCTGCTTCACTACAAACTCCTTTCAGATAGTTGTATAGAATGATAAGGTCTCCCCTCAGCCTCCTCCTTTCCAGGCCAAACAACCCTAGTTCCCTCAGCTGCACCTCATACATAAAACCTGTGCTCCAGACCCTCTACCAGCTTCGTTGCTCTACTCTGAACACAGTCCAGTACCTCAGTCTTTCTTGTAGTGAGGGGCCCAAAAATTAACACAGTATTTGAGGTATGGCCTCACCAGTGCCAAGTAGAGGGAAACAGACTTCCTTCTGAATGTAGCTAGCAGCTCACTCATCTTCTTTCTGTGTAAACCTTCACCCCCATGTGTCCTAGCTGTCCAAATTATTCCCCTTCCCCAAAGCCCTGGAGCTCAGTAGTGCTCTCCAATCTGCATTTGGGTTGCTGTTTGGGTCACTGTTTCCATCCTTTAACTCTACATCTGCTAGTACTACTACAGGAGAGCACTGCCTGTTCAAGCCCAGAAATGTCTTGACATCCATAATGGTTCTTGCATGTTTTGCCATGACAAAGAAAACAGCTTCCAAATACCACTGGTTATTTTGGTTTTCTGCTAGAAATGAGGAGATGCTTTCTAAAGGAGGATTGCAATGCAGCCAGGTGACCTGCAGAGAGCTCCAGGTGGTGCAGGTAAGGGCGTTTGTGGTACATGAGTCAGCTTGTTTTAAGTTAACTTGTGTTTCTTTGTAGTATCCTGCCCTATTCGCCTGCCTTGCATTTGGCAGCTGATAGTCATTGCTGTTTCATACTGCTTTTCTTTTCTGACTTGTCCATCACCTAAAGGACACTTCAGGACTATGGGGAGGAGTAATCCTGGGAGTCACTCCATGTCTTCTATTTAGGTGCTGCTCTGCCTGGGAGGAAGCTCACCAGTGATATGGGCTTCTCAGTGCTGGTGCAGATGGGTTTGCAAACACCTTGTATTTGCATTAGGAATGGCATTGCTCTTACAGTACAGAGCGCTGCTTCAGTCCTGCTGCACCACTGAAGTGCTGTGTAGAGGCTATATGCTCCATTATAGACTAATCTGTGTGCTGAGGTCGGAGAGGGAGGAGATGAGGAGTCAGAATTGCTTCCAATACTGTGGTTAGCTAGTATTTTGGAGTACAGCGGCACTAGGAAAATGCTAAAGGTTTGCAGAGTGATTGTGTGGGCATACTCCTGCAAATTGCTGCTGCATCTTCCATTAAGACAAGCTGGTTTCTTTTTTTCCCAAATGAGTGTCAAATGTGGAAAGAACACTTTTAGAAAACTTAAGGCTTGATAGTACTTATAGTACTTTTATTTATGAGACAGGATTATGCCTCCTGCTCATATGATGTGAATGTAATGTGCTTGTATGCACAGAGTTTTTTATTTTTGTCACATGGCTGCCAAAAAAAAACATTGAAATATATAAGTTAAGCACGCCATTATAACACAATGGCACTTCATTACTGTTTAGGGCTGCTCAGATTTCCTTTTGAGCTTACCACCAGCAGGCAATAATGGAGCAATACAGTGGACAAGTTAAGAAGAACAGTGCAACCTCATGGCATTTCATTCTAAATGTCATACATGGTCAATACACCCTGGTGAGTTCCCCAGTGTATGGATTTAGCATTTTGCGTAACCGTCTCTTACAATGTTGAATTTATCATAAATATGGTATTATTAAATTGGCTGCTTCTGGATTTTTTTTCCAAATTACAGCAACTGGTCTTATGAATAATTTCTCTCTAATCAGCTGAGCTTCTTTCCTCTGTAACTCTTCTTCTAATCTTATTTTCATAACTTGCTACTTCTCTGACTTTCAATTAACACTTCATCTGTGTTCTTTACTTAGACACAGTAGGTGTAGCCTTTTAAAATTCCTCCCTAATGTGATTTTAGTGCCGTCTCTTCAGGGGCATGGTAATGACTAACCTCTGCTCCTGTAGCTCTGCTGCTGTATTGCATGACTTTTCAGAAGTTCTAGATTAATGCACGTCAGTTGATAATTTGGTGTAACACGGTGGTGTGATGCCTGGAAAAAAATCCATGTGTAATCTGAAAGATGTTATGGGAGTGTTGCGTAATTTGGGTAACATAATAGCTTATTAGCTAGAAGTCTGTATACAGAGTGAGGATGGGTAAACAAAACCCTCCTTAGTATCACTTTTTTAAAAAGTAGATTTATTTCTTAAGTAGTCTTCTCACAATGCAACATTGTCATAGCTCCCTGTAATGGTGCTTTGGAGTCCTGTCACTTACTAAAGCTCATCCTATATGTTGGCACAGCATAACCTCTGCTCTGAGTCTCCTTGCTAAATATGCCAAATGTAGTGCTGTCACAGAAAACCTTCCTGTACCATTTCCTCCATTCTGGCCCATTCTAGCCTGTATGCCATCCAGCAGCTGTCAACAGAATAAACAAATTAAGTAGAAAGAGTAAATCCCATAGTTTTCTCAGCAAGTGTTTTTTTTTAGAAAGCTGATGGAGGGAAACACAACAACTAATTTCTGTCTAGAGTCTAAGTTTTTTCCTGATGACAAGATTATTTTTTATTCTTTACCTCATTTTATAATTAGATATCATTATGAGATCATGATAGCAAGACCATAGGAGTTATCAGGGAGTGTCCTGGAACACTGAGTAGCTGGCATGGTAGAGAGGGTTGTTGTGAAATTGTTTTTAAAAATAATTCTGGAATCTTGCCCCTCTTTCTGCTTATATGCAGGTTCATATGCAACATATTGAATGTCTGCATCCTGAATTATGCCACTGTTGGGTCCTCCCAGCTGGTAATTGTTGACTACTGCAATCAAATTTCCATGTTAAAGCATTAAAAATAATTTAATGATAGCTATGTTTAGTGACATCATTTTAGCACCCATATGACTTCACTCTCCCTTGCAGTTTGAGCGAGTGTGTAGAAGAGCTGCGTTGTACCCATGTATATCCCTCCACTTCAGGCACAGTCACATTTTTAGAAAGAAGGAATTATACTACCACAGGCAACTGTGTCTTCCTCAGTTGTATAGTCTCTACTTTCACTACAGAGATGCTTGAGGTTTGTTTAGTCTTCATAAGAAAAAGTTACAAGTTTCCTAAAGGAAAGACTGTGGTAATTCTTTTTAATAACATTATTCCTTTCAGAGTGAAAAACATGAATTTGGAGACAGAAGCTTTTTCCTTATAATGGTGTGTTGCTTTTATTTTCACTTAAGTAATTCAGGACAATATTTATGGGTTTATTCTATTAATGAAGAATAGTGTTACAGAAATAATAATTGAAAGATATTAATCTTCCCATTAGATAGCTTTTGCACAGAGAACCTCTATTATTTAGAGATTACTATTTCTGGAAAACTTCCTATCACCTATCTTCCCTACCTAGCTGCTCTACTACTTTCACACAGCTGTGACTGGGTTTGCATGTTAGCAATTCTGTTTATAGTAAGATAAAATGCACCATAGTTACTGCCCAAAGTTTGCTCTTGGCTACATTGCTGGTAATTGAGGGTAAGTTGTCCAGTATTGCTGACAGAAGCAGAGCTGTGAATGGAACTTGTTTGCCTTTTTCTATCAAGCAGGGATTTATTTTTGTTCATTTAAGAATATGTTCTTTTCCATATGTAGTTAAATAATGTTTTTTGCGGTCAGCAGAAGAATGTTTCTTCCATCAAGTAAGCAAAGGTCTTGCTGCAAGTAATGGTGTCATCTCCTGGAGTGGATGGAAGGATACTCTGTAGGAAATGAATATTGAGTGTGTTGTCTCATGTATCTCTAACTAGCATGTAAAAAGAATGTCCCTCTGCTATGTGTTGTGTTTGTATTTCACAGGACAGGTAGTTTAGAGGATTCTTTTAGGGAGGTGGTTTATTCTCCTTCCCTGGAGGTGTTTAAGGCATGGGTGGATGAGGTACTGAGGGGCATGGTTTAGTGTTCGATAGGAACGGTTGGACTTGATGATCCAGTGGGTCTCTTCCAACCTGGTTGTTCTATGATTCTATGAAAAGTTTTCACCTGTCTTTACCATGGTAGAGTTGGGAGAACTATTTTTCCCCATTCCAGCTCCAGTTCAGATATAAAGCTGTCATATCTTAGCCTTCAAATCTGTGTAGCAAAGATGTCTCAATGTAGTCTACTCAGGGCCGTGCATGGATTTAGCCATACCTGGTGTCTCTCCTTTTGAAGTGTAGGTTGCAGAATGATGCTATAGGGAAACCTAGCTGTGCTGTCAGTTTCACCTGGAAAGGATGATTTTTTTTTTAATCTGATTACGTGGCAGGCATACTTCAAAACCTGCATGAGGCCTCCAGTGGGGAGTGATAAAACTGAGATATTAGCAATGGAAGAGGTGGTAAAGTAACCTGTGTAATTAATCATCTGATCCTCAGAACTGTGCTCTCTTTCTTCTGAGGGAGGTGCAGCCACCAGGCTGCTAGGAAGGGTGTGTGATCTGCCACAGCTGGCTTCTGGCTACTGTTCCCATCTGGTTGTAAAATTCATTCTAATTAATAATAAATTTAGTTAGAAACTAGCTAAATAAAACAGTCTGACATGGCTCGTCAGGCACAATATAGTGCTGGGAAGCCAAAAGATGCTTTTGCTCTCAGTTATCTCAGCCTTGTTTTGTAACAGCAGGCAAATTGCCCCCAACATCACTCAAAACAAATCCATTGTCAGTCCTGCTTATCAGATAGACAGATTGCTTTGGGAAGAAGCTGTACTTCAGGATGTGCCTTTATGGTATCCAGTCAGGCCTTGGTAAGGACGGAAACCTCAATCAGGATGGGAACCTCTAACGGTGTTTGAATATCTGTGCTGAATGTCATTGTTGCCGCACAAAATGCACTAGTGTAAGGAACTAGGTAAGAAACACTCAGAGAAGTAACTCTTTAAAATGTGGCAGAGTGTGTAAATGTGACTAAATGAAAGGACAGAGCTTTTGTAGGTACACCAGCCAAGCAAGCATTGTTTCATAGTTTTAGGTGGTCACCTGCTAACTTCCTCCATCGTATCTGAAGGCAGGTCACTTCATGAAATAGGATGCAAGGGGTTGAAGACATATCCAAAAGCAACATGAATCTATTGCAGATTGCTGTTCCAGAAAGCATGGTCACAAACACAATCTTGAAAGAAGGTGGAGTAGAGCCAACATAGAATTAACCACACTGAGTAACTTGTACATTTTCAATGAAGTCTTTCATGTTTTCTCAGCTTTTCATAAGTGAATAAGGGCAAAACCTGCCACATCACTTGGACTTGCTATAATGAACTCCTGCTCCTCTACAGTCTGAATCTGAGCCACTATTCTACGTATACCACATCATAAGTAACCACTAACCCTAGCCGTGAGACCGGCACATTCATGTCTCTACAATATGTTCATTACACTAACATTAATAAATGAATATAATGTTACAATGGCTGTGCCATTAAACAACACCTGCTCAATACAATGGAAACAAGGCACTCCATGATTAAATATATTATCTTCTTGACAAAGAACTGCACAACTGTTTGGCTAGAGTTGTGAAGCAAATGGTGTATTAACATATGAAAAGGATTTTGTGTACGTTTGAAGAATGACAGAATAATTGCTATATATAGCAAGGAAAAGGGATGTAAAATGTTTTGTATACTCGTTACTGCTGTTGCAAGTAAGTGGGAAAGGCCTTGATATAGCTGTGAATGTACCACAATTGACCACAACAGCTAGGCAAAGCATATACAGGCTGCTGGCAGCATTTTAGGAGTAATTTTAATACTAGAAATCTTGGCTGGAAAAGATCTCGGACTATGTGTTTGTCATCACCTGTAAGCACATGCAAAATAAACGTTTTGTCCACTTGAGTTTCAAGGGTCTCAAATGTGAGTCTTCCCTCATTGTACTTGGATGTCTGGGCCAGCTTTTAATAAATCTCTGACAGTGATAATATTTTTCTTTTTATTCAGTGAATATTTTTTATCTTGGTTTCATTCACATTAGTCTCACTATACCTTTCTAAACCACTCACAATTACGCATCTTAGCCCAAAGCTTTGTAGAAGCAGTGTGGGAAACACTGAAGTGGGTGGAGCACACCAGGATGAGCTCTATATCTTTAGCAACAAGTTGATGGATAGAAGAGATAAGAGGTTTATAGGCAAGATATTAGGTAAAGGCAAAGGAAAATGATAGTTTTATAGCCATTCACCTCTGCTAAGCACCTTTCCATGCATATGCACAAATGCCAAAGAATATTTCTTTTTTGTAAATTTCCCCTGAAATTCCTGCTCTGAAATTCCTGCCAGTGTTTATTTGGAGCTGAAAATTAGATCCAAAAGTAGAGATGCTATCCTTCTTGCAATCCAAGTCTTATTGCTCTGCTAGGAGAAGAAAGATGGCAGCTTTGATGTGATGCAGTTACTGAAAGGCTGAGAAACAGCACGTGAAGAGGAGGATTGTAGATCGCTGGGGAAGCACAGTAGATTCTTGATTTAGAAATATCTATGCTTAGAGGTGTTGATCTGATTTGCAGAAATGCTAAACCCTCACAGCAGGAACTGGTGGCCTTGAGAACTATATTCAGCAAACACAAAGGGCTATGAAGAACTGAGAATTGTAGTTGGCATCTCGAACTGGCTCCCAAATCAGCTTACCTAGTGGACAAATTTGACTTTTTCTTGCTGAAACATGTCTTCTTGTACATCTGAAAATGATGATAATGACATCTCACTTTTACTAAATGTTTTATTTAAAGTTTTATTTAAATAAAGTAAATAATAAATTTAAATAAATAAATAAAAAATTTAAATAAAGTTTTATTTAAAGTGGAAAATAAATAAAAACCAACCAGAAAACGATGTGAACACACTATGATTTAACAGGCAGGTAGAAGTCTGAGGAAAATAAAATTCTCTTGTTTGTAAGGTTTGAAAGACATGCAGCAGGTGATACCTAAGCTTCCATGCTGAATAAATAGGATAAACATAAATGTCAACTGTCCGCTCACTGGAATAAGGCAAGGTTCCAGTAGGAGAATACCTGACTGCATTTTATATCTTGTACCTGTCTGTAGGTATGAGATGTGTAACTGAACGTGGCCTCAAGAACTGAGCTTGGGGAGCATGGGGACAGCCCAGTTAAGAGGCAGCAGAAAACCTTAATCCTGGTGCTTAATTTGCTCATGTTTGGGGGCTTGATTTTGTGAGTCTTATTATTCCTTTCACTGTTTTCTTCTCCACTGTAGTTCATAAGTATGGAAAACAACAACAGCACTTTCTGAAAGACAGCTGGCACAGCTGATTCCTCAGAACACACGACCACAAACCGAACTTCGTACTGTCAGCCTATGTTAATCTTCGCTGTAACTTGCTTAGATTAGTGACCATCAAAACATGGTGGTGTATAACGACCCATTCTTCTATAAACATTTTTTCCCTCTTGAAGCTGATTTTTATATCTGTAAAGTGTACTACATGCATAAGTAACCAGCTCCTCTCAGTTTATAAGCATACCCGAGTAATAGTGTTTGCCTGGTGAAGATTTTTAAGCTAGCAAGCAGGGATCTCTGTAATGAGATCTTGCACAACATTTGTTCACTCTTAGATCAGAACATTCCTTGCCAAACCCTCAACCTTTAAGTGGAAATAGGACACATTGCCCTTCCAAGAAAACATGGATAAGATAGTACAACTCTCCTGACATAAACAGGGAGGCCTAAAAGAGGCAGGTCCTCTCATCTAAGATGAGTAATCACAATTCTCCTCTTTCTACCAACTCTTGTCAGTAGGTTTGTGCATTTATGTTTTGGAACTTAATGCATAGCAACTATGTGTGGGCAAGCAAGAAGATATACAAGTACTATTCTTTCATACCTGGTGAACAGGACTAGAACTCATAAAAATGTTATTCAAATTATTCCTCATTTCATGTGAAAAATATGATTTATCAAATTAACAATGATAACTATGCTTTTGACAAACACAGTATTTTATCAAAACTAGAAGACATAGATATGCCAAACAAATGTCCTAAATATAGGGAGAGAAGGATAAAGGTTATATCCCTTCCTCCTTTTAATCATTAACTGGAATGAAAGGAATGAGTGCACAGAATTCTTTTTCTTACCGGTTTTTTTTTCCTTGTGTTTCATTGCTTTCCCTGTTTAACTTTTCAAGAATATTGTCATTTGTTAAAGCTGGTAGCAGCACAAAAGAGAAGGGTAAATACTCTTCCTTCTCTAGGTTATCCCAAAATTCTAGTCATCACACAATTTGTTACATCAAGTGACAATAAGAAAAAAGAGAGGAAAAGAAAGTTATTTCTGGAACTAAAACTTTGCAAAGAAGCAGCATAAAAAGTAATACTTCAAATATTTAAATGATATATTGGCAAATTGAAATTTTTAGAAGTCACTCAGATTAGTTCTTGAGCAGTTTATGGTCATGGATTAATAAATGTTGCATTGTGTTGAGATCAGTATCAGACTCGATATATATATGTAACTCTCACTTTCATTTGTGTTTATTACTGTCAGGAATAAGTAAATAAGAAAACATCCAGTAATAAGTTTAACTAAATCAAACCAGAAAAGATAATTAGGATAATACAGTTTCTCATGCAAATGTTGTTCTTTTCTGTTCTGAGTTAAATCATCTTTGTAGACCTAGTGAAAATGTGTGACCTTACTCCATTGAAAAACATTCAGGTATTTTATTTTACAATAGACAGTGTTGTGCTTATTGCCTTAGATTGATGCAGAGATGCAGTTTCACAAAGTAAGCAAACTCTTGTTATGTTCTGGCATCTTTGCACAGTTTTGCCTTGAGTACACAGTTATTAATATATGATGAGGTCACTCTATTAGTAAACAAATGAACAGAAATCATGTTCATGCTAAGATGAGCCAATGCGGGCAGCTAGAGGGCGGTAAAGGTTCTTTTCTTCTATTTCTTGTTAGGCCTGTCAAAACCGAAATCCCAAGATTTACGTGGTGTAGTATCAGATATGCTCAATGCATAGGAAAAAAGTGTGGTCATAACACAGTAAGACAGCAGATGTTATGACAGACAGCCTTCAGCTGAGGTTGTCAGAAATTTATGTGGCATCAAAGCTTTCCCATCACGCCAGATGTCCTACTCCTTGAGCCAAATAGGCACCTACAAGCTGGCTCCTTGGCTGGCTTTTTCTCTGAGGCCCTGCACAGAAGAGAAAGGTGCTTAGTGTGAGATTCAAGTATACTGCAATACTAAGCACCATTGATAAACTGAATTTATTTACATTCTGCTCTTAAATATACTCCCTTGAAAAGAAAAAGGTTTAATTGTGTTGTGTTCTCCAGACATACTGCATACTCTTACCCCACCCTAGCTTAGTTTTTTAATTTAAAACAAGATACATAGATGGGAAAAGCTAGATTTAGACTTTGAACTACAGTGCATAAAGCTGCTTTCTTAAGTGATAAAGACTGGGCACTGCAAATTTGGAACAGATATGCACATGGAGTTTCCACCCCTTACAATATTTGCCCAGCAACTACTAAACTGAAACAAGGGAACATAGAATATGGCTGCTATATAGTGGCATGTGTATGTCCATCATTTACAGAAAGCTGTGTCTTATGTGATGTTGCATGTACTGTATTTTTCAGTCACCTTCATCCCTTTTTGACTTGAAAAGGCAGAAGACTGTTGACTTCATCTTTTCTGTTGGGCAGATGTTCTTTTTTTCCCCCTCCTGTGTTTCTCAAGATTATTTAAATTAGATTTTGGCAATTTTTAACACACATGAGAGATACTGAAAACCCCTGGCAACAAAGTCCTCTGTTAGTTTTATTTATGCAGATGATAACACAACAGTGTTGTACACAGGCTGCAGACAGCAGACCTTGGTCATATTATTAACAGGTCAAAGGCAGGTTTTATGCATACAAAACAAATCTGGGTTGGGGTTTTTTTTGTTTATTTCCTTTTGAACTGTCTTGTAAAGCTGCTGAGGATGGCACCATTTGTATTACCCTGCTACCACAAGCATATCTTGGTAGGGCATATATTGTACTCTGTTTAAGTGACCATAATGGCAATTGCTAATGGTCTAAGATAATTTAGTGTATTAGCAAGCACTCTTAAAGGTTTATATCTTAATTGGATTAACTAGGTAATTTCCAAAAAAGGGGGTGATAAATAAATTAATAGTTACATAAAAATGTATATAGCCCTGTATGTACTTATGCATGGATATGTACTGTTCTAGTCATACAGTTCCTAGTCATACCACAAGAAGGATGTCGAGGTTCTGGAGCAAGTCCAGAGAAGAGCAACGACACTGGTGAAGGGGCTGGAGAACAGGCCCTATGAGGAACGGCTGAGAGAGCTGGGGTTGTTTAGCCTGGAGAAGAGGAGGCTGAGAGGAGACCTCATTGCTCTCTATAACTATCTGAAAGGAGGTTGTGGAGAGGAGGGAGCTGGCCTCTTCTCCCAAGTGACAGGGGACAGGACAAGAGGGAATGGCCTCAAGCTCCGCCAGAGGAGATATAGGCTGGACATTAGGAAAAAATTCTTCACAGAAAGGGTTATTAGGCACAGGCTGCCCAGGAAGGTGGTTGACTCGCCTTCCCTGGAGGTGTTTAAGGTGTGGATGGATGAGGTCCTGAGGGATATGGTTTAGTGTTTGTTAGGAATGGTTAGACTCAATGATCCAGTGGGTCTCTTCCAACCTGGTGATTCTATGATTCTATGATTCCTACTGGTGCAGTGATTCTTCCAGTGGACACAGCAGTGTGATAATTGCATATTCATGTTCAGTTCAAGTAAGTGACAGTTTCTCTCTCTAAGTATGGTAAATAAACACCTTTGCAAGATTTTTATCCACATTTTTTAAAAATCATCTCTCAGGTTTTACAGATTAGGAATTAAAAATCTTGACTATTTTAATGTCAGTTTAAAAAGGGCAAGGAAAGCCGCAAATAATGTGCACAGCAAATCCATGCCATGGCAGAAACAATCAGAAGAGTAAAGAGTAATGATTAAACATTTAATCAGAAGCATTATACTTTGTTGTGTTCTCATTGTAGCTGCAGGAAAAGATGCTGTAACAGATCTTTAAATAGAAAACCTGAGGCTAAATTCTGCTTCATCCATCAAAAGCAGCTGCTAGGAGATGACCTAATTTTAGTGGCTTATCAATTCCTTAGTGCTTGTTGGTTGATGTAACTTTGATCCTCTGATGCTAGATGACTTTTGTGCTGAATATAGCGAGAATTTAATGTGAATCTTTTGGATGGCTGCCCAGCCAAGCTGCATAATCCAAACAAAGACAGCGAACAGTACATGATTCAGGCTACTCACGTGTACAGTAATACAAATATATGTATCCTGATTCCTTTGGGCAATCAGCTCCATGTCACCAAGCACATATTTCAAATACAATGTCCTTGTACGGGTTTTTTGGTGGGGTTTCTTTTTTCCAAACAGTGCTTTGCTTTTCATTGGAAAAACAACATAAGATTTAGTGAGACTCAGCTGCTGCCAAGAAATAATGATAGAGTCAATAATTGCAGGACATTTTTAATGAATGTTTTCCAAGCAAATCATTGCCATTTCAAAGGGCTGTTATTTCTGCTTATGTAGAGATTAGCCTACATGTTATCAAGGAGAGGAAATGGTTATATGTTTTTTTAATCAGTAGTTTTTGTAGAGTTTCTAAGGGTTTGTTTTTTTAAAAATACTAGAAAATGTCTTTGTCTCTATTTCTATCTTTCTCTTTATCTGGATTGTGTCTTGTTTTCCTTTTCCTTTCTCTCTTTCTCTTTTTGGCTCTTCACTAAAACCATCTGTGACACACATGCAAGTTGCTGGCTGTGTGAGCAATACTTCACACATATTTACTTGGCCTACTTGGCATTATTTGCTAGTCATTAAAGATTATGCAGGAGTTCTCATGTCCCTTTTATTTCTTTAGCAAGCTAAGGTAGGAGTAAGAGAGTGGTTAAGCTGCTGTATATCTTCCCCCCCCCCCCCCCCCCCCCGGAAGAGACTGCGCCTAGAGTTTAGATTGGGGAGGATTTAAGACTGGAAGGATTAAACTGGAAGGATTTCTGGATTTCCTTCCTGACACTGACAATCATGCATTGTGTGAGCTTGGGCCAGTCACTTAGGGCCTGTTTTTCACACTCCAGTTGAAATAAATGGGAAATGCATGTGCTCAGCACCTCTGCAAACCAGGTCATTTATCTCTCCTCCTTTCATTTATGCGCTGATAAATGTAACATTCGTTGCCTTTGCATATGCAAACTGGGTAGAGGGATACAAATATGGGCAGTTAAACTTGCTAATCCGTCATTTTGATCCACAACTGTCTTTCATATGACCAGAGATTTCTACATTTGTAAGCCTTGTGTTCTTTTTAGAAAAAATGGGCCATAAATAACAACATCTATAAGGACTTGTCAGGGAGACACAGCTGAAATCAGTATGTTTTTGTGGCTTCTGTTCTATAGTTTCACTTCTGTAAAAATACTATTAGCTATAATAATCATTTTAGCCTACTTTAATACTGGATTAAACCATCTTGTCAATGTGCAGATGCCTTGGACTTTACATGCTAATTGTAAGTTATTACAAGAACTAGTGTTAACTGTTTGACACACTTAGTTTTTTTCAGATGGGCTTAATTATCCTTTCTTGGTACTTGTATTTCTTCAGTAACAGTGAGGGTGTCCAAAGTGTGTAGCCTTCAGCTCAAGATTGCCCTAGTAAAATGCCTAAACTGATGCAGTAGGAATTTCACTATGCCCTGTGGACATAAAGAAGGAGACAGATCTGGTACAAACGCAGTAGAAAGAAAACATTTGTAATGAGCAGTCAGATTGATGTCTATGTTCAGTCTGTCTACCTCTGCTCAAAAAAAAAAAAAAAAATCAGTACCAAGAACAAATATATTCAGTAGAAATGAGGGTGATCATTTAAATGCTACTGTTCTTGACATCATCATCATCATCATCATCATCATCATCATCATCATCATCATGCCAGTGGCTTCTGGCTCCTCTGTCCTGCTCTGTTAGTCAGAAGCTCTGAGGGCCTTTCTTGCAGTCACAAGATACTGTACACTAGCTTCACTACTGATTTGCTGCTTTAAAGTGATCAAATTTGCATGAACATCCCAATTAAGTAGCTTTGTTGTGGAAAGCTTTAAATGCTTATGTTTTGCAAAAGTCTCACAAAAAGACCAGGGCATAACAAGGACATCTTATTTGAGACTTTAAACCTAAATGTTACTTGCTGGAACAATGACCCCTGTCTATGCCCCTTTCTTTGCTATTTTTCCTAGGGCTCCACAACATCCCTTTTCTTGTGGGACAGACAAGTTCATCACACAACAGAAATGCAGAAGGATACCCATACATCCTGGAGGAAGCCTTTAATCCCAAACCCTCATGCTTTCACATGTTTCCAGCTTGTGCAACAGTCATAGGGAAATCCTTGCCTTTTCCTGCATGAGACATACACCTCTAGTTATAGCATGGGAAGATGCACACCGTGTGTACAACCCTTGACTGCATTTCAGGCTACAGGAATTGCCCGAGTTAGAAGACTGGACACTCTTGTGGCAGAACAAAGAGCTGAACTCAGAGCTCTTGTGCTACTGCCCCAGCCTTCCTGGTGTGCCAGTCAGCTTCTTAAACTGAACCTTAATAATTATGCTGTGGTGTGTAACCATGAGCTTAACAGGATTCTTCAGTGAAATTGTACCAGTTTAAAATTTATGACCCAGTTTTGTTCCCACTGAACTGGATGGATTATCTTCAATGGAAATAATTTTAGATGCTCTATAAGTATCAGAGAACAAAAAAGCAGCTGCTGTCTCTAGAAAAGAGCAATGTATTTTGAGAATGGGGCCGTCAGCCAGGCATTCCAGACTTCTCATGTTGGCCCTGGGCAGATGCTTATATTCCTGCTGCCTCTTAGTCCCTGTGCAGTGCAGACAGAATTGTTTTGCTTTCCTTTGTTGTGGGTGTGTGTGAAGATTAAATAAATTACCTGAACATTATGAGCATTGAAGTTATTATTTTGTGCAATCATCAGGAGCCTTTTGCTTCTATTCAGTCCCTTGGTTTCTGATGTTTCAGTTAAAAATTTGTACTGTTGGGATAGTTTTTGCTGCATTTATGGCTCTGCACTTCATTGAGGATTTTGTGATTCTTGTTACCAATGAAGAAAGGTCTTACCTTATGTGATATTCTAAAGATTAATTTCATAATTAATGGTAGTGATTCAATATTGTAAAATGCGAGGATTTGGTATTATCAAGATTGTATTAAGTAGTTAGGGCCAATAGGAGCAAAGGTGCCCTGCTTGCAGGATGAACTACTAAAGTAGCATCACCAACTGGCCCAGTTGCCTGGTTTAGAGGGAAAGCCAGCTGAGGCAAGGATGGGCTGGAAACCCAGATGCATCTCATTGACCTGGATGTGGCAGCTGTACTCTTCTACCTGTACTTAACCCACATTTGGAATATCTCTGGATGCAGGTTAACCTAGTTGCTGAATGTACCTGTGTGTTTTTCAGCCCACTTGCTATGTTTGTGAATGCAATGTAAATGAGGGTACAGTGCTGTAAAGAATGATATTACCTATGTGAAAATAGGCTTTTAAATCCAGCAAGTCATATTATAGTTATAAGAGCAGATGTGATCAAACATGTGAAATGACCCTAAAATGTTTTTAGAGGCCTACTTTTTTTCCCAGCATCTTTGAACCTTTACTTTTCAGCAGTGTGAAGATCAGTTTAGACATGGATTACTTTTTGCATACTAGCACTGACTGTTTCTAAGTGATCACAAATGAGCAGTTAGCAATTTGAAAGTATTCAAATTCTGAAATACTTATTTAATGGAACTAATATCCTAACTAATGTTTTCTACAGGTTAAGTGAAAACATGTGGATGCAAAATAAGATATAAGAAAATGCATTCCAAATTCTACCATGCTTTCTGATTTTTATGCTTATTTGCACTTTATCCATGAAGTGCCATATGTAAAAGCTCATCTTCATGAACACTCTTGCTTTTGCACCAAATTAAATGCCTCAGTAATTAATCCGGATTGACAGTACCAAAACTGAAAAATAAGTGTTCCCTGTTCAAAATACTGTTATTTATTCCTGCAACCAGACATTTGTGCATGGAAGAAAAACATAAACACCAGTTTTTCCTTTCAGTGAGTGAGCAGAGACTTCGGGCATTTTTTTTTTTTTGGTCTTCTGAGGAAAAGACCTTATGTATATGTGATTAAAGCACCAAACACTGATCACAAGCGCACAGTCCCCTTGCTAGTAGTCCATGAAGTTCCACCTGTTGAACCAGACTTTTGTAAAATATTATGAGTGAAAAAACCATGCCTGTTAGTCAAGAAAGAAACTCAAAAAAAATAGCTTATCTTGACATGTGTCAACATGTTAAGACCCGTGGTGCTGGAAATACAGTGTCAGTGGTGATCTTACTTCACCGAAACTTTAGATCGTAGAATCCCTCAGGACCTCATCCACTCATGCCTTAAACACCTCCAGGGAAGGTGAATCAACCACCTCCCTGGGCAGCCTCTGCCAGTTCCCAATGACCCTTTCTGTGAAAAAGCTCCCCTGGTGGAGCTTGAGGCCATTCCCTCTTGTCCTGTCCCCATCACTTGGGAGAAGAGGCCAGCTCCCTCCTCTCTACAACTTCCTTTCAGGTATTTATGGAGAGCAATGAGGTCTCCTCTCAGCCTCCTCTTCTCCAGGCTAAACAACCCCAGCTCTCTCAGCCATTCCTCATAGGGCCTGTTCTCCAGCCCCTTCACCAGTGTCATTGCTTTTCTCTGGACACACTCCAGAGCCTCAACATCCTTCTTATGGTGAGGGGCCCAGAACTGAACATAGTATTCAAGGAGCGGTCTCACCGGTGCCAAGTACAGAGGGAGAATCACCTCCCTGGACCTGCTGGTCACACCATTTCTGATACAAGCCAGGATGCCATTGGTCTTCTTGGCCACCTGGGCACACTGCTGGCTCATGTTCAGTCGGTTGTCAACCAACACCACCAGGTCCCTCTCCTCCTGGCAGCTAGTCTTCTCCTAGCCTGTAGCTCTGCATAGGGTTGTTGTGCCCCAAGTGCAGGACCCGGCATTTGGCTGTGTTAAACCCCATGCCGTTGGTCTCTGCCTGTTCAGATCCCTTTGCAGAGCCTCCCTACCCTCCAGCAGATCAACACTTCCACACAGCTTAATGTTATCTATAAACTTGCTTAGGGAGCACTCAATGTCTTCATCCAGGTCATTGATGAAGACATTGAACAGGGCTGGACCTAGCACTGAGCCCTGGGGAACCCCACTTGTGACTGGCCTCCAACTGGATTTAACACCATTTACCACCACTCTCTGGGCCCGGTCATCCAAACAGTTTTCCACCCAGTAGAGTGTGCGCCTGTCCAGGCCAGAGGCTGACAGTTTCCGTAGCAGAATGCTGTGGGAAACTGTGTCAAAGGCTTTGCTGAAGTCCAGGAAGACCACATCCACAGCCTTTCCCTCATCCAGCAGCTGAGTCACTTTGTCATAGAAGGCGATCGGGTTAGTTTGGCAAAACCTGCCTTTGGTAAGTCTAAGTAGTAACAGCCACCATGAACATGGTATTCAGGCAAAAGCCAGGAAGCCCATTGTCCTTCCTAGGGCAGTAGGGTGACATCTGTGAGCAACTGTGCCTAGGAAATGCCATCAGAGCTCTGAAGCACCTGGACAAGGCTGCAAGACCTCTGGGCAGGCACATCAAAGTTTTGCCTCAGTTACATTATTGGCTCTGTAGGATTTGTCCATATTCACTTGTGATAAGTGTGGGTGAGGGAATGAACTCGGCTCTTCTACACCCTTGGCAAGGGCTTCAAGTCTTGCACAGCCTTTCTTACTTTTTTTTTCTGATGGATTAATTCACAAAAATAAATTGGCAATGAACAAACAGTGACTCTGCTACAGCCAGTGTGACTCAGACAACCATGAATTTCTTTGCTGTTTTGGTGATTTGTTGTTAAAAATAAAAAAAAATTAACAATGCTGCAATGAGAGTTGTAACATAATTACTTACCAGGCCTAGGTTTTTCAAAAGCAACTTTTAAAAATGTTTTAATTTTGTTACAGCTTTAGAAAACCCAGGAAATAAGATGCCCAGCATCTTTTTTGGAAGGAATACCCAGACTGTGCTACTTTGCCATTAATGGAAACGAAAGTTAAGAGCCTAATCCTTTTGCAGCAGGGGAGATTAGAGCATATTGTGAATATGATTTCAGTATATATACTAAGTTCTCCAAGGGTATCTCATCAACAGCAACTTCAGAAGTTACTTTTATGCCACTTCCACTCATCTGACAAGAACACTTGACATTTTGAGAAGGTTTAGAATAGAAAACATTAGCAGTTTGTGTTGATCATGTAAGTCATTGGCAAAAACACTACTGTTTAAATATCATGTTCAGTCATCTCTGGATTGCAATCTAATGAGCGTAAAAGATGAGTACTTCTTAAAAGTGACTTGTTTTGTAACTTTTATGGTTACAGAATTGCAAAATGAAAAACACGGACATTTACTTCCCCCCAAATGTAATTATCAAGGACAGTATCCTTTTGTGCCTTGGAATGATACTCCAAACAGTTGTAAATAAAGTTATAGAATGATAGGATACCAAGTTGGAAGGGACCTCAAGGATAATCTGGTAAAAACTTTCTTGACAAAAACACAGTTTAGACCAAAACACATCAGTTTCTCTAAGAGGAGACTTTAGGAAACTATTGAAAACCTTGGAGTAATATTGACAGATAATGACTGTTGCTTGCCCCCCATCAACCAAGCAGGATACTTTGTCACAGAAGGTAATCAGGTTTATCAAGCACGATTTGCCCTTGATGAGCCCATGGTGGCTTTTTCCAAGTTATGCTTCATTTGACATGTGATAGCCCCCAGGAGAATTTTTTTTGTAACTTTTCTGGGGACTGAAGTAAGAGTGATGGTCCTATAATTTCCTAGATCCTCCTTTAAGATCTTGTAGATAGGGGTGACATTAACCTTCTTACAATCCCCTGATCTCCATGACTTCTCAATGGAGTAGCAGCCTCACAAGGACATCATGCACCTCTCTTGACACCCTTGGGCAGAAATCGTCAGGATTTGAAGGAGTGAAGCTCCTGTAGTAGTTCACATACCCACACTTCCTGTGTTTATGGTGGGTCTGTGTTTGCATCAACCTGAAGTTTTGTTCCCAAGACCTGGGGCCCAACAGACCCACCATAAATGAAGGAAGGAAATGTAATGCCCTCTTTCCTCCAACTGACACAATCACTACTTAACCTTTCCTTTAATTGAATCAACCAGCTTTTAGAATTCACTTTGGCATGGATAAACGAGTGGGATTGCTGATGTCTTTAACTTGCTTGTTTATTTAACTTCCCAGTACATAATCAGATGAATAAAAATGACCTTCCCCTAAATATATCTGAGTGGCTACACTATATTATACTAATGACTGCAACATGCAGAAAGCCAAAACAAGCTTTTTGCCAGTATCAACAGAAATGATGAAAACAGTTTGCAGCTATGTACGAATTATTGCTGCCAGCTTGCGATTCTCAAGTTAACTCTTGATGTAGTTATAAATTGTGACAATGAATACTGTTTCTGTCTTGAGTCACATGGTAGGACAATTTCTGCTGTCATAAATTGAGACTAAAACCATTTCAATTAGGTGGTTCTATTTGTGTCCCACTAAAATCAGAATTTTCCTACCAAAATAAAATAAAGATGGTGTGAGATTGGAAGACATACATGATGCACTATTTAACAAGTTTAGGTACAAAGGTGGAAATAACTCAGTGACTCGATCTGGCAGTTAACATATGCCAAGATGTGTGGTTCAGAGATTCGTTCATGAACAAGGAAGTAAAAGAAATCTAATTTCAAGCTCTGTTGGAAACTGAAGGGAAATAAACAATATCTGAGAGATGGAAAGCAAAGAACAGATAGGATAAAAATTCGTGAGGGATCAAAATGGTAGTGGAAGGAATGGAATTGTTTTTTTGAATACTCCCTAAATGTCTTCAGAGAATTTGTTCCAGACCATCCTAGTTTTAGCTTTTTAAAAACAAATCCTCCCTCTTATTTTAAATACGGGTATGCTAGAATTAGAAGCACTTATCCAAACCACCCAGGCTTTAACTTTCAGGGTTCAGAACAAACGGGGCTTGGAACTGAAACAGCTTTGGTTTGGCTTTTGCAAAACCCAAACCACTTTTTTTTTTTAATTTTTTTTTTTTACCCCATAGCTAGGCTAAAGCCTCAATCAGAGTACTAGTAGTGAGTGTGTAAAACCAGCACACACTGAAAAGACTAATTGCCATTCAGCTACCTCACTCTATGCAATGCTGGCTTACAGGATGCTGGAAAGAGTAGAAATGTTTTTACTTAGGAGTAACTATGGAAAGAAGCAGGATCATTTTACAAGCATGGAGCTGTATTGATGTAACAGTGAAGCTATCTCCTGAGAGTTCCACTGATGTTACATCCCACATCTATTAGTGCTAGATAGCTTGTGTCTTGGCTGAGGATAGCCGAAAGTCTGAAACCTTTTCAAGTGTAGCATGCATACTCATTTCACTTCATTGCTTTGCTTCAGTACTGTAGTAATCTCCTTCACTGTGTTTATAGAAGGTTTGTCCTCTTAAGTAAGAAAACAAGAATTGCTTTCTTTGTTGGGCTTCTTCCAAGCTCCATCATGAATTATAAATGTATTTTCTTGAAATCTTTTTTCACAACCTTTTGCTTGGAAACTTCACTATTTAAAGACCTGGGTAACATCAGTTTGCCAAAGGCCATTATTCAAGGGGAAGAATATCTAGAATTAAATACTTCTCTTCTTTTGCCTCTTGTGCAATAATGTCTCATTACTGTTGTTATTTGCAAAAGGGAGGATTTTTCTATTATCAGCATATCTCCTGTACTGCACTTTCAACATTTAATAGCCATTAAAAGAAATAAATTTTAAACATGTTTTTCTATGGATCAGTTTAGATTACTCCTCCTCAGCCTCTAGAGTCTTAGGGATGTTTTTAATAGAAGCTTGCCAGGACGTTTTGGAGCAGAGCAAGATTAGCAATTCTAAAAAACATCTGAAAGACCACATTGTCATTGCTTCCAGCCAGCATGGGTTTTTAACAGGAAGGTCCTGCCTGACAAACATAATTTCCTTCTATGACAAGTTGCCCACCTAGCTGACCAAGATAAAACAGTTGGTGTAATCTTTCTGGAATTCAGCAAGGCCTTTGTTACTGTCTCATGCAGTATACTTTTAAATAAAATGTCCACCATTCAGCTGAATAAACACATGAGGCAGTGAGTGAACAATTGGCTAATGGGTCAGGGCCAAAGGGCCATAGTGAATATGCTGGTAATCACTCACTAGCAGGATTCTGCAGGATCCATCTTAGGACCAGGTTTACTAACTGAGTTTGCTGATGACATGGAACTAGGGGGAACCCCTTGATGCTCCTGGGGGCAAAGAGGCCTCGCAGAGGGATCTAGACAAATTGAAGAGCTGGGCAATTGCCAACCACATGAAGTTTAACAAGGGCAAGTGTCGCGTTTTGCACCAGCAACAGAACAACCCAGGATATACATACAGAAGCCAGGAAGCGAGAGGCTGGAGAGCAGCCCTGTGGAAAGAGATCTGAGGGTTCTGGTTAACGGCAAGTTGGATATGAGCAGTGTGTGTGCCCTGGCAGCCAAGAGGGCCAACTGTGTCCTGGGGTGCATCAAGCACAGCACTGCTAGTCACTCAAAGGAGGTGATTGTCCCGCTCTGCTCCACACTGGTGCAGCCCCACCTTGAGTATTTTGTGTGGTTTTGAGTGCTGCAGAATAAAAGAATATCAAGCTACTGCAGAGTGTCCAGAGGAGGGCCACAAATCTGGCAAAGGGTCTAGAGGGGAAGTCGTATGAGGAGCAGCTGAAGTCACTTGGTCTCTTCAGCCTGGAGGAGACTCAAGGGAGACCTCACAGCAGATAACTGCTTCCTCACAAGGGAATGAGGAGGAACAGGCGCTTAACTCTTCTCTGTGCAGACCAATGATAGGACCCAAGGGAATAGCAGGAAGATGCATCAGGGAAGGTTTAGGTTGGATATCAGGAAAAGGTTCTTCACTCAGAGAGTGCTGGAACACAGGAACAGGCTCCCTAGGGAAGCAGTCATGGCACCAAGCCTAACAATATTCAAGAGGCATTTGGACAATGATCTCAGACTCATGGTGTAAATTTTGGGGTTGCCCTGTGCAGGGATAGGAGTTGGACTCGATGACGTTCGTGGGTCCCTTCCAACTCAGCTCATTCTGTGATTCTGTAATAATAAGGAAAGCATTTTCAAAAGAGAATATGTCCACTGAAAATATGACCACTAAGAAATTATGTGGAAAAAATTAAAAATATCTCAGAAAAATCCAGGCAATGTCTGTGCATTTGTCATGAGATGTATCTCCATTTTGTGAGCACACTTACTTTTCTGTAATGTTTTCTAAAAGAATCTTCACATACTATTTTGTCTTTTCCAGGTGGAATATGGAAAGGTTGTTGCATATATCCCTGGAGTGTCATGGTCAGAGTTTTTACTGGGGATAATAGAAGTCACAGGTACTTCAAATACTTCCCTGCACAAGGTCAGCTGAATGCTCTGGGACATGGTTTGAAACAAAAGTGTAGTGTAAAATTGTAAAACCTAACAATGACTTTCTCACCATGGAAAGACTCTGTACAGAGTGATGATGTGTACAGAACAGTGATTCAATGTTTGTGTAATTTCCTGTAATAGAGAGCCAGATTTTAGGACACTGCATAGAAGACAAAGATCATCTGACTCACCCTCATCTTACTCCAACTTCTTGTATTACAATGTCTCTGTCTGATATCAGTATTGCGTTGATGCTCCTGCTGACATAGCTGCCTCATTCTAATTCCCTTGTATGGGAATTGAAGTGTGATATGAAAACAGGTGGAATCCCACCTGCTCTTTTACACTCTTCTTCTTATGCAGGAAAAACTGGGGTTTCATTTGGTTAGGGGTTTTTTTTGGTACAGTTTGAGTTAACATCACAGATAGACTCATGGGTGGGTATATATCCAGTACATACACTGCTCTAAGAAGAGGCGAGAATAACTGTAGTTCCACTGTTGTTGCCAGAAAATTGCATGCTGCTTTTCCCTGGCCTGATATGAATAGAGGAATCTTCCAGAAACTTACCCACTGTTTTCATGTAAGCAATATATGATCTGAGAGGTGGGAGTTTTCTTGTGGCACACCCATCCACTGGTGTCTTTAGGGGAGAACTAGAGCCATTTGATTTAATCTGGAGGGGAAGGTTGTTCAAGCTCACTAGGGTGGAAGTTACTGCTACTAGTAACAAACATGAGCCCTGTTCTCTGTGGATACAGCTACACATGTTTGCTGGAGCCTGGTGGATGCATTGGTTTGTTATAGAAAAGAACTGTGATTTTTTTTTTAAATATTCCAAACAAAAGCAAAGGAAGGGACCTCAGACATCTCCAGACTTTCTACCTATCCTCTCTGCTGTAAGTCCTTCTACTGTCCTTCTGGCTCATAGTGAAATTTCAAGCAAACCATCTAAATTTACTGTGGTCTCAGGAGACAGAATAACTTGTGGGAGCTCAGTATCACCCTAAATTAAAAGAATGGAGGTATTGGGTTTGAGAACAGGTGTTTGGTTGTTCTACTGTTGCTGATGGGATTTGGAGATGGAAAAAAACTGCAGGCCTGGCCATTATCAGGGTGTGGAACAGATCAGCCTGGCAGGGTGGCAGAGCGCATCCTCTGCCATCTCCTGTTGCCTGCAGAGAGGCTGGGAGTACTGTCTTAGTACAGCAGCGATGGGTTTGGTTTGTTCTTATTAAGGAGGATGCCTCATCTAGGCGACAAGAGGTTTTGGAAGGCTTTGTAATATTTCAAGGGCTAAGACCATACATAGCAGAGGACAGGGGGAGGAGACAGGAAAATGCAAGATGCTACTGAATGTTGGCTTGAGAGTGGAAGACTATATAGTAATGTTAAACACAGTTTGTACTCTGGGTGTAATGTTCTTTGTTGTGCATGATAATTTAGGGAATTACAAACTGCTCTTATGAATAAACAAATCAGAGCATTGCTGTGGGCATGCAGAGAGCACAATATATGCATATGATGTTATGTAGTAAATAGTACAATGCTGTCTTCATGGTATCAGCATCACATGCTTTGCATGGAGTACATAAACATGTACTACCAGTAAAATCAATTAGGAAAGACAATTGTTTCCTCATATTGACTTCCTTGAAAGCCAATACACTGAAAAATGGATTTTTTTCATTCTCCAGACTTTCCTTTTGAGATGACATAAACTCCCCTCAGTGTAGCTTTAGCACAGGGACATGTTGACTTAATGCTTTCTTTTCACTAGTGATTATGTATTTCGGACTTTGTTGATGTACTTCTGCTGCTATCTTAATGCATATCCCAATTTGATCTTGAATTTAGGGAACAGAAAATCCTGATAAACATCTAGACTGTTGTGAATGCAAAGGACAAAGCTTTTGTAGTATAATGTATCTGACATACACCCATAAGAACTGTTTGTGTTGTAAAAGGCATCTGTCTAAAAAAAAATTGGGTTTCTTCTTCAGGTTTGTTGAGCAGACTGTAGAAGTAACTGACACAAAGTAACTCTTCTTTTCCTCTCCTACTGCCCTCTTTTTTGTTTGGTCTTGCAGGGGTGTGATAATGGTGAGTATGTAACTTAAAAGTCATTTCTGTAATGACTTATAGCATGAACAGAGGGAGTTTTATTTAGTGTTGCTAAGCGAAGATCAAAGTATGATCTAGAGATTAGATCTGTTTGGGGAGAGAGAATTGACTAGGCTATTCTTCCTCTGTCACTGAATTGCTGTGTCAAACTGGGCAAGTCACTTAACTTCTTTGTGCCCTGGGCTTTTGCTATGTACTGTAACATTCAGGTCTTCCAGTACTAGGAAATGTTTAGCATGTCTTAAGCACAAATGATCGCCTGCACACTAATTAGCCTCAGCCAGTGCAAAGTTCATTACCCTTGTTTTCAACCTTTAAGCCAATTCCAGGGAAGTGATGGCTGATTTTGATTTAGGTTTGGCCACAGATTGCAGGAGGGGAAGGAAGAAAGTGCTGAGGTTTGCAGAAAAGATGCAGGCAATGGTGCAGACTGTAGGTTAATGTGAATTCCTGAGCTTAGTGCTGTACTGCATGAAGGATGCCAGCATCAGAGAAGCATTATTACAGCATTTTATCTTGGTTTGCATTAGTTTAAACAACCAGCTGAGCTACTAACAGCAATGTACACGGTGCAGGCCAACCTTCCAAATAAGTCCTGTGTTTCACAGCAGCTGCACTTGACTTTTGGTCACCAGATTTTTACTGTGCTGCTATTCAAACTAGTTCAAATAACACTAGCTGGAGGTACGCTCACTGTCTCTCACAACTGAAGTTTGGAGGTAGTGTGTGCTCATGAGCTCAAAGTGGCAAATAAAAAGTCAGGTCTGTCAGTCTGCCGGTGTGCTGCATCTGCACAAATGCACAATCCACTGAAAAGCAATCAATTGGCCAAGCCCTCCAAATACTAGGGCAAAGTTGTGCCAACAGTTGTTTCCCTGACAACCATGGGAGCACTTTTATGTGTGGAAGAAATCATTCACAATCAGTCTAGAAGGAAAAAAACAACCCTAACTTGTGGGAATCCTGGTACTCTAGACAAGGCTGCAGTTTCACCATTTGTAAAGAGAGAAAGATGGCAGGAGTGTCCCATTCTTTTGCAATACTGGAAATTTAATCCATAAGTGCATGCAAAGGTACCATGATTAAATCAGAAGTAAAGGAGCAGTACAATGCTGTGTGTGAAAGCAGGCTTACATTAGTTCTGCATTTTGTACACAGGGAGCCTGAGAGAAAAGACGGCCTGCTGCAAATTGTCTGCAGTCTGTGTCCCAGGAGAATCAGCAGGAGCTGAAAAATATCTTACAAATGTTACATGCCTCTGTAAGGGAAACAAGGAAGCTGCCTTGTCCAAAGTTACCAACAAGGAAACTCAGGAATAAAGAGCTTAACAGGCCCTGTGTGTGGTGCAATGTATTGTTTTTTTCATTTTGATGCCCTGAGAAAAAAAGCAAATGTCCCACATTTCCCTGTATGATGCAGCAATGTAAACTCTGCAGCTGAATCCCTACAGCAGTTGCAACAGTGTCCTCTTGCCCTCTGCCCTCTGTCCTTCTAAGGGGAAATGTTGGGTGGCATACAACATTTAAAAAGTTAATGATAGGATAGCTGCTAACAACTAACACTTTTGGCTTTGGGTTCCAAGAGCAGAGGAACAGAAGGGCAGCCTGCTCATACCAAATGTCTGAGAGTACCTTACTCACTGGAAGTGCTGGCAGACTCTAAAGTGCTCTGTTAATTATTGTTGACATTGCATAGAGAGCGTCATGCTGTTCTTTCTCTGCTGCTTCAACTTAATTTGTTCAAGAAAGTACTTTTTCTGTGCTGCAAATTGCGTAAATTCATATACTCTACTGCACTGACAGATGTGTCTTTGTTCTAGAAGAAGCCATTATTTTTTTTTTCACTGCTGAATGTGAATGGAGCATTTCACATTGGTGGCTTCCAAAAATATTTATAAAGCAAAGCTGAGCAGCTTAAAATACTTTACCCTCCTACACTGACATTCACAAGCCTTTGTAACAGTATTATCAAAAGCATTTGCAGTGGAACATGCATGAATCGGTCACAAAGACTGTTAGTAAACAAATGACTGAAGGCACACATTTAAGTCAGCTCTACCCCACACAATGTGAAGCAGAACACAGTTAAGTCAACTACAGCTAAGTGGGCAGTTGTTCTATATTGTGGGTCAAAGACTATCCTATAATTATCCTTAGTTCTCACAACTCCTGCTTATCTGAGGAAACAGAGGGTGGAGAAGTAGGAAAGGACAAAACTCCCCATTCTCCCTCTTTCTGCTGCTGAGAGGTGGTTTGACTTTTCACTGACCTCCACAGGCAAGACTTGCTTTGAGGCATGCCGTGACTGTGGTAATCTGGCTGTCAGCGTTGGCATTGTTCGCCTTGCACATTTCACCAGTGACAGTTACCTATGTGTCCTTCAGCTCACATTGCCTCCCCCGCCCTTCATTGATTCTTCCTGAATACGCTGCTAAGAAGTAGGCTGCATCCATGTGAGCTGAGAGAAGCACTCCCTCTGAACACATAAATGCATCAATCTTACTCTCAGGTTTCATTATAAATTAGAATGACCTCTCTGCCAATTGATTGTAATGACTTCTGTAATCTTCACCCCTGTATTGAAAACCGGGTGTCCCATTTATTCCTTCCCACAGAGTCATCTGAATGAACTACATCTGCAATCTGTGCCCTCCAGCTGCAAGCAGAAGAGCATGGCTGACTGACCTGGTTAGTATAGTGACAGTAATTGACAGCTGACAATATGAATTATAAAACATATGTATTCCACGTCCATTCTCAGCTTTGTAAACATTGTATAATGAGTAGCACAAAGTCCAGGGAAAACTACTTATAAACCTGCTAAATAATGTAACTCTCCATTGGCTGTGGTCTGCCTATCCCTGTCCCAGGGAATCACGGACAATAAGGCTAAGCATCATGCTTGATGGGCAAATAGTTAGAAAAAAAAGACACTTTAAACAGTAGGAAGTCCTCCTTGCTGAACAGTATAGCAAGGAGTTCAGCAGCATAAAAAATCGAGTCTCTCCTTCTCCACTACCCTCCCTTCCTAAATATGAGTTTGTGATGATGGAAAAAATGTGGGCAGCTTTACTCAACAATGAAGAGGAACGCCACCTAATCTCCCTTTTTCATTATTTAGGAGGTAAAATATCACCCTAATATGATCAATGACTGCATCCTGGGTAGGATGCCATTTCCTTTTAATAGGTGTATTAGTTTCTTTGTTCATAATCTTTGCATTGTTTGGACACAATCCTTTTCTGTACATGTGCATATTTTCACTGCTAGTTGTTTTTTGGTTTAAATTGTTGGTAAGTGTATGACCCTTTCATTGTCCATATGCAGCGTTAATTCTGTAGTATTTAAATACTTCAAAATGAAAAGTGCCTCTGCTGAAGGTCATTTTCAGTAAATATCAGTGATTGCTTTCCCTTTTTTTAAAAGCGACCTATTTTGGTTTTGTGTGTTTTGGAGACTTGTGGATTGAGTTTACTTCTAAATAATTGATAGGAATGGTTGGACTTCATGATCCGATGGATCTCTTCCAACCTGGTTGTTCTATGATTCTATGAAATCTGAAATAGAAAAGAAGAGCAGTCTTTCAGCATGTGTGGCAATGTATTTGCTACTCTTCTGCCTGTAGCTTGCAGCAGGTGAAGAAGCTGAAATTGGTGACCTGGAATGTCATTGAAGAAAGAAATGTGGACCAAAGTAACATCAGAAACATGTAGTCTTTTGTACTCTTAAGAAGTGTTAATTCCCTTTATTGAATTTGTAACAAAAAAGACCCAAACAAATTCGATTTTCCCATTTGGTTAGCAAAAAATAAAGAGAATACTGATTGTTTTGATTAAAATATTGTTGAAGCAGCCAGTAGTATTTTGTGGACTAGGACTGAACAGAAATGAGATACAGAGTTTTCCTGTAATGTAACCACACCAAGGGAAGTAGGAATTGATAAGACAGATCATCTCAAACTATCTGAAGAATTGGGTTAAAGGATGAGGGTTGACAGAGATGTTCTTCTGGCATGAGGTAGCCCTCCAGATGAAGGATGAGATGAAGGATGATGCAGAAGTCATTTGTTTTTGATGGCAAAGGCATGACTGTGAAGTACATTTCCTTTCTTCTTGGATTTCACCAGCTCTTACTGCAAGTGAAGAGCACCCTTCTTTGACCTTGACATTTCTAGCATAAACTTTTAGGGCTGCGTAAAATTCCCAAACAAATGCTTCTCTCCTTGAGGAAAGGATAAGCATGATAGATGACAGTGGCGTTACTTAGTGCATGACTGATATGTGTGTTCATTCCACTCTCAATGAAGTTTTAAGTGTCCAGATTTCCCAAGGAAGAGTTGAACTTGCCTGCAGAAGCTTTGCTAAAGTGTTTGAACTTCATAAAAAATGCAGTTTCAAAATTCACCTCCTTGCCCTGAAAGCACAAATGAAGTTTTGCAACCAGCCTGTGAGATGTTCATCTTCCCTTTGCGACATGTTGTCTGTGTCTTATAAGAAAGCTTTTTTTTAACAAAAATAACCTGCTTGAAAGTTTATGCTTGGTAGGTGTGCAACGCTGCACTTCTCGGTAGAACCACCCTCTATTTGGGAACAACACTGCTGCTGCTGTCCCTCCCCGGCAGGGACAGTGGTGGGTACTGCACCGAGATCATAGAATCACAGAATCGCAGAACAACCGGGTTGGAAGAGACCCACCGGATCGTCGAGTCCAACCATTCCTATCAAACACTAAACCATGTCCCTCAGGACCTTGCCCACCCGTGCCTTAAACACCTCCAGGGAAGGTGAATCAACCACCTCCCTGGGCAGCCTGTTCCAATGCCCAATGACCCTTTCTGTGAAAAACGTTTTCCTCCTAATCTCAGAATCACAGAAAAACCAGGTTGGAAGGGACCCATCGGATCTTCTAGTCCAACCATTCCTATCTAACACTAAACCAAGTCCCTCAAGACCTCATCCACCCGTGTCTTAAACACCTCCAGTGAAGGTGACTCAACTACCTCCCTGGGCAGCCTATATCAATGCCCAATGACCCTTTCCGTGAAAAACCTCCTCCTGATCTCCAGCCTAAATTTCCCCTGGCGGAGCTTGAGGCCATTCCCTCTTGTCCTGTCCCCTGCCACTTGGGAGATGTAGGGATGAAGCTGAACCGGCCGAACTGGTTAGAGAGGCCGAGTCAGAGGCTCCCTGGCGCTGGCTCTTGTTGAGGCAGGCTACGAAACACGCCGCCGCAGGGTGGCTTCGTTTGGAAAGCGCCTCGCGCTGCCCTTTTTTTCATCCTTTCCCACTCCCATTTTTGTCCTAACTCTTTATTTTTTTTCCCCCGGCCGAAAGAATAGTCTGGCAGCGGTGCGACGGAGGGCGGCCCCTGACAAACCGGTTCCAGCTGTGCGGGGTTGGGGGGGGGGTTGCGCCTCTCCAGTGACCGACCGCCCCACGTGCCCGGCGGCGCACGTGGCCCTCGCGCTGACCGGACAGCGCCGAGTGGGGCACGAGCCCCACGGTATAGGCCGCGGCGCGGGCACAGTTTCAAATTACGCTTCGGTGTTTTTTATTTTTTTTATTTTTAATTTTTTTTTTTTAAATTTTAAGCGCCTTTTACCTCCCGCTGGCCTCGTTCCGTCCGCGCCCCCCACACCCCGCTGGGCGAGCCCGTGACCTACTTTTCTCCGCGCTTCGCCCAGCGCCGCCCGGACCCTCCCACGCCCAGGGGAGAGCAGCCTTTTAACCCTTGGCGGAGCGGCGGCTAAGGCCCCGGCAGCCTCGGCACCGGCGGCGGCCGCAGCCCCGCCGGCCCCGCCGCTGCCCCGCAGCGCCCCCTGCCGGCCGCACCGCGCAGGCTGCCCCAGCCCCGGAGCGGCTCTAGGCCGGGCTGGACGGGGCCTTGGGCAGCCTGGGCTGGTGGGAGGTGCCCCTGCGCATCCCAGGGGGGTTGGAACTGGACGATCTTTAAGGCCCCTCCCAACCCAAACTATTCAATGGTTCTACGGTTGTCATAGAATCATAGAATCACCAGGTTGGAAGAGACCCACCGGATTATCAAGTCCAACCATTCCTATCAAACACTAAACCATGTCCCTCAGCACCTCATCCACCTGTCCCTTAAACACCTCCAGGGAAGGCAAATCAACCACCTCCTTGGTCAGCCTCTGACAGTGCCCAATCACCCATTCTGTGAAAAACTTTTACCTAATGTCCAGCCTAAACCTCCCCTGTCAGAGCTTGAGGCCATTCCCTCTCATCCTGTCCCCCTGTCCCTTGGGAGAAGAGCCCAGCTCCCTCCTCTCCACAACCTCCTTTCAGGGAGTTGCACAAAGCAATGAGGTCTCCCCTCAGCCTCCTCTTCTCCAGCCTAAACACCCCCAGCGCTCTCAGCCACTCCTCTCCTTCTCCAGCCCCTTCCCCAGCTTCGTTGCTTTTCTCTGGACTCGCAGCACAGCACAGGCTGGGTGCTGGTTTGCTGTAAAGCACACAAGCCTTAGAATCATAGAATCATAGAATCACCAAGTTGGAAGAGACCCACCGGATCATCGAGTCCAAACATTCCTATCAAACACTAAACCATGTCCCTCGTGTCATGTACTCAAGCCTTGTAGCAGAGCGTGTGCTTACTGTGGTGAAATAGTACTCAGTGTGATTTTCAGTGTGATTTTCTGGACTGCGCTTTGCCTTCCTGTGTTTCTACTTGTATTAGTGCAGCCTTTCCACACCCCCACCCCTCCCCACCGCCTCCTTTTTAGAAGGATGCTAGAGGAAAACCTGTTTACTTGCATAGAAGTTTGGAAAGGGAGAAGATAATTCTCTTCTTTAAATATAATACTCTTCATAAATAGTCTAGAAGTAGAACATTATGAAATAAAAAATGTGGCTTTGGTGCACACCCTTTAGAGTACAATAATCTTCATCTGATTTGAAAAGTGAAAGCTGGGTTTTAACAAAGATTACTGGACATCTGTACAGAACTTGTCAGCAAAGCATTTTCCTAAGTACGTAAACACTGCTGAGTATACAGCAAAGTGCATGCAAGCAGATACTGATAATTAAATGGGCACTTTGTCCAAGGAAGTTAAAGCTTCCCTGGGGCACCTAGTGAAGCTTGGAACAATAGCAAAGCTGTTGGGAAAGGAGTTTCCTGGCAGCACCGATTACGTAGGGTCAGGGCTAGTGAGTATCCATGGTGCACTCAGCCTCTGCCGGTACTCTGACCCCAGAGGAACAACTCTGGGTCACTTTTTTGGCTGTTATGTTGTAGAAGGATGGGCCCCATTTCTGCTCTAGAGGAAAGCAGGTGCTTCTACATTTTGACAAGACGGGCAGTCTTGTGTGCTCAGCTGTGCTCCATTGCTTTAAGACATTTCCCACTGAGAATGTCTTGGCTGCTAGTGGTTGCTGACGTATTTCTCACCTGTGTTTCACAGAATTTTTATTTCAAGTGGAGAGTTGGAGGGACATTTGGGTTTGATTTTCCCCCTCTTGCAAAGGAAGCACCTTCTATTGAGCTTTTGGATACCTAATGGTGTTGGATTATCCTTACTTAATGTAATAGTGCTGTGCTGTTTTAAGGGTAATATTCAAATCCCCTACTGACTGTCAGATCTTTCAGCAGCATTCATAGAAATAACTGCCAGGTGTCAGTTTTAAGGCCACAGTCCTTGGCATAACTTCAGGGTCCTGTCCATAAGATGGTGGGGTAATTACTGGAAGTGAAGGATTTTATAGAGGGGTCGTAGGTATCTTTTCATCTAATTGGGTTAGGGTGCTGCTGCTTCCCATGTGTCTTTCTCAAAACACAGTATAAATATTGGGTTGCAGATGGCCATCACCCAGAAGTGCAAATTAGAAGGACTACTGGGTATGGCGAAGTGCAACTCTCTCTCCTTTGCAGCTGTCCCTTTCTCAGAAACTATCTTGATCACCAGATGGTTCAGACTGGGTTTATTCCTTTGTTTATTTTTAAACAGCTGTATCGAATTTGCACTGAACAGTAATGTGCAGGGACAAATAATTTGCACATTACAAAGGGAGTAAATTTTAGGTATCCATCCAAGCAGAAAAGTGAAGATTTTGCAGAATAATTGACAGGCAAAAGCATCTCAGCTCAAATTTAATGATCCATTTGCTATCTTTTACTGATCTTTAATTTTCTTTTTCACAAACCTAACTGTTTTTTACATCATTAACTAGTAAGTCAAAACTGAGTACTGACTGCAGGAGTTGGTCTTAGTGACAGAGGGTCAAGGGATAATTTTATTAAGGGGAATTTTTCAGATGTTTAGGTTAACTCAGAGAATCTGTGGCATGGAAAGTAAAAGTGATGTTGAATGAGTGCCACCAAGTGTCCTCCTGCTGTATAGGAAAGTCCAGGTCTTAAGTGACAGAACCACAACATTGCACCACAGAGTTTTGCAACTTTGAAAGGGGCATCACAGAGACAGCAAAATCCATTCATTAAGAGTAAGAGGAATTATTGTTAATATACCATTGAAGTGCAACAGTGGTCCCTAGAGATCTGATAAAGGTGAAATGTCTGTGGTGGGCCAGAAATACAGACATAGCCCTCATTATCTCCCCAATTTATCTATGTTCTATTTTGTATTTCCTCTGAGAGACTGGTGCTGCTTGATGTTGACGCTGCATTATGCTGTGCAGTGCATAGTGCACTGTGGTTGTGCTGCATTATGTTAGATGATGGTGTGATACACTTGATCTTCCTTTAGCAGGGCTGGTATGTCTCACAGGACTTCCTAAAAGGTGGCCTAAATTACAGATTTGGCGATTAACATTTTCATTTTGATTTCCTTGTAGTACTATTGATCCCAATGCCAACCTTAACAGTAGGGACAAGGCTGAGACTGGGTGAATATAAACAGCAGAGAATTAACAAAAAAAATAAGCTAAGGATCTCCAAATATCTTCCAAGATGGTTTTATCCTAGCTTTCCTACAGATTAAACCACTCTGATGGATCTTGATTTTCAGTTCCTACATGAGTATGATTAAAGAAGGAGGATTTATGTTAACATATCTTTTGTCTTACAACTTGCTGAAATTCAGATGATTCAAACATTGGATGCACAAATGTACCAAAACTGCAGTCATCTTTCTCTGTGCTGGATGCTTGGGTGAAAAAGAAATGCCCAGAAGCCTTTTTTATGTTGCATGCAATAATAACTGCCCCTTGTCATGCTGGAGTTCATTGCCTGAATTTCCACACTACAGCCAGCGACTGCTTCTAAAGCAGCTAGACAAAGAGTATGGAGGAGATTTTCCTGTGGCAGGTGGCAAAACAGTTACCTCCTTGGCAATGTGAAGTGCCTTTTGTACTCATGAAACAGCAGAAGAGGAGTAGTCACCTAGCTGAAGAGACTGTTTATAGTAGGGTTCTGGTAATGTACTTATTTGGAGCTAGCATAAGTACTTTATGTCCCCAAATGTGCAGAAGCTTGCATACAGAACTTTTTTTTTTTTTTTCAACTGGAATATATTTATAAATACATATACTGATCTGTGCTGTGGCCCATGGCACCCATTAAACTCAAAGGAATGCCAGGAAAGCTATACAGTGCAGAGGCTTGGGCAGCCAGTGAGCAGTAGACTCCATTGTATGTCTCAGTGGCTTTCCACAGGATTTAGGGGGTGAGCAGTCTCCTGATGTCATCATTTTTCTATTGTAGTGTTCTTCATCCTGCTCTGCTTTACAGTTCTGCTATAAATTAACTTAAAAGAGTCAGGTTCACCACTGTCTGAGTGTGCTGTGAAAAAAATTTCGCTTTGAAACAGTGTTTAGCTCTTTGCATGATGAAGAGTGGAACTGAAAAGTACAGAAACAGGAATGAATGTAGTGGAATTGAATTATTTGGAAGGCCTTTCAGTTTTTGTATGGGTGATATGTATTTTATGGGACCTATTTTATCCAAAGGGGGCAATGCTTATATAATTTCCTCTCAAAATATGTAAAATATCTGCTACTGATTTGCTATTTACCAGTGTGCAGGGCTTTATAGTAACAACTGTGTAGTGTGATAAATAAGCTGTAGTGTGGTAAATAAGCTGCCCTCTGCACATGGGTAGGTAAAGCAAGGTGTTAGAAGTATATGAGCAAGGTGTGAAGTACCTTTGAAGACTAGATAAACGTCTAAGCTTCATTTTTGACAAAATTAACCTTCTAAAGAGAACAGTAAGGAAGTAGCTGTTCTTTTCTTCCCGTCCTTGCCAAACACAATCCATACTGTTATCAGCATTCTTGCCAGTAATTCACCTATTATCTGAGTTTGCAAGTATTTCATTGTTTCAAGGACAGTTTTTAATATACTGGAGAATATTCTTATCAAATTATGGTAGCTGGGCATGCACACACTATTCATACAAGAGGAAAAGAAAATAGCTTCTTCTCTGAAATGGCCAATCTTACTTACTACAGCATTAGAAGCCCTCTTTGGGGAGCTGAATAGAAGGAAATGGCAAACTGAAAAAGGGTTGCTAAGAAACAATTTCACATGCTTCCAGATTTTATGAAAAAAGGACACACCCACAAAACTGAACTAACCATTTTGAAAAGGAAATTATTTGATAGCTGTTCTTGTATTAGCCAACAACACTAGTTTATTAAATAAGGAAATAATAAGGAAATAAGAGCTTTAGGATCCAATATAATTAAAAAAACCATGAATGGGGAGGTTCTTCTGAGGAAAAACTTTGCACAGTCTGAACTTCTGGTAAAGCTTCCACTTTAATAGACTCAATGGGCAATCAAACAAGTTGCATAGTTGAGTGGACATGTTGCATTGACAAGCATCAGGAAGAAAAACCTATATAAATGGTCTGCTTTGATGCAAGGAGAGTTAATGCTGTCATGACAACTGATATGTGATATGTGCAGACATGCCCTATAAGGCAGTCCCGCTCCCAAAGAGTTATCTATAGCAAAAGATGTTCTCAGCTTCTGCTTTTCAGCTAGGTATAAGAGAACAACCTCACTGCTGTAGCTTGTCCCAGATACATTCTTCCTTAATGCACACAGCTCAGGTGTTTGGTTTGCTGTGTTACTTAGCAGCATTTCTTCATGCTTCCACTTAGCTTAGCTGACTGTTGAGGTTTGGCTTTACTGATTGGTTTGGTTTTCCTTTGTTTCTTATACTTTTGATGATGTGGGTTTTCTCATCCAATGTATCAAGGACTGCTACAACATATTTTAAATTCTACCAGCCAATGGTCAAAAATAATACAAGTTGGTTCATTGGTAGCTATGCCCAAGTCCTTTTTTTCAATATGAAATCTTGCACTCATCACAACTTACTATGAGAAATATAACACGTGAACAAGTAAATGAACAAAAATGCACATAACAGGGCACAGTTTAGCAGAGCAGAAAGCCATGTCAAACCTGTCAAAATTAAGTGACCAATGTGTTTTTGTTCCTGAAACAAATTATGGTTACTTTAGTTTGTATTTAATTAAGTAACACAGAATTATATTGGTATTGTTAGTCTGTTCTCCCATGTCTTCTTAATGTAATTATATTTTTAAACATCTTTGTCAACCTAGGGTTTTCTTACCAAGCCAAGACGTATATGTTTCTTATTATACAGAATTATGTTGAAATGTAAAAAGAATTTTACGACAATAAGAACATTTCCATTTTTTTACTAACAGCAGCAACAACAAAAATATGTACAGTGTTTACATATTTGAGAACAGCATTACTTACACTATGCTAAGTGATTCTTAATGCACTTTCTTTTGCAGTATAGGAATAGGCTCTGAAATACTAATTCACATGAAGGAGGATAGTTATTTTGCCTTCATTTTATTCTAAGGTTGACTGAACCTCCTTTTGACTGTGGGGTGAAAAAAGTTAGCATACTTCAAAGAGCAATTTCCTTTTATTAAAATCTCCTGCAGTCAGAGAAACATGACATTCATTGTGCTATATGCTATTTGAGTCATGGTTGTTCACTGCTTAATCAAGTCTGGACATTGTAAACTATAAAAGCAACGTGATTAATGAAAGCTAAAATGTACTTTAAAATGTTGTTCCTTCATTATGATCAAAATGGAGGAAAATATTCCACTCAAATCCAGGATAAAATGACCAAGTTGAACATGGCAAAGCTTAATTTAAGGTTTATATTCTGACTGCCATGTAGACATCAAAGAGAAAAGTCAAACAGAAAAAACAGGTAGCCAGGTGGATGATGCTACATACAAGTAACTACTCAAGCACCTTAGAAAATCAAAAGACTAGTGACAGTATCTGACCACATTCCTGTGCAAACTGATTCTCCTCCTACAATCTGCCTCAGACCAGGGTTTTGTAGTCAGTGTCCAGAAAGAAGGAAGTTCTGTTTCCTGAACATGCCATGTTTGCAACTGCTGTCTTAAGTCTTTCCCTCCTGTCTTAAGTCTTCTTCTGCTTTATTATCTTTGTGTTTAGTTTTTAAGAAATGGCACCTGGAGATATCACCATATTCTTCTTTCTTTAGATGGCTTTTGCTTTGGTTTTTTTTTTTTTTTTTTTCTACTAGCTTCATGTTTCATACTTGTGCCCAAGATGAGTACCTGCATTTGCATGTAGAAATGGGATCAATTTAGTTACTTCTCCTTCAGTCTTATGAGTGTCCTTGTAGTTTTGGACTATAGGCTCTCTAGGATAATTCCTTTCCTAGAAAGTTAGGAAATGTGATCTTGAAAAGGTTGTTAAACATAACGCTGCATTAAATAATCAATAATGAATTGCTTTTTTGCTGTACTAGCAAAAGTGAATTTTTGTGATGAAAAGTAGGGAAGACGGTATTTTACAAAGTTACTGTCAGACAGCTACCAGTAAGTAGCTGCCTGGTACTAACACTTTGTGATCTATGCACCCAGGAGATGGCAATATTAAAGGTACCCAAGGCAGTAACTAAATGGTTTCTTTAAAGTATTTCTTCTGGTTTATGAATGCTTGTAGCCTAGCAATGAGATGTATAGTTCTTACCGTCCATCATGTACAACTTGAATGTGGTTGTCTCAGGTGGGCATCTCAGAAGAGTGTTGTAGAGAGACAGAATCACGTCCCTTGACCGTCTGGCTACACTTCTTCAGATGCAGCTCAGGATACAGTTGGCCTTCTGGTCTGCAAATGCACACTGCTAGCTCATGTTGAGCTTCTCATCAGTCAGCACCCCCAAGTCCTTCTCTACGGACCCGCTCTCAATCACGTTGTCCCCTCTCCCGTATTGAAACTGGTTATGTGTGGCTCCTCAATCTGACAGAGGAGCCCAGCTTGCCACTGGAAGAGTGGAGAGCCCCAACAACCTTGTGAGAGAACCTAGCCCCTGCCCCATCTCCTCTGGGTTGTTCCAGTAGCCACCTACTGAAAAGATTGTGCATTTAATGTATGTATTTCCAATTAATGGACTATCATCCTTACTAGCCAGTGACAGAAGGGCTGTTGATAGTGTTTGCATTTGCATTAGAACTGAGTGTGCCGGTGTGTGTGGTTGGCCATGTGAGCATATAGCTATGCTCAGCCTTGCTACTGGCTGGACTGGGATGAACTGTTCAATGTCTTCATCAACGACCTGGATGAAGGCATTGAGGGTACCCTTAGCAAGTTTGCAGATGACACAAAGCTGTGTGGAAGTGTCGATCTGCTGGAGGGTAGGGAGGCTCTGCAAAGGGACCTAAACAGTCTGGAGCGCTGGGCAGTGTCCAATGGTATGAGGTTTAACACGGCCAAATGCCGGGTCCTGCACTTGGGGCACAACAACCCTATGCAGAGCTACAGTCTGGGAGAAGCCTGGCTGGAAAACTGCCAGGAGGAGAGGGACCTGGGGGTGTTGGTTGACAACCGACTGAACATGAGCCAGCAGTGTACCCAGGTGGCCAAGAAGGCCAATGGCATCCTGGCTTGGATCAGCAATGGTGTGACCAGCAGGTCCAGGGAGGTGATTCTCCCTCTGTACTCAGCACTGGTGAGGCTGCTCCTTGAATACTGTGTTCAGTTCTGGACCCCTCACCACAAGAAGGACGTTGAGGCTCTGGAGTGAGTCCAGAGAAGAGCCACGAAGCTGGTGAAGGGGCTGGAGAACAGAACATATGAGGAATGGCTGAGAGAGCTGGGGTTGCTTAGCCTGGAGAAGAGGAGGCTGAGAGGAGACCTCATTGCTCTCCGTAAATACCTGAAAGGAAGTTGTAGAGAGGAGGGAGCTGGCCTCTTCTCCCAAGTGACAGGGGACAGGACAAGAGGGAATGGCCTCAAGCTCCACCAGGGGAGATTTAGGCTGGAGATTAGGAGGAAGTTCTTCACGCAGAGGGTGATTGGGCATTGGAATAGGCTGCCCAGGGAGGTGGTTGATTCACCTTCTGTGGAGGTGTTTAAGGCGTGGGTGGATGAGGTCTTGAGGGACTTGGTTTAATGTTTGATAGGAATGGTTGGACTAGAAGATCCGATGGGTCCCTTCCAACCTGGTTGTTCTATGATTCTATGAACAGAGTGGTGGTAAACTGACTTCTATCAAGCCACCACATCTGTCAACTCCAAACTTTTGTAAATCCTTCACACATTGTTAGGTTGCTGGTCACAGGGAAAGTGACACAATATAGCAATTCCAAGGTCTTTCAGATGTTTTCCATATAGCATGTCTGTAAGCTTTATAAACAAATCAGAAAATGTACGTTAACCCATACAAACACTGGAATGTCTCCTGTGAACACACCCCAAGGAAAATAACTGCCGTTCATTTAAAGCCATGCTTACTTTAAAAGTTACTGTTAATCAAGATAGGACTATACTTCCAGTAAGTATACGTTTTCTGTATCCCAAGAAGATAAATTTTCATGGAAGAAAATGCTTTGTTAATGTTGACAAGCACATTATTTTGTTTGGTGGATACTGTTGCCCCCTGGAGGCCATTTCTCAATTATCACAATATTGGATTGGAACTTAAACTGAAACTTAGAAATGTTTGCTATCATAAACAAAATATTCCCTTTAGCAATTAAAAATATTGTGATTTTAATTAAAAGTGTTTATGAGCTTATCAGAGAAATAACTGGTTTCTTACTGTGGTTATTATTTTTCTACATTTGCAGTTTAGATTTGCAAATTACTAGACAGTAAAATTTAATTGCTTTTTAAGGGAGATGAATATTTAATTTGAATACAGTAGTTAGGAAAAATAAGGCTTTTGTGAATATATGTGTGGGTAAGCAGCATAGATAATCAGACTAGGGAGTGTGAACGTCTGTGTGCAGATTTCTATACAGTGCTGCTATTGCTCTTTTAAGTGCAAGAAAAAGCAGTTCAAGGCTGTGAGCAGAGGCAGCATTCTGCTGTATTCATCCCGGTTGGAAACATAGTTAATGTCAAAGTCAGCTCACAGAGCTAAGAGTTTTTCTTAGCCGTTTCAAAATAAGGCTTAAGGTAATAGTCAAGCAGGCAGCTACTCAGACCTCACATCCAGCTTCTCCACTCTGTGGTCTCCTGGTGAGGGAGCTCTGCTACACTTGAGGCAGGGAGCACACAGTAAAGGTCACACCCCCAGGGTGTCTCATAGGCATCCTGAAGTGGAAGCTACATTTCTGTGTTTGTATTTAAAAAAAAATAAAATTCCTGAATTTCTCTGTCTGCTGGAGCCTTTGAGCTCATTACAAGAGTTTCATAGATGAGTGTCTGCAGCTGACATCCGTCCTACCTAGATAGCAAGAACTGCTAGTCCTTGATCATTGGAGTCAAGTCTGAACCACGAAGCCAATTGCATTGGTCATAATTACTTGGGCTGCCCATCCAGAAAGAGATTTCTCTATGTGAGTAAGAGTCTCTTTCTAAATATTTAGTTCTTATAGGTGTTGCTAATCGCTAACACTAGTGGTATGAGTTAAATATTAATTTATACATGTCTAACTGTTTACCTTTTGCAATTAGTCTCTTATCTATACTTGTAATTTAACTGGTTTTTCTTCGTAATTGCTGGACCTCATAGGCTTTTTATGTGCTGGTACTCTGATTTCTGCTGTCTCCTAAGTCCCATGGAGTGCTGTTCTTCCCTGAGCTTCCTGCCCAAGAGAGCATCAACATTTCAGGAGATAGCAATGCCAGCAAAGAAACAACTTGATACTAACGCAGCAAAGAACAGAGCTATCTATGAAGGGAACAGGACAAGAGCAATGCTTGGTACTGCATTTCACATGCATTGCCTGAGTCCAGTGAGGCCACTGTTGCTGGTGGCTCAGTGAGGCATACACTACGGTCACCCAGTTCACGCTTGTCCTAAAAAACTTTTCTTTTCCTGAAGGCTGTAAGCATTACTCCTCCTCCAGCTTTTCAATTTGTTTGTCTCCTCACTGTGGGTTCAATGCTACCTGTCTGATTGCAATTCACATTATATTCTGTAAACTTTATGCAAAATGTTATCCAGTCTGTTGCACTGAGTTTCATTGATACTTCAAATAAGCTGAGTGACAGTCTTAGAACTGCTAAAAGGCATAGAAATGGTGCCTGTTAAGGAGGGTAACAGCTGGACTTGCACAAGTTGTTTTCTGTCAGTAGAATCGGTGCCACATATAGTATGTGCAAGTATTATAATATAGCAGGGTAATATCAGTTCAAATAATCATTGCTCTTTCTGGGCTCAGGCATGAATAAAGATTTCATATAAGCTGAGTTGTCAGGAATTTGTAGTTGAAGGCCTCTTGATATGGTCCCTAAGTAAAAGGATTAATTTTTTCTCCAGTGGAAATATTGAATCTATGACATAGCTCAACAGTATTAATATACTGAAAAATATTTAAATTTTGAAGATGAATTGGTAGTGTGGGTGTCATCATATGTGATTATGTGGATATATATAAATACTTCCACCTTGTTCTAACATATCTCCTGCATACATTAATTGTAAAGTTTAAACAGTTCTGTGTAAATCAACAGAAATAGTTTATTATACTTTCTTCCAAAATTCTAGCTTTGGAAATAAAGACATACACAGACAGAAAATTATTGAAGTTGTCCATAACAGCAAATGAAGAGTCCTTACTCTCCTGCCTCTTTGTCTCTCCTCCTCTGCCTCTTCCCAGCAGATCCCAATCTGCATCTCCATAACAATTCTCCAGCCAGGCTCCTCCTCATCTCCTTATGTTAGTTTCAAATGGCTTCCCTGGCATATTCCACTGTCCTCAGCTTCTGAGTGACCATACTTGTTCAGTAAATGAGGTTCCCCCCTTGCTGCCTCCTGCACTGCTGCTGCAGAGGTGCCAGCACTACCTGGGCAGCTGGGCCCATGGTCTCTGAGCAGCGTCTTTGCAGGCAAAGACAGAGAAGGACACCAGTGCAACAGAAGGATGTAGCATGGGAGGAAGAAGGGCACTACAGAGACTCTGTAGACAAGTCAGCTCAGAATCAGGAAAGATGTGCAGCTCATCCTTCAGGGAAGTTTTGACACAGCACTGCCAAAATTATCAGAATAGGTCTAGTTGGTGGACCTTAGATTGGGATGAAAAGGAGCTTTTGGGGAGATGAGAATTGGGGCAGAGGAAAGCTGTATGAGTTTGAAAACGGATGAAATATCTACCTGCTATCCTTTTGGAATGGAAAAATGTTCATTATTTGCAGACAGGAGGCTTAAAACAATTATGAGAAAATAAATATTTTTCTTTCTAAGTCTCACGTTTTCCCTTAGTATGCTTGAGAATTTGTTCATCATGACACTTGAGAAATAAAATCTGAAGATGGAATGAGGTCTCTGGTGCACAGAAAAGGATTTGGGCTTAAGACTGAATTTAGAGGACAGTAAATAAGTCAAGGTGAATCAACATTACTGTCTGTTGTGTGAGCCTACTCAGCTTACTCTCCTATAAATGTGAATGGAGAGTCTTTAACACACAGAGAGCACTTTTCCACTGAAGATGAATGGCTGTTTCAGGGAGGTTGGAGCATCAAGATAAAATGAGGTGTCTCCCAACAAGGCACAGTCAGTCTTGGAAGTAAATAGGCTAAGTGTGCTGCTTATGCTCTGTGTTACTTTTATTGGTCATAAAAGGGGGAAAAGAGGTAGGTCTTGAGGATATATTGCTTTAGAGAGGAGAGGAAGTTGAAATATTCACTTCTCTTTGAAATACTCTCTTTTTCTTGTTAAAACCTACAGTTTTAGGAATGGGACTTTAATAGTGACCACAGGGAAGGTTTAGTCTAACCATTGTGGAACTGACAGCTAATCCCGCGTTCTGCTTCTGCTCTGACCACAAAATTAAACAAGCCCAAAGGCAATGATAAGGTGAGAGCTGCCCTGTGCACATGCTGGGTGATATTTAAAGTTACAGGAATATGAATAAAGCATGCTCCAGAAAGGCGTTGATTGTTGTCAGTTACAAATACCACGGCAGGAAGGAGAACTAAAACTGACATGCAGTTTCTCATGTTGGTGATGAAAGGCAAGTACAGCCACAAACGGAAGATTTGAGAGAGAAAAAGGTATTTGTAAATAACAGTGAGGAGGAATTCTAAATTGGAGCAACTGCACGCTGACCACATACATCATGCAACTGCAGCCTCCGGGCCATCCTGCAGCCTCCTGGCCATCTTGTCTTTGTCTGCCACTGAGAATGGGTGGATAGATGGAGGCGGTCACTGCTACACATAAGATTGTGGAGCAGCTGACCAAGGCACTGCAAAAATTGGCAGGACTTTTCTCCAAAATAAAAGGGAAGGGAAAGAAAATAAAAATTAATTAAAGATTAAGTGCACAAAAAGGTGTTAAGAATTGTGATGCACCATAACCTGATCCTTAAAACTCCTGAGAATTACTAGCTCAGTTCAAGCGTATTGCTCTTGCTTGGCCTAACTTACTCAGCCCAGCAACCCCCAAGCCTCTGCACAGCTGTTCTAGTCCAGGACAGTGTAACTGACTCAGGGAGAAAAACACACAGGACCTTTGGAAGGTCCCTTCCCATGAATTGTTTCCAATGAATTATTTGCAGTTTACATTAGCAGCCATACCCTACGCAATATCATTAAACTTTATGAGAGTTGGAATGGACAGCTGCATCTTACACAATATTTTTTCATCTTTACTTGTAATATGCTGTTCACTAACTGAGTAACATTACTTTTTTTCATGCAGCCACAGGGCAAACTATCATTACTTGGTTGAAAAATTGTACTTCTGTTTGTACTGAAGTATTAGCAGTCTTTCTTTAAAGCTAGTTTACTTTGACCTTACAGGTAAGGTGGGAGCAGGGGGTAACTTGGTATCACAATAATTTAGAGAATTAGATTATTTCAGAGTTATGATTACAGCTACAGCACTAATGGCTCATGGCACGAATACTTTTGGGGTGATACCTGTAGTGGAGAAAGCTCCCTGCCTTCATTCTTATGTTAACCCGGGGACTTGTGCAGCTATTGGATCAAAGGCTTCAGGAGGTGCCAGTGCTTAGAGGCTTTTTGAAGTGCTTTAAGCTTGGGCAAATTTAGTCTGGCAGGGTCATGGTGTTCAGGTTATGGGGTTATGGTGTCTTGCTTATATGCAAGTTGACACATGCATATAGAGTTTGAACCTGTGGTCTGATAGGACTTACAAGGGTCTCTATATAGGGTCTAAAGTAGGCAGGGTCATCTGCAGGGAGTCGTATATTCCGTAGTGACACCTGGCTGAATGCAATGACTAGTGAGGACAAATGTAACATCAGATTTTCCTGTAATGCAAAGTGTGAGTATGTTAATCTGAATCCATACATCTGGGTGCCAATAACTGGATGAATTTGGCATGGCAGTTGTACCTGGAGCAGCTGCATAGGAGCCACACTCAGCATCTGCCAGGCTTTTAATCTGTCCCATCCTTCAAACTGAAATACAGGTCCTGGCAGTTCCTTCACATCTCAGAACAGTTTCGCAGTGGGGAAGATATGCCTGTGCTCCCCTTTCTGGGCCACCCCTTCTCCTTGATGAGACCTAGAGCAAGGATTTCGAAACCAGAGACTGCATCAGAAAAAGCTGGTGATTCACTTGGGAGCGAACCTGATGAACAGGCAGAGATGGTGGCACAAGCCACCTGCAACCAGTGCTATGGCGTTGTTAGCTACCTTTTCCTTTACTGTCTTGCACATTTGTTGTTTGTTTCCAAATTATACAAAGGTGCAGCATACAAACATCTTTTGTAAATTGACAGATGACAGCAAATAAGGTTGATGCTTCTGTGATTTCTCATCCTGATATGCAAGGATTCCCCTTCCCACTGCTGCTCAACAAAAGTAAACAATATTCCCTGGGCCAAAATTTAGCTTTCTTATAGCTCTTCTTAACATTTAGCTTGTGATAGTTAATGCTATTAGTCTGAGATCTCCAATTCAAGTGTCATAAAGTACTAACTGTAATAAGGTAGTTGATGTCTCTCCCTGAGTGTACCAGCTCAGGATTCTACTGAAGTCCTATTGGGCAAAAGTTACTAGGAGAGCATAAGAAAGATGTTTTGTTATACTCTGGAGAAGGTTAATTAGAAAACATCTCACATTATTAGTGAACCTAATTAATTTCATTACATTAGAAGAGAGTCCTGATTACACCTGGAAAATATCTGATAACCCCAATCACAAATTATGGGTAATTTGATACAAGATCACTGAAGTTTGTGGTTTCATGGCAACAGCACAGTTTACTGACTTTTGAGTAAGTAATGGCTAAGAGCTGGGCAGAGAGCAGCATAGAATATCCATTGGGTAGAAAAGGCTTTGTTCTAGTTTCCTGGGAGGAAGTTCTGTTGACTTCAGGGAGTAGAAGAGGATATTGCCACGGATGGAGACTTAGTGGTTGTTCCCCATTTCCACTAAGCAAATTATGTCTGGAGATTACCTTCCCAAGGATACCATTTGTCAGAGCTTATTTACTTGTCCTGTGTTTAAACTCTACTGCACAATATTAATGGGTTACATTCTTTTATTTTCTGTGTAGGTTTATAAATAAATATTTTTTTTCAGAGACGTTCTGCACATAGACTTACATGAACTAAAAGTTCATGGAGCTTTCGGCCACTTCTCTACACCTGCTCTTTTTGAAGATATATTTAAAAATAATTTTCCTGCCAGCTGCTGAGCTGGTGATAGAGGGGATTTCATTAGTTAGGCAGATAGATACAAGCTGACATCTTGGTTGAACTGATTTTTGGAGCTGGGGGTTACAGAAAGTCCTTAGAGATGCACGTACAGATAGGAAAAAACCACCAAGGAAATGAGTGATATAAAGAAAGTCTTTAACTTTGTTATTGTTCAGAGTTGTGATAGTTGTCCTAAAGGTTAGGTTGGCTTTGTAACTACTGGCTCAATGTAACAGAGAAGTCCTCTGATGCTGACAGAGCTTCCCAGTGTTTTCCCAATGCTGGGAAGTTGCACTAAGGATTTCAGGTTGTTCCTCCCCTGAGCTGATAAGCCCACTCTCGGTTCTGGTGCCTCGGGGTGGGGGAGCAGAGCTTCCTGAGCACCAGGGCATGCAGCAGTGCTGTGAGCAGAGGGCCTGTGACTACGAGGTTGCACATGAGCTTCTATATGCCTCAAACATTCATACAGTGGCACGGTAATAAAAGGAAGAAAAAATGAAGATGAGATCTTGCCACACTGGAGAGTATTTCCCAGATCTCTAAGGGACCTTTGTTAAAACAAGTGTATTTTTCCTGTGTGTGAGTGTAAAGCAGTTCCTTTTGTCTATGTTGACAATTGCAACTTTTTTTGCCAAATGGATGTAGCATCTAGAGCTTTTGCTGTTGTAAGCATGTCAAACAGGGCCTGAAAAAGAAATAGCTGCACAGACAGTACCTTTCAGCATTGATGAGGAATACCTATCCTCAGATGCAGTGGTGGGACTCAATGCTGTGTTCTACTTTAGCTATGCAGAGATCCTATCAAACCCATTTCTAAGGCAAAGCTTGCTGCACACTGAATATTCGCTGGCAGTACCTATCCCACATAAATTTATTTCCATCTTGAAGATCATAGAACCATAGAATCACTTGGTTGGAAAAGACATTTGAGATCATCAAGCCCAATTGTACCATATCCCTGAGCACCTCATCTACCTGTCTTTTAAATACCTCTGGGGGATGGTGACTCAATCACTTCCCTGGGCAGCCTGTTCCAGTGCCTGATAACCCTTTCAGGAAAGAAATTTTTCCTGATGTCTAATCTGAATCTTCCCTCGTGCAACTCGAGGCCATTGCCTCTGATCCTATTGCTTGTCACTCAGGAGAAGAGACCAAGACTCACTTCTCTACAACTTCCTTTCAGGTAGCTGTAGACAGTGATAAGGTCTCCCCTTAACCTTCTTTTCTCTAGGCTAAACAACCCCAGTTTCCTCAACCACTTCTCATAAGGTTTGTTCTCCAGCCCCTTCATGATCTTTGTTGCCCTTCTTGGGACACACTCCAGTACCTCAATGTCCTTCTTGTAGTGAGGAGGCCCCAAACTGAACACAGTATTCGAGGTATGGTCTCAGCAGTGCTAAGTACAGGAGGGCAATCACTTCCACAGTCCTGGTGACCACACTATTTCTGATACAGGACAAGATGCAATTGGCCTTCTTGAACACAATGGGATCTAACACTGAGCCATGGGGAGTACCATGTTCTTTTCAGAGCACAATGTAAAACTAACATGATTGTACATATTTTTTTCATTCCATTTCTAAAAATGTGCCCCCTTTGTACTTGCTTATAAATGTTTAAAATCATGCTGACCAGAAAGACCTGCTTTCACAACCATAATATGTTCATTAAAATGTGCAAAGGAGCTGAGGTCTGTTCACATATGGAAGGCTGAGTTTCCCTTTAATTTATAGTCAGTGGAGAGTATTTCTGTAAACACTGCAGGAAACCAGACATGAGAAAGTCTGGGGACAAAGTTCTTGATTTATGGAACTCACTACTCTCTGGCAGAAATCAGTGAAGCTGTGACAGCTCATTCCCCACAGTGGACCTGCCCTTTGGATTCTGCAAACAGTGTTTGAATGGGTAATGTGGGACAGGCTGAATGTGGCCGTCTGCACTGACTAATGTCCTTCCATGGGAAGAGGGCATCCCTCTCAAAAACACTACCTTTTCAAAACAGTGTACTGTGTAGGAACTAGTTTATTTCTGACAATGCAACACAGTGATGCTGCAGCTGGCATTCAGAAAAACTATTTTTAACCTATTATTAAAAGCTTTCCAATGTTAAACTTTGGTTACCTGAGAATGTGAGAATGTAAAATCTGCTCCTTCCTTCAGGTGCCAGGACTGAAAACCCCAGCAAGTGTCCAGGACTTGCTGATTAAGACATCTAATGGGAACACTATTAAACATGTTCAGGAAAGATTTCAGTATTCCTGCCCATGTACACATCTTTGTAGGGATTCATTTTTACTGGTGGTTTTTCTGCAGCAGATACTTTTGCCAGCAATGTGCATGGAGAAATGAATTTGGCCCTAAAAACCATGAAAAACTGAAGGAAAAATATGCGTAGTTATAAACCAGAGCAACTTACAATGAACTTGTAAAGAAAAACCATTTACCACTTCTTCAAAACATAGTGTTATTTCTCTGAATTGATTCCTACTCATTTTCTTGTCCCTGGTAGATACATCATGAAGAAACAGACTCCAAGTAAGCAAAGAAAGATGTAGGCAAGGCAGTAAAAGCAGAGATGGTGAAGCACTGGAACAGATTGCCTGGAGAGCTTGTGGAATCCCCCTTACTGTTTGATGTTTGTCTTATCTCATCTAAGATAAGACAAGCATTTGGAGGGAATGACAGAGATAGGGATTTTGCCCTAAGAAAAAGAGTGGATGGCCTCTTGAAAACTCTTCCAGATTCCTGCTGTCCTCCCCTCTCCATTCCCTGTGATTTATGTCTCATTGAGGTTTCTGAGTGCCCTTTCCCATTTTCTTAACTGCATATTATGGAGGACTCATATGAATGTTGGGTATTTGAGTCTACTAAGCTGGTTTACATTTTCTTTGATTTTCCAACTACATTTTTATTGTTACTTATCTGAAATAGCATATGACCTTGTTAAACCACACTTCACTAAACAACAGTTCATAACAAAGAATGCAGTTCTGGATTTGGAGTTTGGAAAAAACCCAAACTAGTCTCATACTACGCCCCTGCCAAAGAAGGACATAGTACATTTTCTGGTCCTTAGTGGCCAGTCATAGGCCAGTGAGCCATCTCCTGAGCCACAAAATATGAGGGTTGAATCATGGAGATGGTTATTAATCATAGGATCATCTAGATGGTTTTCATCCCTCAGCCTGGCTACATTGCAGACTGTGTCGATCCTCACTCGGTAGAAAGGCAAACAAAGAGAAGGAAGAGTGCTCCTTTCCACTGTAGGTAAATGACATCTTTCACTCTGCCCTTCAACTGTGTTGCCTGAAGCCAACCTTCTGTTGACTAATGAAGACAAAGGAACAGTTTTATTCCCCTGTAATGTTAAAAAGGTAAGACACACTCTCTTAAAAATTTGTTCTATGTGGGACATTAGACTGCCTTTTTTCTGAAGAATTTTACAAAACTTCCAGAGTATAAATTGACAGTTACTCTTTCTTTAATGCATATATGCATAGTTATATGGGAACATGCCCACAAATAAGTAAGCCTAGAAGCCACAGCTGTGTCCTGTGGCTCTTAAGCAGATAGTCCCCTGACTTTGGTTTAAATGTTTGCTACAAGTAAAGCAACAAGGCTTCCGGAAGACTTGTAGATTTTGCACCACACTAACTTCTCATAGCATCAAACATCTTTAAATTAAAACATCATTTTATCTTACTGAAAACTCAAGTAATAAGAGTTTTTCCTGTGAGCAGAAGAGAGATGAGGCTTTGAAAGATTTTCTTCTCTCAGCAAAGGTTGAGTTAGTCATTTTGAAAAATCTTCTACCAGTTGACCACCCACCCTTTGTGCCTGGAGCACCCATTGGTGCTGGTGGATGCTGGTTTAACAGTATGTGTACGTGGGTTTAAGACAGCAAATGATCCCAAGTATTGTTTTTTATATCATAACATTGACCTTAAGAATCAATTGTGGAAATGATACAAGAGTTAAAGTGAAGGGAAAAAAAAAAGGAGACACACTAGGACCATCAAGGTCTATATTTATATCTTGTCACTATGAAGGAATCAGTGCCTGAAATTGGTGGTTGGCCGGTTGTATTTGCAGAGAGAGAGCATGATTAAGTGTGTGTGGTGGTGTTTCTGCTAATATAGACCATGACACTCCTATAATTAGAGGTAACAGGTGGTAAAGTTTTGCCACAACCATGTGTTCACTCTGGCTCCTCACTCAAAAATAAGATTTGGGGAAACAGGGAGGGATGTGTGTGTGGATGTTGCAGGTTCCTAACATGGTATGATTGTTATCAGTTTGAAGCAATCTGGGCTTGGTTTTTTGTTTGATTGTTGTTATTTTTTAATTTTTTTTCCTCTTAACCAGGCCTCAAAAGTGGTCCCAGGCTGTGGCTTCAGCAACAGGCAGTGTAAGGCCAGCTGAGTTGTGTTGACTCCCACAAAGAGTGTCTTGCTTCTGGCTGATGTCCTAAATACCAAACCATTCCATCCCACCACAAAAATAGTTGCATAAAATATTGTACATTAGCTCTGGTCTGACAGTAATGGGACTGTTCCACTTCACTGGGTGGGTAGAAACATCCCACTGGGGCTGTGGCCAGTAAGCCTTCTCTCTCCATGGGGCAGCAAGGTGCCTCTCTGTGAGAATAATAAAGGAAAGACATATTGGGGAGTTTTCCTTTCGTTTTTACAGTTGTGCTTTTAAAAACTGACACGTTTTTCTAACTGACTGCTTCTAACTGACTGATGAGAGAGGGAATGCAGCAGAGTGTAAGGCTTCTAACATATTTTTGGAGTATTCCTGCACATTCAGTCAAACCCTCAGCTGGTGTCAACTGGCAGAGACCTGTGATCACAGCATCAGAAAGCTAATTTACACCTACTGGGGATATGGTCATGGAGAAGAAGTTTGAAGGAAGCAGAGTATTTTGCATTGCACAATACAAGATGGTGAGGAACCTGCAGACAGGAGAGTGTCTAGGCTTTATTAGTACTACTTTCTTTTTTTAATATCATGCATTTCCCACCCATGGACTCTCCAAGCATTCCTGGGAGCAGAGAAGTGCTGTTGCAGAATTTGAAGCTTCTAACCATTACTGACAACAGCATACATATATTTTGCAGAAATTCATTCCTTTAAAATCATGCCACAAATTATCTCAGTTCTACAAAATAGTCTGGCATAGATTGGTCAGTGAAATCACACAAGAATGCTGCTTTTCGAGACAAAAAGTTCTTATTCAAGAGAGGTCTGCTGTTTGGTCCAGTGGGTTTCAGACCTGGCTGAAAACTGATTTTACCCTCCTTGTCCTTCCTTCTGGTTTTATGGGATATATACCGTCAATTTGAACTGTGAAAGTGATTCAGGAACCATATCCAGTGAAGAAACAGTGTGCCGCCCAGCAACCTCAATATTTCTCCCTGAAACTGTGCAACAAAACCTGCACTGCAGGCAGAGTGAACTCCATTAATCCTTCTTGGGTATTTTGGACATGTTGCAGCCATGCACGCTACACTAAGTCTCTGCCTCCGTTGGCTTGCACTGCCTGAATAATGTAGAGTGTGCAAGACAGATGTCAGCTCTTCTGATGCAGGCTGGAAAATGTTGCTGCTGCAGAAGACTGATGTATATTATTTTACAAGCTGTGAAACAGTGGGAAGTGAGTACTTGCACTCTCCTGCTTTTCATAGGCTGTGCTCTCTAAGTTTCCCGTGTCCAGGACTCCGGTAATCCTCTTCAGTATAGTTGCAGGTGTCAACTGCTCTATCTCCCATTTGCAGCAACAGCATATGGCTTTTACAACCTTCCCAGACTAAAAGTAGCAGTATTTTGTGGTGCACTGGCAGTTAGTTTGTTTGTTTTAGAAGAATGTCTGGCCACAGCAATTTTTTTCCCATTTTCTAGCAGAGTCACTGGAGTCCACAAGTAGAATCATAAGAACTTGAAGTAAGTATAACATATTAATGTATCCCTAAGTCTGGAAAACAAGAAAACTAAATTGACTACCAATATGAAAATACCCATATAGAATAAGAAAAAAAGTTCACCCACTCACATATCATGTCTCTGGCTTGTGTTTAGACCAGAAGAAGCACATGGCCCTAAAGCCTCCTCTGGTTTTAAACTTCCCGGCTACCAGTCAAGCTTTCCATGCTACAGGTTGGTGCCCCTCTATCTTCCGTGGTCTTTTTAATGACCTTTATTACCTAGCTATTCCTAGTTGCTTTTGGAACCCCTTTATATTTCTGTTACATGAAGCATCTCATGGTGGTCAGTTTCACCATTGCACTCTGAGGACAGAATAACTTGCTGTCATTCCTTAGCCTGCTGAAAGGATATGGAAGCAGAGAAGGGACAGGAAAACTGCATCCTCGCTGGACTGTGTCAGCAACTAGCAGTGATGTGAATACCAGAGATACCAGGTAGAGTGGGATTTGTCTGTGGCATGGAGTAGCAAAATCTACTACTAAATAAACATTTGGAGGATAGAGTCTCGGTAGAGCTACGGAATGTCTTCCTTGCTAAATCTGGCCCTCAGTAATCCTGGGCCCTAGAGGAAAGAGAAAGTCTGGAGGAAGGAAAACTGTCCCTTGGTCAAGTAGGATCTCATTAGAGATCATTTAGGCATACTGGACACCCACAAATCCACAGGCCCTCAAGTGCTAAGGGACCTTGCAGATGTTATTGCTAAGCTGCTCTCCAACATCGCTGAAAGATGATGGAAAACAGGAGACTCATCTGAGAACTGGAGAACAGCCAGAGCAGTTATTCAAAAAAAGCATGAAGCAGAACACAGGAAACTACAGGCCCATCAGCCTCCCCTCCATCTCTGAAAAGGTGAATGAACAGCTCATTCTGGATATCATCTCTTAAGGATCTGAAAGAAAAGAAGGTTATCAGTGTGGTCAACACGGATTCACCAAGAGGAAATCATGCTTGACCAGCCTGATAGTCTTCTACGATGGTATAACTGGCTGAATAGATGAGAGGAGAGCAGTGGATGTTGTCTACCTTGACTTCACCAAGACTTTTGACACTGTCTCATAATGTCATTGCAAGTAAGCTTAGGAAGTATGGCTTAGATGAGTGGACAGTGAAGTGGATTGAGAACTGGCTGGTTGGCAGAGCTCAGGGGGCTGTGATCAGTGATGCAGTCTGGTTGGAAGTGTGTAGCCAGCAGTACTCTCCGGGGGTCACTACTAGGCCCAGTCTTGTTCAAATTACTCATCAATGACCTGGAAGAAGAGACAGAGCATGCCCTCAGCACATCTTATCAATGCTTATAAATATTTTAAGAGCCTGTGTCAAGAGAATGGGGCCAGACTCCTCTAAATATGTCCACCAACAGGACAAGGGGCAGTGGACACAAACTGGAACACAGGAAGTTCCATCTAAACATGAGGGTGACAGAGCACTGGAAGAAGCTGCCAAGAGAGGTAGTGGATTCCTCTTCTCTGGACATATTTTAACATACCTGGGTAAGTTCCTGTGCAACCTGCCATAGGTGAACCTGCTTTAGCAAGGGGAGGTTAACTGGATGATCTCCAGCAGTCCCTTCCAACTCTGACCATTCTGTGATTCTGATCTTGCTAGCATCCATCCAGATTAGAGGGGTACAGAGGGCTGGTGCCTGGTACTGGTCTAGATATGCAAGTCTTTGTTCTGATATCAGCACTATTGATCAATATTATAGCAACAGTATCTAAAGTTGCTCAGTTGGATCTGAACTGCATTTTCAACATGCTGCAAACATGCAGCACAACTACAGCTTGGCTCCCGAGAGCTGAACACTGAAATATTTAGTCAGCAGGAATAAGCGGACTCAAGTAAGTGCACAAGGCTGTAGACAGCTACTAACTCTCTTCTGGCATTTCTAGATTTGCAAGATACCTGAGTTGGTGCTTGACAGTGCGGGTTTTCAGAGCACTTGTTAAACCATAACCAGAAAAATAAGAAGGCCTTGGTGGTTTCTCAGCTCTTTCAAATGCTTTTTAGGAAGCACCCCCTGCCCCGGGGAGGGAATACAGGGCTTTGTATGACATATCAACTAAACTAACACAGTGCTTCCCTGCCAAGGTGTTTACTTTTAAAAGAGAAAGTACCCAGTTCCTTCTCTTTACTCTTTACCTTCACTAAGATGTTTGAAGTCTGAGCTGTTGCCTGATAGTGAAGAGACAGCCTTTTCCCCTGCAAACTGAAATGTGCTTTGAAATATGTTGTCAATTTCCTTAGCAGTGATAAAAACAACCCCTACTATAACATTTTCATTGATAGATTAGAATAGAAACAAGTCTGTAAAAGGCTGGTGTCCTAGACCATCCTTACATCTGCTTTTAGACTTTACAACCTGCTGTTAACCCAGCTTTATTTACTAAACAGGATACATCAAAACTAAGCAATCAAGCAGGAGGCTCTAAAACACAGTGTAAATTCTCTTGTGTTGTTTAAGTCTGGTTGTGCTCAGTGCTTTTAGCTGGGATATGGGCTGTAAGTGATTGCTTTTACGGAAAGTGAAGTGGAAGAGGAGGTTAAAGTATAGTGCAAGGACGGAGTAGTACTAAGACTGTAGTTTGTGAAATTGTCCACTGTATTTCTTAGTATCTCAGCAAATAAGGTCAAGTGTGTGTTTTAAAATACTAGTTAAGCTTTGGCCTTTATAGACATTGAAGAATATTACTATTGGATAAAATAAGGCACAAAAATAACACAGGTAATTAGTTATTATTTTTTCCCCCTTCTTTTGCTTGAAAGTAAAAAACTTGAAATAAACAAAAAACTTGAAATAATATTCTGTAGTTGAAACAGACCTGTGCCGCTGTTTGGAAAAGAACAGAAGACTTTTGCTGTCATAGGAAAAAGATGGGCAACATCACCTATGCTATAAATGATAACATCTAAGAAGCTCATTGAATTTATTCATAAAGATGTTCAGTGGTAAGTGATAAGGAAGTCTGCTTGTCCTATTTGTACTTCATGCATGCCACCAGCATCTGAATTTTCTGCTGGTCTGAATGGCAGCACACAACCGATGGCTTGCAATACATTTCTATAAGGACAGAAGCAATTCAGAGCTTCAGTTATAATAGATATCTAAAGGTATGTTTCTCACAAACATCTAAAATGTGATCTGATTTGTTTTTAAAGGCATATTGTACTAAGCTTTTGTATGCAAGTATATTAGCCCTAAAAAACCCTTTAACTTAATTTCTTGTAATTCTCCACCCCTGAATAGCTTTGTCATGGTGTGAGAAAGATAAGCAGCAACAACTGTGTTTGTACATTAATCACACACATAAACTCTGTACCTTTTCAGATAGTCTTCTAGATCAAAGTTGAAGAACTGCCAAGAATCTCCTGGCAGACAGAAGGATGTTGTTTTAACAGTGTGCCAATGGCTCAACTTGTTGAAACAAGCCCAAACAAGATCATTTATTCCTAGATAATTGCATCAAATCACGTTTGAGATAAAAGCAAATTTGCCTGTGGAGGAAAATAATGTAGTGTAGCTAACACAGAACAGGAAAGCAGACTTTAGAAGCAGAAATAGTTCCTTATATAGCTTCAGTGGAATCAGTAGATGTTATAGTGGCAATGAATATGACTCATATTATCTCACAGAAATTATATATGTATATGAATGTGACCTTTTCAATATATATGAAAATGTCTTTTTAATATGTTAGTAATCACTTCTAATAATGCAATTATTAAACCTCATATCTCCTAATGAGCTAGCTAGAGTGTTGTAAAAGCATTTAACTAAGGGGTTTTTTTCAAGTCTTGGGAGAGATTCAGCAAAGGGGCAAACAAACCTGATTTGTTCTCCAGAATTTTCATGTGATGCCACGGGCCATAGCCTTCTCTCACCTGTGCTAAGAAACTTCAGTGTAATAGGAAAGCAGGAGTTCTGGCCAATGGGAACATACATTTTCCTAGATGAACTAATTTGAGAGAGGATGGTTATTCTGCCAATATTTCTAAAACATACAATAGCTCCAAAAGACAGAAGTAGTGTCTCCAGAATTAAGTTCTACGTTCTGATCAGAATAAGATGAGGCCTAGTATTTAATTTCCTCCCTTTTTTAAAATTTATTTTTGTGATTCTTGAAATAAGCTGTACCAAATGTGTGGAAAAAAAATGCTTACTAATTTTGATAAAAATAAGGGTATACCATGTAAAACCTCTCAATCTAAAGCAATACATTTCTTTCTAGACATCAAGATCATGGGACACATCTAGACCATCAGAAGATTTTACACTGATTTTATTATCTGAAGAGAAAAATAATGGAATGAGGCATACGAAGGCCAATAACCAAGACGAAGGGCTGTGCTGGAGCCCTCATGCTGGAATGTTATTTGAAAGCAAAGCATCTTTTACTCTCTGGCTAAAATCAGTTCCAGTCCACACTGTGGTCAAAAGGCACCCAAGGAGGGAAGAAAGCTGTTGCTCAAAACTTGCTAAGAGAACTGTCTTAACTTTGGTTTTATGTACCTTTTACAGTTCACATCCTCCTACACACAGGTTGAGGGTGACATTGAAGTTAAACTATAGGATAATATTTACACAATAAAAGGAATTGTACAAAGCTCTGAAGGGGATCAGTGACATAGGTAATATTTACAATAAGCCTATATCAAGCCCTGAGCGTGGTCTTGCTTAGTGCCTTCGTGAGGTGTCAGACCTGCAGTATGACTACTAGGCACACTAATAGCAGCACTGAGAAAAAAAGAAAATTGTTTAAGGACTCAGAATTTGAAAGGAGGTTAGTGAAACCTGGCTATTTTTACATTTCTGCCTCATCTCCCTCAAAACACATGAAGATGACAGAATGTGTGAGGTTCTTAATATAAAATAATGGAGATGATAATGGGTGTGAAGTGTAGAAGAAATGCAGTCTGATGCTGCTTTGTCCTCACTATAATCACACTCTCTCCCTGCATGGCTGTTTCATGCAGCCCAACTTTTGGGCTCAGTTTACTCCTCTTCAGTTTTGCTGTGGTCAAAGTGGCCACAGAAGCTGCAGAATGGCACATCTGGGGCAGCCAAGGGAGGCACAGTCATCAGCCACAGCAATTTGTGGTTCTCTGTGCGGGACAGTCACTGATGCTGAGCTTCAGTGCCTGTCCTCTGTCACCCACCCCATCACTGATGGGGGATTAAAGCCAACTATGCAGAGAACCTGGCTCAGACAGGACCAAGCATCTCCCCTTTCGAATACCACACAATGTCAGCCACTGTAGGCAAATTATCATAAGAAAAACCATCCCATTTCACAGGCAGAGAAGGATTTTTTTTTTTCTTTTTGTAATTATCTGTTTTTACTAGTGGGATACACTTAGTAATGTCGGTAGTTCAGCACAGTGTTAAAGACAGATAACTTATTGTATAATTTTTCTGGGCTCACTCTGGTGTTTGTGGCTCAGCAGAGACCCCCCAAGACAATGCAGAAACATTTTCACGGTTTGCTTTTCAAGTAAAGAACAAGACCCTTGAGTTTCCTTGGGCTAAATGGAGGCACATAGTATTAAAGAATCATAAAATTGTTTGGTTGGAAAAGACTTTTGAGGTCACTGAGTCCAAATGTACCTGTCCACTATTAAGCCATATCACTGGGGACATGATCTACCTGTCTTTTAAATATCAGGCCATGCTGCTTCTGATATAGGCCATGATGCTAGTGGCCTTCTTGGTCACCTGGGTAAAAGACTGACTCATGTTCAGTCCACCACTCCCAGGTGCTTCTCTATCAGGCAGATTTCCAGCCACTCTTCCCCAAACCTGTAGTGCTGCTTGGGGTTGCTGTGTCCCAAAGGGCAGGACTCAGCACCTGGCCTTGCTGAACATCATACCACCGATGTCAAAACATTGATCCAACCTGTTCGGAGTCCTCTGTAGAGCCTCCCTACTCTCAAGCAGATTGACACTTCCTCCCAGCTCAGTGTTGTCCACAGACTTGTTAAGGGTACATCCAAATCCCCTCATCCAGATCATTGATAAAGGTATTGAACAGAACTGGAGCCAACACTGAACCCTAGGGAACACCACTGTGACGAGCCTGCAAGTGGATTTAACTCCATTCACCACCACTCTTCTGGCCTGGCCCCAACTCTCTCAGCCTGTTCTCATAGCAGAGGTGCTCCGCTCTTGTGATCATCCTCATAGCCCTCCTCCGGACCCATTCCAACAGTTTCAAATTCTACTTAGGTTGAGGATTCCAGAACCGGACATGATACTCCAACTGGTGTCTCATAAGAGAGGGACGAAGAGGCAGAATCACCACCCTCAACCTGCAGACCACACTTCTTTTGAGGCAGCCCAGGATACAGTTGACCTTTTGGACTGCAAGAATGCATTGCTGGCTTATGTTGAGATTCTCATCAATTAGCACCCTCAAGTCCTTCTCCATAGGGCAGCTCTTAATGACCTAATCTCCCATCGTCTATTGAAATCAGGGATTGCCCTGTCCCAGGTGTAGGACCTTGCACTTGGCCTTGTTGAACCTTATATGGTTCATGCAGGCTCACTTCTCCAGCTTGTCCAGGTCCCTCTTGATTACATCATATCCTACTGGTGTGAAGAAACTGTCAGAGGCTTTACTAAAGTCCACCTATACTACATCCACAACCTTCCCAGCATCCATGAAGTGGCTCACCTTGTTATAGAAGGAGATCAGTTTAGTTTGGCAGGACCAGCCTTTCCTAAACCAGTGTTGACTGAACCTGATCACCTGGTTGTCCTCTGTGCGCTGTGTGATAGCACTCAAGATAACCTGTTCCATGACCTTTGCTAGCACTGAGGTCAGACTGTTCCACATAGTTCCCTAGATCTTCCCCCTAAACCTTCTTGTAAATGTGTAACATTTGCCAACCTCCAGACAAGCTGAACTTCCTCAGTCAACCAGGATTGTGGATAGATGATGAAAAGGGGTTTGACAAACACCTCTGCCAGCTTAATATCATTGGGCGGACCCTGTCTGACCCCATAGATCTGTGAATCTCTAATTGGCCAAGCAGGTCTTTACCCTCTTGGATCTCTGCAGATTTGTTCTGCTCTCTTTCTCCCTGTCTTCTGGTTCAGGAGCCAGACTACGCAGAGAACACACTTTGTCAGTATTTTTTCCCCCTGCATCCAGTAAAGGATGGAGATTCTCCTTGGTCCTCCTTTTGTTGTTAATATATTTGTAGAAACACTTTTGATTGTCTTTCACAGAATCAGTCAATTTAAGTTCGTGTTGGGCTTAACACTTCTCATTTTCTCTCTGCTTTATCTCACTTCATCCTTGTAGTCCTGAGATGCCTGCCCTTTCTTCCAAAGATCATACACTTTCCTCTTTGATCCAAGACCCACCCAAAGCATTGTCCTCAGTCAGGCTGTTTTCCTTCCTTGACAGCTCAATTTTTGGCATATGGAGGTGTCCTGCTCTTGTGACACAAGGATTTCCTTCTTGAAGAGCATCCAGTCTTCTTAAGCTCCTTTCCCCTTTCAGGCTGCTTACCAAGGAATTTTATCAACCAGCCTTCTAAATAGCCCAAAGTTTGCCCTCTGGAAGTCCAAGGTGGCCATTCTGCTGACCCATATCCTTACATTTCCAAAAATAAGATTTCCATAATTTCATGATTGCTGTGTCCCAGGCATCCTCCAGTTGTCACAGCTTCCACAAGGCCTTCTCCGCTCACAAACAACCGGTCCAGCTGGGCACATTCGCTAGTCGGTTCACACCAGTTGTGACAGGAAGTTGTTTCCCACACATTCTGGGAACCTCCTGGACTCTTTCCTTTCAGCTGTATTATACTTCCAGCAGACATGTGGTACGTTGAAGTCTCCCACAAGGATAAAGGTTAGTGACTGTTTGACTTCTCCCAGTTGTCTTGTGGAATATCTCATCAGTTTCTTCTTCCTGGCTGGGTGATTCATGGCAAGCTTGCAACATGATAGCTGCTTTATTGGACATTCCACTGATTTTTAACCATCATTTAGCTCAAGGCAATCAAAAGATTCTCTAAGTGTTTAGATGGAATTTGACTTCAGAGCATTACTATCAATCTTGTCCCAATTTACTTCTTTGAACTATGGTTTGCTGTACACAGCCATAAAAACTTTTCTGATTCTGTATGGATGTGTATGGCCTGACATAAATAAGTGGCACGCTGAAGAACTGAAGATATTGAAAAGAGATCCCATAAAATAGTTTTTCACAGAACAGCTCCATGCCTGGACTCTTTAGTTTCATGTTAATTTATGATGAATAGGTTCTAATTTCTCAGTGTAAGGGTCTTTTTTCAGTTATTCGGTAAAATTTCTCTTTTAAGCCTGGGCACCTATACATTGCTGTCTTTTCTCCTCTTCCCCCATGTAACTACATTAGATGGATCATGTTCATTCAGCAAGACAGATGAAGTCACTGCCTTTCAAACTTGTGCTAAGTATTAAGTTCTTCTGCCTGAATTTCATTTTAAATAAAACTTTGTTCTTTGTCTACTTTAAGGGCACGAAAGGGACAATTTGACTGCAAAAGGACATACTCTGGGATCAAACAGGGGAACCTGGAGAATAGTAGAACTCCACATCTGAGTTTTGATTGACCTTCATCCACTATTGCTTGAGGTCTTCTGGGTCTAGCAGTAACCCAAGCAGCTGATTTTGACAGGTTTAGTGTGTTTCACACAATAGTTGGAATCTCATACAAACAGTTTCTCTGATCATGACACTGAAAGGCAAGTCCTATGCTATACATATGTTTATGTCAAAAAAGGGCATTTATGTCATTATGGTAATAGTTCATAAAATCTAGCAGACAAAGAATAATTTAGAACTCATTTATTCATAACAACAGAAGTTAATATTCTTCTTGCCTACAAAGAAGTTTAAGACATGAATCTTTTCTTCTGGATTTCTGCCATTCTGCAGAGCAAGTTTGGATTGCTTCACTATTAGAGATGTCCTAACTCCTTTTTTTTTTTTCCTTTTGGTCCTTTTCAGTCTCTTCAAAATCCTGGTTTTCCCTAAATAAATAATGCTGGTTCCATCAAGATGGTATCAAAGTTGTCTTCCAGCTTTCCTGCAGATTTATGTAAGTATCTGAACAGAACACTGAATTCCTGTCTCTGTTTTGCAGCTAAACATTTTAGCGATGCAGAATAAATGACTTCTCTACAACTGAAAACTTAAGATTTAAGCAATGTAACATATCCTTTTATATTCTGTAAATTTCTTGTTAATGGTGCATTTGCTTTGGGAACAGAGGAATAGTGTGTGTGTATGTCTGTTTAGGTAAGTTATTTATATTATTTCAGTAGGATATTGCTTTTTCCTTTTTCCCCCTCCTTCTTCTTATTTTGCTGATGATCCTCCTCTGTTTCTTCAACGTCTGTCTTACCAAAGATCCTTCAGACCTCTGTAAATGTGATTTTTAAACTGAGCTCACAAAAGGCTGGCAACAGCTTCAAATACTTCAGTAGGTACTTCGGACCAAATTGTGTACTCCCTCGGCCTGACTTTGTTGGAAGCCTTGCAGTTGAAAGCAGAAAAATATTGGCATGTAGCCATGAGAGAATTGAGAAGCAAAGGCCATAGACACAACAAATTCAGATTAATCTCTGTAGTAACTTCAGTGAAGTAATATGTCTAGAACATACTGAAACAATTTTGCTGCGTGATCTGTCATTTACATGTTGTCATTCTAGAAAGCAGCTCTTTAAGGCTCTGTCCGCCAGGTTAAATGAATTTAGGGATGGTGAACTGACAGCTCACAGAAGATGTTTTTTCTTAGCAGTGTCTGTCAGGGGGATCTGCTGCTTTTTATTTTCCTGCTAAATGCTTTTTCATGTTTTTGTCAATGAGTTGAAAATACAGGAAAAAAGTGCTATTAGTAAAATCTGTAGATGACAATAGGGATGGAGATAAACTAAAGAATATACTAAACGGATATGCTAAACAGTAATCTGACCATTGACCCTTTTCTTAATAAGGCATTTTGAGTCAGAAGAATCCCTGCCCATATCTGCTTCCCTATGTGTGCATGGCATTTTTTAATTTTTTCCCTTCAAGGATGGAAATAACACAATTCTATTTTTGTTAAAATTTGGTGACATCTGGTGAGCTTCTTGTATGCTCACTCTGCCTGAGAGATACATAGCTGGTAAGGGGGCTTTGTGCTTTAGGTTAGATGGATCTGGATGAGACTATCTGTTGATACCCAGATCCACAAGTCTGTGCCCCACCTTCCCTGGCAATCTCTACAGATTTGGAAACTTCCTTGGTTTGAGCTGGTTTTGTTTACAGTTTTGTTGAGTTTATGGCTGGGGAGCATTGCCCCATAGCTTTAAGGAAAGGGACCTTTTCGTTTATTCATTGTCACACGTAGACCCTGAGGAACGGAAACAAGCTGTTGACATCAAAAAACACATCTGAAGTGGTTTTGAACTACAGGCCAAAAAATCCCAGATGAACTCCTGACCTTGAAGTTTATGAGCACTTTACTACTCACTCTAAGAGAGTATTGCCTTCTTTCAGAGTCCTTCAGTTTAATCAGGTAAACCTAGGTATATGATTTTCAATTACAGGAGAAAAAAAAAATGTCATACACTGTAACAAAAGGGGAAAAACTTCATTCTAAAAACACACTCTGCCACGGAAAAGAGACAGAATAGCAGACATATCCAAACTATATGAAAAATACTCCAAACCAAGCACATCTTCCCACACTTCATCATTCCTGTGATGACATCTTGTGCATCATTTCCCCTCTGCTTTCCTTGTACAGGCTGGGAGAATGGAATCCTTGTCAGAGCAGCCCCAAAAGAGGCTGCATGCAACAAGGAAAGTAGAAATAGTTTATTGGGGTGATCAGCACTTGTCCAAAAGTCAGAAGCAGCACTGCTAGCAATCATTTGCCTGAGGTGTACACTGGCATCCTTGTTTTCTGGCCCTGATTCAGGAGCAGAGTCACCTTCCCTGGACATGTTTAAAGGATGGGTGGATGAGGTGCTGAGAGGCATGGTTTAGTGTTTGATAGGAACGGTTGGACTCGATGGTCTAGTGGGTCTTTTCCATCCTAGTGATTCTGTGAAGGTTTCACATCCCTTCTGTGCCTGCCCCTGGGCAAGATTTTTGGACCACACCATCTCTCTGTTGGCACAGGGGTGTCCCCCAACTCCTCTTCTCCTCCCCCCATCACCTGCCCTGTGGTGGGCTGCCCTAGCTCTGTGACACGCAGGGGTGTTGAGGTAACAGTGAGGAGTGTCTCCAAGTGCCCACTGCCTCCAGCACAGTGGGGAAGGTGTCACTGCCATTGCTGTCAACATCTCCATCATCTTCCACTGGTAAGCTGGGTCCACTTCTGTCAAGGAAAGGGTGAAGGGTCCTGGGAACCCCCAGCAAGGCTAGCCAGAGCCCCCACTGCCTCCTTCATGCTGTAAGCACACAGCCTCCCCTGGTACAAGCCTGCCCAATTTTTGCTCTGGAGAGGTGCAGACCTGCACAAGATTTGTGTTGACAGCCTGCAAACAACCTTGACACCCAAAGCCCCTGGGTGAAGCATGAGTCTGTGGGAGAGGCTGGGTATTCCAAAAAGGATGAAGGATGTCTCACAAGCAGCAGGAATTGACCACTCAAGCTCTGGTAGGCTGATCTGCAATCCCTAGTACCTGGTTGCAGTTGTCTAAGTTGACCAGGAGATGAAAATTTACTGATGTCCAGAGAAGGACATCCTAATTCAGGGAGCAGTTTAGGGGATGAAGTGAGATGGGGCCACCTCTTTGGAGGCTACTTGCAAGAAGATGTGGGAGAGTTAGACACCTCTGTAGGATCTGGATGAAAAAGCTGTCTGGTTTATCATCAAATAGCAGGCAAAGTGTAAATCATCTTACAAACACAGGCATTTGTTATTGAGACCATCTAGGTGAAACTTGAATTTCAAAAAGGCTCAGAAGCTTTGAATACCTCATTCCTTCCTATGCAGCAGTCATTAATTCACTTGAGAGCCCCACCTCCACACCTCATTTGCCTTGCCTAGGGTCCCAACCTCTCTCTGCCTCAATCCTGCCTGGATCCCAGGTGTCACGGGTATCCTACGGGGGAGAGATACCTGTGGGTGGTGCCCCTTGCTCTGCTGGAGGTGAGGTGTGTGGGTCACGAGTGTGTGTCCAGAAGCTGCAGATGGCCCTCAGCTCCTTCCATGCCAATGTTTTTTCTCCACAGCAGCATTATGGAGGCAGTAGAAGCAGCTTTCCATAAGTTTGCGGTATATGGTGACACGGCTGCCAGTGGCAACGACATGACCGGTAAAAACTTCTCCAAGATGTGCAAAGAGTGTGGGGTGATGGATGGGAAAGCCGTGACCAGCACCGATATCGACATTGTGTTCAACAAAGTCAAGTGAGTGTTGCTGAGGGGGCTCGGTAGGCAGCACAGCTGGCCAGAAGGAGGGAAAGGCATTGCCCATCCTGCCACTTCTCAGCAGGAAGGTAACTTTCCTCTTGGTCTCCCCTTGCCGTAGGACCAAGGGTGCCCGGACCATCACCTTTGCTGAGTTCCAGCAGGCCATGAAGGAGCTTTGCGGCAAGCGTTTCAAGGGAAAATCACCGGAGGAAGCGCTGCAGGCTATGTATGGCCTCATTGAGGGGAAGGAGCCTGGCAGTGCGGGCACCACGGTGAGTATGAGTTGCCTCAGTCACTCTGCACTTGAGCTGCAGTTGGACCATTTGTCCCTATTGCAGGGATGTGTGCTGTCATCACAAGCAGGGAAGAACTTGTCTGTGATCTACCTCCTAATGCTGGCTTCCTCTCTTACAGAAAGCCACCAAGGCTGGTGTGGTCGAGAGGCTGACGGACACTAGCAAATACACTGGCACCCACAAGGAGCGCTTTGATGAAAGTGGCAAAGGGAAAGGTCTTGCTGGTCGCAAGGATCTGACAGACGACAGCGGCTATGTTGGAGGCTACAAGGGAGCTGGCACATATGACAAAACACACTAGGACTGAAGCTGCTCTATGAAACAAGGACTTGTCGCCTGTACCATGGAAGAGGAGGCAAATAAACATCTCATGCAAACAAGACTTCTGTGTCTGTGTGTCCCAAGTCCAGCAGGGTGGGAATTCTCGGCGTGGACACCGGGGGCACTCTGAAGCATATTGCAGGCTCCCCATCTGATCGTGCTTTAGTTGCTGTGCAGTGGGGTTAAATCCAAGCACAGTCTATCTTTCTAGGGGAAATTCTACAGGCCAGCTGAAGTGTAATCCAAGATATGGATTGGAGGTTGTCTCCATATTTCTCACTCCCCCTGCTCTCCAAATGCCCACTAATGCAGGATGGTGGCCAAGGAGAACAGTGTACTGCTTCTATGGACTGAACAGGTTACTACCACAAAATAGTGCAGTTTTGAAGCAAAAGGTGTAAGTATCAACAGTCTCAGAGCCGTATAGCTGACCAGGCTTGACATGCTACCTAGTATCTGCATTCCTTCCAGCTGCATTTCAAACTTCTTTTGACCTTTTCGTTTTGGGGAAAAGGAAGACAAGACTGCCCTAAAAAACGAAGCAACCCTTTAGTGTACTTCTTTTGTTAGGGACTCAGTTTCCTTGTAGCTAAATGATTCAAGAAATTACCCAAGTCAAGTTGTGCAAACAAACACAGGAATGTGTTTTGTTATTAGTTTATTTTTATATATGTGCATATATAGCTGGCATGTAAAAAGCTGTGGGAGCTCTGGGAACAAACTGAGAGCTTTTTTCTTGTGTAGTGTGAGTTCTGGTTTGCATTGACTCAGGTACAATGTGACACTGAAGGCTGAATTTCTGAGACGTAGAATCATTGAATCACCAGGTTGGAAAACACCCAATGCATCATTGGGTCCAACCATTCCTATCAAACACTAAATCATGCCCCTCAGCACCTCATCCACCTGTCCCTTAAAGACCTCCAGGGAAGGTGACTCAACCACCTCCCTGGGCAGCCTATTCCAGTGAAATATTGTAATTCTGACATATTTGGGAGTTAAGATTACATGGTCTCCTACGAGAATGAGCTTAGTGGTACTCACAGGGACACATGGTATTATTCTCATACAATAACTGATCATCCTGGTTTCTTCTCTGTGTCTCCAGCCTTTCACTGAAAGTAGGTCTCATAATTTTTCAAGCAGTTAAGTCAGATTTGCAAAGGCTGCACATTCTTATAGTTACAACAAACACTGAAAACATCAACTGTTTTTTTTTCTTCATTCCCCCTTTTTTTCTAAACAGAAAATGACAGAGTTGTCCAACATTAATTTTTAAAATGTCTACCTCATGATCTCTTGATCTTTACACAATAGGGATCATCACATTGTGAAAAATCAAGCACTATGATTCACATGATTCAATCTGTACTTCATCCTGTAATCTAACTTGTGTAGTACTACTACCACAGCAACAAGAATCACTACTTGCCTTGCCTACTCCTTATATGTGTAAATCACAAAAAGATGAATGCTATGCTCACTCCCTACAGCAGCCACAGAATGGACAGATAAAAGGAAGTCATGGTTGACTGAAGAGTTTAGAAAGAGTACCTGAATTACTGCATGCCCCTGGGGGATATATATACCAGTGGATATAAGATTTTAAAGTAGTGAAAAGCATGCATATATCAATGATGGAGCCAACAAAACGTTTGCAAAAGGAAAAAAAAAAAAAAGAGAGATCCTGGAGAAACTGAGCTGGCTCCCCAGTGCAAGGTATTATGTGGGAGGTCCTGTTACACCACTGTCATCTGATAATAAATATCTGTACTATTATGTATTTGCTCTTTTGAAGAGGCCAAATTATCTAGAAAATAGGCTGTACTGAGAGAAAGAGATTATGAGCCTTCCTTTCAGTGATAGCTGAAGTTTATTTTGCCTAGTTTCTCTGCATTGTTATGTGACTGTCAGAGGGAGCATGAAGGCTCTGGGTGAGGGCTGGCTGCTGGTCCTCCCGTTGTTATTTAAGCATTTGCCTGTGTAGTACTCAGAAGAACAAGGTATGTTGAAACTGCTGGAAGAGAAATGTAGTTGCACATATATAAATGGCCCAGTTTAGAGGATTTCCACTGTCAACAGAGGAAATCTTGCCGAAACACAATGATACTCATAATCTACTTTTTTATAGTCAGCTATGGGTGTGTCATTAATACGGAAAATAGGGAAGCTTTGGGTCCAAACTTCATATATGTTGAGAAAATAAACATCAAACCAAGCAAAAAAGTCAAAGTAAAACTGATCCAAAGTAGAGTAGGGGAAAAAATGCATCAAAATCCTGCCCTTTGGCAAGCTCAGTGATCTTGTTTCTCTGGTGCACATCTTGGTGTATCCCTGATTCCCATAGCTGCTCCTTTCCATGTAGGTCCTTGCGGTCTTCTAGAAATATGACTCAAGACCAGACTTAGCAAATCTTTGCCAGCTGGTTATTGCTTCAGGGTACAGGAGGTGGGACCTGGCATATCAGTCAAGCAGAAATCATCTGAATGCATTGATGAGATCTGCACATGAATCAGACCAGGATCTGAAGACAGGGCTACAGCAGCAACAGGACAGGTTCTTATTGAGCACAGAAGGAAAACATGACAAGAAACTACATGTGCCTTTGTGCATGAGTGTGCATGATGGTTTCAAAGCAAAGTCTTTGACCTCAGCAAGAGACAGCTATCAAAGGTCTCTGCTACCTGTTCTGCCACTCAGACATGCAATGTAGGGTTCTTTTCCTGCTGCTAAAACAAAAACCTCACTTTAACAAAGGACAAAGAACTAAAACCAGACATAGATGTCAATGTAGCCACTAGCTAACTTGACTGTGAGCTACCTCCTAATGCTGGCTGCCTCTTGCTGGCCTCCTCTCTTATGAAAGCCACCAAGGTTGGTGGGGTCAAGAGTGGACACTGGGGGGAATGTGAAGAATATTGCAGGCTCCCCATCTGATCATGACTTAGTTGCTGTGCAGTGGGGTTAAATCCAAGCAAAATTCAGTATATATATACAGTCTGCACAGCATTAGCTATTTGTTAGAAAGCACTTACATATTAAAAGGTTTACGCGAAACCAGCTTGTTTCATAAAAGTGTCTTTAATTTCAACTTTAAAACCTAATCCACTTATTTCAGAATACATTTTTATTCTAAAATTTCATTACGTAATAGTCAAGTTAAAAAAAATCAAGTAACATGAAAGTAACATCCATTAAGAATGAAGGAGAAGAAATATTCCTTCAGTTTTGTTGTACCAAATAACACTTTAAGAAAGAGACAGGCAAATATATATCTCAGGAACACTGAGTACTGTCAGTAGCTGGCTAGTAGAGATTTGTGCAATTTCTTTATAACTAATATCCCCATGAATGTACTAAATGCACACAAAGAACGAACAATTTCTCTGCAACAGGATTAAAGTGATAAAACACCTACATATAACTATGTCTAACTTCTAGACAAGTAGTTCCTGTAGAAAAACATTTATAAAAAACAAAAGTTAATAATTTTCAATAAAAGTAATATTTGGTCACATTTGAAACATGGTCTATTGCACTCAGTATCCTTCAGTAGCATGTACTTTCTGCAGGGTCTTGAACTGGACACCCAATATTAAACTAACTACAATCACTAGATATTTTTTTAAAAACAGACCACAAAAATATTAGAAAGAAAAAAATACAGTAACTCTGACATTTGTTTATAGATATGTCTTTGATGAAAATTATTTCACACTTTCTCACTGTTACTGACCACAGTTTCTTGGTTAGAGAAAAAAATATCAATGTGTCTCTAAGCACAGCCTGTTCACAAAACAATTAAACATCTATGTTCTAACCAGTCATATGCAATAAATAAATCCAACTCTAAATCTTACTCTTTGTATTGTCCTAAAATCTCTATATCTAGTAGGTGCAATGCCAGAAGATTCCTGAGACATATGCATATGCCAGTAAAGTAGCTGCTTGTGAGGAATAAGTGATAAATTTTTTTTATCTTAATATTTAAAATGAGATTATACAAAGCATAAGGGTAAAAATAGAATGAGAATTTGATATTATTTGCTATTACCATTGCTACACTTAAACATTAAATGAGATGCATGGTGCATTAGAAAAGAGTTATAAGACAAACAGCTTTTCCTGAGATGCTCACAGGGATCAAAACTGGGACAAATGCCAACACTCAGGCGTAGTTAAAAGTAAACTCTATGTCCATAAGCCTGTTTTAAAATATCTGAGCTAGTTTTGAAATTAGCTTTAGAGATGGTAAGGTATGCTGAAGTCTTGTAAATACTTTTCAATAAAGACTGGAAAAAAGGCAGAAATAATTGCTGCTCAAAACACAGCACTGGGACCTTCAGTACACCCAAACAGATACATAGTAAAGGTATCTCTGGAGAAGAGCTGAAACCACACAGAGAAAGGAAGGTGCAGCTCCATTACCTTTCACTGTACAGCTTTCTTTTAAAGAACACTGATAGATTCCCAGAATCATTGTTTTAGGTGATGATACCTTTTGTTCCAAAATGGGAGCAAGGCCTTTGAGTTCCCTGGCTTCACCAAGAAAAAAACCAACTCCCTGAGGGACAGCTGGGCTTTCACGTGATGTAAGGAGCTAGAGAAATTCTTTAAAGATGATGATGATGTTAGAAATTCACACTGCCAGTCCTCCTCTGCTTACATCACTACTGAGAAGAATAGAATCTGGTTTTTAAGGGGCTTGGGGACAAAATCAAACACACTGTCAGTCAAAGCAACTGACAAAATTTGACAGCAAATTTCCTTCACAGTGGGAAATGTTTATGCTATCCCTGGGGAGAGGAAAGGCTGCAACAACTCTAAATGCATTGAGGACTAAGAATGTAAATCCCAGTCTGTGCTCAAAACCAAGAGAGGAAAACGGCTGTAAGACATTATATAGATTTTACATGACCATAAAAAGTAATGCCAATGAAGCTTAAAATAAAATTAAATTACATGTAGCAACAATATAAGCATCTTCTCTGACGTCCTTGTTACTCACTTTGGGGCCCCTCCACTTTCAACACTCTATTTTGGAGCTCTTTTTTTGCGCAAATGGCAAGAAAAAGCAACCATACCAACACAGGGCTTAGCTCTGAGCTTCGTAGAATCAAAGTGGCAGTACAAAAATCAAAGTTGCTTGGTTTTGAAAACTGAACTGCTTCTCAGAGAGTGATGGCTGGAGACAAGGAAGCTGCGGTTCTTCATGCTGTTAATGGGAAATGTCGTAATAGTAGTTACGTAATCTCATCTCAACTGCAACAAATCCTGGTCGGTCATCAACACTGTGGAAAGACAACAAATATCATTGTGCAGGAAGCAGAAAAATGCATAGGTGTGTGAACCTTGTAATGCTTAGGACTTAACCTCACTGACAGCTCATTTAAAGCTGCTCACAATTTATTAAGGTTACCACAAAGATGCTGCAAAATGAATACCAAGTTGCAAATGTCACTACAGAACATCCAGTTAGTGTATTTACTACTAGTACTACTACTTTGTGGTTGGTGAAAGTACTACAAGAAAGAAATCATAATTCAGCTCCATTTCATTTTCTACTTCACTTACTTTAGTAATAATCTTGAGAAAAGAAAATTTGCAGAGCAGTATCTTCCTTATAACGGGTACTAAAGTCATACAGAGTGGCTTAGCACCACTAAGAGAAGCTTATGCATAGATTGTATGCCTGTCACTACCTTTTTTTTTTTCTCTGTATCTCCCCATGTTTGTTAATTTGGGAGAACACAAAATGTCACTTCCATTACATACTGAGGCAGGCTGCCTGAGAAGCCTTTTTATATATTTCTCTCCCCCTTACCCCCTCCCCAGTATTAAAGATATGTCAGTATAAACAAATAAAAAGCAGTATACTTTATGATATGCTTATTAATCCTAACAAAAAATGATCCCTTTCACTTTAGTACTGTTAATAGCTTTTTTAAGTCAAACCAAAAGGCAGAAGATATTTTATGGCTCCTCATCCTTTCCAGAGTATTAGGTGTAATAAAAATAAGAAAGAAGTATGGTACACAGAAGTGAAGTACCACAGCTTCTTAAATGGAATCTAGAGAGCTTTGCCAGAGACACAAATTCTCCAGATGGTCAACTGGAAGAATAAGTGACATTAAACTTTCGGTGCTTATGGAGACCTTCTTACAGCTAAAAGTTAACTTGAACAAAACAGTTTAAAATGATAAATCATAAGACATTTTTATTAAAAATTTTTGCAATATAGTAATTAAAAAGCAGTATCAGGTAGGCTTTCTTTTTCTCTTCTTATTTCATAACTGTAGCTTCTGAATTGTTGTCCATTACGAAAAATGTTTCTGACATATAAGTTATGATCTGAAAAGAAATTTTGCCTCTAATAGGAAGTCAAAGTGAGATCCAACTTGAATATTTTCAGAAATGAGAGAAGACAAAAATAGGTCAAAACTATTAATTATTGAGAAATGGAATGAATAATTTGGCAATAGGACTTTGAAATTTAAGTAGAGAAAGAGTCTTGGAAGTTAAAATAAAACATAGTACATGATGAAAAAAAATCTCCTTTTTCTCAAACTTCCTCACCAAAATAAATCAGACTGAACTTTGTATGGAAATACTTGGTTTTTATAATAGCCTGTTTTTTAGTAAATAATCATTTTAGCAAAATCAGCTGTGCAAGATCAGCTTCTTGTAGTGCACTCAGTGATGCAAATAATTTTCACTTCAGAATCCAACTGACTCCCTAGTTTAGAGGTAGGTTGTAAGCTAAACACCAGCTGAAAAGATGCATTTTGGAATACCTCATCCACTCCCCAGTTCTAGCTGTTAAGCAGATTAAGATACTCTGTGAAAAGAAAGAGCTTCACATCACACTCACTTGTAAGTCCAACACAATTTCATTAGCTCATACACTTCTGTTGGACAGACATCAGGACGTTCCATTCGTTCTCCTCTTTCAATCATCTGTGCAACTTCACCACCTTTCATTCCCTGGAACAGAACAACCAGAGGTCATCTGAATTGCAAATGATTATAGCACACATGAGAGTATAAAACAAACAGGCCTGGAGTTGATTTTTGGGCTAGTCTTTGACTCAGTAGTCGCAAAAGGTAGGGTGCTAAGGCCTGCCTTGGCCTCCAATAACACTTTCGAGGTAGGAAAAGGTATGGGTTCAAATTTGCTCTGAATTTTTACAGAAAAAATTTGCCAGATAGAAGTACTCACCTTATATGGTTTTTGCCCATAAGAGAAAGCTTCCCACATTAAAACCCCAAAACTCCAGACATCGCTTTTGCTAGAAAATTTGTAGAAATTCATGCATTCTGGAGCATACCACTTGACCGGCCATTTTCCATGACTTTGTGCCTAAAATAAGTGATAGATAGGAAAAAAAGCAGACTAGAGATAGTGGTAAGCAGACAACATCAGAAACCATATAAGCCCAGTTAACTTATGATCTGCACACATTTTTACTAAGTATAACATTTCTGATGCAGTTGGCATTAGAGAATGAGTAGCAGCTTCTTCAGAAGTGCTTTGGTTAGGTTAGTGGCAGTGACTGAAGATGTTACTGCCTTTTCTAGCAGTAGTTACTGTTCCCATAGGAAGGTCATCAGAATGGAGTATGCACGTGCGCCTCCTCTATAGCATTTCATGGTGTGTCTCATTAGTTTTAAACAGTTTATGAAAGGGAAGGAAGAAATAATTTGAACTGTAAGAGCAACATATCGGAAAAAGAGATACAGACAAGACTCAAGCCTTTTTCTCTCGTGTATGTTTTTACCTTATCAAATGTGGCAGTTATTTCAGTCCCTGTCTCTGTACAGAGATCCAGTGATTTTAAAACCAAGCTAAATACATTCTGTTTATATCAAATAATTATTTACCAATGGTATTCTTTCAAAACAACTTTCCAAATTCAGTTCTGTGAGTCAATAATACAGTTAGCCTAAATTTTCTTTGGATGTAGCAAAAAATTAAGTGCCCCAAAGTTCACTCTGCAACAAAGACATTCCCCCATTTTATATAAGGAGGTAACTATTTTCACTATAAATTTCAACCTTCCAATGACAAATTTAACAAAAGTAAATTAAAGAAGCAAAGAATTAAAAGAAGGGACTAGCTTTTTCCACTGTAAACATCTCTTAATGTTGATGATGCATTTTGAAAATCAGTAACTTACTATTGTACTATAAAACAATGGATGATGCATACTATTTCTAATTTGCAACTTTTAACAACCACTGCACTTCAACTGAAAGTAATCTTACCAAGCTATGCTACTATACAGCTTTGATGTCTTGAACAAAGCTTACCTTATAATAATTTTCATCAGCACTGAGAGCTTTAGAAAGTCCGAAGTCACTAATTTTGGCATAATGTTGGGTGACTAATAGCACATTCCTTGCAGCCAGATCCCTATGAACAAAATTATTCTCCTCCAGGTATTTCATCCCCATGGAAACTTGATGTACTAGCTCTGTTATATTCTTCTCCGTGACATGTCTGAAAATCATAACTCAATTTTTAAGAGGTCAGCAGCTAATTTTCATAACTTTTCATGGAATTCAAATATAAATCTTTACTAAGAACCTCCCCACATCATACTAGGAAAGAGATGCACTTACATTTTGGAAGCATAATGCCCTGAGCAAGATGATGTGTGATCATATCAACAAAAGAATGACTGAAGGACATGTGAAAATGCTTTAATGTACTCAAGATGCACTATTTTACCAGAAATATTTGACAGTTAGGAGATTCATACAAGACAATCATTTCCCAGTGAAAATTAACTGTAATCATTAATTATTACATTAGCAACATGTCAATTTAAAACTGCCCTTAAAAAAAATTACGAAGACTTCAATCTTTTTTTCCCCTCTGGATAAATCCTATCAAATAAAACCAAAGCTTACATACCTATTTTTTTGCAAAAATTTGTTCAATGGCCCAAGTTCAGCCATTTCCATTACTAACATCCAGGCCTCAGCTTCACATATGCCTATCATTCGGACAATATATGGGTTATCCAGTTGCTGCATTACATTTGCTTCTCTCAGCAGTTCATCCTTTATGGTTGGATCATTACTTTCATTCTTAAGAATCTTTACAGCCACTGGCTTGGCACCCCTACAAAAAATGGAATCCAGTCCTGAAATTAGTTGCTGCAAAATCTGTGTGTGAAAGTACACATTCTTCATCTGATGTTTCTGTGCAAGAAGTGCAAACTGTGACAAAACACAGCACTGACATTCGGAGAGGAAAAAACCTGACTGCGACAGGAATATCTCACTAGGAAATGCTCAGAATACAGCCAAGCAAGAGACAGAGAATAGAAGGAACCTGAGAAAATTGAGACTAGTCATAAAAAATCCTAACAAGGCTGAAAACAAATGTGCTGGACAAAATTTTCCTGCCTATTCTGCCCAGAATTTTCATAACATTTTTCTGGTTGAATAGCTTTACATGCCTTTTTAGACCCTGAGTTATTTTGGGGGTGACACTAGAACATGCAGCATTACAAGGCCCCAAGGCAGTGCTCTGAAATCCTGACAAACTTAGCTCACTCCAGTAACCTTCAGCTCATACAACTAAGTGAAAGTGTGACTGATTAGATCTGCAGAGCTCAAATGTGAAACAAGATTAGTAAATACACAACCTGGGACCAGAGCCCTTCAAATTCCCTCTGACTGGAAAAAGAAAAAGCCTTCCGGGCTCTGAAAACCTTGGTTAAAGAAATGCCTTCTGCTTCCAAGTGGTGAAAAAGTATTTATAATCAACCTATGCACTTAAACAACATAACAATAGCATTTTACTACGAAAAGACATGAACAGGCAGGTGCTCCCACTTCAGCCACTATAAACAGGGTCTGTTCCTACTGCAATTACAGGATAAAAGAGGTTACAACATGTTATGTCTCCTGGAAAATCAACATTCCAGCTTCATGAAACAGGTACTTATTACTCTTACTTACTTTAGGTGAAAACCTCTTTGTTACAGGAAAGCTGTCCACCCTTCACTATTTCTCAAAGAGAGGCTGTGCAGATAGGAAATACTAAGTAGCATGACCGCCCATTTCAACTATGGAGGAAGGCAGCAGACTTCCCATTCTACTATGCCTAAGGACACTTCCCCACTTTACAGACAAAAGTAATGGCTGAAACGTGACTACGCTGCAGACAGAGAGGTATCTGCTTGCAGAGAAAAAGAAAATGAATGTATAAAAAATGAATCTATGAGTATATGTACAGAGAGAAACCAATGAATGTTAGCTGAAATTATTTAGGCACAGACCATCACCTGAAAAGACAAGCAAAGATTACTGCCACTGTGAAAAAAAAAGGCTAGAGCTTTTACATACTGGAATCCACAAAAAGAGAAGGAAACACTTACTTTTTCATCTTGTAGAATCCTTTCTTTACAGTACCAAAGTTTCCAGATCCAAGTTCTCCTTCTTCCAAAGTTAACAATTTCCTGTCAAGAGTGACATTTTTGGGTTTCATTTCATCTGGATCAGCATATGGACTTTCATAGACCTCAGTATCCATGGGTAAGGCCTCTCTCTGATCACCTGCAGTTTGATCAATCAAAACAAATTAGACATTATGTGAGACCTTTTTGCTGCCACAGCTACTATATTCACCATTTCTGTGGTCAAGATTGTCACTGCATTTGACCTCAGGGCATTAGAAAAAAATACAAGCTATCCAGCTACAGGCAGATTAGAACATTCCAAAAGAGAGTGACATCCACCTGGTGACATGTTCTAACTAATGAGTATCTGTGTAGCATGAAACTAGGAAGTCCCTTGACAGAGGGAGGGTTAAAGACTGGCCCTTCTCTTTAGTACCTTCCATTAGGTACCTCAGACAATCCTTCATTCAGAATGCTGCCTTATATAGTTTATTCTTAGGCATTTATATTTAATTCCATTTTACAGAAAGCCTGAGCACTAGCTTGGCACTGTGTATGGAACAAGGCACAATTCTTTTTATTACGTGCAAGGATGCAGCTTTTACAGGCAAGGAAGTAATAATCTTTCACTTCAACAAAGAAAAAGGGATTTATAACTTTTATTACAGATGGCGACAACTGGCAGTTTCAGGCCCCAGACTTGAGCTACGATAGTGGCTATAACAATACACCACATTCTGTGAAATATTTACAAGAATAAAAAAATATGCATAGAGGAGAGATCTCTGGCATGAAGAAAGAAATTGCATTAATGACAAATTACTTGGCCTACCTTTTTCTGCCCCTGCAAGACCTCTGTTCCTTTGCAGCACGTAGGGATTAAAAGTTGCTTCATCAGTTGGGTGGCCAATAGTTGGCTGAAACTGTAGCACACAAATAGAGTTTCTATGTTTAATGAAAGTACAAGTGAAAAGCACTTCATCCCCCAAGGATTATCGCATAATGTTTGCAACAGACACACAGGTGAGAATCAGAAAGCTAGAGAAAGATTCCACAAAGTCTATTTCATTCTTGAGGTTATTGCCTGAGTAAATATGCAGGCCAAATGAAACATACACTGACAAAGCATAAAAAGGTATTGCAAATATTTCAGAGCATTTGATCTGGGGAAATTAACTGGAATGGTTCGTGCACAAATCTTATTCTGCAGGTATTTAGTTTATATGCTATTTTCAAACTTGCCGTTTAGTAGTTTATAAATACTTGTTATAAAGCATTTCTCTTTAATCTGTCCTTCTGCCCTCTCCAAGTTATCCCTCTCCATCTCTAAGCCACAGAGAAATTCCTAGCACAAATGAAAACAGACAGTACTTCCATCTTGTGGATGCTACAGAACTCCACTTGGAATAAAATGGGGCAAAATGTAATTAATTATTTTAGTAAGCTTGTGTAAAATCATGCACAAACACCATGGACCAGATACTAGGCCAGTCTGTCTGCTCTTAGGGAGGAAAAATATGACCAAATTCTTATTCTACCTGAACCTCTGGTTCAAAACCTTTCCCCACTACCTTTATTCTTTGTCAGAGGAATAGTACAGAGCACACAAACAACCCCAGTAGAAACACAATGCGTAATGGGGCTCTATGGCTGAAAAGTGAGTCTGGCACAATGAAGTACAGATGAGAGAAATTTATAATCTGATCTCTTCTGTCTGTGAAATATTGAGAAAAGAGAATTGCAGAACTTACTTCTGCAGTTTGGTCCCTTGTCTTTCTGAAAGAAATTTTATTCTACCTGTGAGTGACCTTATAATCCCAAGAAAGCATTCTAAAATCAGAAATTCAAATATCAACATGAGTATTCTCAGCTCAACTAGGAAACATTGGTGTGTTGTACTTGCAAAACAATGGATAGGACTGTTTTGTAGACATTTGTGCATGTAACTCTTCTTTTCGATAACTGAAGCTTTCAGTGGTGTAAAGTTCTGCCTGAAACTGTTGTGGTTTTCAAGTAAAGAGAAACAGAGCTTAAGAAATATCCACGAGTGAGTACATTCTAACTTTTATCCGTTGGAAACTATGTTTTGTACAGAAAATGCCTGACCCTGGCAGTAGGTAAAATGAAGTAATCTGCCTAGTTGAATGAAGCAGAAAAAGTTTCACTACATATATTTTACAGCAAACCTGGAATTGGAGGCCAACACTTGTCAAGATTCTAGCCCAGTAAGATAAGCCTGATGGCATCAGGGATGGCATAGGTAATGTTTCTGATTTGAATCACTCAGTCTTGTCGAATAGTACTGAAAGGCCATCCGATATAAAGGCAAGCCGCAATAGCCCTGAGACAATTCTGAGATGGGTCAGGGACCAAACTGACCTGACAATTTCAAGGAAGAAAATTAATGTTATAAACCAAGATGCTCAGCTATAGTTATGTTTTTCTACATTAGTACATTTTGCCAGGTCTGCATTTCCAAGACTCATTTTCACATACAGGCCATTTACTAACCTAATAAACCTCACTAAGACTGGAACTCAATCCTAAACCTCTCAAATAATTGGCTTGCAGTTTCACTGTGGACACTTAATACAGTCTTTCCCTATACCATGTCAAGATATATGGAGAAATACTGATGTTCAGTCGAAAATATTATTCACCTTTTGCAAAGCAAAACCAAATCAAATGGAATTATATGTACTGAGATCACAGTGATTTTAATTTGTGTATTTCATATATCCCCTATTGCCTAAGAATACATTAAGACTTCTTAGGGTTTTTATCTTATTGCTACTTACTATAACCCATTCAGTATTACTACTAAGAAGTGATTATATTTCCACTGGATAGCTTCCTAGATGTATTCTTGCTTCCCAGGGAGATAATTTGACATTCCAAAAGGTTAATCCACTAATTCAACCAATTAATACAGTGTATACCAAGCAATATGGACTGACATTAATACCTGTTGCTAGACAGACACAGTACAACGGAAGCAGGGGCAAATTGCCATATTGTATTGATTTTATGGAAGCCTCTGGTTAAGACTTCTTGGTCAAGGGGTCCAAAAGCAGAGTAGGAAAAAAAAACCCCAAAACAAAGATAAAGATAAAAATATGGTGAGTATCTAAGAAATGAATTTAGATGCCAAGTAGTCAGTGGCAGTTTCCAGGATACTAGAAGCAAAGTTCTCAGACACTTAGTAATGACAGAATTACGGTTTCATTTTTTGCATACTTTACCCTTCAAACAATCATTCTGACAGAAATGAAAAATGTTCAAATGACATCTAGAAGAGACTGCAACAGCTTGGGACTCCTCTACTTTTTGAAAGCTTTGCTATCAACTGTCGATCAACTGTCCTCTGTTTACTATGGGGAGTACCTCAACTGTGTACCAAGAAGTATGATGGGAACATCTGAACTCAAGCCTGGAAAAGCCGCACAGCACACTCCTCACTTAAAACACTGAAACATTTTCTGTAGTCATAATTAGGTAAAGTCACACAGGTGTAGCTGTAGCTCTGAGCTAACCAATAAGGCATGTTAGCTCTATTTTCTTTCTTTCCCCAGTTAAGTGCTGGATAAGGTTGCTGTTATATAACAGGGAATAGAAATTCAGCCCACAAAAGTGTACAATTTAAGTAAAAAGACTGTACCGTTTTGCCTCATCATAACCCAAGCTTATGAGAAATGAGATACAAGGACTTTGAGAAAAGCCTTTGGAAATGATAATCTCATGATTTCAAATGGACTTGAACTTACTGTTCAAAGAATTAATGCTTTTCTGATGGCAATAAAACCCTGCAGGCTGAATCATAATGATGGAAATTATCAATTCCACTGCAATACCTTGTACAGGTCTGATAAGTAAGCTTCATCTGATTGCTGCTGAACAACAGGGCAGAAACACTTAAGAAGTACTCAGCCAGTACTGGATAACCCCCCAAATTAAGAAAAAAAAATAGAAAATTGGAAGGCATAATATCTTACGTAGTTAGTATTAGTTATATAAGAGAGAGGTAATTAAATATCCCTGATCCTAGGTCTTAGTGTATTGTTGTACTTTGGACTGGCCAGAAAGCATTCATGTACTCCAAATCCACATATCTCAAGGACCCATTCACCAGTGCACAACAGCTGGTAAAAATAGAGTTCTGGCCATGACCTAGCTGCCTCCTCAAATAGGACACACAGAGGTGTTCCTGCTTTTTTTGCAATTCAAAACAAAAATGAAAACATCGGGAAGGACTGGATGCTTTTGTTTGGAAACAGCTTTAAAAAAAAAAAAGAGCATATCATTCCTATGTTTGTGAATAAAACTCTGCAGCTATGATTTGGAAATGACAGTGATACCAAATCTAACAATGCAGGTTCTCTTTCTTAGAGTGCTGCTTATTTTTAAGATGAGTGACAATGTCATATACGTAATTAGTTTTAGCTTAGTTAACTAATATATATGTATGTGTCAAATGATACTTCTCATTGTTGCAGATTGATTAAAAAGCTTAACATTGCCTTTTTCATTAATATTTCAAGTTGAATTATGAATTAATTTTTCACAGACTCCTTTTCAGCTCATACTAGTAACTTGGGAAGATTGTGCAGCACTCAGAAAACCTCAAACATTTTTCTTTAGTTCTGCCAGTTACATATTCATGGCATGCAGCACCCTGCATGACTTTGAATAGAATTTTCTAGCAGAAAGGTTGGAATTTTTCTCTTGGAGTCAAGTCAGGCTTATTAGAAATGGTGCAGGAAGTATGCATCACCGCATGTACAGTGGTCTGGGTAATAATGCAACAAAATTTCCTTTTTATTTAACTATCATTTATATCTAAAGTCATTTCTGCCCTACATTTAAAACTAGCAAGTTTAATTCTGCAGATCTTTTTCTGACAAAAGGAGGCTTTGTTTCAGTACAACCATATTAGGCGGTAGAAGATTGCTTCTTGTATTCTTTCAAGAGCAGAGAATGGGCAAAATTACTATGGATTTGTAATCCAGTAAAAGAAATATACAAGAAATGATTCCTCTATAGGATCCTGTTAAAACAGCACATACTATCTAACATCTTCTGATATGTACACATGTAAACTAAGGATGGGCAGTCATTTTATGCTCTTCTGCTAGAAAGATTCAGGCCTGTCCTGTTTTCACACATACAATCTTTTCCCCTCTTCCTCTAGGGTTTAAATTTGATTGGTTAAATTTCTCAGGTGCTCATAGTTAAGCTAATCTAAATGTGTGAGAGGAAAAGGGAGTTTGCCCAGGGAGGTGGCTGAGTCACCTGGAGGTGTTTAAAAGATAGGTGGATGAGGTACTGAGTGGCATGATTTAGTGTTTGATAAGAATGGCTGGACTCAATGAGCCGGTGGGTCTTTTCCAACCTCGTGATTCAATGATTTCTTTCTAGTAAAGAAATACTGCTTTCTATGCATTGGTAACACCTTAGTAGTACAACCCCTATGCAGGTTTGATAGTATCTTGCTCATGCAATAAGAACAAGATCCACTTACTGTTTGCTTTAGAGTTTGAATTAAACAGCTCTATTCTAAGTTGGATTTTTTATGGTAAAGATTACCATTTTATTGTAAAGAATATTCTTATTAAGGCAATTCGTACATAAAATGTGACTTCTTTTCAAGTTAATCTGATTTGCAAAAATGCAAACATATATGTTGACGTAGAAAGTTGTTTTATTCTGCTAAAATGAATAGCAAAATACTGCATGGCAGACCTTAAACTCCATGATCATTGTGTAAGATATCATCATCACCACTAGGTGGCACAAACACATTTAAATTGTTGTCTAAATTGCCAGTTTTACAGTAGCGAGCAAAACAGCTTTAAAAATTCTGATCTGTGTGCTAAAATTAGATCTGAAAAACTATCTGTGAAATTAAAAAAACCCCCATGACTTCTAAGGCTGAATAAACATAACAGCATAAATTTTTAATTTTACTGTCTGAAAGTTTTTGACATAAGACAGGTGGCTGCCTAATTAATGAAGTCTAAAGTAAATTCTGCATGTTGGGGTTAATAAAGCGTAAATATTGGAAAAGTTCAAAGCAGGGATTTTGTTTAGATATACTCCAAATTTTGGAAAACTTGGCAGTACGATGAAATTTGTGGGCTGAGTATTCAAGGGCAACAACATATAAATGGTGTCAAATTGATGAAATGATTTTCTTAAAATCCCAGTCTTCTGTTGCCATCATGCTTCTGTCTGTACTTTTTGCTTCTGTCTGTACTTTTTGTATGTTTCCCAGAAGACAGGAAAGATGTACTTGGCTGCAGAAAAACACATAGAGAAGCACAGGTTTTACCAGGCTAACAGAGAGAAGAGTAACCAAAACCACATCTAGAGAATTCAGACCCCATCCTCTCTTTTCTGAATAAAACCAAAATACTTCTCTTGTCTAATGTGTGATAGCATAGAATTTTTTTTCTGATGGGATTAGACCATGTCCTGACACTATATATGTATTTGCACAAGATGACAGCATTTAAGAATGACTTGTGGGACCTGTAAGCAGATGACAACAGCTATTAGTACTTGTGCATAAAAGTGAACTGAAGTTATGAAAATTAGTAATTATTATTTACCAGAATTATCAAAAACAGTATATGTCAAACACAGTTTTTGATAATTCTGAACGTACCTCTAGGGCTTTTTATGCCCATTCACATTTGTCGAAATACATGGAACTGAAAATCAATAAATAAACTAAAAAGAAAGACTCATGGGTAGAGCAGGTACACACATTATTCTCAGTATGCAAACAAAGGTCATAACTACATGCTTCACAACTACATCAACTACTGGATGGCATAATTTTCTGGTCATGCAGAAAATGCATGCAGCATTTTCATTAGTACAAGGCTGGTTTCCCTTGACTCCTACCCATCTTATGACCTTTCCCATTGTGCCTGGTCCTGTGACATCTTGCACTTGGCTAAATGTAATTAATGTCAATGCATAACAAGATTTGTGCACTTTGGTTTTGTAAGAATATACTTTGTGGTTATTAACAAATTGTTCTCTAAATGTGCTCAGTAATAGCACTGTGCAGGCAAGCCAATTTTCTCATAAAGAAGGATAGTTCAGAGAAGAAATATAATTTTGTTCTCTTTTAAGTGGCTGTTTTTTTGGAAAACATTTTATCATTTACATTTTTATTTGCAGATATACTGAGATCTGCACTAATATTTTGGAATGCTAGAAACTACTTGAAAACAGTCCCTTGATTTTAAAACTTTGCTTAGATATAAAATGAAGGCCACAGTTATGCAAATTGTCAGGAAAGAAGCAGAAAGCTTACAAGATCTTCACAATCTAATTGTTAGTAGCCCAGACACATATTTAGTAACAGCAAGCCGAACAGAGGAGCGACAAGGGAAGAGTGAATTAGTCAAGTGTAAGTCCTTTTAACTCAGCCAAAAACCTAAAAGACTATATGAGGCACCTTTTTGCTGCCAGCCTTTGGAAAGGTGTACGATTTGAGTCTTGAGATAATTCCACCTCCTGCCCAACTCTAGAAATTACAATGTCAAAGAGGAACAGTAAATGTGTCAGGAAAATAGCTAAAGGTATTTTACAATATAGACATAGTATACAAGAAAAAAAAATTCCCCACCTTTCTCCTATGTGTGCCTCCAAGTACTCAAATGATGCATCAAACAAATATAGTACAGAAAATCTTAGTACTATATTTTCTTCCAACTGTATTATTCTCAAACTATCATTAATCTGACAATATGAGGTCCAACACAAAAAATCCCAACTATGCATCTAACCCTTTTTATTTAACAAATCAAGAAAACAACTACAATCCTCTTCATAATAGTTTCCTTCTGAGTTGACACACAGCTGCATATTATGCTGACAATGTTTAAAGCAACTCTGCAGATGACTTTCTGAAAGGCTGTTGAGGATCTCCATCATTTTTGCCTTCATATCTTCTACTTACAAAAAATGGGCTCCTTTAAGCATCAACTTGATCTTTGGGAAGAGGGAACCAGGTATAACAGAGTGGGGACTCATGTACAGAAATATTGTTATTAACTAAAATCTGCTTCACAGACACAGAGCTGTGTGCTGGCACATTGTCTTTGTGCAAAATACACTTGTTTCTCCACAATTCTGATCGTTTTCTTCTCATGTGTTTTTGCAATGTCATGAAGACTTCAATGCCATATTGCTGATTTACTGTTTAGCTGCTGGAAATGTGCTCTGCATGGCAATAGCCTGGATATCATGCGTGGATGTCTTTTATTTTTAGGAGATATTGCTGACTTCCACTACATTGATTGTCTCTTGGTTTCTGGACTACATGTATATATCAAAATTTTGTCACAAGTAATTACCGAATTCAACAAATATGGTTCATTCTCAATGCACCACAAAAGGAGTACAAACATAATTCCTTGCAATGCACTTTTCATTCTTCTCACAGTACTTTTTGAACCATTTTTGCACTTTTTTTAAAATGTTCAAGTCTTCCATGAAATTCCATGAAAAGTTCATTTCATGAACTTTCTCAGCTACTACTCCAACATTCCACCTTCTGTCTTTTCAAATCACATCTTGCACTTTCTCAATGTTGTCATCAGTAACTGCTGTCTATGGGCAGCGTGGGTGATAATCATCTTTCAAATTACCTCTGCCTTCCAAAAATCATTTGTGCCATTCCAAAACACATACATGACACAAGCACTCTTCACTGTATGCCTCAGTCAATAATTGAGAAGCTTCCATTGCAGATCTCTTCAGTTTCACAAGAAAATTGATGTTAACTCACAGCTCACTCCTGCAAACTAACATTTTTCCAACTGAGGGTAAGAAAAAATCTATATTTGAACACATGTCCACTTGCACTGAGTAAAGTGATCAAGTTGAGCCACGTCTCACTGTGACAGGTAAGAACGTGTTCTACAACCACTTCTTTGCCTCTCCCTTATATTTTAAGGCAGTTTTTAAATCAAGCACATTGCCCTTTTCCCATATTTTTTGCAAGTATGTTTCTCCTGTCTTCGTTACAGAACTTTATCCACCTCACATCATACTTAGCAATGGGAATCACTTGATAGCTTCAGTGTTTTGAAGTGTGACTAATATTATTGAGCAAGATTTGAAGCACACCTTGGTTTTCTATCAAACAAGTAGTTATTGAAGTAAAAAACACAGAAACCAATATTAATTCCAAACAAAAAAGAATAGGCTCTAGATTTATACACACACTTACATTCTCCATAACAATACTTTCAAGAAACGCATTTATGATAATACATTAATTATGATAATACATTAATGCAAAATTTTATGATAATACATTAGTTTAATTAAATATGACTAATAAGCATTTCTAGAGCTCACTGAGAAATCACACCTGCCTAACTAAAACTGCAACACCGTACTTTTTTACCACTTCTTAGCTATAGTTTTGCAACAGATAAATTCTCTAAGAGGTTAAGTGCTCTTTTGTACATGTTGAGCATGGTTCATTATATTTTTCTGACAAGCATAGCTCCCAACACTTGATCAAGCAGCCATCTATACTGCCTTGATGGTAATAACTGCTTAACTCAAAGTGGAATAGATAATCAGGGGCATCAACAGTACTAGACTAAAGTTAGGCTGTACTTATAAGGTTTATGCCTATTGTTACAGTCCAATAAACTGTGGTTAAACAAACAAAATACTAAAAAGAAAGTGGAGAAGTGGGGAGGTGGCCAGAAGTTTGCTGCTTCACTGTAATATTAACAATTGATTTTAGGCCCATATCAAAAGCACCTCTGCAAGTTTAAACACATACTGGCATGAGGGAATGGCCTCAACGTCCACCAGGGGAGGTTCAGGCTTGACATCAGGAAGATGTTTTTCATGGAAAGGGTCATTAGGCTGCCCGGGGAGGTTGTTGGGTCATCTTCCCTGGAGGTGTTTGAAAGATGGGTGGATGAGGTGCTGAGGGGCATGGTTTAGTGATTGACAGGAATGGTTGGACTCGATGATCAAGTGGGTCCTTTCCAATCTAGTGATTCTGTGATTCTATGATGCTCAGGGAGAAAAAAAAATAATATGCAAAGTGAAAGGACATTAAAATAATTTTAAATCTAGTTGTGGAGTCTCTGGAGAAAGGCAAGAATAGTCATAGTCCATCTATATGTGCTGAGAGATGTTAGGTGTAAGCCTCCATATTCTGCATGGAGAAATCTCCAATACAGACTTTTGCCAAAGGAAAAAAATCAGTCTGACAAAAAAGCAGATGTCCATATTACAGAAAACGGGACAAGAAACAGTGACGCTTAGTTACTCTAGGTGTTTTCTTGGAGTATTAGTATGCTGCAAATTTTACTCCAAGCCCTTACACACCAACAGTCTGCAATTAAATTTGTTGGACTTTGCATATCATCAATCATCTTGCAGAGGTTATACACTCCCTTAACTTCAAAGCTAATTCAGATTTGAGCATGCTCCACTCTAAGGCTCTGGAGTCTCATCAATGTATTTCTAGCACTAATATATATTAAAAAAATATTGAAAAATTGGTCTGGATGGGATCACCAGTATTATATTATCCCTCAGGACACCCATTCCCTTTCTTTCTTCAGCTAGTAATCACCTTCTGTCCCTTTACTCTCTCTCCACTGCTTCTTTATTCCAATCAGTCTTTTCTTACAAGTTATGATTATTTGCGTTGCCCTACTCTGGATTATCTCTTGTTGGACAACATTCTTCAGTGCAGTACAAAAAGCTGGTGAAAGTATTCCAGCTGAGACCTAACTAGTGGAAAGCGGACCAAGCTGGAAACACTCCTGATGTTTCCCTTTCTTCTACCAGTATGATAGTTGCTAGTCCTTGTTCTGCCTACACAGTGCTCCTTCACTGAATGTGCTTATTCCATCACTGTAACTGTGTGCACTCTAGGAGTCACAGTGTCACAGCATGGCTTGGGTTGGAAGGGACCTTAAAGACCACCTAGTTCCAACCGTGCTGCCATGGACTGGGACAAAATCCACTAGACCAGGCTACTCAAAGGCCCATCCAATCTGGCTTTTAGCACTTCCATGGATGGAGCATCCACAGCTTCTCTGGACAACCTGTTTCAGTGCCTCATCACCCTCAGGGTGAAGAATTTATTTCTTCTATCTGACCTAAATCTACACTCCTTCAGTTTAAGGCCATTATATCTTGTCTTGTAACTACATGTCCCTATAAAATGTCTCTAGCTTTAAGTTCTCCTTTAGGTAATGTAAGGCTGCTATAAGCAGCCCTCTCTTCTCCAGGCTGAACAACCTCAACTCTCTCAGCCTGCCCTCATAGGAGAGGTGCTCCAACCTTGTGACCATCTTTGTGGCCCTTCTCTGGACTCACTACAATAGTTCCATGTGCTTCTTGTGTTAATGACCCCAGAACTCGACAAAATACTCCAGATGTAGTCTCATGAAAGCAGAGTAGAGAGGCAGAATCACCTCCCATGACCTGCCTGTCATTGTTCTTTTGAAGCAGCTCAGGATACATGGCCTTCTGCACTGCAGGTGCATACTGCCAGGTAATTTTGAGTTTCTTTTTATTTAGCACTCCCAGGTCCTTCTAAGGGCTGCTCTCAATAAGTTGTCCACATAGTTGTCCTGTATTTGTGCTTGGGATTGCCCCACTGCACGTGCAGAACCTTGCTCTTGGCCTCATTGAACTTCATGAGATCCACATGACCCCACCTCTCAAGACTGCCAAGGTCTTTCTGGATGGCTACTAGATCATATATATACATGGTCTTAAACTTCACAGTCATCTTTGTAAATGCCATAGATATAAATCTCAGGACAACATTTAAAAAAAAAGGCACCAATTTTGCTTGTATAATTTCCAGTTGTTTAAAAGGGTACTTGATATTCAGAAAAGTGGTGGCATGGTTGCTCACAGATCCTTAGGGATTCAAAAGTACTGAAATAAATGTAATTGCCTATTTGAATAAAAATATTTTTTCTATAATGTGGGACTGCATCAAGATAATGACCTAGATGATTAGGCTCTCCAGGGAGTGGTGAAACAATTAAATTAAACTCTGTATTTCAGATCAATTACAGCTGAATGAGATAGTATTATGTACCACACATCAGGTGGCTTCTCTAATCAATAGACTCTACAAACTTAGACAATTATCATCACAGATGGGCTTGCTCACTCTTCATGGAGGTGATGAAAGAACTTTCCCTACTTTCTCTGCACGATGAATCAAAGCCTTGTGCAAAGACTGATGTTAACTGTATACACAAAATAAGAAAATGAATGAAACCTCCACTTCTGCCCCCATCAACAGATTCACAAAATGGACAATGTAAACAAAGCAGTATCTCTCCTGCTAGGATTGATGCAATCACTATAGAACATGACCATCAACGAGGCATTTTGCATACAAAACCCACTGATTTTCACATAATTATATGTATAAAGGAACTTCACAAAATTAAACAATTAATAGCTCACACAAAACACTGATGAAAGCAATAACCATGCTAGAATAGGTTAAGCTTATTCTTTTCCACTGACTGCTTATATCCCTAGAAAACCAATTTCAGTGCTGCAATAATAACCAAGCACTTATTTTTACCTTAGAAGGGGTCCCAGGAAGAGGAGGACGAGTGTTAAAATCTACATTATCTGTAAAAAGAATCAAATATGGAAGGATACTGAGCAAACTAAGAAATGTATTGTAAGAACACAAAATTTTACATAAGGGACTAACTTTCTAGATTTTAAACTGTTTTACAGTCTTTCTCTTTGACGACCTTCGCTTTTGTCTCTAATGAACAGCAGGCTCTGGTAAGTGCCATGCCTAAATGACTCAAAGGAGTGCAAAAAGCACAGGTTTATCCTTTCACCATGGCACTGTTATCCAGTTAGAATAACAGAAGAAGGCCTTAGAGAGATAATACCACTTCTGGAATAGCATCTTTTTTTAACCCAGCAGTCAGGGCATGAAGAAGGACAAGTTCTCATTGCTATTTAACATGACATTAAAGAAGAAACAGGCCAAAAGGATACTGGACGTCAAGACACTCCCTTAATACCTCCCCCTGTCTTTCCCTAAGTTAGCAAAGTATGACTCTCTGACACCCATTTTCAGCATCAGGTGCAGAAAATCCCTTGTTCTGCCCTGCTCTCCCAAACATGGGAAGTGTCTCCTCATCCGTCATGCGTGCACCTCTCACTGCACCCAACCTGAATGCCTACAGTAGTGCCACTGATGTGCTGGCATTGGCTTGGAGTAAAGACCATTGGAGGAGGGCTGGGATGATCACCTTGTTAGAGTGTGTGGGCCAAATAACACAAACTGCCAGTTTAAGCAGTAAAGCACATTTTGGATCTGACATTAATTTAGAGCAGGCAAGGAGCTGATAGCCTTCCTTAAGGGAGGATCTGTCGCCATCCTCCATGATCTGTCAGGTCTTAGCTCACTTGAAAAGTTGGAATTCTGGTATTTAAATAATTTTTTAATATTATTTTAATCTAACATAATCTGCAGCCACCTACATGGCAAATGGAAAAAATGCACACATCTTTATCATCATTAGCAGGGCTATTTATATATATTAAAATAACAGGAATAACTCACCATTTTCTGAGCCAAGTTGTGGACAAGGAATAGTGAGAACCCTTAACAATCCATCTGGTTTGTATGAATAATGCTCAACTAACTACCGGAATGAGAGAGATGGAAAAAAAGGAAGAGAAAAAGATATTAAAAAGCAAGGCAAGCAAAATTAAGTATTTTGTCTCTTTAAAACTGTGCATATGTACAATAATTGGTATGTATTACAGCAAATGAACTGGGCATTCAGCAGATCTTCACTGCACATATTTTTACCTCATCTTTACTTCTCTTTAACAGAGATGTATATTTCTGGGGAAACCTCATGAACAAATCTGGAACCTGATGCAGGAGCTGGATATGTGAGACTCAGCATTCCATGCCTGGTTCTGTTACTAAACACTTTGTTAAGTCTGAGCAAATCCCTTCTGTTTATACCTCTGAGTTATTGCCCTCTTTTTTTTCAAAAATTTTTCCCCCCCCCCCCAACATAGGTATAACTGCAGTGCAGGAATTATCCTCAAATGCAATGTTTTTTTTAGGACTTCGAAGTTGTAATGGAATGTAAGCAGTTAATAAATGTGCAGCACCAGTAGTTGTGACCATTTGTGTTTCTGGACTGTCCTCTCCATGCTATTTTATTACATGTTTGTTACTGCTATTTTGGCTTTGGCATATTTGGGTAGAAAGGAAGGGGGTCTATAAGTAAAATAGTTGCAGACTTATTCAAAAAACTTGTAAGGTAGTATAGCTTCTTTTAAAATTCCAGTTACTCCAGGAGAGAAATATGCAGAACATTTACCAGAAAGGCTAAGAATTAATATATGCAAGTATAGACTCATATTTTAGATCTGTGGCTCACCTTACTTGTTTAAACAGAATTTTAAACAAGACATAAGAGTTTTCTGCAGGAGTTTCAACTCCCTTAGTATTTTCAATCTATGGAGTCATAGCTCCAGTTTTCAGTTTTATTACCAACTATGAATTCCTTAATCTTTACCATTTAGACATATTTTGGTGGTAACTCTCAGCATACTATGCTTTTTTAGCCTTTAAGGTAGAGCATTTCAAAGCTAAAGAATGCAGTATGTGTACAATATCCTAAATCATCCCATTTACTCTTCTTAGAATTCTGTTTATTGATGTCGTAAAGGACATTAGCAAAGACTATAGCTAGCATAGCTATTATTGAATACAATCACTTGCAAATGCAAATGGTCTTCTGCTCTAGAGAGCATTCAGCTAATTGCATAATAACTACAGCAATTCTGAACTTCAACAAGCTGTAGTATAATATTTAAAAATTACTAAACTCTCCACAGTTACATAGTTTTCTACATTAACATATATTTTCTTCATACATAAACGACACATAAAGTTGGAAATGTGACAAATAACCTGCCAAAACATGTTGCTGTTTAGCTAGAAACTGTTGTTGCACAGCAAAGTAAGACAAGCTGCCTTAGTCAGTTACATGGAAATATGACAGATATCCAAGAAATTAAAATTTAAGAGACCTGCCAGAGGGTGTCAAATCTTTTCCCATCTGGTATGGAGAGCTTTCCTGTCTTATCTCTGTCAATACGGTAATGCAGTACTTTCCCATCATTCAGCAGACACAGGGCATAGGAACCATTGCTGTCCCTTTCTCGGATACTGTAGGAATAAAACAGATTTTCAGGGTTATTGCCTACTAGAAATGAGAATCTGGGTTGAAATTCCTTTTTAAAATCACCCTTTCCTTCAAGTTTTTGAATTAAAACCAAAGCAAAATCAGCACTGCAACTTCTGAAGACACCAAAAGGCAACAGTTGACAACAGAAAATCCACAATGTGGAGGTCTTTGCTAGGCAGCTACAGGACACAGTGCAGTGCATAAATGCTCTCTGAGCATGGAAGTATTTGAAGGCTTGTGCACTGCAGGCATTTATAGCCCATGGAAGCCTGAGGCCAGGATCCAGCAGCTAGGCTTCAATGTCCTCTACAGATGACCTAAAATTAAAAACAACACATAAGTGCCTTCATTAAAGCAAGATTTCTCCCTTGTATCTTTTATTTTGAAATAAAGAAACAGCAGTAAAGGTGGAAGATAAAAAAGATAAAATACTGAGACAATATAATATGAAATACAAACAAAGGGTTTGTATTTTGAGGGTGCACTCAAACAGCTTGTTGCTTGGCTTGGAATATAAAGTAAATCCTGCATTTCTGTAAACATCAACTCTTATAATTTCTTTAAAGACAGTAATGCTTTGTTAAAAATTTCACATGAAATGTCACATGATATGGAGACATACATCTGGTCTAAACTTCATCAGTGAGAGATCACAGTACGTAATATGAAAACATTGTCTAAAATTCATATGTTGCTGGAATGACCTCCAGATCTGCAAACAACATCTGAGATGCCTGCAAAGCATTGCAGAGTTGTTTTACATACACTCAAGGCCAGCTCCCATGCCGACCAGTGTCTTCTGGTGAGTGACCCAGAGCAGATAAGAGTTTGCTACTAGCTCCACTGTGGTTGGAATAGCATTTTCTGAGTTTAGAAAGCAGGTTTCTCCTTTTAGTTTACGTTGCCCAGGTTCATTTGCTGCAAATGGTGAGTCAGCAATAGCGTTAGGTTAAAATTTTCTGGAATAATGTGTTTTCCTTATTTAAAAATCCAGACTGAGTAGCATTGAAACATTTCCTGTCGCAGTGTGCACAGAAATCTTCTCATTCTACTTGAATTTTCAAACGACCTGAAAAGAAATATGGCAGGATATATTCATGAAGGCATTAGGAAGTTCTGCTGGTGTAACACTACTACCTGCTATCATGTCTCAGAAGATTGCTGGGGCAAGCATTAAATTCTGCTTCTCAGCTAATTCACTAAAGGCTGAACTAAAACTGTTTTCTCTGGACTACTCACACAACTTTTTTTTCAAGCAGAGTGATTCTTGTTGCCAAAGATGTGAACAGGACACTGGCTAACAGAAAAGGGAAATGAGGCCATTTTTTTTCTGAAACCAAAGTAACTTGCCTAGTGCCTCTAGATCAATTTGAAACATTGTGGTTTTTCATCACATGAAGGTATTTTCTCAGCATGCTGGTTTCCTGTGCTAACTGACCAGTGGATAATAACAAGTTCTGCTAAAATGAAGAGTAAGTTTTACTTTGTCTTCCTCTAACTTGTTCTTAGCAAATAAGGCTTGAAAAAAAAATTTTCAGAATAGATGCCATCGTTGCTAATACACAAAAGGATGGCATTTCATTGCATTCAGACTTCTGTTTAGAGTACTGCACAAGTAAGACTACAGAAATGCAACAGATTTTTTCCCAGAAACAAATGCTTTTCATGTGCCAGATGAGGAAATGTTAGCTCCAATACAATTAGTTTTACTGAAACCTATTGTCATTTCCAAGTGTTGCTAATATCATAAGAGGTATTGTAAACATTCACAGAAATCAGAGACAAGAGAGGTCTGATTTCTAAGGACCATAGCACAGAACCAAACAGCCTTTATCAGTGTCCAGCACGGGATTTAGTAGAGTTCAGTTTTATAAGGTTGGCATTACATTTCTGAGTTCTTCCCTCTCCAACCCAACAGCTACCTAATTGCGAAGACATCTGCAGTTCACAGTCCTAACAATTTCTGTCAGACAACTCTATCACTGCATATGCAAAAAATACCCATTCTAACACTCATGACTGACTAGAATCCAAAGGGAGCCTCATTCTCTCAGAGTTATGCTCCAGGTGTTTTTTTTTAAGCTGTAGCTGGTCAACGCCAGCACAATGTGGATCCCTACAAAACACAACATAGGAGGTACTGCTATCTTCCAGAACATGTCTGAAGAGTATCAACATCCCCGAACCAATAGGCAAACAATGGCCTAAGTCTTAGTTTTGGCAGCTAGATCCCTTACTGGTGCAACAAACACTTTCGTTCTGGTGAATGTAAGCCAAGAAGCAACCAATAACTACTTGGAGTATCATTATAAACTGTGTAAATAGCTGTTCTCTCCTTAAACCTCCTTAAGCAAAAAGAATAATATCCAATTTTTTTATCTCCTTCCAAGCAAAAAGCCACACGATCCCTTTCTAAAGGAAAAAAATCCCTGAGGGTAAAAAAATAAATCACTATTACAACATGCCTCACTGACTCTGTAGAACAACAGATGTCACAGCATTCTACACTGGAAAATAATGAAGGAAACAAACTAGCAAAATGCTTGCTCTAGAAATGGTACGAAATTATTCTCACTCCTGAATCCAAGGGCATGTTAAAGTTTGTCCTCAGACTTGCTTTGCCTTCTCAGTGATAACAGCTTCCTTGATGTCAGAGATACTGGCATTCCCTACTGCTCATCAAGCTCCAGCCACTCCCTACTGGTCTGCCCTTACGGCCATCTCTCTTGCAATGTTATTAACAACATGGCTACTCATTATCACTTCAAATATTTGCAGCACGCTGCACACATTCCAAGTATGAGGCAATAAGAAATTAACTTACTGTCATCTGTAAAAGGATCATACAAAGCAAAAACTGGATTAACTGCAGTCTCCATTTACATGATTTCTTCTCCCTTGTTCAGTAATACATTCCCATCTGTTTCAGAAATGTCAGCACACTACACAATTTAGGAGCTAGCTCAGCCACACACTTGCTGTCGCCCATGTAACCTAAACCTTTGTCTCCCGATATGGCTATTGTGGTGTGCTGCATAGTAACAAAACACCTTCGTGAGGAGGACTGCATCAATGCAGTCTATTTTGTTGGCATTGCTCTGCCAGCAAAATACACTATGCTTCATGGAAACCCTAATAAATAGCTTTGTTGTTTAACCACACCTGCAACAGGGGATCTTCTCAGTGCAGCCGTCTCAGTCAGGAATCACAAGTTTTCTTCACACCTCTGACCTTCTCTGCTACCGAACACCACAACCCTGTGAGTCATTCTAATAGTCTAAACTAGTTTTGTCCACTTCAGAATATTTCATTGCCTATTAAAGCCATTCTTACCAAAATTACTTTTTGCTTTCCTTCTACACAATGGTTTGCATTTTATGAGAACTACATATGGCTATGAACCCATATAAAAGGTTTATAGACTAAACTGCTAATTACACTGTGTCTTCACTCAGAATTTCCTTAACACTGAATTTTTAAGATTAACAATATTTCTGAACATTGTTTGTCTCCCTTCAGTTTCAGTATTTCTGATTCTTATGCAAGATCACAGAATCATGTAACTGAAGTGGTCACTAACTACTACAAAGAACGACCGTGCTGAGATCCACCACACATTTACAAGTGCCAGGGGACAGGACAAGAGGGAACGGCCTCAAGATCCGCCAGGGGAGATTTAGGCTAGAGATGAGGAGGAAGTTTCTCACAGAAAGGGTCATTGGGCATTGGAATAGGCTGCCCAGGGAGGTGGTTCAGTCACCTTCCCTGGAGGTGTTTAAGGCACGGGTGGATGAGGTCTTGAGGGACTTGGTTTAGTGTTTGATAGGAATGGTTGGACTAGAAGATCCGATGGGTCCCTTCCAACCTGGTTGTTCTATGATTCTATGATTCTACGATCTTTAGGGTCCCTTCCAACCCAAACTATTCTATGACTCTATGATTATCAGAATGTTAATAACAGTATTAATAATATTAATAGTATTATCTATGATCACTTAGATGTTATTGATCATCATATATACATGATTTATCATATATTCTATGATTCTATATTCTACAATCATAACCCCTGCCATGTGAAGTCTAATGAAAAATCAGAAGTCTGTTAAGAACCAGCATCTAACACAGTATATACAGTAGTGTAAATGAAATTATCAGGGGCGTGAGACTTGATAATCAAGCTCCCTAATTTCAATTGCTCTTCAGGTAATTCTTGAGATATATTTTGCTTTATTCCACTACTATACCTTTTCTTTTCCCTAAATTTTGTGGCTAGAGTGGCAGCCTCTCATGCCTGTTCTTCCCTATTCTTCTAGGGTGTGCACTACTTCCTATTTTGCATGATTTCATAATGTTATTTCTATACTTAGCTTTGTCAACAAACTCTACAGAACCCACATACATGCTTATTTCACTGACTTTTCAGTCATGACAAAAATTTTAAAAAATTCCTTGAAAAATCCCTAGCAAAACATCTATATTTATCTCAGAACTTTTCTATCGGCTTGGTTGAGTCACTGTGTTAGATTTCTGATTTGTGATGTTTTCAACTGCAGTCACGAAGTTTTTAAACTATTTCTTTATTTATTACATATTAAAAAACCTCTAGATTGGGTAATCTTGTAGTGCTAAATCTCTAAAGAAATCTAAGCATTAGGTGTGTACTGACAGAGACCACTGTAGCAGATTCTGTTTCAAGGTAAGCAGGTCAGACAGTTGTTTTAGAGACCCTTGTGGAAGAATATGCAGAAATATTTCTAGCCTTCTAGCATTTTTTTTCCCCATAATAAACAACATTATTTTTTTATATGCCAGCATCTGCTCGTGGACTTGTTGAATAGCTCACAGTACCTAATCTCACTGAAAACATAGCTGCCCTCCAATGTTCCTGGGCTCCAATTCCTACCTCAACAAACTTCTCTTCATCATTGTACATTCTAAATTTTACCTTTCAGTCAGCTACCAGGCTTGAGTGTCTTGACCAGTGTGAGAAAAATAGTCCCTGAGCAGCTACACTCACAAACACAAATTTACTGTCCTCAGTCCACAGATATACAGAAGATTCTGGCATATGCTGCTTCTGGGTAAGGAAAAACATGTGATAACCTGCATCTGAAATGTAAAACAAGGTACCTCTCTAGCAGTCAACAATTTTGCTGCTACTGTTTCAGTTAGCTAACAAATGAGTGGTTTATTTCTCCACACCTGCCAAGCAAGTCCATGTAAGGCAAACCATTGTACAAACCAGAAAACCTCTCTGAATTAAGACGGTTCTTTTGCTACTTGTAATAAGCCTCTAGATCTACTGATCTCAGAGCTACAAGAGCTCTAAATTATAACCAATTTCTGGTACAAATGCACAATATGTTATTTCTCCTGCTGCTCTGGCTGCTGATTTACGGGACAGATGAAGACCTCACCTTGTTTCTTCCTTGGGAGCACAAGAGTAAATGGTAGCTAGGATACTACTGTGTGCTAAGCCTGCCAGATAGACAGTCCATGCAAGAATAATTACATCAGCAGTCCATGCATGAAAAATTGCATCGAAAGCACCTTACAGAGGCAGAAGAAAATACTGTTGTCCATAATGGACATATGGACACAAGCTCAACATTCTATGTGTTATATTTTCGAATTATTTAAGGCTACAGCAGAGCAGGTGTCCATACTGCAGACCTCCATGCTGGTGGGCATTTCCTTTGGAGGTACCTCCTCTGGAAAGTCTGCAACGCAGCAGGAAATGGAGTGAAGGATGTAGCAGGGCAGCAGAGAGAAACTGTTATGGACTCACCACAGTCCCTGTCCCCCACCCATTGTCCCCTGAGCTGCTTGGTGGCAAAAGGAGTTGGATGTGAAGGAGTGTAGTTGAATCTGCAAAAAGTAGGTGCGTGGGTTCTGAGAGGAAGGTGGTTTTTTCATGTTTTCGTCTTTATTTCTTACTGTCCAACTAAATTTGAACTAAACTGTTTTTTCCTAAGCGAAGTCTATTTTGCCTGTAAGGGTTAGTGGTACATGACCTCCCTGTCTTCATTTTCTCCCCTGCGCTTTTCCATCTGTTTTCTTGCTCTGTTCTGTTGACGAGGGGGAATCAGACAGTGGTTGGGTGGGCCAAGGTTAACCTACTATATTCACCTACTACCGCTTAACAGTTACAAAACAATGTTCAGTGAATTTTTCCTGGTATTGAGTTTCTCTGATGTTCCCTTTAGAATTAAACCTAGCACTTCATTAAAAATTAATGACTCATGTTTTTTGCTATAGTTTCCCATCTTTAACTAAGCGGAAACCTCATCTTGGAGACACATGTTTAGTACAGGAATGGTTATGTCATGAATACCTTGCTGGACTTGGCTCTCTCACTGTGAATAATCCATCTTTTAGGACATGCTCTTATTTGAGATTTGTTCAAGGCAACTGTGTAGTAACACTGGTGGCAAACAGCAATATGCCAGGAAAAAGCACTCACAGAAATTTTCCATTGTTTCTTGACCCAATCAGGATACGGTGTTCTGACTCTTCCCTAGATATCCTCCCATGGAACCATGGCATCTTCTCATGGGCTGTAGTGGCAATCAACTTCTCCAGCTGAGGTTTTTGACTAATGATGGCTTGTTCGAGAGCATAGCCCTAGAGAATGGCAAAATAGCACACAAGAGTCAAACTGTCTTCTGCAATAAAAACACAACAGGCAAACTCCCAAGGCCAGCTAAGAGTGGAGGATTAAAACAAGTTACATATCACTAAGCATATCTGCACATCAGCCAATAAAAATTCAAAATGAAAAGCAATCAAACAAACCATTTCTGAATCTTGATTATTACATGTATTAAATTTTGATGCATATAGAAACCTGATGACATAGGTTAGTGCAAAGGTAGATGAACCTATCTTAGTCCAAGACATTATAAAATCTGTAAGTTTTGCAAAACTTCAGGGAACTACACTTGTGGACAAGTTACTGCATGTATCATGGGAGAACCAACATCCCAGCCCTGTTCAAAACCCCAAAAGCTATGATTCCATTATGAAATAATAATACATAGCAGCAGCAACATGTGGAAACCAACACTGCAGTCTGTTTTTCTCCTAACTCAGTGACCACTTTATGTCAAAACCAGCTTCGATTTACCTGCAAATTCCAAGTTTGTTTGACGTACTCTCTGATGAGGTTCTCTTTTAAATCTTCAAAGGGTCCTGTTTTGGGTTCTACACCTGGTGGTCGGTTAAAAGGTTTTCTCAGTAGACAAACAAGGCCATCTGCTTCCTCAGAGTGATAGTGAATGAGTTCAGCAGGGCTGGCATGAGACTTGCCTCCTGCAATAGCATATGAGCCACTCAGCTCTCTCTCGATTGTATAATGATGAACCTTCCTTAAATGGGCCAAAGATAAAGCAAAGCCCCCCAGGTAATTCCGGCTTTGACGGAGCAAGTATAGTCCATCAATCATTCCTCCTTGCATGAGATACTCCTCAGCTTCTTCACGTGTAATATTGCCAAAGAAGTATGGCAAATGGTTAGCAGGGTTTGCTGTGTTGGAAGCCATGTTTTTTTTTTCTTTTCCAAGCAGCAAATTTAATACTCTATGCCTGAAAAACAAAGAGAGAGACATGAATATCAGCTTAAAGAAAGAGGATAAATCAGTAATATGGCAGTTCACAAGCAGCATACCAGTAATATATTTTTTAAAAGAATTGGGGCTGAAGATCACATTTTTATTTTTATTTTGTTGGAAGCTGTCTTTCTAAATCCCAAAAGAAAGTTTTCCCTTATTATATAGTAGCATTAAAGGTTCCTGTTAACTGCAGAAATTTCCTTTAACTATCTCCCCCTCTGCTCCCTTGCCTGGTTATATAGAGGTCCTGACATTCTCACTTGCCTGAACACCTCAATCCATCCTTTTACAATGGCCTTTAGGTGTTTCTAAATAAAATAATATAACTACATAAGAAAGACCGAGTGAGAATATATTTTCATTTTAGTTTTGTGCCATTGTAATTTTGGTTATGAGTGTGGTTTATGCTAGTAGGTGGGCTGAATATTGACAGAAATCCTCCATTAAAATAGTTAACATTCCTCTCCACAGAGATTTACCTTGTTTTTTTAATGGGGGTGGGGAAAAGTGACAGTGTCTTTTTGAGCAATTTTCGTTCCAACCAGCTTTTATTGAAATAATACAAAGGCATACTGTCAACAAAAATACAGAAGAGAATAGAATGTAGCATCTCTAAAGAATAATGGTGAATATAAGGTAAATGGCTTCAATGCTTCTATTCTTAATTTAATTTTAAAAAGTCTTGCATATATTGAATAGACATCACACATAAGAGATCAGATTTATTTATTAATATACATTTAAAAAATATATGCACAAAGATGCAAGCTCTAGCTACTGGAATACTTTTGTTCTTTTTTCCTGTCTTCCTTGACTTAGGTCAGCCTCTAACCTACATTGTCAGTAGAGAAATTTATTTTCATTAAAACACTGCCTAGACAGCTAGATATTGTGCTGGAACGTTTTTCTCTTTGAAGTTACTGAAGAGGAGACATCAAAACACAAAGCTGAATTTGGTTTACCATTTATATTAGCAACATTTAAATGACTACCTAATGGGTACTGGGAAGTGCAACCTAGCTACCTGCTGATAACATTTAAGTAGACAGGAAGCAGCTACCTGCTGATAACATTTAAGTAGACAGGAAGCTAGTAATTTGACATCAATGAGACCTGTATTCTTGCAGGAGTATGTGCAAGCTCTTCTTTGTATGATGAAGTGGTCCACAACTGCAATAACTTAGGTAACTGAAAGTTCACCAGTCAAGTGACTGTTTCCTGCAACATCATGAGTTTTTCATATACTTTGCCCTCCAAATGCTTTCTCAGGTCAAACACTTTTTAATTAGGACTGGCCAAACACTCATACATCTATGGTTTAGGGGCATAAGAAGGAAGGAAGTCCATTTAGGAAGAGTTCAACATCTTCTTTCAGTCTAGAAAGAAAAGTAAAATCCTACCAAGTACTACTGTCTGCGCACCTGTAAAATGACACTGTCATCTGAAAACTTATTCAGAGAACACATGGAATGCTGAACAAAGCTAGCAATATGTGCTTATTTTTATATTATTTGTCTGTTATTAAACTTTTCCTTAGGAAGTATCTCACAAATTCGTTGCCAAAATTTTTACTTCCTTGTCTTTTAAGTTCAGTTGTGATAACTTGATATTGAAATACTCTCAAGTATAGGAAACAGGCGATAGCCAGTGTTATTTGTAGTGTACTACACAGAATTAAGGCTAAGAGGGCAACTCTGCAAGTACATAAATGGAAAATCTGTTGTTTCTTTGAATTTACATCACTGCACATCTTGTATTCTTTTTTTCCAATGGATATACATTAAGTGAAATGTATATACTCATACTGAATATTAAATTCATGAGCATTCACTTACGAAATAGTGTTGTATGTTTTTTATTTAGTCTACTGCAGCTGTCTTTTCCTATCTTCCACTCCCTTTACTAAATGTGGATAAAAGCATCAGAGGTTCAGTTCCTGTTTCGACTGCTGTGCAGAATACATAGCAGTAAAGACAGTGTGGCCTTCACAGTTAAACAAAGGGCACAATTTTGGGAAGCCATACAGCAGCCTGTGGAATCAGCATTAAATAATTCTGGATGTATGAGAATGGGGTTAACAGATCTCTTGGCTTGTGGCTGTCCAAACTGTGGAGATGCCTTCATGGAAGACCATGTACGAAGGAAGGGTCCACTGAGCAAAGCTGCAACTGAGTAACACGTATTCTTTGACACACAGTGCTTCAGGCTGACATCTTCCCTGGCAGCTCGGCGGCAAGCAATGCTGTGGTGTGCACAGTGGTCAATTCAGATATGGCCCATCAGTGGACCACAGATGATTTGCTGTCTTTCGTGCTTGAGTCAAGCGATAGCAGAGAAACTCCTACACTGCTTTGTGAATATGTGAAAAAAAAACCACCAAACCCACATGTCGGGGAGGGGGTAGGGGAGTACACACAAGTCAAATTAACAAGGCTCACACAGCACAGAAGACTAGCAGGACATAGTCAGGACAAATGACATGTGTGCAGATCTTCTGGTCTTCTCCCCCTTCCCAAAGTAGGAAGACATCAAACTGCAGGGCTACTGCAGCTCTACATAAGACAGATGTATGCTGCATGTTATTTATTACTCATATGGTTTGCAGCAAAAGATCACTAGTATAAGATCACATACTATGCTGAAGTTAATCTTCCTGGATTTTTGTTAACAAAATTTCATTCTTCTTTCTGATTTAAGTGTCTCAGTCCTGAGAAATCATGCACTTAACCCAAATTAATTATGTAACTAATATATCTCTTTTTATTAATTGCAAAGGAAAGCTGTAACTGAGAAGACAGAAGAAAGCAGTTCTTAGTAAGCCATCACCAAACTGATTTTGCATAAAATGCTATGCAAAAATGACAATTTTGACCACACCAGACAAAGACAAAGATAGGTTTCCACAAATGGAATGCAGAAACATGTTAAAAACTGTTGAAAAAACCCCACATCATTAAGAAGTCACAGCACACACACAAAACAGAACTGATATGTGTGCATGGCAATAGGACCAAAAGCCTCTGAGTAAAATTTCCCTGCTCTTTCTAAAAGATGTTATAAACCACACTCTGAAGAGGGAGTAGTGTATAGGAATACCAAATTAAATTGAATTACTCATCTCAAACACAGAAAGCAAAGAAGATGGTACCTCAGGACATTCACTGGGGCTTAAAACGTTGACCTGGAAATCTGATTAAATCCTAAAAAAATTAGAGAATGTTGAGCCTCATAATGCTCTTCTAGCAGTGCTATTGTTATCAAGTTATTAGACTTGAAAATAGTTCAAGTATAACTACAAAAGGTGCAGTCACATCTTTGGGGTCACCTGTGGATTGGCGGCAGTAAGGTTTAAGCTGAAGTCTGCCCAGTTGCAACTAAAATACAGTCTGTTCCTGGAGACTCCTAGCTTGCACGCTCATAATTCAGACAGGTCCTTATTCCTTCTTGTTGGAGCTTAAATTTTAGCGATCCTTAGCTGTCTGACCTTCTAACATATCATGATGTTGGCCTGGAGTCTCCTGCTACCCACTGAATTTAAATTTTCTTTAAAGCTTATTATGATACATTTTATGCTAGAAGGGAATAACCTGTTAACCTGAACAGTTAGATTCAACTCTGTAGATGAAAGCGCAGTGGTTTTGACAAGTTCAGTTTTGTATGTTCCTTTCTAGCAGATGAGTTATGGATATTATACCTACATTCACTAGTTACCTTTATTAATGCAATTAAGAGTTTGTGGACTTGAGTCAACACTTAGCTAAAACAAGTCCCTCAGAAATGCCATCTTTGTACACTGCTGATATAAAAGACAAAAATTTAACTGCTGCTAAAGAGCTTTCTTTTAAGGGCTGCTCGCTTCCTACTGAGCAATGTACAGGACCATAGAATCATGGAATCATTAGGTTGGAAAAGACCTTTGAGATCAAGTCCAATCATATCTGTCAACTACTAATCATGTCCCCAAACACCTCATCTATCCACCTTTTAAACACCTCCCAAGAATGGTGACAACCACCTCTCTGGGCAGCTAGTTCCAGTGCTTCATAAACCTTTCTGTGAATAATTTTATCCTAATGTCCAACCTAAACTTCCCCTGACACAGATACAGGCCATTTCCTCTTGTCCTACCACTGTCACTTGGGAGATCAAAATCCACCTCTCTACAACCTCCTTTCAGGTAGTTGTAGAGAGCAATAAGGTCTCCTCTGAGCCTCCTCTTCTGCAGGCTAAACAACCCCAGTTCCCTCAGCTGCTCCTTGTAAAACTTGTTCTCCAGTCCCTTCCCCAGCTTCACTGCTCTTCTCTGGATCAGCTCCAGGAGCTCAATGTCTTTCTCATAGTGAGGGGCCCAAAACTGAACACAGTACTCAAGCTGCAGCCTCATCACTGCAGGGTACAAGGGCAGAAACCCTACCCTGGTCTGGCTGGCCATGCCATTTCTGATACAAGCCAAGATGCTATTTGCTTTCTTGGTCACCTGGGCACACAGCTGGGTCATGTTCAGTCGGCTGTCAACCAACCTCCCTCCCTGGTCCTTCTATGCAAGGCAGCTTTCCAGTCATTCTTTCCCTAGTCTGCAGCACTTACATGGGTTTTTTGTGTTGCAGGTGCAGGACTCAGTTAAACTTCATCCCAGTGGTTCAGCCTGTTCAGATCCCTCTGTAGAGGCCCCCTACCCTCAAGCAGAGCAATCCTTCCTCCCAGCTTTGTGCTGTCAGCAGACTTAGTAAGGGTGCATCCCATCCCCTCATTCAAGTCACTGATAAAGATATTTAACAGGACTGGACCCAGCACTATCCCTGGGGAACACCAATTGTGACCGGTCTACAGCTGGACTTAACTGCCTTTACCTCGATTCTTTGGGCTCAGCCATTCAGCAGTTTTTTTTACCCAGCAGAGGGTGTTCCTGTTCAGGCTAATGGTCACCAGTTTCTCAAGTACAATAAGTTCTCAAGTACAAGTTCTCAATACTGTGAGAAAGGGTGTGAAAGGCTTTACTAAAGTCCAGGCGCACTATATATACAGACTTTCCTCCAACCATCAAGTGTGTCACCTTGTTGTAGAAGGAGATTAGGTTAGTTTGGCAGGACCTGCCTTTCATAAACGCATGCTGAGTGGGCCTGATCACACGATTGTCATTTGTGTGCTGTGTGATAGCACTTAAAATGACCTGCTCCATGGTCTTCCCTGGCACCGAGGTCAGACCGACAGGTCTGTAGTTTCCTGGATCCCTTCTCTGGCCCTTCTTGTAAATGGGTGGAACATTTGCCAGCCTCCAGTCCAGTGGAGTTTCCCCAATCAGCCAGGACTGCTGGTAGATGATGGGAAGGGTTTTGGTAAGCACCTCCATCAGCTCCCTTAATACCCTTGGGTGGATTTCATCCAGGTCCATGGAGTTATGATTATCTAATTTGCCTGGCAGGTCTCTAATCATTTCTTCTTTTATCAAGGGAGCTTTATTTTGCTTTCCCCCCCCGTCTACTGACTCGTGAGGCTGAGTACCCAGGGTACATCTTACCTTACTATTAATGACTGAGGCAAAGATGGCAGCCTTATCCTCATCCTTTGTCATTAATGTCCCCTCTGTGGTCCAGTAAAGGATGGAGATTCTCCTTGGCCCTCCTTTTCTTCTTCTTCTTATCTTTCAGAGAATGGGCCCTTCAGTCCTTTTGATTTTACCTCTACATGATCTCACTCCAACCCAGCAGTCCACCTGAGATGCCTGGTCCTTCTTCCAAATTTCATTTTCTTCTTTTCTTAATATCCACCCAGAGCCCTCTACTCAGACAGGCTTTTTTTCTTCCCTACCAGCTCATTTTCTGGCACATAGCAACTGCTTGCTCTTGTGCCACCAGGAATTCCTTCTTAAAGAGCATCTAGCCCTTGTGGGCTACTTTGCCCTTAAGGACTGTCTCCCATGGAACTTTATCAACCAGCCTTCTGAACAGACCAATTGACCCTCCACCTCACCTCCCCTAGAACTGAGAACTGTACCATCTGATGTCACGAAATCCCAGTCATCCTCCAACCACCACATCTCCCGTAAGTTCTTCTCTGGTCACGAACAGCAGGTCCAGTGGGGCACCTCCCCTAGTCAGCCTGCTCAACAGTTGTGTCAGGCAGTTGTCTTCCACACACTTCAGAAATGTCCTAGACTGTTTCCTCTGTGTTGCATTATACTTCCAGTGGACAGGTGCTAAGTTGAAGTCTCCCACAAGGACAAGGGTAGAAATTGTGAGACTTCTCCCAGTTGCTTGTAGACTAACTTGCCAGCCCCCTCATCCTGACTGGGTGGTCTGTGGCAGACTCTAACCATGATATGTGCCTTATTAGGTACATCTCTGATTTCCATGCATAAACATTCAACCCTATCATCACCAATAAGCCTGAGGCTGTTGAAACTCTCTCTAACATACAGGACTAGCCCAACACCTCTCCTTCCTTGCTGACCCTGCCTGAAGAGTCAGTAGCCAGCCATAGCAGCACTCCAGTTATGTCAATCTTCCCACCATATTTCAGTGATGGCAATTATATCATAGTCTTCCTGACCTACAGTAACTTCTAGTTCCTCTTGTTTATTGCCTGTGCTGTGTGCATTGGTGTAGATGCACTTCAGCTGGGATTCTGATACTGCTATGCTCCTAAGTGGAACAGTCTTAGTTCCTAAACAACTACTCACTTAATTTTCTAACCCTTTTGTGGTACCATTTGAAGTTCTATTCCTCACTTCCTGTGAGGTGGCAGACCAAGGGTCCTTGCTAGCTTTACCATCCCTCAGAAAATGCAGTGGTATTTCCAGGCCTTGAAATCCCTTTTAATTGCTCTCAAATTTCTCATTGGGATTTTGTTACAACCAAACTGGAAAATCAACAGAGGATAATAATCCATGGGCTGGACCAGAGTTGGTAGTTTTCTCTCTACATCTCTAACCAAGGCCCCAGGAAGGTAGCAAACTTCCCTGTCTAATGGATCTGGTCTACAGATTGGTCCTTCTGTTCCCTTTAGAAGGGAGACCCCTATGACTATAACCTGCCTCTAAACAGAGGCTGTGTTAATGGAAGGCTTAGTGTGTCTTAACATAGTGAACATTCCAAGGTTGTGGGACTCATCATCCTCACTGAAGTTTGGTTCCACTTGCAGAGCTTCATATTTGTTGTGCAAGGGAGCCTGGGAAGCTGAGGCTGACAAGTTTTTGGTTTTGTTCTTGTTTTTTTAAGTTGTATTTAAACATGGCAAAGAAATAGAAATAAAAGGTCTTTAAAGATACTGGCTGATGTAGAAGCCATTGAGACTCATCCTGTATAGTTATTTAAAACAGATCAGGTTCCATCCTCCTCTTCATACTTTGACATAAAAGCAAACTCTTCCACCCTATAAATCTATCAGTAAATAAGCAAAGCACAGTGAGTAACTCAGTACCGTGTGAAGAAAGGAGCAGAGAATTTAGGCAAGTGGATCAACCCTTCTTCACTCTGTCAGATGCAAATTTTAGAAGCAGATATTGTCTAGAAGATTGCAAAAAGGAAAAATTCTCTTTTGTGCCAGCCCTCTTTTTCAACTCCAACTAATGAATAGCACACAAAGCTCTCCTTGAAAGAGCAAGCTGCTCTGTGAACAAAGCCTACAGTCCTACGAATTCATACACTACAACATCTAAGCAATAAGCCAGGCTCCTTCTATTAGTCACACTTGCTCCATGTTCCAAAATTCTCACAAGCACCAACACAAGTACCCTCATCTTTCTTCTCATCCATTAACTATGAGTGTAAGACCTCCCAAAAAGCAACAACAAACAAATTCCAGTACTTTTCTTCAGCTTCTAGAAGCTATTGACATATTCTATGTGCTTCTCAGTTGGGCCAAAATGTGAGAGAAAAAGTAACACTTTGTATGCTTAGTCATGCTGCCTATTCCCTAGAGTTATTTACATCTTATTGTAATGAGAACAACGCAAGAGACATCTCTGGATTCCTCCCTTCACCTGGATGCTTTAGGAATCTACCTAATGGTGCTTGCAATATAGATGACATGGCAGTGGCAGTGGTTAGGAACTCTCTTTTAATTCTTCAAAACATAAAATGGAGACATTCAAAGCTCAAATAATTAAGACTAAGAATTTGAAGGATTTGAAGGATTTCTGAGTTTGAGATGTCTCTTCTCTTTGGCTGGAGTTTCAAAATCTTGCCTTCCTATAAGGAGTTTAATACTTTTCTAGGATCACTAATGCAGTAGGAAAAAAAGTATTTGGATTCACACTTTTCCTCTTGCCTGAATTCCTTTGGCAGACAAATAATATTGAGTTTGTCAAGTCTGCACAGTTACAAATGTGAGGCTATAAGATGGAAATTAAATCCGCAAAGGGCTGACTATAAGGTTTCACCCTTGAGAGGGCTGAAGGAGGTGCAGCTGGTTACCCAAGAGATGCGCTTGAGTGTAACAATAAAAGTGGGTCTAAAGTGCAACTCTTTACTTATCCATTAAATTTGAATTTTAAGGAAGCTACAAATGCAAGCAAATACCATGTTTGTCTTACGTGAAAGAAGAAAATATTACGCAAATATGTAGGAAAACTAGGTACCTACTTCCCCTCAGGTGGCTTCCTCATCAGTGTTGCAGACAGTGGGTACTCCAAACAGAACAGAAGAATTTAGTACCTCACATATCTCATGCATGCAGGGAAGTAGAATATTCTTACGTTCTTAGAAGAGCAAAAGTCACAAAAGCTCACCTGGAAAGCATCGGAACAAATTTGTGCTTGCCAAATTACTCATAGGTTGCTTCTCTTTCATCTGTTACATTCATGTAAGTGTAAAGGTAGGACAACTGTTTTACTGAAAGGTTTGCATAGCAGTGAGCACAGTATTACTGATCTACACTCTAACAAAAAGAATTATAAACAGGAGAACAAATCTTTCTATGAAGACCAAACAGGAATGCGGATGGAGACACAATGTGAATATGTATTTTTTCCCTAGAATTCTTGTTTAATTAAGATCTTTGCAATCGAGATGTGTGCCTCTGTGAGAAGTACTACAATTTTTCATTCTGAGATTCTTTTCTATGTTTCTGCTTTATGTAACACACTTAAAAGCTCAAAGGAATTAAGCATGCATAGAATTGAATGCTTTCATGGTTTAGTATAATCTTAACGGTATACTCCAAATTGATGTAAATCCTGACATAATTTCCCTGAAGATATTATAAATGCATTGTTATTGCCTCACATTTTAAGCAGATTTTTACAGTATTCTAAGAAATGAAATGGATTTAAACAACTGTTCTGGTCTCATTTCTTCACCTTTAAAATCACCTTTCAGTTTGTCTAGGCAGCTGAATGATGTTCTTAATTTTATTAATCAGACAACCTTTAAATGACTTCGACCTTCCTGCATAAACATGAAGATTTAATTTCTATCCAAGCCTTAGGAGAGGCATTTTTATGAGAAAATTATGCAGAAATAAAGGAAGAACACAGTAAATGTTTAAAAGTAAGTCGTTAGGGAAGGAAATAAAGCAGAATACAATTTTCTAAAGTCATTCAAACAAAATGGAGTTTGACTAGGACACTTTTGTTTTGATCAATGAAATTTCTAACCTCCTGAAAAAAAATCTGAACTCTTCCTTAATTAAACTGGTAACAGTGATGGTTTTTACAACTTTTGTCGACAGTGACATAGAATCATAGAATCACTGGAAGAGACCCACTGGATCATCAAGTCCAACCATTACTATCAAACACTAAACCATGTCCCTCAGGACCTTGTCTACTCGTGCCTTAAAGACCTCCAGGGAAGATGAATCAAACACCTCCCTGGGCAGCCTATTCCAACGCCCAATAACCATTTCCATGAAAAGCCTCCTCCTAATCTCTAGCCTAAATTTCCCCTTGTGGAGTTTATGCCATTCCCTCTTGTACTGTCTCCTGTCACTTGGGAGAAGAGGCCAGCTCCCTCCTCTCCACAACCTCCTTTCAGGTAGTTGTAGAGAGTAACTACCATCTCCATGGTACATGTACTTTGTACATCTCCAAACAATGTCCCATTCATCATCCTTTTGTGTGAAAAACTTCCTCCTAATCTCTAGCCTAAATCTTCACTCACACACTGAGCAAGACAATAAAAATGAGAACTAGGAATCGCTGTATGTCAGAGGGACAGAGAACTGACACTATATCATAAAAAAGGCCACAACTGCTCTAGATTTGGCAGTTGTAACAATTGTAATGTGAATTATGGTTGGACTCGATGATCCTATGGGTCTCTTCCAGCCTGGTTGTTCTATGATTCTATGATTCTATCATACCAAGACAGATGTGTCTAGTACTGCCACAACAGGTAAGGTGACATACATGGGATCAGCAACATTTTCCTTCCAGTAGGCTGACCTTCATGGGGGAAGTGCCCTGCCTCTGTACTGCTCCCTAAGGTGGTGTATCTCAGTCTTCACCTACTGCATCTCTAGCTTACACCCTTCAGCAATCTTTCCCTCACTCATGTTTGGGCCTTCTTTTTCATGTATTTTGTCCAGCTTCTCCATGAAAAGTTTTCCTCACGCAATCAAAAGCCTGCCTCTGTTCTCTGAGTCTTTTTTACTGATGATCTAAGCATTGTACTGCACTTTTTTCGGGTTTTTTTGTTTTTTGTTTTTTTTCCTGTACTTCTGACCCTGAAATATGCCATCTTTCTTCTCCAAAGGCTTTTCTGTTGTTCTGCACACACTCCTGGGGCAATGCTGACACATACACAAAGCATATCTCTTAGGGTTTAAGCAAATTTCACTTTTATTATTGCTTCAACACTGGACTCTCTCGTTAGCACCTTTATCAGATAAACCTGTCTTGGGTGCCAACTTACATTTAGTAATTTATAGCAGTTTGGTTTGAGAAGTATTGCCTTTCTTTCAGATATTTCTGATTTCTTGCAATGCTTTTAGGATCACTACAGTGCTTTAAACACTGAGATATATTCTTTAATGGAACTGTAGCTTAATTTAAGTCCGTCTGAAAACAAATAGGGAATATGGTAGCTTTGGGCACCGAAGACCTCTGCTGGGGAGTTTTTGCCCCTTCTGAAAAATATCAATACTTCCTTCCAAATTCTTGCCATGCTATACTAGTAATTCCTTTACCTTCTCTTCCAGGGAAATGTCATATGCAACCATTGCCTCTAGCTAAGGATGTCTCTTAACAAAGAAAGCATTTCTACCTTACAACAGATGGTATAATTTACATGGAAGTCTGCTCCCTTCTGGGTAAAGTACTTTTCTGTGATCTGTACCCTTTAAAGCACCATACAAAATGTGGAACCATTGGGGATGAGTTAACATCTGAAGGAAAGTACTTAAGCTATTCTAGGTAGACCATTTCTAATCTCCTGTTTTGTCACTGTGACAAGGTAGGAATAAACTTCTTTGGCCACAGACAGACCTTCAGCAACACCAGCTGTGGGCTCTGCAGTGACTACAAAGAATACAGGGATAACTGTTTCTTCCCAACGCTGATTAAAAGAAAATGTGGGTTAGGGTGCAATTACAAAAGTATTTCTTGAGGAGCCCAAAGCAACCTCTGCATACTTCAGAAACTACTGAGCTGAGTTACCTAACATATAATGTTCCTCTCTGGTTTTAAGTTTAGTGCCTTTCCAGAAATACAAGGAAAACTAAAATTCCTCTAGGTACTGAGAAACTACTTTAGCTTCAGAGTGAGCTGCAAAATGAACTTATAAACCCAGTGAAAATACATGAAGACCAAAGCAAAAGTACTATCAGCCTACCTGCAAGGAGAATCACTAAAAATACATAGAACTGCCTACCCAATGACCTGGATAGTTTTAGGTTTAAAGATGCAGTGATATTAAGTACGTTGCAATAGCCCATTTACAGGTAGAATGTATTCTTGTTCTTACAGAAAACTGTTTACAGAGATGGCCATGGCAGAACTGTTATGGAGAAGATAACACAATAAAACAGGGACACATCAAATTACCGCTAAACTTTTAAGAAAAATTAATTGTTTTTCACAACTCAGAAAGAAGTTGCCAGCAGAAGCAGATCTACCAGAATATTGTACCAACAATAATGTGAACTCAAATGTTCCTCTTTTCCCAGGAATACAAAACCTGGAATACCTATTCAATTTCTAAACATGTTAAAAAAAAAGAGAAAACTGCAGCCTGAGAAAGACTGGCTTCATTAAAAGGATAATGCCGCAAGTAGGGATACATTCACAATTCATAACTTTGGGTTTTATTTTGTGTTAATTTCAACAAAATATCTCGTAAACATGATATCTCTCAGAACTAAAGCAACATCAGTTCTAGAAGGAAGACGGAAGATAAGTAATGCCTCCACTTTGAAAAGAAAAGATGTCTCAGCAGAATTTGAACATTATTACAGCAATCCTTAATTTTGAAAGTCATCACAGGACTAAACCAAACTGGCATATTTCATTCAAAATTTGGGATAAACACACTGGTTTTACCCCAAGTGCAGACTTCAAACATATACTTGTCTTTTTTTGGTTTCAATAAGTATCTTCATTTTTTTTTTTTTTAATCTAGTTGTTTAGTTGCTGCAGACTGAGATTTCCAAAGCTACTATGAGGGTATGGACTCTTCTTTGTGCAGCTTTGTCTGTCTCTACTTAGTTCCTGTTCTAGAGGCTACAAATGCAGATATTGTTATCAGTTTCTCAGCCATGACTATAAGCAATCGTATAGTATTAAGTGAAAAACTATCCAAGAACATCTGGATCCCATTATAATTCACTTGTGTCTCTAAAGTGTATGGCTCTATCTCCAGGATCATTAAAACCCATTGTTGAATGGAAGCCTCAACAGACTGGCCTCACTGTGAGTTATCAAAACTAGTCATGTTCCTCTCATACCAAGGTTACCTGTCATCTGAAACACTCTGCAGTATCCTGCTTTATATAAAAAGTACAGAAATTGTTTCAGTACAAAAATAACTTGCTTTTCAAACTCCTAGAACAGCCAAGTTTTTAAAAAGCTGATGAAGACTCCTTAGTGCCACTTTCCTAGAGTCTGTAACAACACTATAAAGTACTATGTTACTTTGTTCTTTGAAAAGCCCCTGGAAGGACGATATGGCAAGGTTAATGTTATGCTACAGAGGCACTGTAAATGACGTCTCATCTCTTGCTGGCGAGTACACTCAGAAAGAATTCACACACACAATGGTATGGAAGCAAGGACAAGCATTTTTATTTTAGTTTTTTGAAAGGAAGATGTGATACCAGCTCACAGTCAGACTGCCAACATTAAGGAAATGTTTCTTAAAATCTATGCAAGTTTTCTAATTAGAAGCCAGATCACAGGAAGGTTTCTTTCAAAAAACAGTATCACCTCTTCCTCAGCAGCTTTTCTGAGGGCAGAAAGTCAGACTGGAGAAAACTCCTCATACCAAGTGGTACATCAGTGAATCAGTTGTCCAGAAAAGACCACGTCTGCCTCCTCTCCTCGTACCACCCTGTATCCTCAGACCAAGTGGTACAGTTAAAGTTTACTTCTCATTAATATAAAGAGTGGATTGAACAGTCTCTTGACAATCAGAAATACCTTTTAGCCAGCAAATGACCACTTAGACTAGTTGCAACTTCACCTCACACACAAAACATAAGTATATTCCAGGAAGTCAATACAGATGGAAGCATGAACCTTCTCTCCTCCTCCCATAGAAGAAGCTTATTTTCAGCACCTGAATCAATAACATACTCTCGACGAGGCTCATCTATCAGTATAAGCACAGAGAGGATGCACCTGGGCTCAGCATGTTCTCGGACAACAAGCAGTATCTCCCTAGCTCTTGTGTGAAAAAGCACCAGCCTGGAAAAATAAATAGCTCACAGTCCCGCTGTTTTCCTCAGTTTGTCCTGTTCTCTGCACAACATCAATAGTTAGATTTCTAAGCGGCAAATATTGCTACAGATAGCTGCTACACCAGGGCATCAAAAGCTGCCTTTATTTGATGAAACTTGTGTCTTGGGGGTCAGACGCAACTTGATTTTACACTAGCAACACTACTCCCTCAACACATCAGTGTTTCCCAGTAAATACTGCTCTGTGTCCTTTACAGAAAGCAGACTCCAGTTGGTTTGAATTCATTCTTACTGCTACTGATTTTTTTTCCTGCACTTCTGCATGCAGGAGTACAGGTAGACTAGATATTTATTACATCCACTAGATGAAGACAGTCACACAGCCGTTCAACTCACCTGAGGCAGCATGAGATTTCTCACAAATGCGAATGATAAGTGAGGAAAGAACAGTCACACAAAACCTACCTCAGTCTCGGGTGTCCTGCTGTATGCAATGACCAGAATAGTTCAAACCAGCATTCTTCCTCTTGATACTCATTTTAAGTCATCATTCTCAGAAACTTGCAAAATGATCCACTGATTTACAAGATGTCTAATACCATTATCCAATTTACAAAAATATGTATTCCGTGAAATTCAGCAGTAAAATCTAACACTTTATGTCAAAGACAACTACATTAATGTTGCTTCCTTCACCGACTCTCCCCATACTTAATATATTAGAGTCTATCTTGCCAAAATCTTAGTTTTGGTGGGTTTTTTTTTGCATACAGTAGAGTAAACTTGCTTCAAGTTATCAAATCTAGGCTAGGATCCTTTCCTACAGCAAACTTTGGAATAATTTCTTTAGAGGCAGGAACATACAGGCTCTTTCACGCTGCTTGCACTTGCAACAGTGATGTTTCCCCACAACCATGACGAGCAATGCAGAAGTCAGAGGCAGAAGGTTTTCTTCTGCTTAATTGTATGCCTCCATGATACGTTACCACATACCATGAAATTAAAAGCTAGACAACATCAACTACATAACCCTGCTGCTGAAACCTTAAATCAGAGGAGAAAAATGCAAATACTAGCCAAAAACTTTGTGATAAAATTATCTTTATCATAATGCAAACAAATATTTTCAGTTGTGTATTGTACTACCCTTTACTGTACACAAGAACAGAGCACGACCTGGCAAAGACAAAGGCTTCTTTTTCTCACAAAAGTGACCAAAGGGCTTAAATTAAACTGTAGAAATTAATAATGTTTCTCAGTAAAAGTGGTACAAATATTGGGAATTTTCTTCTGTAAAAGCATTTTTAGAAATTGCAGCTGAGACAAAAGGTAAGATAGCATCACCTCCTCCCACTAACTTCTCTTCTTTTGTCAAATACAAGCAAACCTGCTGTTAAATTAGATTATGAAACTGTTCCCTGTAACAAAATGCTGGTTTTTTTTCCTAAACTAGGAATTCAGAAGCTGACCCTACAAATCCTTTCAAGGCAAGAAGTTTTTGTTCTCATGACAGAATATTACCACTCGTGCTCACAAATGCAAGACTATCTTCAGCTTTTAAAAGCACAGGTAGAAGTACTTTCATTCCAGTGGGCTAACTCACTTAAGCATGTTTACTGTTAAATAAAAAGAAGTAGCTCATTGGAATGCTCTTTCTGTAATTGTTACTCACACTTGAAGACAAGTGTGGTATTCCTTGTAATTGTGATCCAAAACCAGACGAGTTCCTCTTTTCAGATGTGGTGTTCTGCAACTAAACACATGTAACTGAAAGCAGATTCTGGCTGACTAGTGTGCACACAACCGATCCTGAGGCACTGATCCAAAAGTCTGTAAAGCTGGAAAAAGGATGATACTACTGGTCTTCAGTGGATTCAGATGTAAACACAATGTCTTAGGGTCACAATATTCAAACCAGCAATGACAGCAGACTTATTCTTTTCAGCTACATACTGTGTATTGGAAAAAGCGTCAGAAAGGAAAACAGAAGTGTAATTTGCCAAAAAAAAAAAAAAAAAAAAGGAAATCCTCCTACACAAGTATTTTTGTTGTCATTATTATATTCAAAGGTGCTTAAGTTAATCTTATAATTTTACCATCAGTTTCCTAAACTGTTACTTAGTGCCTTAAAATAACCGGCTAGCTGCTTCTAAAAATAAATTTCAGTTTTTGTCTTCCTCCGAGTTCATAACAAATTCTGCTTTTGTATCAGCACAACAGCACCATGCAAATGGGAGAACTGTACTGCTCACCTCTGCTTTGACTGTCAGTTCTTCTTAAATTGTATTTCTTTTAGAATTTTCCTGTTATTTCAAGTGAATCTGAAAACCAAAGCAGTTCTTTACTTTTATCTATTTCAGCCATTTTTGAACATTCTAATTGATTCCAAACTCAAATTCTCTTGTCTTCACCACATGATAATCTTTTTCCCCCACAGGATAACTGTCACAATGCAAAGAACATTCAAACTTCCTTATTTGTCTGTTTATCACTCAGTGCTTAACAGAAGGACGAAAAAAAAAAAAAAAAGAAGTCACAGTTCCTCTAAGAGAACTGCCTCAATGTACTCTACACTGGTACAGTTTATGGCCTCCAAGACTGCAAAAATACACAGCTTTGTGTGCCAATATTAGCTCTGTACCGGATGGCTGTGGCCATGGAGATTCAACCCGAGTGTGGAGGAGATCTAACTTTCTGTAGATAATAAGAGCATGAAAGAAGCCTAAGATAAATGAGCATTGAAACAAACAAACAAGCCCAAACCAAAACCCAAGCCAGAGCAGGTAATTCCCTTAAAAGGAATGATTTTGTTTTAAAATGGAAGTATTTTACAACATCTAGTGGGAGTTCTCCCTGCTCATGGCAAGGGGGAGCACAACTAGATGATCTTTAAAGTCCCTTCCAACCTAAACTATTCTATGATTCTTTATCATGCAATTTGGCCCAACTGAAGGAGGCACTTGCCACTCTTCTAGTCGAGTCACAGCCACCAAACAAATACATTGCTCATTTTTGTCCAAAACAGTATCACTTCAGACTGATCTGGCCAACACAAAGTTTATGCAGTACAGCACTAAGGAAGAAAACCTTGGAAAAAAGGAGACCTCACTGCTCTCTATAACTACCTGAGGGGAGGTTGCAGAGAGGAGGGAGCTGGCCTCTTCTGCCAAGTGACAGGGGACCAGACAAGAGGAAATGGCCTCAAGCTGCACCAGGGGAGATTTAGGCTAGACATTAGGAAAAAAAAAATTCACAGAAAGGGTCACTGGAACAGGCTGCCCAGGGAGGTGGTTGATTCACCTTCCGTGGAGGTCTTTAAGGTGCGGGTGGATGAGGTACTGAGGGACATGGTTTAGTGTTTGATAGGAATGGTTGGACTCAATGATCTGGTGGGTTTCTTCCAACCTGGTTGTTCTATGTTACTATGCAAACTAAGCAACGCTGGCAGAAAACATTAAATGAAAAGCAACGTCCCAGATTGTTGTATTCAACTACTTTCAGCTCTTCCAATAATAGACTACAGTTGTTTTCTTGGAAACAAAATCGGGAAGCTTAATATGATAGGCAAGACATTTTGTCAGGCATCAAACCTCTGGCGTACTGTGCGCTGCTCAGATAGAAGCCTTGCTTTTCAGAATCACAGAACAACCAGGTTGGAAGGGACCCATCGGATCTTCTAGTCCAACCATTCCTATCTAACACTAAACCAAGTCCCTCAAGACCTCATCCACCCGGGCCTTAAACACCTCCAGGGAAGGGGAATCAACCACCTCCCTGGGCAGCCTATTCCAATGCCCAATCACCCTCTGCATGAAAAACCTCCTCCTAATCTCCAGCCTAAATCTCCCCTGGCGGAGCTTGAGGCCATTCCCTCTTGTCCTGTCCCCTGGCACTTGGGAGAAGAGGCCAGCTCCCTCCTCTCTACAACCTCCTTTCAGGTACTTGTAGAGAGTAATGAGGTCTCCTCTCAGCCTCCTCTTCTCCTGGCTAAACAACCCCAGCTCTCTCAGCCGCTCCTCACAGGATCTGTTCTCCAGCCCCTTCACCAGCCTCGTCGCTCTTCTCTGGACTTGCTCCAGAGCCTCGACATCCTTCTTGTGGTAAGGGGCCCAGAACTGGACACAGTATTCAAGGAGCGGCCTCACCAGTGCTGAGTACAGAGGGAGAATCACCTCCCTGGACCTGCTGGTCACACCATTTCTGATACAAGCCAGGATGCCATTGGCCTTCTTGGCCACCTGGGCACACTGCTGGCTCATAAGTCTTTTTTTTGTTATTATTATTATTTAAACTCTAGGTTTAAGTTCCTCAAACGCCAGCCGAGCGGTCTTTATCTGGGAACACGCGTGCCGCCTTAGGGCGCTCCCGCTTCCCACCCGCTCACCCCGACACCTGCGGGAAGATCCGCTACTCACCGCACCCCGCGGCTCCAAGCGCCGGGACGAAGCGGGCAGGGAGGCTCCGCCGAGCGGGGAGAGGGGCCGGACCCGCGCACCGCGATCGGCCAACGCTTCCTCCTTTGCTTTCGCAGCCGCGGCCACTTCCTCAGCGGGGACTGGGCGAGCGCTCCCTCCGCCCCGCCGGGCGCAGCCGGCGTGGAGCCAGCCCAGGAGAAGAGGGGAGAGGCGAGGGCGAGGCAAAGCATGGAAGGGGAGAGCAGGAGGGAGCATGGCAGAGCAAGAGCGGGCATGGCAGATCACGGCAGGGGAGGAGGAGGAGGCATGGCAGGGCAGGTATGGTGTGGGAAGATTTTACAGAGAACAAGGCCTGGATGCTGTGGGACTGCTTGATACAGGGGACAGGACAAGAGGGAATGGCCTCAGGCTCTGCCAGGGGAGATTTAGGCTGGAGATTAGGAGGAGGTTTTTCACAAAGAGGGTCATTGGGCATTGGAATAGGCTGCCCAGGGAGGTGGTTGATTCCCCTTCCCTGGAGGTGTTTAAGGCCCGGGTGGATGAGGTCTTGAGGGACTTGGTTTAGTGTTAGATAGGAATGGTTGGACTAGAAGATCCGATGGGTCCCTTCCAACCTGGTTGTTCTGTGATTCTGTGATTCTGTGAACTCTAACGAGACCTTGAAGCAGAGAGCTGAAAGATAACCACAGGCCAGATGGGAGGAACCCAGCAGCTAGTTCGGTGGGAACGAGTACCACCTGAAAGGAAAACAATGGACCTGAGCTGTCAACATAGCTAACTTTAGTATAACTTGGTTTCTTGGCATGCATGGTAGCATAGCCAATAATATGTTGGTAATAGCCTTATGGACAGCTACCTTTAGCCTATAGTACACTGTAGTCACCCTCATGGGCACACAGTTATGTAACTGAGTGGGGTATATAGAAAGACAGCTAAGCTGAATAAAGGTGCTTGCTGACTGATCAGATTGATCTCTGCATCTGCTTTACAACAGCATGGCACAGGGTGCTGCAGCCCCCTGGCCTCCCCGGCGTCACTTCTCCCATGGCGAGGGAACATCTATCTGCTCTGGACCCCTGCCGAGGCATCAGCCTGCTCGGCACCCTGTACTGTAGGTCCCCTTGGTATCGTGTGATGTGTCCGACCTTGGGACCCTGAGGTGTGAGTCTTCCTGAGACCCTGTGATTTCCATCCCTGGGTCAGCAGCATTGCCTTATAGATGTCTGGCTTTGTAAGAGCCATGCGGCTGCTCAGCACTGTGCTTAAGACAGAGGATCAAACTCTGCCAGATCTGAGCTTTCTTTTAAGAAGACAAAGAGTGTGCACACTTGGTCAACACAGACTTTCTGTGGCTTTCATTACGTATGTGTCCTTTGGTGAGAAAAAGACCTTTATAGGGTTTCCTTTTGGATGAACACAGGGCCTGCCAGTAGTACAGTCTCCCTTTTCTGCTCTATTTCTCTCAAAATCCTCTCAAAAAACTTCTGTAGCAACTCCAAATCTCAAGGTAACTCCAGTGTTCCCAGGCACTGAAGGAAAATCCCCCTTTGAGGCCAACTCAACACCCTGTGCTACAGGGGATTAAAAGCCCTCTACAGATGATCCTACGCAGCCAAAATGTGGCAACTATCATTTGCCAGGGGCTACCCAGGAATGATGTACTCCTGGGTCATACAGGGCTGATGAGAGGTACAAGGGGTCTCAGCTTAGGGCCTTGTGGGTAGGTTCTCCTTCAGCTGTGACTGTGCTGCATGACAGGACATCATGTCTCATGATGGGAATTGCTAGTGTGAAGTCCACTTCCTTCCTGCCAACACGCATGTATGAGCAAAAGATAATGTGCAGTAAACAGCTTTGGAAAATGCTGGAGTATCATCTGCTTTTTTAAGGAGAAGTCTTAAGTTAGTGGAAAAAATAATTGACACTGTATGGATTTAAATTGTATGTGAGCAATTGTACTGGATCTGGCTGGGATGGAATTGACTTTCTTCATAACAGGCAACATGGTGCTGTGTATTGGATTTTGGTTAAAACAATATTTATAAAACGCTAATTTGGCTGTTCCTGGACACTTTGCATAGCACTAAGACTTTGTTCATTTCCTACTCTGCCCCTGTTGCCAATGTGAAAGCTAGAAGTGGACAAGGAATTGGGAACAGACAGAGCTGACATAGCTGCCTCCAAGTCACCAAAATTATAATCCATGCCATACTCACCAATCAAAACTAGGGGTAGATGAAAAAAAAATGAATGGGTAGGGGTATCTTCCAAGGTGGCCACTGCTCAGAGACTTGCTGGGCACCACCACTGGGAGGTGATGAGTGACCACCTATGTATCTCTTGGTTTTGGTCTGCTTGTTTGTTTGTTTTTCCTTTCCTTCACCTATTTGTCTTTATCCTGACATATGACTTCTCTTGCTTTTGATCTTCCTATTCTGTTATCCTTCCCTCTGGGCAGGGAGAATTGAGCAACTGTCTGCATGAGTGTTTGGCTGCTCGCCTGGGTCAGCCCGTAGCAGTACTAGAGGGGAAATCCAGTAAGGGAAGTGAATATGTTTGCATGTCATCCACATTTCCTTTTTCTTTCAGTTCATGTGAAATTTGTAACAAATAATGGTGTTACGGAGTTCTGCTGTACTGAGTTTTGATAAGGGACTAACAAGGGTGGAATATATTATTTAATGTGTTACATGTAATATTAAGTATTATATCTTAGCTTACATGTTATTACTCTGAAACTTTTTTGTGATGTCTGACTGACTCTAAAGGAGGTCAGTAATTTTAGAGTAAAATAATTTCTCTTTGTGACTGTCAAAATTTGATCAGAGTCTATCTGGGGTTTCTAGAATGATTGAGTACTTTTGTGGAATGTCTTACCTGATATAAATAAATACAGTAGAAACCAATAGTTTATACATAACCTCCTACAAATTGTGCTGTATTATTACTACAGTAATAAACTTTGGAACTTTCTGTACTTTCGGGGAACATCTGAGGGAGTTTCAATGCTTTCTTTATGGGAATATGTTTTGAAAGACCTGTGCTTCCAGGAGGTCTGCCAGTTTAATAAAGGTCTGGGCATATCTGTTGTGGTAACAGGCTTTGCAACTGCATATCTATGTGCCATGCAAATCAAGGCAAGTAGAAGAAGAGAGAGATGGAGCTTGAGTGTTTCTTTCTGATAAAACTTTAACCCTGAGGTTGGATTTCACTTTTACTATGGACAAAGTCCAGTTTTCTCCTAGTATAAAAAGCCTGAATAATTTCTCATAAACAATGACGTTATTGCTGTCATCAGTTGCTCTGATGTTTTGACGTGATGAGTCTTTTTTTTTCTCCATAGTTAACACTATTTGGATGACCCCTTGAACTCACAGGACCTAATATGTAGAAACAAAGAAGCATTGGTGTTGGTAAACCAGAGGTTTACACCACTGGTTTGTTTCAAATCTAATTTTTATGCTACCATGAATCACGGTAGATTTGATTTGTTTAAAATAATATTCCCAAGTCTAATTCCTTTGCTATACCAGCTCTTGGACCAACATAATTTATAAAAAGTAATTGTGTAACTGTGCCTCTCTAAACTTCAGAAATATGGAGTTATGAGGTATCTATGCTGTTGTCTTCATTGTTAGAGGGAATAGATGTGTTACAGAAAATACAAGTAGGTATGTTGAAATAGACCTTTCTTCTGCTAAGATACCATACTGAGGCTTTATTATATAGTCCAATGGGGTTGTTGATTTAGGTTGGATTGTGGCTTACAGGTGTAGTGGAATTTGCAGATGTACTTTTGCAGAAGTGGTTTGTACTGGTGGATTTCTAGTCCAACGCAAAGCCTCTGCAACTTACTCTCAAGCTAGTTACAGGCTGAAGTGGAACATTTTTTTAGAACTCTCTTTGTTTCTGTAGTAGGGAATGCAGTAAGCTAAGCTGATGGTTTGTAGTCTGGTTGAATGTTAAATTCTCTAAAATAAAGAGCAACAAAATATACAGCATCACAGACAATCCTGTTTGAGGTTCAAATTCTTGATACCTGACCATACCTGCAGCTAAAAGTCAAGGATGTAAGTAATTAGTGGTAGTAAGATGGGACTATACCTATATACAAAGAGAAGAATGCACAAGTGACTCATTTTGCCTAAGGAATATAAAATTTCTGCACAGTTAATTGAATTGAGTCATGGTCTGATAAAAATACATGCTATTTCAGATTTAATTTTTATCTACTTAATTTTAATTTTGGCAGAAGCAGTGTTTTAGTGTTAGCACAATAGCAGTAAACAACATATACAGAAAATCAAAACCCAATAGCCTGAAAGCAGTGTTGCGACACAAAAGCAAATGTCCTGTATTACAGTCAAAAAACCCCAGACTAGATTAGAAGCTTCAAAAAGTAAGAACCATAATCTCATACTCTTTAGCCTTTTCCTGTTTTCTGAGGAGTTGCAAAGACCCTTATTTTAAATAAGAACCAGACCTGAAGATATTTTATACCTTGTAAATACTAGCTATTTGTGTTTCTGTAAGGATTTTACTTACTTATAGCTGAATTTAAGTGGAAAATAGTAGTGACAATTCCCAGGGAAAATGGAGGACAGTTACACAGAAATAAACTGGGGAAGTTGTGCAGCAAATAAATTACTATGTGAGAATTTATAAATTATGACTGTTTTGTTTATATACTAATTTATTGCTTTGACTAGAAATGTCAGTAGCAATATTCTTTATGAAATTAATAGTAATAATTAGAAAATTCAGGGCCATCAAGGTGTTCTATTAGCTTCCACTGTATGTGATGTATGCATTATTTTATGTCTATAATTTTGCATACAACAGCCACAATTCTTGTTTCTTCTATTTTTACCTTTAAACAAGAAATGGATCATACTCGTGTATGTCAGTTATAAAATTGATTGGTTTGTTCACTGGTATTTAAAGTTGACTCAGAATGAATACATGACACACGAAAGGTGAGATATGGTATGTACATTTTTAAATTCACATGGGACAATACAAACTAAGATTTTAGATTAGCTGACAAAGGATTTTTTCTGAACTTACATGTCACTGCAAAATATGTGGTTACGTTAAAGTGAAGATGTAAGACTGGGTCGCTCTGGTCTTTATGACTTCATATACCACATATCCATGGCTAGTTATCAGTTCTGGCTTTTGTTTTTAGCAATGAACCGTAGAATCATAGACTCATAGAATCACCAGGTTGGAAGAGACCCACCAGATCATCGAGTCCAACCATTCCTATCAAACACTAAACCACGTCCCTCAGTACCTCGTCCACCCGCACCTTAAAGACCTCCAGGGAAGGTGAATCAGCCACCTCCCTGGGCAACCTGTTCCAGTGCCAAATGACCCTTTCTGTGAATTTTTTTTTCCTAATATCCAGCCTAAATCTCCCCTGGTGGAGCTTGAGGCCATTCCCTCTTGTACTGTCCCCTGTCTCACTCGGGAGAAGAGGCCATCACCCTCCTCTCCACAACCTCCTTTCAGGTAGTTGTAGAGACCAATAAGGTCTCCCCTCAGCTACCTCCAGGCTAAACAACCCCAGCTCTCTCAGCCGTTCCTCATAAGGCCTGTTCTCCAGTGCTTGTTTAAACCAATGAAGTGGGTTTTTAAACCAGTATTAAAGAATGATGCATTGTTTGAGAAAAATGGCTGAAAGAAGCAAAAGCACATACAATAGTAATTTATGAGAGGACAGAAAACAGGTGGTGTTTTTTGTTAAAGTAAATTGTTCTTTGAAGTAACTGTGTAATTGTAGCACTGAAAATGACCAGGTCAGTGGGTAACAAAGAGCTGATAATCACATATTTTAAAAAGTTTGGAGCAAAATCCTTTGGATGAAAGCTAGTCTAAAGTTTAAATAATAATAAAAAAAGACAATGAGAGAACATGTAATCAATTTTTAACTGCCAGAAGATTGAGTAACTATGGGTGAAGATTCTTTCAGTGCTATTTCCAGAAGCATTTCAGTCTCTGAAATGCTGGATCTGTAATCTTCTGCAAGCCATCTTGGATTGTGTTAATCAGCAAACAAGAAGTGATTCAGGCTATAAAGTATTATAAAATATTCTTTTTAATAGAAAATATTAGCCATCTGTTCTCATAACCTGCCTTTCTGCCTTTACAGTGAGAATAAGCACACCCTTAATATCAGAGTCTTCACCTATAACTTAGTTTTAGTTTGTTGCTGCAAGTTAGCTGAGACGTTCATGCTAAAGCAATATATCTAAGATGATGTAATCCAAGGATTATCATAAAGTTGCACTTTTCAGTTTTCCATCATATTTTGTTTTCTGAGACTCAATTTAGAACTGACTTAACTTTTCCACAGCTTGTCTCTGAATAAAAACTAGGCTAAAGATTTTAAAAAAAGCTAAATTGCGAGAATGGCAACATGCCTTTCAGTCTTTACAAGGAGCAGAACTATTGTTGTTCAAATGAATATAGCATTTATACCAGTACTAATTTCCTAATTCTGGGTATAGAATAGGATTTTACCAGAAAGAAACTGTCTTTCTAACAGCTATAAAAAATGTGTGTCATCAAGAAGACAGTAAAAAAAAAGCAGAAGGATTTCACAATCAGAGGTTACCAGGCCTGAAATTTAGGCTCGTTTTCTCTTTTTTCTTTACTCCATACTGTAAGAAAGATACAAAATAACCTCAAAATTCAGTAGAGTCTAATAATGTGATTTTTTTCTGTACATGTGCATGTATACACATGCGTATTTTAGATGTTTTTAAAACAGTCCTTAATGGTCTATATTGAACTAAAACATGCCTTTAAAAACACAATTTCCTTTAGAATTATGCAAAGCCATAAGTAAGAATTAAATCAGCATGGTAATAGGATTTTTTCCTTTGTGTTTTTTCATTTCCTGCAAATAAAGTCCAGCTGATCTGCACAGGAATGAAAGCATTACACAGCTGTACAAAACTTCCAGAGCTCTAGGTGACAACCCATAAGCAACATGTACTTTAAGCTGAAAATGAGATACCAGAAGGCAAAACAGTTCCATTATCTTTACAATGAATCACAAATATAGAAGAGCTGAAAGATTTATTTTGTCTTCCTTTCAGAATATGAATATGGGAAAAATTGTCACAACTAAGTTTCTGTCAAAGGCAGCACTAGTGCACCTATAAAAACGTTTGTAACTTCTTGAGAACTGAAACTGCTGGGTATCTCACAACTTTCAAACAGAAAGTAGAACTTAGCTTGATATTCATCATATTTAAATTGATTTTATAAAACATTGACTATGTGTAGTAGCTATCTTGATTAATGCTGTGAAAATTATGCTTTATGCTTATAAATTATTTCTGGCCATGTTCACAGTGAAACAAAACTCTTGAGAAGCTGCACTGAGAACCTGAACAAATGAGCTTTATTAAAAAAAGAAATTTATCTAGATTATTTTAAAAATGTAGACATGAGGCTTGAGTCAAAAAGAAAAAAAATAGTCTAACAGTAACACTGGAGGTGGTCTTAGACACTGTACTGCAGGCAGCCCTCTTTGAGGAGGGAAGTGAAAGCACTTAAATATGTCCGGCAACCTTAACCATGCGTGAGTAACATCCTTTCAGACATGTCAGGACCACAGCACTTCTAATAGTTGGTGAGATGTAAGAATTAAAGCATACTATCTCTTATTGGAAGTTTGTTCTTTTATTGTTAGTCTCTTGTTTTGGGTTTTTTTGTTTGTTGTTTTGTTTTGTTTGATGTTTGATGCATCAGGCACAAAAATTTAAATATTTTGAAATTCACAGTTATTTAAAAGGACCACATACCTTCAGCATCTCTTGTCAAGTAAGACAGGGTGCTTTTGATGGTGTGTTTAGCAAGACCCACTTTTCCATTTTCAACATTTTTCAGATGCAGACCTTGAAGGATGATGTGTGAGTGCTGTACTTAGTACCTTCATGTAACAGAGGAGCAAACTAAACCCTGAGACTGGAGACAGCTATGTAACAGAAAAAGTTTGAAAAGTTCAACAGTACAAGTGAGTCTAGATAGCCAAATAACACTCAGATCTCGACTGAGGTGTAGGAGTGTTAATTGTCTGGAGAGTTGGTGCTTAGTCCCTAGTCTGATTTGTCTCTTGCAAGTCATACAGCAGCGTTGGACCCAGTTAGTCAAAGTCTGTGTCTAATGTCTAAACTATGTGGTTTGAGGGTAGAAGACATGGACCATGGAAACCAGAAATTCCACCATTTTTTACAAAAACACTGTATACTTATACTGTTGCCCTAGATAGTATGCAGTTATTCTTCCATCTTGCAGTTTTTCAATGCAGTTAAAGGCTGCTCCATCCTGGTTTCTATTTTTATCAATTTCATCAGCCAGGCAAGAAAATGTTTATAAAAAATGCTAATGGATGAAGGAGATTGTGATTGTAAGATTACAAGTTAGAGAAGTATTTATGCTGTATCAGCTATTCTTAGACTGTATTCTGAAGAGGGGGTATTTTTGTATCTCACTAATTGGAGAGAGATGGATTTGGTGGGTGGACAGTATAGTGGATAAGAAAGTGGTTGGATGGTCAATGGCTTAAAGTCCAGATGAAGATCCGTGACTAGTGTTGTCCCTCAGGGGTCCATACTGGCACTGGTGCTGTTTAATATCTTCATTAATGTCATTGACAGCAAGGTTGAGTGCATCCTCAGCATATTTGCAGATGACAAAAAACCGAGTGCTGCAGTTGTCAGACTGTAAGGACGGGATGTCATCCGGAGGGACCTGGACAGGCTGGAGAAGTGTGCCTGTGCGACTTTCATGAGATTCAACAAGGCCAAGTGCAAGGTCCTGCACCTGGGTCGGGGCCGTACCCATTTTCAGTTCACAATGGGGGATGACATAATTGAGAGCTATCCCACAGAGAGGGGCTTGGGGATGCTGGTTGATGAGAAGCTGGCCATTAGCTGGCAATGTGTGCTCACATCCCAGAAGGCCAACTGTATCCTAGGCTGCGTCAAGAGAATTGTGGCCCGCAAGTCAAGGGACCTATTCCTCTCTTCTGAGACCTTATCTGGAGTATTGTGTCCAGTTCTGGAATCCTCAACATAAGAAGAATATGAAACTGTTGAAACTGCTCCGGAGGAGGGCTACAAGGATAATGAGAAGAATGGAGCATCTCCCATATGAAGACAGGCTGAAAGAGTTGAGGTTCTTCAGCCTGGAGTAGAGAAGTCTCCAAGGAGACCTTATAGCAACCTTCTAGCACCTGAAGGGCACCTACAAGTAAACTGGGGGGGGACTCTTTGCAAAGGCTGATAGTGATAGGACAAGAGGCAAGGAGTATATACTGCAGAGGGGCAGATTTAGACTAGATATAAGGAGGAACTTCTTCACTATGAGAGTGACAAGGCACTGGATCAGGTTGCCCAGGGAGATTGTGGCTGCCCCATCCCTGGAGGTATTCGGGACCAGGTTGAATGGGGCCTTGGGCAAATTGATCTAGTGGAACGTGTGCCCGTCAATGGCAGGGGGAGTTGGATCCCTTCCAATCCAAACTATTCTATGATTCGATGATTCTATCTATCTATATTGGTGTAAGGCACTGGTAGACTCCATACTACTAGGGAAAATTGTTTCGCTTTTTATGATTTCCCACATCCATACAGACACAAGTAGACATTTGGGGTTCCCAGCATTGTTCTTCTACTCTCTCTCTTTCTACATAGCCACAATATGCACATTATTCGTCGTATCTTTAATTCTTGTAAGATGAATAAACAGAATTTCATCTTTTCCAGTTGAGTAAATGTCAGTGAAAGGACAGCATAAGTTTTTGAACAACTGTGCACTATATTAATACATGCTAGTCTTGCACGTGCAGTGTTAGTACTTTTGAACTTCTGTCTCTGCAGTAGCACCATGTGCTGTGTTAAACCAACTAAGGCAAAGAGTTTAATTTGTACTGAATAAAGTAAAGCACAACAAATGTTATGACTGAGCATAAAAATCTGTTTTTATTGTATGCAATCAATAAACAACTCATTCAGAAGTTCTGCAATGCATCATAATGTGAATGGAAAAAATTTAATATTTTTGTTTACATAACGACATAGAGATATATGATATTGCAGGGATTTCTGAGATAAATTGCCAGCCATGTGGTTGTAAAATCAAACACAACAAATAATAATGTTGAGGTATGTGTATAAGGACAAGGCAAACATAAAAACTAAGTAGAAAATGGCAAGAGGCTTTATCTGAGGAAATGGCATGTAAGAAAATATATCTTCTATGCATTTACACACATATAAATATGATACAATTAAAGACCATTGAGGTCACAAAGTTAAATAACTGGTGTTAAGAAATGCTCAAATTTAAGGACATGTTCAAAGTTTTAAGTGATCCTTCTTGACTGTATCTGTCTTCTGAAATTATAAGGACCATAAACTAAGTTTTCCAGGAGCCTTGACTCACGGTGTAAACAGGGGAGACTTGCTCTGGCAGTGAATCAAGTTGGGTAGATATAAGTTCTGCTGATGGGATTTCTGTTTCATTTTTAGCTGGATTGGACATTATTTGATTACTGAGGGTTTGAAAGTACCCTTATTTGCCTGTTAAAGCAGTGTAATACCTTAAATATGTAGATGTAGAGAACAGTAATTACACATTGACCTTCCTCTGCGGATACTCTCAACTACAGCTGAAAGTACCGTACCGTGCTTTCAGATAGGGATACTCTAGACTACAGCTGAAAGTACGATACTATGCTTTCAGATAGGAAAGTCCTTCCTCCCATCTCCTGTTCCTTCTCCTTCCCTGTAATAGGGAAGTAATCTGTAATCTGTGAGTGTCTGCACCAGGAGGCTGGGAGGGCAGATAATGGCCTGCTAACCTGGATTGTAGTTTACCACATTGCACATTTTGATTATAGATGGGAATTTGACTATAGATGGGAATTAAGAGAAAATGAAATATTGATGAGTCGCTTATTAAGTGACTGCTGACACCCTTATGAACAGAATGAAGCAGGGATTTTGTGGAAAATTAGTTTGTATTAATACAACTAGCAATTGTCTACAACATACAGTGGACTGTATTATGGTTACACATGTGACTTCGGTGCTGATTTTTTAAGTTTTGTATGCCTAATTTTGCAATTGTCATAACTTAGCCAGACTAAGACAAGAAAACAGATGTCTCTCCTACCATGCCATGTATCAAATCTTTGTTTCACTGTACACAGGTACAAGTATTCATAATCAAATGATTTAAAATAATTTTTAAGATACATGGAATATGCGTTTATTCTAGAATTTTGAGGGAAAAAGACAAGGTGGTTCTGGTAAAATTAAATATGGAATTATGAAAGGTACATTTTTAATCAGACAATGAAGCATGCAAAAAATCACTCTTAGAGGTCATGGTCTGATGAAGTTTTAAGTAACCGACAACACAGCATTCTGGAAAGGTCATGAACCCCAGCTCTATGCATGATTATATATTATGGACTCACAGAATCAGAGAATCATAAGGTCAGAGAATCATAGAATCACTACGTTGGAAGAGACCACTCAGATCATCAAGTCCAACCATTCCTATCTGCCACTAAACCATGTCCTTGAGTATCTCATCTACCTGTCTTTTAAATACCTCCAGGGAAGTATTCTGATGCCCTAAACCTCTGTAAAGAAAGGAGATTTGAAAGATGAAGTTGTACTTGTAAAGCTTCTCAGAAGTTAAGCTATAGCCTGACATAGTATCGCCGAATACTTTCATTTTGCTTAGTTTATTTATTAGAATAATTAATCTAAAACAAAATTAAAGACCAAGGCTACAGGTAATAGAATTTGGCAGTCAGTTTGCATTAAAATGTGCAATATTAAGGTACTTTTAGAACCATGGAGAAAAAAGAAGAAGGGGGAAGCTTAAGGGCCTGACTAATCAGTTTGAAGTGATTCTGGCAGAATCCATACATACGTTAGCTGAGAGGGATTTTGAGGGTAATGTACTGTGTGGCTCTTTGACTCAAACTGTCTCTCGTGGGTTTACCTTCCTCATCAAGCTAGCATAGCCTTTTCTCTCACAGCCATAGTTTTTGACTCCCTGATCACTGATATCACTAACGTTTTTTGCTTTGATTCCTTCTCAGTTACTTGATTTAGTAGTCCAAAGATATGGACTTGTGCATGGCTTGTTTGTCCAACATAGATTTAAATGTGAGTTCTACCCAGAGTTTCAACAGTATGTTCAGGAGAAAGGAAGAACAGGATTACCTTGTTACCTAACAGCATTCACTTCTTGGCTATTGTGAAGGCATTAGTAGTGTTTAATGTGACAAAAAATAAAACACTTTAAACACCTGTCCATTGACAGTCAGATGGAAAACACCCCCTCATTTCACACAAACTATTGGTAAGTCAGTAGTATCTCTCTCTTTCTATCTTTAGATAGAGACAGTTTAGGCTAGGTGCCTAACTTCTGAGTGGCTGAAGTAATGTGATTGAGAGGTCACCTGAGAGCTGTGATTCATTCTTCATTGCAACTGACTGAATGAAAGCCTAACTGAGGGTTTGCATGTGGAGCCATCCCAGTTACAGGTTTAGGAACTTATACCCATAGATCACACTGTTGGAAGAATACCAAATCAGTTATTGGAAATAAATTGTGACATGTGGTTTTCTGTTTCATAGATTTCTAAAATCATGTCCTAACTTACTTAGACCTTCTTACTTAGCTCTCCCCCCCCCTTGTTTTTCTCCATAGTTCTAAAAATACGTTAGTATTTTCAATGCAAATTGACCTCCAAATTCCATTACATGTAGCCTTGGTCTTTCAATAATGGTTAAACAAAGAGACTAAAATAGAGGAAGAAAAGACAAAAACTATTTTCTTGCTCTTGGAATAACATACTGCAGATGAATATTTACTCTGATAAAATAAACAAAATTTCTAATAACTCAGGAATTAATTTTTTCAAAGAACCAAGTGATTTCTCCTTAATTGTTGTTAGGGAAGGACTGTGATTAAGAACTCTGTAACATACTTAAATTGCTGAGCTCAACAGATGTTAGAAAGTCTTTCAGTGAAGTGTGGGAACACTCTCCAATAACTAAATAAAACTGCATATTGTGTTGACTACATGGATTATTACGCATGAGTAAGGACAGTTATATATTTAATTAGTTAGGGATTATCACACTATCAATGTAACTATAAAGTAAGAATAGATATTAATTTTTATAACATGCATTTTCCTTAATATTGGCATAAGTGTGAAGACAATCAGACTTATTTTTTTAAAAAATTATTAATCACTGCAACACTCAAATAAGTTTGTATTGTCTAAAAAATAACTTCTGCTTTGTGCTACATTTTTGCAATCCAAATGAAAGTCAATAGAGGCATATGTAAAGTCAGATCAATGTTAAAGACTTTACTTTGTCACCATGTCTGTTGTCTTGATGTCTTAGCTGACAGGTATGTCAACAGCAATTGCAGTTTCAGAAGATTTTGAAAATATCAGCATGACAAGCCTCTATTCTGTACTCTTCTTTTTATTTGTTTAAATTTTTAACATGAATGGGAAGGTCATTCTAGAATGCTGCCTTCTAAAATATTTGGAGACAAAGATATCAGTATATTTTAATTACCTGTAAATTAGAACAAGTCATAATGAGTGAAAATATCTGCTGTTAAACATCAGTAAATGAACTACCACTGACCTCAAAAGACACAGGAACTGATAAAGAGAAGTGACAGGTACATCAGTGACTAGCAAATGTTGTTTATATAGAACTAGATTTATTCAAAATATATCTGCTAGAGTGCTTCAACTCAGTGTGCTGATTTGGGCTGGGATAGAGTTAATTTTCCTTGCAGTAGCCAGTATAGGGCAATGTTCTGGGTGTGTGCTGGAAACAGTGTTGTTAACACAGGGATTTTTTAGTTACTGTTGAGCAGTGCTTACACAGAGTCAGCCCTCTTTCTGCTCCCCACACAGCCCCACTAGTGAACTGGCTGACACAGAAATTTGGTAGGGGACACAGGTAGAACAATTGACCCCACCTGACCGAAGAGATATTCCGTACTATATGGTATCATGCTCAGTAGTGAAACCAAGGGTGAGGTTGGTAAAGGGGTCACTGCTCAGGGACTGGCTGGGCATCTGTCTGTTGGTGGTGAGCAACTGTTTTCTTCTGCATCACTTGCCTTTCTGAGGTTTTACTTCTCTCATTTTGCTCAATTTCAGTATAGTTTATTATTATTATTACTATTTTCATTATTAGTAGTATTTTAATTATTATTATATTTTATTTAAATTATTAGACTATTTTTGTTCCAACTCATGAGTTTTTTCACTTTTACTCTTCTGATTCTCTTGTTCTCTCCCACTGTTGTGGGATGTGAGCAAGCAGCTGAGGTGCTTAGTTGCCAGCTGGGGTTAAACCACAGCACCAAGTACTGCTTTTTTCTGGTTTAAAGGTGAAAATTCCTATTCAGAGTATCATCATACACAGCCGGATAAACAAGGATATTTCAAATTATGAACAGAGTTTCAGAGTTTCTAAAGCAGCATGGTAAAGAGCTCTGGTAGGTTGTTGGTGAGTTTGTAGTAATATCTGCACGTATTATCTATGAAGAACAACTAGGTAGAGAGTCAAAATATCCTTGATCTTGAGTTCTCAAATATGATCTCACTTTCTCCTGATTTACAAGTCCTTTTGTGATTCTCACAACTGCAAGTTTATTTTTTGTTCTGCTTACCCTTCCACTGTTATGTACCACAGCTGCTACTGATGCTATTAATTTACTTTGGAAACTACTGCTTTTGATGCAAGATCTTAACTAACATTTCCCTCTTTTTAGAAATTAATATAATATCCAGACTGACACCTAGAAGGCAGTTTTTACAGATACAACTGTTGTTTCTTCCAGCTTACATTAGCCCACTGCTACCTGTACTCCATAATTATCAATTTCCTCTGTGACCCTAAAGCATGCTCTGCTGTGTCCCATAGGCCACAGCCTTCATTTAACATCCCTTCAGGAGGCACCATGATGGCTGTATTCTGAAAAAGACCTTAAGTGAGGAGTAAAAAACCCACCAATTCTAAGAGTAATTTCTTTTTCAGGTGGCTTGAAAGGTATCTTCATGCTCAGTTGTCTATAACAGTTTTGTATATACCGTAGGATTACACAATGCTATCATGACTTAATGGGCTTCATGGAGTCTCCATCTTCCTTGCTATCAGTGGGGAAGCACCTGCCCAGACTAATTTTGATTGATTCCTTTGTATAATTTGGGGGCAAGCATGAAATAGAAGTTTTTTTAAATGCCCCTCCCAATACAAACCCATTTTATGATCCTATGAATCAATCAGGAGACATCATATGGAGATATTTGTGGAAAAACTTAGATGTATGACTTGCAGTATTTTTACCCAGTTAGAGCATGTTATAATGACTTGATAACAATATTGCTATGAAGTATGACCACTAAAAATACAGTCCATTTACTTAATATCTTACCATTCCAGGCTGATCAAAAGGTAAGATAATTGGCTGTTGAGAACTGTATTCAGAATTTTATAGTGTATGCCATAATGTCTGGAAACCATAAGTAACCCTTCTGAAATAAACAATGCTTCCTAGCACATCATAAAACCCTCAGCACAATAAGGACATGGGCTGCTGGAATGGGTCCAGAGGAGGGCTACAAAGATGACCAGAGGGCTGGAGCACCTCTCCTATGAGGACAGGCTGAGAAAAATAGGATTGTTCAGCCTGGAGAAGAGAAGTCTCTGAGGAGACCTTATAGCGACCTTCTAGTACCTGAAAGTGGCCTAAAGGAAAGATGAAGACAGACATTTTAGGAAGGCTTGTTGTGACAGGATAAGGAGTAATGGTTTTAAACTAAAGGAGGGTAGCTTTAAACTGGATATAAGGAAGTAATTTTTTAAAATTAAGGTGGTGAAACACTGCAACAGGTTGCCCAGGGAGGCAGTGGAGGCTCCATCTCTAGAAACATTTAAGATCAGGTCAGGTGAGGCTCTGAGTAATCAGGTCTAGTTGAAGATGGATCCTACTCCTGCAGGATGATTAGACTAGATGACCTTTAGAGGTACTTTCCAAACCAAAACATTCTATGATCTAAAGTATTATTTTTTAATTACAGAGGGAAGCCTAACAGTACCTTAATAATTCTCTGCTATCAGCAGAACTAGTGAATGAATAAGAGAGCTTGTGGGTGGATTTATAGAGACTGATTATCTTGAAAAACAGAGCATAAGTATTGCTTTTACATCATACATAAAAAAAATTTTAAAAGAAAGAGTTAGATATACAGAGTTCTACTTCAGATACATCCTGATATCTAGGTCTGTCACAGATATGTATTACTTTAAATAGGATGGGAGCATACAACCTTTTGTGTAGATGCTGTCACTGTTGTCCTAAGTGAAAATATAACCACAAAGTTCAGGAAGTCTCTTCAAACTCAGTAAGGAATGGCAATAACAAGTAAGCTGCCACTGATATTAAGGAGTCATCTTGCTTTCTTAGGCACACATAAAGCATTCTGAAAAGCTGAGTTAGGTTAAAGACTCTTTTCAGTTTGCCTTCTGAAGTCTTAATTTGCAACAGTAGATGTGAAGTAAATTTATATTTTGAAACAAATATTCATAAATCATCTGTCAGCAAATGAATTGCCTGTGCATCATACTCACTGTGAAAGAAAATGTGGTATAGCATCCTGTTAATAATTTACATTTATAACTTTACTTTATAAACTATATGTTCTCTCAAGTCTTGCAAGTGTTACTGTATTAGTTTTAGGGCTTAACTTTTTGACCATCCAGCTGACAGCACTGAATTTCCTCTAGTGCCCTGAGATTTATTACTTCCCAAAACAGCAGCTGATAGCAAAAATCTTACAATATGTGTAATATAGTGTAACAAAAGGGTAAAAAGACAACTAATAAAACATATGAAAGGAGAGAAAAATGTGAGGGAAAAAAGTGTTAGGCATTCACAATTAAATATATGTGGATTTTATATGGAGGAAATGGATTTGTTTCACTTTTTGGGGTGTTGCATTTTTTACTGAAGACCAATTTTATACTGCTACTGTCATAGAAGGGGTTGCAAGGAGTGAGAAGGCCTTGAACTTGCCTCTGCAGAGTTTCTTTCACACAGACTATAAGGGAAAAGTAGTACTGTTAACAGGAAAAACTAATTAATTATGCAGAGAACATTGCCACAGGAGGAAAATTTGAGAACAAAGCGTATTTTCCAGGAGTAAAGCCTAAGCATGACTCTAGGGGTCCTTCTGTGTTGTTTCTGTTTCTGTTCATGCAAGATAGTTACATAATGAAGATAGACGAAAGCACATCTTGAAGTTGATGTTAACGTGTGACGTGGTAAAAAGGAGGTTGAAAACATAGTGATGACTGGATATTATGTGATACAGTATACTCACACACAATGTGAAGGCTGAAGTTCCCAGTTATTTATAGGTCACAAATTAAAAGACATTTGCTTGTTTCTTTCTAGGATATTTTTTGTTTCATTTTGGTATTTGATTTTGTTTTGTCTTTTGTGAATTTTCTCCATATTGCATGCTGCTCTAATGATGCACCATGATGGAAATCAAAATCTCAAACTGTGAATAGGGAGTGTATCATGTGTACCTTTAAGTAGTTGTGCTAGGGTATGTTGAGAATTCTTGTGTATCAGCTTAGTCTTTGAGTGAAATCAGTATTTTTAGTATCTTGTTTTCCTGAAACACAAAGTCTTCTCTATAAGAGAGAAAAAAAATCTCATCTGAGCTATAGTACAAAACCCCCCATAAATTACTGAAGTTCTACACTAAGGAAGTCTACCAATGATTTTTGTTATTGTTTTACTAGCTGCACAACCTTCTTGCCCTGCAAACATTCACTGGCACTTTCTGATATTTCTCATTTATTGAGTTTTTAGTTTGCTATACATTATAAAACTATTATAAATAATGGAAGAAAAAAAATCTTTTTTCCTTTTTTTTCCCGCTACACTTTCAGTTTAAAATTGCAGTTTTCTCATCTTCTACTCTACCAACAGTGTCCAAGTTACAGTGTCCATCCTATTTGTATTCTGTGACGCTATTGAAAGTAGTCTTCAACTGGTTCCCAGACTAGGCTAAACTGCAAAACCTACACATGAGATTTTATTTTAATTTTTTTGAGTGGGGAGGGACGGGAGTAGTACATAAGAACTTTTGTGCCTCGATGTCAATATGTAGCACTACACGCTCAGACATTACAGCACACATAGTCATTAAGCAATGTGTTGTAAAGAATAAAAGGTTATATTGGATTCTTTCTTGTGGTGATGTTTTTTAATATCATTTCTTATTTTAATTTTCTCTGTACACAGGCCCAAATGATACTGTCTGTACTCCTGATTTTTTACTATGCTGTTATTTGCCACCACTAGGATAATTCTTAATCTCTTTGACACTGGTGTCAAATTCTTGCTTCTCAAATAGGTGAAGAGAGTTGCTTCCAGGCTGTGCAGGAAATGACTCATCAGAGCTTTTATTATTACTGATTTGGAAAGAAAACATGGGCATGAAGGAACTCAAGATGGTTCAGGATGAATGAATGAGGGATATCTTTCACATTTCTACATCATGAAATGGTAGACGAACTAGTAGTGTTTATCATTGAGAGCAATTTAGAGGCATTATTTAAGCATCAGCCTATCACTACGTACAAATATTGTTTGTTGCTGTCAGTGTAGTTGGACAAGAAAGGTTGTGATGCCAAGCCTTCTGCAATTTCCTAATGAAGGAAATTCATGTCTCTCTTGTGTAGCTGCATGATTATTTCAGAACTGAAGATCATCTGATGGCTGCTGGAGCCATGTCTTCGGCTGATACTCACAGCCCTTAAGATTCCCTTTGTGATTAGGTGCAGAAGCAAAGAAGCACAAAGTAGTCATTCTCCAAAAGTTTTCTCGAGTGTGTGGAAGACAACTTCCTCATACAACTGGTGAATAAGCTGACAAGGGAAGGTGCCCTCCTGGACCTGCTGTTTGTGAACTGAGAAGGCCTTTTGGGGGATGTGATGATTGGAGGCCGCCTGGGGCAAAGCGGTCATGGGATGATAAGGTGAGGAGAGAGGTTGTCAGAACGGCCACCCTGAGCTTCCAGAGGGCAGACTTCAGACTATTCAGAGGGCTAGTTGATAAAGTCCCATGAGAGAGAGTCCTTAAGGTCAAGGGAGCCCAAGAGTTTTTTACTCTTCAAGAAGGAAATCCTGGCAGTGCAGCAGCAAACTGTCCCCATATGCTGGAAAATGAGTGAGTGAGCTAAAAAGTAGCTTGTTTGAGCAGGAAGATCTGAGGGGATAGCAAAAAGAAGAGGAATTTCTATGAATTTTGGAAGAAGGGACAGGTGTCTTGGGTGGACTACAGGGAGGAAGTAAGATCATGCAGAGGAAATATTAGGAGGGCTAAAGCCCAGCTAGAGCTTAGACTGGCCAGTTCAGTGAAAGATAACAATGACAATGTCAATTTCCTTGTCTTCTAGCAGGTATTATATCAGAAATCCCTGAACCGTAATGACTGAACAAAGGAGATTATATTGTTTCATTTTACAATTACAGAATATTTCAGTGACTCAATTCTGAATTTAGAAAATAAGTTTTGTTTTTCTCTAGACTTGTTCCCATTTGTTTTTTCCCCTTCAATTTGAGAAAGGAGAAAATAAAATCTTAAAGAAAAAAAATTTTTTTAAAAATGAAAGTGTTGAAATTCTAGAAAGCAAGAGTGACACCTGGTATATAGACCTATTACAGAAACCATAACATACGTATGTCAATATCATTTTCCCCTGGTGTTTTGAGCAGGCAAAAAGAGTTGTTGGAATCTAAATCTCTCTCTTCTGCTTTGGTAGCGCTGAGCACAAAGATAATTTTATCATTCAAAACACATAATGTAAGAGGAATGTAATTTTAAAATAATAAAGTTTTGTACTTTGAGGTGTTTTTTTAAAAAAGGGGAAAAATTCAGAGGTGAATTACTAATTTATTGTAGCTGATAGCAACCAATAAGTTTTATAGATTCAGTGGTGTGAGAAGGGTCAAGACGGACATGCACATCAGACTCCTTTCTGCTTCTACCTCTATCCCTAGAATTCTTCCTGGGACAGTTTGTCTTGGGATGAGAGCAAAGACATACAATGCATCTTTTTTCAGTGTCCTGGGATGAAAATATAGAAAGAGAAATAGAGAGATAATAGTCCTGGAAGTATTTTGTCATCAGTGACAGTGAAAATCTATCAAAGCATATTTGGATCAGATGCTGCACTATGAAGCAAAAAGGACAGCTACACAAGAATCAGTGCTGAAACTGCCACGCCAAGGGCTAACAAGATGGCTTAATCAACAGCTGAAGGTGGTTGATGCCAGAGCTGAAAACAGGACTTAATTCATATGTTGCTGCAAGGCAAAAAAAATAGACCATGCCAATGACTAGCTGGAAGAGCTATTTGCTTATACAACATGGAAAATACTGCTCAGTGAACTTCAGTAATAAATAATTCACGAAAATGGTTTGATGTGTTCTCAAGAAATAATATGCCGCTGTGGTTCTGAAACTCAATAACAAAACCATTTATAATCAACCATAGCGTTAAACCTTTTAGCTCTCTGTCATAGGGTTAGATAACAATAATTTCCTCAACCTCCACCAGGCTCTGCTACAAATCTGTGTGATCAAAAGTATACTAAAGTAAATTGTGGCCAATACTATGCTTTTTATCTAATGGACTTTAATTTTCATAGAGGAAATGCTGATTAATTCTATTAAATTCTCCAGCTTCAGAAGAGCCAGCTTTGACACTACAGATGCATTAAGTGAGGTATAAAATGAAGTAGATCCAAAATTATTTTTTGCACATACACAAAAACAGATACATACACATTCATCATTATATAAATAGAGTGGACTATAGTGAGAATGCAAAACACTTCTGAAGAATGTGATGGAAGAAGCAGCAGACTGTCTTGGGTTTTGGGAAATGAGTGCTCAGTATTATTTCTACAACACCTTGCTCAAGTGGTTTGTTGACTGAAATATGACTTCTGAGAATCACTTCTCTGTCTCCTAGATACAACATTTGCTGGGAAGAAAATTTGGAAACTGCAAATTTTGTTTAATATGTGTCCGGCAAAAGACTCCTAATAGTTCCAGGACGTCAGTTGAGGCACTTTGTGGCACGGCCATGTCACATTATAATCAGGAAGGTAATGGTAACTCATGCCAAACTATCTTAATGTTAAATGGTTTAGCTCTTTATCTAGTGTCCTGAGATGCTATCATAATCATTTTAAGGGAGAACAACACAGAAAAGAAACAGAAACATTTTCAAAATCTGCAGTGACACAGACACAGTCAAAGACTGAGAGTCAGAAATGCAAGGGTATCTTCGTCATTGAGACACTTCACACACAATTACTTATCCCTGATGAGGCAAAGGATTCTTTATCATTTCCTTTCTCTGTTGGAAATAAGAAGTGGAAGTGAAAGTTCAGGAAGTTCAGAAGCTACATAAAGAATATGTTGAGAATTAGTAGCAGACTTGTGTGCTTGAAAATGAGCAGGAATTCACACCTGCAGGACCTAACCCTCACTCTTCCATTTACATAACAAGGACATGAATCAATTCATGTAACCAGAGCAGAGTTATGAAATTATTAATTATTTGTTAATTTGTAAATCATTATTTTTTTAAAACTGATGAAATTATTAAATAAATTACTATTATGCAAGCAAAACATCTTGATACATGGCAGTAACACTTTGCGGGTTAAGAAGTGGTTACTTCAGCTATTTCTCCTTGGCTGGCTTTCCTCTTTAGTGCTGACTCAGATACAGGTGAGCCAAGGACGGACTTATTCTACCGCATATTAATGACTCCTCCTTAGTATTTTCCTTAGAACAGAAAGACTATTTTCTTTCTTTAACAAATGAGTTATAGTTGACCTTTTTGCATAAAAAGAAAAAAAATCTTAAAAATGTTACTAATTCATAGCAGCATTTTGGCAACTTAATGTCTTGCTTTGAAAGAACTCTTGCAGAGGTGATTAGTTTTCATTTCTTGATCTGGTTTTGGTTTTTTTATTTTTATTTCACGAGATTGTGTCACTTTGCACATCTTAACACCTGTTTAAAATTCTTTTATGTAGAGGGCTTAGAGGTTTTACCACAGGTCACTTTGATTTACTAAGAGATGACAGGACTGTTTGAAACTAGAAGGTATATCAATCCGTACAAATGATTACTACTCCTTGTTTTGTCAGAGTCAACAATTTTTCATTTCCCATGTGCATACTCCTTTTCTTGTACTGTAAAGTACAAAGGAAGGTAGGCTTTATTGTTAGGGGTTTTTTTTGTCTGGGTTTTATTTGCTGAGTAGATTTCCATACCTTCAGGGAACGTTAGCTTATGTGTGTTTCAGTTCCTAAAATTGTTCACATGTGCTCAGTTTTCAGAAGCACATGATTGGCAGCAGCCCGCTGGTTTCAAATTCAATTACATCAGTCATGCTGCCCTGCTTTAAGTAGAAAATTACTAACATTGCATTTTCTTACTTTGTTGTCATCCTCAGGGGATAAGTAAACTGCAAGATCTGTGCTGATTACATTTTCTAGGTAAGTTTTTAAAAGTGCATGAAACTTCCTTTCAAAATGTTGGATTTTTTTATTGGTTGCCTGTGGAAATTAATTACCATAAATACACAGTACACAAATAAGACCAAGAACTGTGATGTGTTCAGTAATCAGCATAAGTTTAGGGATCATTGCAGTTGAGATTCTAAAAAAATCAGGCAGCAGTCTGTGTTGAAAGAATAAGCAAGGCATTGGGAATTTTTGCTAGATCTTTTAATTTAAATGTTTGCCCTGAATTTTGAAGTGGAGATAAAAAACTGACAAGGTGGTTATAAAAACAAAGAAATGGAGGCTGGTGGTGGTACAGTATTTTGAGCATCATTAGAAATATTGGATTATCATCTGACAGATACATTAAGTTCTGTTATAGTTACTGTTAATTAAGTAATATTTCTTATTTTTCAAGCTTTAAGTGTATATGTAAAAATATATATATTTATATATGCGCATACAGAGAAATATATACACAGAAAGAAAGAAACATGTAATTTTAAAATGCAGTCTAATTAAACCCACAAAATGGCACAGGTATGGGGAAATTATTATTACTGGTCTTGTGCTGTCTAAATATTACAATATATGGATTATGAAAACAAGTCCTTTTCTGAAAAATAACAAAATTAATGAATATACTGTACAATTCCTCTTGGTGTCACACTATGGCCATCTAAAAATGTTTAGTTCAGACAATTCCAGAAGGAGCTCTAGCTGTAGAAAAATGCCTGCTATTTCAGCCCGTATGCTTCAATGCAGAGTAACAAAACAAGGCAGCTTTTGTACAATTTTAAAATTATTTTTTTCTATATAAACTTTTAAAATTGTGGTCGTCTCTAATTTTCTGCACCTCTTCTACAGTGTGTTAGGTTGAAAATGCTTTTTACCATTAGTCAAAGATGTTATTTTAAATGTCTTCCTGTACTTGTTATCCTGCAAAGGGCTAAAGTCACAGTATTTTTTAGTTTTCAATTGCTTTTTCTGTTCCATCTTCTGATTGACCTGTGTCACAGTTCATTTAGTACGTTAGGCTGATCTTTCTGGGAACTGGACCCTGACACTCTTATAATGTTTGAAGCAATTCAGTCTACCCAGTATCCCACTTTATTTTTCCTATTATGCAGAAGTCTGGTTGCATTTCATTGGTTCCTGTCTACAAATTTCTGTTAATGTGCACTTCAAATACTTACACATGGAAACAAACTGGATGAAGAATTATAAAAGATAATTTTTATTACTCCCTTTGAAATATTTCATGATTAAAATTTATCCACCAAATTCAGTAACAGAATTGATGAATATTTACAGAAAACTTATTTGTGCTATTCTGTGCATAAAAAGAGCTCTGAAATGGTTGCAGGTATAACTTACTCCCATCTAAGGCACTTTGTTATGTGAAAGACAATTTAAGGATACCCTTCATGGAAACAGCACTCTAATAAATTACAGAGCTAATTCATTTGCTTGGCTTTACTTTGTGCTGATTTGCAAGGCCAGCATTTTGACAGTTGGGAAAAGGTGAAAGGGCCACTGGGAAACCAAACAACTACAGCATTAGCTTAAATTAACTAATTTTTTTGAGAGTTGCAAGAGGCAAAGCAAAAAGACAACAACAAAAAAGCCTCAGTCTCCTCCCCCCCACAAATTACTGCAGCAATGTAGGCAGTACCTTTAAATGACAAGAAATTGGTGAGAAAACTGACATTCTTTCTTGTAAAAGATGTACATAATTTCAGAAGCTGAGTTTTAGGGCAGCTGTTTTGACCATAGCAAGTAGTAATTTAAATCATAAATTTAGTAATGGTCATATACGTTGTATGTAATAAATATAATTATATAGGTTATAATTTATAATGGTAAAAATATTAAATTATAAATTATAAATTATTAATTTTCTTCGGTGTCACCAACTATTCTTTTCCCTGCATGAAAATGCAGAACAGAGAACTGAATATACTTAGTTTAAATTTCTAATGTTGCTTAAAGTGTAATCTGACCTTGGATTGAGTCACAATATTTACACAGGTTGTTACTTTAAAAGACTGGAAAAAGAGTCATATATTCTGTATAGTTCTTTCTAACACAAAAATAATATATATTGCACCACGAATGGAAGTGTCACACTATTTCTTAATCTGTGACAGAGAAATTTTTTGGGAGCTAACATAATGGCATGGATTTTATCTGGTAGATCCCAATCGTTAGTTTGAACAAATGACAAATAAATCTAAATGTAAAGAGATCAAAATCAGTAAAGAGATTAAAAAGTCTTTTTCAGATACCTGGTTTTTACTGGATGGAAGCCTTCAGTACTGGACAAAATGGAGGATGGAAAATAGATAATAACTCAATAAGGAATATATTTTTTTTTTAAAAAAAAGTATCATTGGAGTCTCAGAGCTGTATAGTTGGCCTTGGTCCACCTCCTCTGTGTCTATGTGGTGAGAAGAGCACTTTGTAGTGCCAGCTTAGTCTCTTATAGGCCTGGTTCAAAGTAATTTCCTTCAGTGTTCTCCTGGTTAAGCATTTATTTGTCTGATATAAAATGACATAATGACTTATTAAAAATAATTTTGACAATATAACCTGTAGGATAAATTAATTGCTGAAGTAAATAATTTTAATGCTACTGCAACTGGACTGCTCTGTGCATTGCCTTTTTAATCCTTCTTTGGGTAATTAAATGAAAAATTAGTTTCTTCTCACGTGTAATTTTGCAGTTAAAAATATTCTTCCCCAAACTTATTCTGTTTCAGGGTGGGATTTATTGGTATAAACCCTCTGCCAGAGCTTTCTTTGCAGACTGGTAAGAGGGGAATCTATTCTGGTGACTGCAGCATCTCTCAGAATAGCATTCTGCACTGAATTTCCAGACAGGCTGATGAACTTCAAGAGAGACTCTGAAAAAAAGACATGGGGAATCTTGTTGAAAAATCTTTCTGATTCCTGACATGAATGTCTGGACACTATTTCGGAAAAGTCCTTTAAAAGAAAAGCTAAACCATGTTGAACCATCTCGTTCAGAAAAACCTATCTCAAAGTTTCAATTAATCAACCAAGTGAGGTAGCTGAGACTGTCACATTAAAAGCAGCTCTCCTGGAAGGCACAGGACTTCAGCCAGTTGCTGGGGTCAGCTTTCCCTGCTGTGAAAAGGCAAATATTTTTGTATAACATTAGGAATCATGCAGGCCATTCATAGTGTAACATTCCTATCCTGAAAGCAGACCATCAGGCTGTGACAGAAAACCTTCAATCTGCTGAGCCCATGTTACTCTTGTACTGAGGGTACAGGAGGCTTAGTGGATTTAATTGTAGAGGCTGTCTTAAATCCTTGGTTTTAGTTACTGAAGACAGCTTTGAAGGGCACAGGTCATTTGTATTAGAGTTTACTTACTTTGAGAGGGAATGATGGTCACTAACAACCACATCAGAATACTCCATCGTGTAATGACTTCACATGAGTACTATTGATGCAGGACTTTTGGAAACTGTACATCAAATGTGTATGTCTTTTTCAGACTTGCATACTAATGAGGTCAGGAAAATGGTATGGAATGTACAGACCTATCCAAAAGTGAGCAATGAAAGCAAGAGTAGTGAGCACAGGGTAACCCACCACTAATAACGTAATACCACAACATGAACATAGAGAAGACACATAGAGAGAGTGAAAGATGCAGTCTGGCTAAAGGCTTGAATGAAATTTTTAACTTTTTTGATTCATGTAGACTCTTTGTTTAGTTAATGTTATGTCTTATTTTCAACACTTTATAAACTGATAGGGGAAAAATCTCTCTTTGTACTGGCCCAGGAGACAAGTATTTGATTTGATGCTGTCCAAGATTATAACCTTATCAAACTGAGGATGGGAGTCCTGTGCCATGCTGACAAGAAATCAAACACACTCTTCTGATCTGAGCTCTAAATTGTGCAATGTGGACCAAGAACAACATTAACGCCTCCTGCTGTGGCACTGTGAAAAGGTCTCCACATCTGACACTACTGGGCTAATATTTTTTTAATAAAAACTGTTGTGTAAGATTACTGAAATCCTTAGAGCAGGAGTACTCTTTCAATATCCTTTGTTAATACAGACTTATTGGTGGACTCAGCTGTTGTACTTTGGGTTATTTTGTAGTGAGTGAAGATCAGAAGGTCATGCTGAGGTTTTGTAGATTAATAGTAGTACACCCCAAACTAACAGAAAAATTATCTGAAGTACTGTATTTATTGAAATTCCCTGAAGGAAACAGACATGTAGGTGTAAAATTTTGAGTTGATTGAAGTAATAAGTTGTACAGTACACTGTCTACCATTATGATTGTCCAGTTGTACACTTAAATGGTCTCCACATATGAACTTTCAGCCTTGAACTTGACTTTGCAGCTCAGCCTGGGCCCTTCTGGTAACGGGAATCATTGGCCTCTACCATGGTTGTCATGATCATTGATAATGTTTGTGAAGTTTACTGAAATCAAAATCTTCTTAAAGAAGCAGATGAATCTCAACAAAAGGGCATCTTCCAATGAAACACAAGCTATGGAAAAGATCCAACAGCTTCTATTTTGGTTAGATATAGTAAAGGAAACTATTTCTGTCTCTCTTGCTCCTGTGGTAACTTTCTATTCTAAGGAGAATCCTTCACAGTTAACCAGACTATATTAGCAAATATTCACTAAACAAATCTTTTCTATCCATTAAATTTGCATCCAAAATTTGATTCAATAAACTGTTTGCCTATTTCCAATTTTGCGTCAACATAGTTCTCCCTGAAGCTACAGTGAGAATATACTATAAAATGGAATGTTTAATGTCCACCAGCAATGAATTAGAATGATCAAGTTTATTTGTGAGATGTCAGCAAATTTAGCAGGGAAAGAACATTTGCTCGATTTAGTGAGATTGCATTACTCACAGAATAATGAAATGGTAGCAGTTAATGCAAGTGTATTCTCTTTGTCTATACCAGCACAATTGATTTAGGCAGAATATACCTGCATTCATCCTTGTTCCGGAACTGCAACAGTGTTAAAGGATGGAAAGGGATGTTAAAGTGGAAAGGACTCATTTATTTAGATCCCACTTCTATCTAAAAGTCCCAGTTCTCAGCTCCATAAACAAGCACATCTTGAAGTCTAATTTCAAAGAAGCTAGTCTTTCACTCACAGAGTATTTGGCTTATTAAGGCCACTTACTTCTTAAAAAAAATGAGCTGACCTAGAAAGGGCAACAGCTACTGCAGCCTTCTTTGAGCTAGTTATGGGATATTTTATAAAACTGCTAAGATATTAGGCATACATGTTTTGCTGTTCTACGTAAGAACAGCAAATTGAGAACTCCCCATCCACTAAATGCAAGACCAAGAAGAAAAAAGTCAGAGAATGTCTGCAATTTCCTACCTGATGCAGAAAGTGTGTTGTCACCATTCAGATGACAAATTCCCAGGTTCACTTGCAGAACAGATTCCAAGCACTGCAAGTGGAATCAAACTCCAAAGAGGAGCCTAGAAACGTTCCCTAGGCAGTGCCATCTGCAAATGACCATCAAAACAACCTCTGAGAAAAGGAAGAGTGTTAGTCTTGGGGGGTTTCCTTCTGAAGGGAACAGAGGGCCATAAGTGCAGATGGTACATGCTGCACAGTGTGGTTTGCTGCCTGCCTGGGACCTCTGTGAAAGACTTAATAAGAAATCTTCCTTCCCTGGTAACCTCTTTAAGTGTTCCAAATAGGCAATAATGATATCTAGAGGAGGAAGCTGAGGGCAATTAAGAGGGACTTCAGGGGTCTGAGGAGAATGGTGAAGGACTCTGGGGCACAAGTAGTGTTTACCTCCACGATTCCAACAGCAAGGAAGGAAGAGGGATAAAGCAAGAAAAATCAGACACTTAATGGCTGGCTCCAAACCTGGTACGAAGAGCAAAACTTTGGGCTCTTCGATCATGGACTTGCCTATACACCTCCAGGCTTCATTAATAGGCATGGGGCACGCTTGTGTCCTAGGGGTACAAAATTCCTGACCAAAAGTCATAGAATCACCAAATTGGAAGAGACCCACCGGTTCATCGAGTCCAACCATCCCCACCAATCTCTAAACCATGACCCTCAGTACCTCATCCACCTACACCTTAAACACCTCCAGGGAAGGCGAGTCAACCACCTCCCAGCGCAGACTGTTCTATTGCGTAATGACACTTTCAGTAAATATTTTTTTCCTTATGTCAAGCCTGAACCTCCCCTGGCAGAGCTTGAGGCCATTCCCTCTTGTCCTGTCCTCTACCATTTGGGAGAAGATGTCAGCTCCCTCCTCTCCACAACCTCTTGCAGGGCTCATTAATAGAGCTTTAAATTAGCTGTGAAGGGGGAGGGGAGCGAATACATCTTGCAATGGATAAGATGCAATTGGCACTGATGGGTTAGATAATCCAAGGACCAGTCATTTGGAATTGAACACTATTCTCTTTATGAGAGCTGAGGGATCAACAGCCCAGCTGAAGTGCATCTTCACCAATGAACACAGAATGGGCACTAAATAGGAGGAATTCGAAGCTATTGTAGGGCAAGGAGACTACAACATAGTTGCCATCACAGAAACATGGTTGGACAACTTGTATAACTGGAGTGCAGTTATGATGGGGTATAAACTCTTCATGAGGGACAGGAAAGGTAAAAGAGGTGGTGGGGTCATCCTCTATGTTAGGGAGTGGTTTGATACCATTGATCTTGATTATGGTGGTGACAGGATTAAGTGCCTCTGGGTAGAAATCAGAGGAGTCCTTAAGAAGGCAGATGTTGCTGTGTGAGTCTGTTATAGACTACATAGCCAAATAGGAGAAGCTGACAAGCTGTCCTACAAATGACTGGGAGAACTCTCAAGATTGTTAGCTCTTGTCCTTGTGAGAGAAGTCTGTTGGAAGTACAGTATAGCAGAGAGAAAGCAGTATAGGAGGTTCCTGGAATGTGTGGATGACACATTCACATGTGTGAATGAGCTGACCAGGGAAGGTGCCCTTCTGGACCTGCTGTTTGTGAACCAAGAAGGCCTTGTAGGGGATGTGATGACTGGAGAACGCCTGGGGCAAAGTGATCATGAGATGGTAGAATTTCTCAGTTCTATTTGAGGTGAGGAAGGGGTTTAGCAGGATGCGCTTACCAAACCCTTTTTTATCATCTTCCAGTCCTGGCTGACTGGGCAAGTTCCACTGGACTGGAGGCTGACTAACGTTACACCCATCTACAGGAAGGGTTGGAGGGAAGATCCAGAAAACTACAGGCTAGTCAGTCTGACCTCAGTACCAGGGAGTCATGGATCAGGTGATCTTGAGTGCTATCATAAAGCACATGCAAGAGAACCGGGTGATCAGGCCCAGCCAACACGGGTTCACAAAAGGCAGGTCTTGCCAAACTAACTTGATTGCCTTTTATGACAAGGTGACAAGCTTTCTGGATGAGGGAAAGACTGTGGATGTATGTGGTCTTCTTGGACTTTAGTAAAGCCTTTGATACAGTTTCTCACAGCATTCTGCTTAGGAAACTGTCAGCCTCTGGCCTGGACAGGCACACACTCTCCTGGGTGGAAAACTGGTTGGATGGTTGGTCTGAAAGAATTGTGGTAGACGGAGTTAACTCCTGATGGAGACCAATTACAAGTGGGGTTCCCCAGAACTCAGTGCTGGCCCTGTTCAATGTCTTTATCAATGACCTGGATGAAGGCATTGAGTACACCTTTAGTAAGTTTGCAGACAACACTAAGTTGGGAGGTAGTGTCGTTCTTCCAAAGGGTAGGGAGGCTCTGCAAGGGGATCTGAACAGGCTGGACCACTGGGCTGAAACCAACGGCATAAGCTTCAACAAGGCCAAATGCCATGTCATGTTCCTGGGTCATAACAACCCTGTGCAGCTACAGACTAGGGGAAGATTGGCCGGAAATCTGCCTGGAGGAGAAGGACCTGGGGGTGTTGATTGACAGCGACTGAACATGAGCCAGCAGTGTGCCCAGGTGGCCAAGAAGGCAGGTCCAGGGAGGTAACTGGGACCCTGTACTCGGCACTGGTGAGACCACTCCTTAAATACAGTGTCCAGTTCTGGCCCCGTCACCGCAAGAAGGTGGCTGAGGGTCTGGAGTGAGTCCAGAGAAGAGCAATGAAGCTGGTGAAAGGGCTGGAGAACAGGCCTTATGAGGAACGGCTGAGAGAGCTGGGGTTGTTTAACCTGGAGAAGAGGAGGCTGAGGGGAAACCTTATTGCTCTCTACAAGTACCTGAAGGGAGGTTGTAGAGAGGAGGGTGCTGACCTCTTCTCTCAGGTGACCGGGGACAGGACAAGGGGCAATAGCCTCAAGCTTTGCCAGGGGAGGTTCAGACTAGATATCAGAAAGAATTTTTTCATAGAAAGTGTCATCAGGCACAGGAGCAAACCCAGGGAGGTAGTTGATTCACCATCCCTGGAGGTATTTAAAAGATGAGTAGACAAATTGCTCAGGGACATGGTTTAGTGGCAGATAGGAATGGTTGGGCTCAGCGCTCCAAGAGGTCTTTTCCAACCTGGTGATTCTATGATTCTAATATTCTATATAAAATTTCCACTTCTGAGAAATCCTATTCCTTCAGTAGGTGATAGTCCAGAAAAAAAAAAAAGCTGGTATAAATATAAAACCAATGAGAATCTGACTCCCCCCCAAGAATTATTATTATTATGACCATGTCATAATGGACCAATTGTTAGGTGGCCTTTTCAGGGAAATTAAGTTGTCAGGTAAACCTGAATTACTCCCTTAGCACACATATGGTAGTGTTAGCAATTGCATTGCTTCGGAGTAAGTAAAACTCTTTGAAGTTTCACCTGTGCCAATGCAAGCCTTTCATCTTCTGGACACAGCATAAGCTGTAGGCTCTTTGAACATGTCTATGTGCAGCATATTTCTGTACAGCACAGGATCCACGTCTTTACAGAGTTCCCAGGTGTGCAGTCATGATGCCACTGAAAGCATTACACTGCAGTTTTCAGTAGAACAAATTACTTTGAAAGAACTGCTGAGCCAAGATGGTTGTGCTGTTTCCAATTTTGGAGCTAGTTTATCTGCCACAGGCTCAATACCTCTACTCAGTCCACACTCTGGTCTTTAGGCATACTATAAATGACCCAGAACCTATAAACAAATATGTCTCTTTTTGTATGCAATTCTTCCCCCTTTCCTCAAAAGAGCTCTTCAGAACAGTCAAGTTTTAATACAGGTGGTGCCTATGTGGTTGCCTGCACAAAGAATGTGTATCAGTCAAGGTCTTTTGAGACTTATAATACTCCAAACGAAGTCACGTTGTTGCATATTAATAACCCATGATACAGCAGCAGTGGCAGAAGAAAGAGTAGAATTTGCTTGTATAAATGGTTTAATTTTTAAAGCTTTTTCTTCATTTTTAAGTACTGCTTTTTAAAATATACATAATTATGCTACTGTGAAAGTGTTCTGAGTTAGTATTCTTTATTGCTTTCAGAGAAAGTGAATACTATTTTTTTTTTACACAGTGTATTAGAGGACAGCCCACACAGTGCATAATTTAAACAAATAGTAGGCATTCAAAATACATTGAAAAGGCTGTTATATTTCAAACAGGGAACATTTCTGCCACAGTAACATTCCTGATGTCCTACAGGATGCATATGAGATATTTTCTTCTTTCTTGGTCTCAAACCAATGGCAACAGCAGGGATAATTGTGCATCGCTGAGATATCCATGAAAAGTTTATGAATACAGGTACCTCACATTTTAAAACCTGGAATACTGTGTACTGAGGGAAAACTGTATTTTTTACTCAGGAACTGTAGCATGAATTGGATGTGGAAACCTCATCCCATACAATCAGTTATCCACAGTTTCATTCTGATGCCAATGGCATTATCCAGCCCAGCAAGCAAGGATCTGTGTAACAAGTCTTCCCAAAAGTATTGATGCAGCTGTGAAGGTTGCTGGCAGCTCAATATTTTCTGTTTGTGTTTGACCTTTTATCATGCTTTGGTCCGTGATATAGACTTGACTGTTTCCTTCTTGCTCTGAAACAAACTTGGCCTTTTTTTTCCTGTGGCTATCTTAGATCTTCAGCTGACTGATGGTACTCCGACCCCACATCTTTAATTTGTGATTGCTTTCACACCTCATTAGCTTTCTCCTTTCTCATCCTCTCTGTCTTTTCCAATTTCAAGGCTACAGAAACCCTAATTCATTATAATGGATTGTATGTCATTAATGGTGCTCTCTAAATGATGTGAATTCCTCACCAATGACCTACCACCGAAAAAAGTGAGCTATAAGACTCAGAATATTGTAGTTATGAAATGGCAGTTTTGAAATACCTCTATCACTTAAAAAGGAGCACAAACACATCTGGAGATTCATTAAAATACATACATTTTAATACTGCTAAACACAAAGGATTGTAGATGGCTAGATGAGAACTTAAACATTTTCTTTTTTAAAAATTTTTCTGTGTGACTCATGTTGTGTCTTTATTGCCTACTAATGTGCAGCATGCAGATATCCAAGAGTGCTATCCATAACTTTCTGTAATTCTGGAACCTGTCTAATAAAAAGGGACTCGTAATTCAATGCAAGCAAATTTGCCTCTACCCACAGAGCCACAGTAAGACTACTTCTACCCCTTTGACTAGCAGTGAAAATGTATCACCAGAATCCAGGGAAAATCAGTGAAATCTATGCCTGTGAGATATCTAAGTACCTTTACATACCTTGATCCATGAGCCCACAGCCACATTCTCATAGTGAATGTAAGGAACTAGCAGTATGGGCTAGTGACCCGAAAGCTCTGCTGTGACTCAGCAAAGCCTATCCTCAGCCCTGCTGCTGGTAGACCAGATGACCTTGGACATGTGAATTAGCCTCTGCAGGCCTCAGTTCTTTGCACTCACATTCAGTGATAACTATCTTCTGTTTGTTTATAATCTGGCATGTATTTGAGAAAGGTTTAATACTTCTTATGTTATTCATGTTTAAGGGTAGGTGAAGAACAGGAAAATTCTGCCTGTAATCTGTTCAAGTATGAACGGTAGTCTAGGAGCTGAAGGTCTAAAAGTTTGATTACTTGGAATAATGTTCAGGAGAATAAATAATTTCTACCTTCTTCCAAATGAATAGAATTTCCATTGAGAAACTTAGCTTATTCAACACTGTTCTTTGGAAGATTGTTCCTGATACCGTGGCTAACATAGCTTCCAAAGTAGTTTTGAATTTTGTAATGTAACTGAACAACTTCACTTTGCATTATCTATTTAACAAAAACTGAAGAAAAACACATAAAGATTTTATTTATTTGTTTGCCTGAAAAGGCTTTTAATTGCTTAATTCAGATGAAAGAAATTGTTGTGTTCTTCTTTTCCACTGTAGCTATTCCTTCTTTTATGTAGCTGACAAGTTTCATTCAAGACCATGTGTTTTTAAGGATATGCAGAGCCAGAGAAGCTGTCTTTGTAAGGAGGATAATTATGTCTGACCTACTGGCTTCTGCAGTGAGTCCACAGGATGAACATAAGGCAAGGACAATGGTGACAAGGATCAAGTGTCATTGGTGCCATGATACTTTATATAGCTCTGCAGAAAACTGTGTAGATGCTGGCAAAGACCTAGAATTGTTAAAGCATTAAATAGAAGAGTGTGTAGGAAGAATCACATAGATAACTAAAAAGCCACAAAAAAAAAAAAAAAAGAAGGGCAGATAGAAGTATTTCCATTGTTTACATGGAACACCAAGGAAAATTTGACAAAATGGTGACAAGGGTGAATGACAGGAATATTATCAACAGGCTTTCTTATTCCCACTATTTATGCAATTTTTATATCTGAAAATGAATGCAACATTTTTTTCCTGAGTCTGGCTAGTCAACATAGGATGTCTTAGAGGAAGGAAGGCAGATCCCTGTAACATGGGGTGTCACTACATTGCTGCCAATGCAGGTACAAGCTTTCCTGATCAATGCTAGGAGAAGGATGTGTGGAAAGGGTAGTCTACTCAGGTTCCACACTGACAAGCCATGTCAGCTAAGCAAGCTGCCTGACAATAGTGGAGGAGAGCACAACCTGATTTCCGTGCAATGTTCTTAGAGCTGCCATCCAAGCCTACATGTCCTGGTCACCCTGGGGAGATTTTAGCAGACTCACCCAGCCTTGCTGGAACACGGGCAGGTGCCCGTGGCATTCAGTGGTCCTCCTTTAATACTGACAGGTAAAGATGAATTTTACTGTTAATCAGGTAAAAGGAGGTATTTCTTCCAGCTGAGTAGGAGAAACCTGTTTAATCTTCAGCTACTCCTGGCAAGGAGATGGCACATTGCTTGTTAAAACATTGCTAGAGACATATAAGATCTTTGTAACAATAGAAATGCTGATGAATGTATTGAATCAATGGAGCTAAGGGCTGATGCAGTGGGATAAAGGAAATTAAGTTTCCAGTTAATAGAATATATGTCTAATTAGCAATTGTCTATTGTTTCTTGTACTGTTACCCTGTTTCTACTGTTTAGATAGAAAAAGTTCAACAACAGTTTACAGCAGCAATCTAGCAAGTGATAGGGGGTTCTTTGCACCACACTCAGATCTGATTATTGTTGCAATTGAGGGATTTGAGTACCAACTGGATCCCTAATGTCAAGTTGCCCTGTGATGAAAAAATTCCACTTCAAATAGATGAAAATAAGATCTCAAGAGAAGACTGGAAATTGTAACTGCAGAAATAAAATTAATGTCATTTGCAAAGGTTTTAATACACTGTCTGTTACTAAAAAAGCAAGACTTTTCTTGAAATATTTGATGTAATCCAAATCTTTGGTACAGGATACTTATAGGAAACTCTTCAACTGCTTAGTCTTAAACACAGAAAATAATACCAAATTTTGAACTCTTTTTTATAAACAAATGTGCAGGTCATGAATGGAGATATTATATAGTACTGAAAGTGCAAAAGTAATACAATGACTGTATGGAATCATAGAATAATTTAGGTTGGAAGAGACCATTAAGATTGAGCATAGGCATTATCCTAACACTACCAAGTCTGTCAACAAACTATGTCACTAAGTGACATATCTGCAATTCTTTTGAATATCTCCAGGGATGAAGACTCAACCACTTTCCTGGGCAGCTTTCCATTGATTGACTACCTAAGATATCATTTGTCCTCTTGTGAGCTGTAGTTACATTTGTAATAGAATCACAGAACCGTAGAAAGGTTCTAGTTACAATGTCCTTGCCATGGGCAGAGACACGTCCCAGTAGATCTGGCTGCCGAAGGCCCCATCCAGCTTGTCCTTGAACACCCCCAGGGATGGAGCATCCACAGCTTCTCTGGGCAACCTGTTCCAGTGCCTTGCCACTCTCTTGGTGATAGAATTCTTCATTGTGTCTATCATAAATCTGCCCCTCTTCAGTTTATATCTGTTCCCCCTCATTCTGTCACTGCAAGCTTTTGTAAATAGTCCCTATCCAGCTTACTTGTAGTCTCCTTTCAGGTATGGGGAGGTTGCTATAAGATCTCCTTCGAGCCTTATAGCAGCCTTCCAGTACCTGAAAGGGTACTGGACTAAGCCTTGTCTTGCTTTCCCTGTATGTCATGAGCAAACCTGTGCTTCCTCTCCAGTGTTCAGAAGCAAGCCCTGGAGTTACAAATTTCACACAGACAACAAGACAAAAATGTCTCCTTGTACCATTTGCTTCACCAGGAATCAGGTAAAAACTTAGAAACTCTTGGTTTCCAAACAGATGATGCAGCCAATAGTAGAAGTTGGAGATCAAGAAGGTGTCAAAAGGCAACTCTATTCATCGTGTTTGCTCTTCAAAGGGATCTGAATAGGCTGCACCTATGGACTGAGGCCAGTGGGATGAGGTTTAACATGGCCAAAAGCTGGGTCCTGCACTTGGGGCACAACAACCCTATGCAGAGCTACAGACTAGGGGAAAGATGCTAGAAAGGTGCCTAGAGGAGAAGGACCTGAGGGTGTTGACTGACAGCAACTGAATATGGGCCAGCAGTGTGCCCAGGTGGACAAGAAGGCCAATGACATCTTGGTTTGTATCAGAAACAGCATGACTAACAGGTCCAGGAAGGTTATTCTCCCTCTGTATTCGGCACTGGTGAGACCACTCCTTGAATACAGTGTTCAGTTCTGGCCCTCTCACCACAAGAAGGACCTTGAGGGTCTGGAGCAAGTCCAGAGAAGAGCAATGAAGCTGCTAAAGGGGCAGGAGAAAACGTCTTATGAGGAGCAGCTGAGGGAACTGGAGTTGTTTAACCTGGAGAAGAGGAGGCTGAGGGGAAACCTTATTGCTGTCTACAAGTATCTGAAGGGAGGTTGTGGAGAGGATGGTGCTGGCCTCTTCTCCCAAGTGACAGGGGGCAAGGCAAGGGGGAATGGTCTCAAGCACCACCAGAGGAGGTTCAGACTAGATAACAGAAAAAAAAACTTTCACAGAAAGAAAGAGTCATTGCTCCAGGAACGGGCTGCCCAGGGAGGCAAAAGATGGGTAGATGAGTTGCTCAGGGGCATGGTTTAGTAGTTGTTAGGAGTGGTTGGACTCAGTGATCCAAAAGATCTTTTCCAGTCTAGTGATTCTGTGATTCTGTGTTGCAGATTTGTTGAATGAGAAAGCCTAGACTAAAATCCACTGAAATCTAAAGGAGAAAAAATTTGAACTCCATGGGATCTGACAATCCAAATTTTCTCCAAACTACCAGTTCTCTGGGTGTCAGCTGAGGTTCTAGTGCTGAAACGTATTAGGTAAGGATCTGTCTTTCTAAAACCAATCAAATTGAGGTAATCTGGAGTCACTTAAACATAAAAGAGAACATTAATTACAACCAGGTGTCACCTTTACCTCATGGCCTTGGTGTAAACCGCTGACTATGCCTAATACTGTAGGTATGAGTTTTAATAAAAGATACTTTATACATAATATGCACATAATTTATAGTGCTACCAGAATGCTCCATTTGTAATGGGCTATGATGCACACCAACCCAATTGTAAAAGTACAGCAAATGATTTGATTACTATATTTTCAAAATTATATGCAGGAGTGACTTGCTAGTTATCTATCTTTTTGGCTCTTCAGGTTCAAAGCAGTGTGCAGGCACAAAAAAGGCCACTAAAATGTTACATTTTGTTTATAAAAAAATGGAATATTTTTATTATTCAAATGTAGTGCACAAATACATAACACAGCTTCTGTGATAATCTGTCCTGTAGATACAGTCTTATCATATTCACAGAGTAGGAATCTAATTACTGCATAAAGTACAGGTCATTAAGAGATCTACTGCTAATGATCAGCTGTCCTGAAAGAAAACATTCATAATAATATTTGTGTCTTAAGATTAATTTAATCCTATTGGACACAAATGTCATTAAATCTTTCTGAAAAATTGTATGTTAAGGTATTTCATAATGTCCTACATAATGCTGATGAATATGATTTTTGCACTCATTTTTGAGTGCAATTGAAAATATGGTATGGAAATATAAAAAGGTGTTATTATAGATTTATGGTAGCTACTAGCCATTTTTAAGGATAGTTACAGGGAATAACTAAATTTATCCAAGACATTGCATAGCTAAGATAGGAGCTTTCCAGCTGTGCAAGAGAAGAGTCATGCATTTTAACCAGTGTCATTTAGTGAAAACATTCCAGAAAAACAATGGTTAACAGGAGAACAACCTTCCCACTAAAGACAAAACTGTGCTTAGTCCTGGCTTTCTGCTGGCTGCTCTTTGTCAAGATTATATTCTGCCTTGCTCACTTTACAAGTGAGCAACAGTTTTACATCTTATGGTTTTACTGGGAAACTGAAGACTTCCTCCTTTTCCCATGCTGTACATGGGCCATGGATTGGATATTGACTCAGAACCTGTATTTTCAGTGTATCTGCAGGTTTTTGGTAAATATGCATTCAAGTTTTAGGCAGCTTATATTTTGCTAACTAAGGAGAACTCTTGGTTCCTAAACAACCTCTCTAGCTTCAGAAGCAGCACAGAAACCTAACAATCATGTAGCTTGCCTAGGACTTTGTGAGGGAAGCTTGTGATAGAAATAGCCCCACAGGATTTTGTGCTCTTGCACTCTGCATTTTCCCTTCCACTCAGTAACATGTAAGGTGTACTGGCACATATTTTGGAGTGGGAGATGAGAGGTCTTTGGTACCTCTGGAAGAAGGACAATTTACCTTGAACAGACCCTGTCCACCCTGTTCCATGTTGACATCAAAGAGCAAAGCAATCTTCTTGTGGGTTAAGGCAGGAAAATCTTTACTCTACTGTGCTGCTGATGGCCTGCATGGACTGATCACGATTCCAGTTTGTGGGATTTACTGCTGCAACCATTTGTGAATAATCCATATTTATGATGAGATGAGACACACCTGGCATTTTGGAAATCTGCCTTTTTCTGGCATACCTGAATGCCATTGAAAGCAGCAGCTTTACAGAAGCTTTTCAGAGGGTGGAAACTGCCACATTAATTATCAGCAGGGATAGTAAGGGAAATCCTATGCAAGTATCCTTTACAGTGTGTTATGGTGTGGTGATCCAGTGCTGTTCTTCTGCTCAGCAAAATCTCATGGTCATTTACTTTCAGTAAGAGAGAGCCCATGTGACAGCTGTAGAACTGGACTTTGTGTGTGTCAGTGCAAGAACAGAATTACAATGAACTATACTCATACTTGTTACTGAAGTAAATTCAGTTTTGGAAAGAAACAGGATTTTGAAATGTTTTAAATGTTCTTAAAAGTTTGAACATCCAACCTGTTGGAACAATATTCAAGGACTGAAAACTCTCAGTATTTAGTATTGAGTAGAAATTGTGGCAAATCAAAACTCTAAAGCTCTTCAGGTACTTCTACAGTTTATAAGGAAAATTAAAAGGTATATTCACAATAAAGACACACTCACTGAGGACTGAGAACTGTCATACTTTGAAAATTATTGAGAAACCATACAGTTTGAAACTACAGAAGCACTTTGTACACTCTGTAAATATGCTGGGCTAGATTCTGCATGCATGCTGCTGTGGTGCAGTACCAGGAAAAAGCGCAGGCTAAATTCCTGTGTAATATTATACATCTATAGATTAGACTTTGCTGTGTTGCAGTCATTGCGACATCTTGACTTTTTGATTTTGGGATACTAATTTACCAGATCTACAAACATCAAAGATTAACTTATTGTTGAGATGTAGGGACAAAAGCAAAGACAGAACTTTGCTGCTACACTATAGGAGCAAACCCGCAACTGGGAAAGGCATATGTTTTGGTCATCATCTTCCTGTCCAGGAGATTGTAGACACAGGCGTCAGGATTAATCTGTACCAGAACTGCTCAATAGTGCAAATTTCTTCCTCAGGGAATAATGCCCAGTTCGTCATCTAAACTAATGCATTTACACTTCTCTAAAATGCACATTTGGAGAAGCAACAATTTAATTGCTGTGTTCAGCAGAAGTGTTAATTGGATGAATGAATCTTTCATAAAAGCAAGAAAACAAAACCAACCTTTACTGACTGTGATATTTTAAATGATCATACCTGTCACTGGGAATAGTCACTCATCCAGTGCTTCTCTCAGCAATCACAGCAAGCCTAAAAATTAAACACCTTTCATGCTACTGCTTCAGGGTGCTAGTTGCCACCTGTCTTTTGCTGAGTAGCATTCCTCAGAGGGAGTAGAGATCCCTTTTACATCAGGACTCAACTCAGCTACATGTTGCAAACTTTGCACACCCTTGTTGGGGGGCTATGAAGGTGTTCCCAAACCTTCCTTGGGCATTCACAGGGATACCCTGTACGCAGACTTCCTTTGTGCAGCATGACTTCAAATATTGCCAGTGTACCCTACTTCTAGTCTGCAAAAAAAGACTATTTATAGGAGCTGCTTTAGAAAAACCTACTGAAGGAGACATTAGATTTCTCCTTTGTATTTTTCAAAAAAAAAAACCAGTCATAAAAGGTGAAAGAAACAATGTACTTTCTTAATTTATGTTTGCCCATGAAGATCAGGAATCTATTTTACACTGCTGTCAGAGAAAAAACTATTCTCTGTTTCAGATGAATGAAATTTTAAGGGGTTGTGTCGGACAAAAGCTGTTTTTATTAACTACTGAATTTTTGCAAATAAATACTAGAACTAGAACTTAATGAATTTCTCAGTTAATATAAATCAACTCATCTCCGTTGATTTGAATAGGGACATACTGGTTTATGCTCACTGTGGATTAGCTTAACTAAGGCTTTGTAAGCTTTTAAGTTAAAGGAACAGGCTTCTTCCCTGTGCTGCAAGAAATCGAGAATTATGAGCACAGCTTTAAAATATAAACTATAAAATACTAGGAGGGCTGAAAGACTAATACTAGAAATCTACTACATTTGCTGAGAAAGCCAGAAAACCACAGCCCAGGTACATACACATATTTATATATTCCACAATTATTCAGTAGGTGGCAGTTAAAAGCCTGGATGAGCTTTGCAGTCGCCATTTAGGCATCAGCACCAGCAGAGGCTAGAGTCAGTCCATCCGTAACAGCAGATAGAAAAGCAGAGGCTGCTCTGAAGCCAACAAAGACACTAGCCACGGCCCAGTCACTGGGGAGAAAGCAGGAGAGGAGAGCTGCCAGAAGACTGAGCTTCTGAGCAAAGAGCAGGCAACAGCCACCACAGGGCGCAAGGAAAAGCAGCAGGCGACGGAGCTGCAGCCCCCCTGATTAAGACAGGGAATTCCTTCTGCTGGAGGAAACCCGGGGCAAGAGAGGGTTAACAGCTGGTGCAATGACAGGCAGAAACTGAAGAGCATTCGGAGATTTCTGTTCCTGTACAGGTAATTTTTTTCCATCGCTTTTCTACATCACCTAGTATAATAACCATAGCTTTGCCTTTATTTACTTTGGCCAAAATCTGCAGTCCTCATTCACACAAAATTCCCACTGAAGTCTGTAGAGTCTTGTGTGAGTTATGACTGTAAGATTTAATCTGAGTATACATCTTAAGTAGAGAACATGGCATGCTATAAACTAGGGCTGACAAGGAAGCCAAAAGCTGGTCGTATGCAAACTGACCAGTGAAACACAACATTTTTAATGTGTACTGGGATGGCAGTAACAGCTTCATTACCTTTTTTTTTTTTCTTTTTTTTTTTCTTTTTTTTTTTTTTTTTTTTTAAATTGGCTTTCATTTGCATTCGGTGTGCTGAATTTTGCCCTAGTTTATACCTCTGCCACTGCAGAGGCTTATGTAGAGATTTTTTTTTTAATGAAAGCTATGTTTTAACTTGTGTGATGAAAGAATATAAAAATGTTGAGTTTGAATAAAGTAGACAGGCAGTATTTTGTTTGTTCAGTAAATTGTACCTCTCTCAATTGAGGGAAAGAAAATAAATCACAAAAAGCCACTCTCAAATGTCTGTGAGTGACTGAATTCAGATTTGATAATACTTCCCTACTTGCTACCTTTCCTGTGAAATGTGGGATGCTCTGTATGCTGCAGCACTCAGTCACAGCTGGCTGACCCCAGAATGGAACTGCAACATCTGATACATTTTATTTTTAGAGTGTTTTGCAAATGTCTTGTTTTCATGAGCACCTATTTATACATGAATACATATATACCTGTTTATAAATGCGCACATGTATACATATGTAATGTGTGCAACCCCATACCTTTCTATGTAAATGAAGGTGTTGCAACTGATTGCTATTATGCTTTTGACTGGGTTTACTGTTTACCATATCTAGACTCTTTGCAGGTCTCCTAATTTTTTCATTCTGCGTCAGAAGGCTATTACGGTTCCCCACCTTTACTTTTCTGTCTTGTGGACTTCATGGACTTCACTCATGCTTAGAGGCTGATCCCCAGGGTCCAGCTGCACATACTAAATGCAGTAGTGACCAATTCTTGTACAATGGCATCTGTATCATCATTCAGGGACTATGACCTATGGTATCCCTCCAAATTTCTCTCATGTTGCACACCATGTTTCTAAGGCTCTGCATGAAGAATTGTCCAAACGTGGAACAAGTTCTAATACATACCTGCAAATCATTGGCCGTATAGAACTGAGGGAAAGAGTGTGATGTACAGCTGATTATCTTCATCCCTGGGGAAAGAGAGAAGAATTAACTGGTATAAATGGGTTGTGAATGTACTTAAGTGGTAAGCTTTCAAACCATTAAACCAGCAAGGTTCCGATATAATCTTTTCTTTGAAATAACAGAAGGAAAAGGGTCTAAATTGTTCTCAACTGGAACTTGGTGGAAGGGATTATGTGAAATGGTTGCTTGCAGTGTCAAAAAAAATTGGATTTGATTGTCCAGAACGTCTCTTTCAGTATTAAATACTTAATGGCACTCCTACCTAGAAGTTATCTGCATTAAAAAGTCTCTTTGCAAATTGGTCAAGATCTTTGGAAACACACTTTTTTTCACACATCTCCCATCAGAGCCAGATGAAGCATATTTATCTTCAAAGCTGTGCTTCGCTGTTGTTTACATCAGCAGGTGAATAAAATGAAGAACAAAGCTCTTTGAATGATGATTGAAGTTCAGAGGCATAGCTCCTTCTGTTCAAGTGGTCAAGATTATATTACAGCAGCACTCCAGTCTCTGTAGTATTAGCTAAAATAGTTGGTAATATGTAAACCAATAATGCTGTTCCTGAAATTGTTAATAGTGCTCTTTCTACTTTCCTTTGGGGATTACCTGATAACTATCTTTTTGTGCTAACCAACAGGCTTACTCATGTAAAGATTCCACTGTTATGTGTGAAAAAGTGAAGATTCACACTCTCAAGTGACAGAGTATATTCAACTGCTTCAAACTTTGTTAGTTTTAAAAAGCTGCAATAAACAGCATTCTGGCAAACATGCTTCTACAGAATGACTGCAGTCAATTCCATATTCCCTTTTCCTCTTCTTTATTTTCTTTAAAATCTGAACTTTTTCCTCCTCTTTTTATAATTTTGATTTAAATACTACATTGGATTGCTTTCAATTTGCTGTGTATCTCAATAGGTATTTTGTAATATATAACAGCTTGCATTTGAATTTTCCAGCTCCCATGCTGTATGTGAGTATCAGGCCATTTGTACTCTCAAACTGAAACAGTATTCACTGTAGGAGATTTGGTCTGTATGTAGGGCTAATTCCAAATGTTTGTTGCTTTCCTCTTAATACTTTGCATTACTAGGCATAATTAAGCAGTTATCAGTATTACATAGAGGATGAAAGATGGTAATTTTATGAAACATGAATATATAATACTAGCAACCTTACTTTACCTCTTAAGGGAACAATTTTCTTAAATGTACCAGGAAAAAAACATATTGGAATTTTTTTCTGTTGGTTTTTTTTTTTAACTTTGCACCCAAACAAAGGTTTCTCAGTATCAATGAGCAGAAACTGTCAGTACATTCTTACTCTTGCTCTAAAATTAAAATGTGTATCAAATTTTCATATCTTACTGCTGTAAAGACAGTAAAGAACACCCTTTGAGTGACTAAGTATGAATTGAAATGGAACATACTTGATTTTGCCTTTTTTTTTTGAGAAACAAACATTGATTGTTTTAAATCACAAAATATTGATTACAAGTTTTGAAGTGGGTGTCAGAGGAAGACAAGAGTGTGTCAAGTCTGTGATAAATGCACTGTTCCACTCATATCAAGGTCAGAAGCATCTCCTCTCAGGCAAATTAATTTGAGTTGAATGTTTGACTGTTGTATCTTGATGAAAATCAGTCTCTGATTTCTCTCAATCTGTAGGGCTGCAGTACACTATGGCAGCAATATGTAGTCACCCTTACTCTTACTTCAGGTAAAGGAATTCATTTTAGTTGAATCTGAGCAAGTGCCAATGAAGTTATGACAGCCTTTTAGCATTCTCTTTTCAAATATGTGCATAGTAAAGCAGCCATATGAAAAGAACAAATCCATTCCTGGACTGCAGATGTTTCCATCCCAAAATGTCCAATAGTTCTGACTCATAATTAATGTTAAGCTAAGAAAAGGACAATTAGTCTCTTTTATTTATTTTAATTTATTTCAATTTATTTTTATCTTTTTCCCTGAAAATCTAGACTGACATTTTTTTCCTGTTCTGAAAATAGCAGTAATCTAAATAATAAAATATTAGTTATCATTAACAGCAAATATATTGCTCTAAGTCCAACTCAAAAATATTAGTTTTCCCAATTTGCTCACTCAAGCGTTAAAATGCTACCATGTGTTACTGAGAAAGTAATTTTTAATGTTTACAATGCAGGTTTTATAATTTTCTCTGCTGCTACAAGGGAAATAAACATGAATCGAGAATAAATGACTGCAAAACTGAACTGAAAACTGAAAAAGATTGCATATCATAGATGGAAAGTAGCTGCTTCTTAACATATTGAAACTTCAATCAGAAAGCTGTCATTCCTATATTACACCCAACAGTTATATTTTAATTTCTGGCTCTTTCTGATTTGCAGAACTATTTTGGTGGAAGCACAGGCTTCTTACTAAGGCCTGGAGGGACAGTGACAATGGGATTGCATTACTTAACTAATTCTCTGGGATCCTTCTGGGTCCTGAAACACACTGTATTATTCTGTTCACAAGTTATTGTACAAACACAGTTGCAATACATGTTACATTGACCCGTAGGATTTTTGGAGGATTTATTGTGCTAGGAATGCAAGGAAGATATTGATTTACCCTGTTTAAGCCACAGTGTTTCACAGGGAATATTATTTGAGCTGTGGAAGAGTATCTGGAGTGTTCCAGTAGTTAGCACAGCAAGCAAACTATTCTTTATAGCCCAGAAATGAAAGTTGATGATTGGAGTTATCTTCATAAGAAGTTAGAAGCCCTTAACCTTTAGTAATTCTGCTTCTACAGGTCTGAATGAATAGTCTCAAAGTAATTTTGAAAATTGAAGACTACAGTGGGAAGACAAAAGGTCTTTTTCTGCAGTTTCCCTTCTGAGTGAAAACAAGTATTCCACAGACACATGGGTCTTCAGTGTAAATATACACATTTTATGGAACTAGCTCATTGCCTATGCTGGTAGTTTTATAATAAAACTAATAATATATGGAATTTAACATTCAAAACCTCTAAAGTCAAACAGTTCTTTCAGCAGTTTTCCTTCTAATTTTGGGGATTTTTTTAGTGTTTTGTATGTTTCTAACATTCTGCATTCAGAAAAATGAAAAGACATGCCTTGTTCCATAAGATGCAGAATAAAAAGTTATTATTTTGGCTAGTGGACATCTGCAGAAGCAGAGTTTTACAACATTGAAAGTCATATCTAATTGCCAAAAAGAGTATTCTGCTATTAAAAAGCAGAGTGAAAGGTCAGATAAAGTCTCTGATCCTACATTTATATGAGTGACAAATTCCTGTTAATGACCATGGTGCTCTACTCAATTCTATAATGTCCTACACTTTCAAAGGTGAATATACAATATTGTAAGTTGATCTTTCCATTTTTACTCAGGTAAATTAATTCTCTAGAAAACTGAAGAAAAACTAGAGTATTTAGTCTTGCAAGCTGGGGAGAAAAGTTTAGAAAAAATCAATCCGATGGGGAGTTGAATGCAATGCTATCTTGACATTTTTATTTCTATGTGTGAATTTATAAATACCTCCACGCACATATACAAAGGCATCTGAGAAATTTACCACTGTTTTGATTGTAAACACTTAAAATATTAAGGTACTGATTTACTAGGTAGATAAATAAATAGAGAGGTAGCTCAATTTAAGTCAATGAAGTGTCATACGTACCTAAAGCAAGGCCTGAATTTAAACAGGAACTGGGTCATTAAATTGTTCTTATTTAAGTGATTTCTTTTTAACTAAATGCATTGCTTGTACTCTGATTTTATTCGTAACAATGACAATAGAAACATCTCCTTAAATTTCTTTTAAAAAAAAATTGCTGTCTGTCATGAGAGGATTTTACCTGATGAAAAAGAGCTTTCAGGAAATAAATATATAGCATCTGAGAATTGTACTTCATATCAGACTGGCACCTCAGTACAACATCATAAAACCTCAAGAACCAGATCAGTTAAGATGCAATTGAAGCCTCTGACTCCAGACAGCAGAGGTAGTATCAGATTATTTAAGAAAATTAGGGCTACCCTAAAAGATATTATCTAGCCAATGAATTTCAAAGACATTTTCTGCCTATGACATTTCATGTAAGCTTAACAATGCAAATAAGGTGAAAATATTTTGCAACAAAGCCAAAACTGTGAAAGATATTCAAGTAGATTAAAAGCAGATTAATTTTAGGAAGTTATTTTCCAGCCTCCCTATAACTTTTGCCCATCATTGGATGTTATTTGTGGCTTAAATACAAACAAAAGAGGCAAGTCATAAATATAATTAATTGAAAAAAAGATAGACCGTAAAAAATATTCAAGACAGGTGATAACTATGGAGATCCGGTGGCTAAATACAGGACTGGTGACATCAGTTTAGTAAATGCTAACACACCCACATGTAGTTAGTCACCTAAAGAACACAAGGAGTTTGAACTATCAAGTGCATACTCTGTAATATAAGGTAATTTAACGTACTTAGATACATATTTTTCCTATCATTATATAACAAAATAATTGATTTTATATCAAAATGGCACACTCCTTAAACTTTATCCTCCTGTCGGAGCAGACTTTCAGTTCTTTTAACTGGCATGTCATAAATTGCTAGGAAAAGAATACAGATCAATGTAAAGGTCTGCAGTTGAGTTTGAATTTGAGGCAGATTTTTGTTCCAGTAACTGCCCATTTTGCTCAGCCACATCAACTGATCTAGAGCAATTAGAACCTTGTGCTGGCAGAGCATCTGCAGGAAACATCTAAGTCAGCGGAGGAATATGGAGGCTCCCTATCTTGCTGAACTTTGCAATCCAACAGTTAAAAAATATATGTTTTGAAAGATTCTTTGCCTTTTTCAAGTGAGGATAGTTTCATTAAACTGTCACTTCAGAAGATCATAGTAATTTTCTACTGACTTAGTTTGTGAAAGTAGAAAAGGCAGCAAAGAGGGCTTTATTAAACACAAAATCCAGAAAAAAAATCGGTTCTAAAGAGTACAATGTCACTGTACCTGTGTGCATATTAAGAAACAGACAGTTGCATGGATCAGGGGGGTATTGTACATCTGAAAAGTCAGAATTCTTTCAAGTGATTTTTTTTCACACATACATTGTAATATTGAAAGCTGATGAAACAAGGTGGTACTTTTTTTTCTCTGTTGTGTTTAGTGTATATTAAGACAAAGGAAAATCAATGCACTAATAGGGTAGTCTGAAAAGCATGAAGAAATGCAGAACTGGGTGCAACTGCATCACAGTCACACAGGTAGATTCCCTCTCCAGGAGAATCTCTGACTAGCATCACACTGAGAATGCAACCACGTGGTAAAAATTACTTACAGAAGCCTTTCTACAATGGGATCAAAAAAGTCTTGCATGAGCTTTTTGTATTGTTTTCTTCTGATTCCTGAGCAGGACAAAAGAAATCTTTATTGTTTATCTTGGTAAAACTGAGGATCTTTTTGACTGACAGGTCTGCATGTGAGATGAATTAAACAGCAGCTAAGGTTGTTGACCCTTTGCAGTCACCTGGGCTGGGAGAAGCTGTGTGGAGAAGGCTCTGAAGCCATGGTGGGTAGCGAGGTGGGCATGGGCAGCTGTGGCTCTGGCTGCAAGGAAGACACACTATGTCCTGGGTTGTATGAACCAAAGCATGGCTGGTCAGTCAAGGGAGGTGATAATCCCCCTTTTCTCAAGACTAATGAGAACATGCCTATGTAATTTGTCTAGGTTTGGCACCCTCAGTAAAGGAAACACCAATAAGAAGGACCTACTTCAGATGATGGCACTAAGGTCAGAAGGCGTCCAGGGCTGCAGCACTTTCCTGTCCAAGGGCTGGCTCAGCCTGGGGAAGGCGCATTTCAGGGGACACCAAACATAGCTTCCACAGAGCCTAGAAGAAAACCATCAAGAAGGTGGAGTCGAACTCTTCACGGCAAGGGGTGGTGGGAGAAGGAGAGACAAGTATGAGTTGAAACATGAGTAGCTCAGCCTAAGTATAAGAGGAAAAACACCCCACACTGTAGGTATTTTAGCAGTGGAGCATTTTACTCAGAAAGGCTGTGCTGGTTGTTGGAGATTTTCAGGTCCTGATAGGTCGGAACAACCTTGTCTAGTCTCATGACTGACCCTGTTATGAGTAGCAGGCTGGATGAGAGACCTCCTTGGATCCCTTCCAGTCTGAATTATCCTGTGATTCTATGGTCATTTCTAAAGATAATCTGCAAAATCTCCCTAAGCAACAGGTGTTCTCTCCTTACCACTGTAAAATTTTCCTATTTTCTAACATTAATTTCTTCTACAATGTAAGGCTATTAATTCAATTCTTTTTCCACCACAAATGTACACTCTCTCTTGTGACAATATATTATTTAAGGTTGTTACCATGCTATTTCAGGTTCCCTTTGAAGTTTTAGGATGCTTAATATTTGATTTAATTACCAAATTTCAATTTGTTCCAGCTTTTGAGCAATCATGTGCACCAGTTTTCTTGGAGATCTCTGAATACACTTAAGCATAAAGTTTAATATTGCAGGGGTACACTCAGCTAGCTTTTACAATTTTTGTTTCTTTACTCTGCATTTCATTGATCTTCATAGTAAAAATTTTCATGCTGTGTTTTTTCTCACCAATCCATAGTTCCTAGGCTACGCGTTTTCTGATTGTGCAACACTAAAGCTGCTCCCAATGTGAAATAGCCATGTTTTTCTCTCTGGCCTTTCTACTCACAAAAATTATTAAGCTCTAATGCTTACAACAGATCATTTGGTGCAGTCACCCATGACGCGAAGCTCTACCACAGTCCTGAATTTGCATGTTTGCAGCTTACAAGGTTTATTCTCAGTGGAACACTGTCCTGTTGGTTTGCCCTGTTCTCATTTCTTGTTAGCTACTTCAGTTTAGTTTATTTTCTCGAAAGCATGATCTGCTTGCCACTTTTCCTTGTTCCTCAGAGGTTTTTCCCTCTTAGATAAACACATACACTACAGCTTTTGAGAGTACACTTGTTTCCCATTTTTCTGTCAAAGTATTTTTCTTCAGTGCCTCAGGATGAGCACTTATTTACCAATCTTTCTTATATTTATATGGATCCTTAAGAGTGACAGTAACTGAGTACAGGAGGGACAGAAGGGGTGAAACTGCCTTCTGCCTGAAACCAGGTTGGGTAGGCAGGACTGTGATAGCTCTCCACTTTGCCAAAGAATCAGCATCCCCAGTTGTATGTTTAATCTACCTACAATGAAAGAAGTAAAACTTCTTTACAAAGAAGTAAAACTCCATAATCCAACAAATTATGAAAAGATAAATGTTTTCAGTTTACTCGGTCATTAAAAGTAGGACAGAATATAATGCCCTATACAAGAAAGCCAGTAAAATCAGGGCGTGTTTGAACAGTAAAATGAAGAGAGGAAGCCATAGCTTTAATCTAACTGACAAAGGCAGCAACAGCATCAGGCGGACAGAATCAAACAATCAGTGTGGACTGGCAACTGGGTTAAGGTCATGGGTGCTCCACTTACATCTTTACCTCTACAGCACCACTACTATTCTCCTCATGCTAGAAAGGTGAAGAGTAACTTAATATCCTGCCCCACAGTGCAATCACTCCTTCTGTTGCAGTGAAGAAATAGCTTGAATGCTTTCCTTATTCAGTAAGGAATCCCCTTGGGATGTTCTAGATCAGCTTCTACCCAGGCAACGTTGCCGCATGCAATTTCAATCACCTGACACCATTGTGGGCACTTGGACAAGGTGCCCTATAAAATTAGCCCATATTCCTAAGAACAAATGTAAGCACAGCAAAATTTACAGTTTCTTCCATATGTACTTTTTATATATCTAGGTTTAGTCTGAAGAGCAATAATACCCTAGATATTCATCAGCTTTTAGGGTTCAATGTTTTGGTGTTTATTTACTTAAACCTTACTAAATATAAAAAGAATTGTATACCTAATGAGCTGCTACTGATAGGAGGACAAAGTAATCTTCACATTTATTTCAATGAATTCTTACATCTTTCAACCCCATTAAAAATTTACTATTTCAACTGTTTAATAACGATTACTATATCGTTGGTCCTACTGTTTACAGACAGGCTTTGTCTATGGGAAATGACTTCAGAGTTCACAGAGTTTTGTGGCCTGTGACATATGGATTTGCCAACCTTGACAATACAAGCCACTGAAAAATGTTGTGAAGATGTCTGCACAACCTTTCTGATAAGTGTAGCACATGTTCAGTTAAATATCATCTCTTTGAAATAAGGATTAGAATGAAAAGGCAGGCTAAACATGAGCAATCTCTTATCAAAATGTATTCTTTGACCTGAAATGCAAATGTAGAAACACATTGAAGTGGGGCACATGCTCCCAAAGGGTCAGAAACAAAGCATCTGCTGAATAAGCTACAAATACATCTTAGATGCCACTCAGGAGTGTGGTCTGGTTCTTAAGTACCAAAAAGATGGCATGTTTAATGGAATTGACTGTCACACATGTGTATACCAGTGTATTTCAACATTGATTTGAAGAGACATGTTTTAAATACAGAAGAGGCAGTTCAGTTTCTACAATTTGTGCAGTCCTTAGCCTTAGTGAAATAGCATTTCCCAGATGGAGCTTTTTGTTTCTGGGGATACTAGTCCAGCAGGAAGAATATTGAAACTCACAATATTAATTTAAAATATGTCATGCAGTGCTGAAGATGGTCTTTTATTACCAGCCCAGGCTGGATCACAGATCCTAGATTTACTACTTAAATCAATCATTCTGTAACCCACTGAAAGACTTCTTAAATTATCACAAATGGTATGCCATCACATTCACTTCTCTTATCAGGAAAGGTAAAGCAAAGTGTATTGTGTATCTCCACATGTACACATGTAAATGTTTTATTTTTGTGATCTTCTTTCCCAGGTTTTTCCCTCTAGTTAAGCAACAGACACACGGAGAAACATGCCTGAGCAAAGCAATGATTACAGGGTTGTTGTGTTTGGAGCTGGAGGAGTGGGCAAAAGCTCTTTGGTCTTGAGATTTGTGAAGGGCACTTTCAGAGAGAGCTACATCCCTACCATTGAAGACACCTATCGGCAGGTGATCAGCTGTGATAAGAGCATATGCACTTTGCAGATAACTGATACTACAGGGAGCCATCAATTTCCAGCCATGCAACGTCTTTCTATTTCTAAAGGACATGCTTTCATTTTGGTTTATTCTATTACCAACCATCAGTCCTTGGAGGAACTGAAACCAATCTATGATCAAATATGCCAGATTAAAGGAGACATAGAAAGCATTCCAATAATGCTGGTGGGGAACAAGAATGATGAGAATCAAAACCGAGAGGTGGAAAGCAGTGAAGGAGAGGCCACGGCTAAGAAGTGGAAATGTGCCTTCATGGAGACCTCTGCCAAGATGAATCACAATGTGAAAGAGCTATTCCAAGAACTGCTAAACCTAGAGAAACGCAGGACAGTGAGTTTACAAATCGATGGCAAAAAAAGCAAGCAGCAGAAGAGGAAAGAGAAACTGAAAGGCAAATGTGTGGTAATGTGAAATTACACTGTCAGAAGTCAGTCATGCAGTCTTTACCTGACTGATGATACTGATAAGAAACCTATAGATGGCAACCATGCAAGACCCTATTTATTAGTGTCTGTTTAAAAAAAAATGGAATTTGAAAAAATTAATTACTATGGTTACTATGAAAAAATCCTGCAATTAAAAAAAAGAGTACTCTAGCTATTAGATTAAAAAAATCAGGAAGTAAAAGAAAAAATGGTCAGGATATCTAATTTTGTAATTTACAGAAGAAAAGAAATGTCAACCTTATCATGACATGAATGATTTGGAAAGTTATCTTCATATTATATACATTCGCAGATAACTGCAAGAGGAGGCAATATACAATATGAAATGAAAAACAAAGAAATGGATGTGAAGAAAGTTAGAACATATAAATGCATGCTGGGTGTGTCACATCTTTAATAATGCTGTCGACAAACAGTTATGTGCAATTTTCTTTACTGACTGGTGGGGCAGAGCACATAAGGTATTTTCAGATCTGCCAAACGATTGAACTGTATCACATCAAAGGAAGTATGTGGGCATCACAGTTAAAAGGAACAGTTATTCTCTCTATCCCCCAGCATTATATACTTTTCCAGTATGACATGGTGTTTGAACTGAAGCATGAGAAAAAGCCAGCCCTTGTAGGAGAGATGGAGATCATCTTTTCTGGACCTATCACTTCAAGAATGATCTGTGTTTCTAGTCCCAATATATTTCAGAAGAACAGGTGTTTGCCTATGGAGAATATCACATTATATGAAAATAGCGGACATATTCCAAGAGATTCCCCAGGGAGGACTGAATGAGGAGTACCCTACAAAACTTCTGTGGCAAAAGCTCAGTTCAAATGCTGGTAGCCATTTAATAAACACATGGTATGATTAGTGAATGAATAGAAAGTCTATTGAACTGGTAGTACTCTTGGAGAGAGGCCAGTGTAGTATAGAAAACTTTTATTCAAATTACGAAATTAGCTGATTAAAACATCTGTACATTACTGTATTCCAATTAGAATCGATTTGCATTCATGCACTACCAGTTCTGTTGCCTTTACATTATCTGAAGAATTTTATATTTACTTTTTAAACTCATGATTTGAACTGCTGTGACTATTTGTAGAACCAAATCCTATATGTGGAGTTAGGGCCCACAACAATCTCCTAAGAGAAGATTTGCTGGGATAAGTAATACGGGGTTTGGCATATTAAGAGTCACAGTCGGTACTGCATTAGAATGCAATACAAAGTTCAGAACAGAAAAACATGGTTTAAACCACTATGTCAGGGAAACTACTATTCTCAAAAACTTTGAAAGGGAACAATGTGTACAAAATGTGAGCTTTTCTGGATCTCTCTCCAAAGCTTTTTTAAACATTATATGAATGATTAAAGTATGTATTCTAGTGATAACAAGGATTGTCTACAATGAAAGAAGCACATACATTTTTTATGGGACATATCAAAACTGTATAAGCTACAATTTGCACCTTTGGAACTGCTTTGAAATAATGAAAATAAACTACCACATTTTTGGTATTTATGTCAAAATAATACTATGGGAAAATTCAGTCAAGTAGTATTATTAGTATGCATGCTGTTGCTTTATAAATATCTTCTAGGAACTGTTCAAATGCAGTTGGTATTCACATTAAAAATTGTTATCTTTTTCCTCTCAGAGTTATTGCTTGTTTACCTTCCACTTTCCAAACAAAAATGTAGGCATTTCACAGGTGGCGTGATACTCAATTTCTTTGAGCAAGAATTGTTATTAGCACTGTCTAGAAAGGAGCACAACTTTTGTCATTCATACTGAAGAAATTCTGACACTATTAAACTCAAGTGTAAAACTTCTACTGATTTCAAGGATGATAGAATTTCACGTGATTACTCCATTGCGTTAGAAGAAAATATTGGAAAGAGCACAAAAAACCCTAAGGCTCCTCCTTAACAATAAATTCCTGGCTCTTACCTGATGCTTTCTCTCCATAGATCTTAAAGCACTTTACAAAAACAATGTATAGTGTTATTATCTTAACATCTCAGGTGGTAAAACTGAGGCACGAGAAGAGAAATGACTACACATAGGTTACCCAGCAAGCTATTGGCAGAACGAGGAATGAAAGCAGATCTCTTTAGTCCCAGTACAGTGCTTGCTCCCTGTTTGGTCAGACTATCTCTTCACATTCTCAATCAGTTTCTAGAACGCGTAAGGAAAACCCATTATGTCTTATACAGCTATCTGCATATTTTCTTGTCGTTGTGTCAATAGATCAAACAATATCGGGGATACAAAATATTTCAAAGCACTAACTTTATTAAGACTTTTATAATTGTTTATACATCATCTTTGTAGCAAATGGCTGACTATACTCACCTTTACAGTTTGAATTCCACTAGAAAAGCTGGAAAAGTCAAATGAATCATGACACTTAAGGAGTAATGGGTCATATATGGAAGTCAGCAGTACAGAGGCATTCCTCTGATGCTAACATGTCAGTGTCATGCTGTCATGCATCATGCATGGAATAATGATAGAAACTCAAAAGAAGAAAGGTCACATAGAGAAAAAGATCATTTTAACAGAATTGCTTTTGTTGGAGGAGTTATTTACATAATAAAGAATCTTGTAGAAGTAGAATATAGGGGATCTGAATCACTCAAAAGATTGTTACTGCAAGGTTATTCCAGGCTGAAATTTGGCCCTGGACCTTTTTTGAATGTACCTCATAGCAAGGAAAGAGTAGTTGTTTGACGAAGTGGAAATAAAATAAGTAGCTGTTAGTTGTTAGGTTTAAGGGCAATTTCCTTTAATTCCCAGTTGATTCCTCACATGCTACATTATAAGCCATGAATTATTTCATGGACTTGCATGTATGAAAGCAAGGCCAGTACAGAAGCAATATTAGTCATGGACCACAGACTAAAAAGAGTACATATTTTATAACTTTGCATTGTCATCTTAGTTTATACTACTAGAGTTTACGTATCTTACATTCTTGTGAGCTGATTTAAAATATTTTCTTTGCTATTACTTATGCAATTAGTTTTTTAATACAGGGAAAGTATTTTAAGGTAAATAAAGAAAATACACAGCTTTATTATAGTTTGTGTTTTAATTAGGAATGTGATATTACTATAATAAACTCTTTAAAATATAAAGAAAAATACAATATATTTAAAACATGTAAGAGCTACAGTGAATTTTAACACCCAGAAAACATGATCTATACAAAATATCTCTTTACAATGCATGAGTTTTATGTATATATGAAATATTAAGTTATGTAGTTACCATGAATATATGTTGTTGAGATTTCATTAGCAAATGTTTTGTTCAAAACCTCTGGATATGAAGTCATTTGTGCCTACAAGTTTCTATGTTTCTGGTAATGTTCTGAACATAAAAAATAAAGTTTTAAATGGAACCACAAGTTTGGAGGAACTCTTGTTGGTGCCTTGATTCTATTTGATTTGTAAATATGTTAAGTATATTGTTTTGAAAAGTTGTAAAGTCAATTCTCTTAATCAAAAATAGATTCTTGAACGTTAGTTCAAAATAGATTCTTGAATGTTAGGCAGTGTCCTGAAGTCTTCTGCCATACAAATCAGAATCCTGAGGAGTCCTGAGAGAACTGAAGTATAATCTAATATTTATCATTCTTTTGTTATACTGTGGCAAACACCTATGCTTTTAAATCAATCTACCTTCATAAAACAGAATATCAGTGGGTGTTTCTTTTGGCCATCAAAAAGTAAAATAGTTATGGAAAGTAGTTTGCATTTTATTATTTACTTTTAAAAATGACAGAGAAAACTTTGTGCTTGTGAAAAATTGAAACTGACTACATGGCTCCAGCTGTTCCTCTTCATTACTCTTCTGCTGTTTCTGCAAAATTTCCATACTACACTGCCACCTGTTGCAAACAACAACAACAACAACAACAAAAAAGTTGTATTTGGTAATCGTTGGTTAGGTAAATGATCACTTTACATGTAAGCAATAGTTCATGCTGAACAGTGAGAAAGATCAACAAACAAGCTTGAATACTTAACCACATTGGTAGGTAGTTGAACCATTGGTGAAATACTGACTATTGAAATGCAAATTTCATATCACTGTGAAGTAATTGGACGTGGCAGTTGACGAAACTTTTTATCATGGAATCATAGGGTCATTAGGTTAGAAAAGACCTTAGAGATCATCAGGTCCAACCATACCTGTCCACTATTAAGCCACATCCCTGAGCATTTCATCTACCCATCTTTCAAATACCTCCAGGGAAAGTGACGCAGTCACTTTCCTGGGCAGCCTGTTCCAGTGTCTTACAACCCTTTCTGTGAAAATTTTTTTCCTAAGGTCTAATTGGAACCTCCTGTGGTGCAACTTGAGGACATTTCCTCTAGTTCTGTCACCTGTCACTTGGGAGAAAAGATCAACACACACCTTGTTACAACCTCCTTTCTGGGAGCTGTAAACAGTAACAAGCTTCTCCTGTCCAGGCTGAACAGCGCTTTTCCCTCAGCCATCTCTCATACAGCTCGATCTCTAGACCTTTCACCAGTTTTACCCTTCACTGGACACAGTCCAGCACCGCAATGTCTTCCTTGTAGTGAGGGGCCTAAAACTGAACACAGTACTTGAGGTGTGGCCTCACGAATGCTAAGATGCCATTGGCCTTCTTGACACCTGAGCACACTACTGGGTCACGTTCAGTTGGCTGTTGATGAACATCCCCAGGTCTTTCTCTACCAGGCAGATTTCCATCTTATCTTCCCCAAGTTGTAGTGCTGTATGGGGTTGTTGCAGTGCAAGAACTGAGCACTTGGCCTTGTTGAACCTCCTACTGTTGGTTGCAGCCCGTGGATCCAGCTTGATCAGGTTCCTCTGTAGAGCCTCCCTACCCTCAAGCAAATCAAAATTTCCATCCAGCTTAGTGTCATCTGTGAACTTACTAAGGGTACGCTCAATCCCTTCACCAGTTCATTGATAAAGATGTTGAACAGAACTGAACCCAACACTGTGCTCTGGGGAACACAACTCGTGAGCAGCCTCCAACTGGATTTAACTCCATTTACTCTTTGGGCCCTGCCACCTAGCCAGAGTTACCCTCAGAGGGTATGCCTGTACTGACCACTGGCAGCCAGTTTGTCAAGCAGGATACTGTGAAAAATAGTGTCCAAGGCTTTACTGAGGTCCAAGTACACTACATCCACAACCTTGGTAATCATCATTTTGCCCCTTGGTGACAGGTGTACTCCATCGTTTTTCAGCAAGCCTGGTGTTGTGTAGGTCAACCCATGGTCAAAACCCCCAAGATTTTGCTCTTCACATCAAGTTCCTCGTCAGATATTTATTTTCAGTAAAGAGACCAGAACAGTTAGTAATTCATACTACTCAATATTTACTATGCTTCTATTTTACTCTGCTCAGTCCTGATTCAGACGCAGCTTACAACAATGAATGTACCAAGTTCAACTCTTGAGATATACACAATATAGTCAGTAATTGTGTTACAGATGTTTGTCCTAGAGTGTTGCACAAAATCACCTCAAGCACTGAAAAACCTGCCTGTCTCTAAGTTTTTTGTCAATGATTACTACTCCTGTTTTCCACTGGAAAATACTTCTATTGTTTTCACATAGCCTTATTCAATGTTGTGAATACAGAATCACAGAATCACTGGATAATTTAGGTGAAAAAACCTTTAAGATCATCCAGATCAGTTATATACCTAACATTACCAAGTCCACGATGTCCCTAAATGGCATATCTACATGTCTTTTAAACAGCTCCAGGGATGGGGACTCAACATCTTCCTGGGTAGCTTTACAGTTCTCAAAAACGCTTTCGGAGAATTAATATTTCCTAATATACAGCCTAAACCACCCTGGCAAAATCTGAAGCTGTTTCCTCTTGTCCTGTCACTTATTACTTGGGAGAAGAGACTAATACCTGCCTCACTACACCTCCTTTCAGGGAGTTGTAAAGAGTAATAAAGACTCCCCTCAGCCTCCTTTTCTCTAGGCTAAACCCCCCCAATTCCTTCAGCTGTTTCTCATAAGACTTGTGCTCTAATTCCTCCATCAGCTTCATTGCTTTTCTCTGGAACCACTTAAGTTCCTTTCCTTTCACAAATCTCACAGTGATCAAGGCTTCTTTTTTACAATAAAATTTTAAAAAATCACTGGAATAATGAAGATTACTATTACACCAAGGGAGAGCAATGTAGTTTTGTAGGAACATGTTTATAAATGTCCAAATAATAATCTTTTTATACATGATTCAGTGAACCTCATCTTCATATACCAATGAACAATGAAGGATTGTGTTAGAAGAAAGAGGCAAGATTACAGGCAGTGATTTTTCTGGCCATGCAGAATATAGGACAAGGGTAAATATGAATAATTTCACTATTTAGGAATGGTGAAATAAAAGAGGAATATACTCAGAATTATCTTAATAAGAAAAATAAATTAGGTCACAGAACAACCATTCAGAGCAAGTGAGGAAGTATCAGTCAATATGAGCATTAAAGAGCAAGGTGGGGGAAAAGAAACAATACTTGGGGAGTAGAAGAATCAGCCCTCTGTCCTCCCTTCTTCTACCAAAACTGTTTGTGTCCATGGTTGCTCTCCTGATTCATTTTAAACTGAAGCTGGATTTTAAGATTGGCCTCATTCTGAAAATTTGAGCAACACATTTTACGTTTCATTGTCTTCTGCTTAGGTAGTGGCCACAGCTGAATGTTGTTTTACAAAAACCACAAAGTAACCCCATTATGGCAGAGGACCATTTTAATTGATTAATTACTTAGTAACAAACAGATAAAAATTATTTGATGAGTCCAGTAATCAGAGGCATAGAGTAACTCTGTTAAATCATTCCCATGCAAAAATAATTAAGATAAAATCCTGTTAGTTATGTAACAGCACTTAAATCAAACCCAGATTGCAGAACTGAAAAATACCATCAAGGCCAGATGGATGCAAACGCAAAATTTTATTATTGAGAGAATGGGGAAAACAAGAAGCAATGCCTCTGCTTGTCTCCTTTCCATGCCTCTTCTGTCTTTGAGAGGAGTAGACAGCCAGGCTGTATCCAAAGCACTCCTTTGTCTGCCAGAAGTAGATTATAAAGCAGAGAAAAAAAGCAAGAGCGCCACTTGGGCAGAAGCATTTTCACCCCTCCTCTACAAGCAGCTATTGCTACATGGGCAGCCTTATCTGAGAAAGGGCTGAAGAGCAGACCCTGGGGCCTTCTTCAGGGTTTGGAATTCCCTCCTGTGCAGTATATGGGAATGGGGACAGGAAGCACAGGCAATCTTTTCTACCCTGGCAGTCACCACCTACGCTGTGATCGTCATAGCAGAGGTGGTAACACTGGAAGTCTCTAGTTGACATTTATAGCACAGCTACGGATTTGTAGAAATACTGTTTAGTAGGTACCTCAACAACAGATGAAGGTGCAAATGCCTCACAGAGAAGTAATGTAGCAATTACTAAAAATGACAAAAACCTATATGGGCAACAATTAACAAGTAAGGAATGTACATTCACTTAAATTAAATATCTCCTGAATACAAAAGGTAAGTCTAGTATTCTTTGATCAAATAGTGGATACATAGCTCCACTGTTTTTCTTGTTGATAAGTCCAGACCATGTCAAAATCTGTAGTTGACAGCATGGAGTAGGTATATGTGGTATGGTGGTCCAGAGGAATAAATACAGGAAATTTGTGGTTTTTGAGCTAATATGATGATGTGAGGAGATTTAGAGAGTAAAGCAATTTATCATATGGCTCCATTGGCTGAGTTTTTAGCTACTTGTCTAGAAGTTTACCTGTACATCCAGAAGTTACCACTACCTAAATATTCTTGGGTCACTTAGCTTACAAAGCATCACTTTAATCTTGTTATGAAAGTTAGATTATTTAATTAAAGAAATCAGTATCTCATTGCAGTTAAGAAATAATATAATATTTTAGTAAAGATACATATTAAGGTAATGCATTTTTAAGTGCAAGCTAGTAGTTACAACTGTGTTTTTCTTATTGTAATGATTTCTTTAGTCTGTCACTTTGTTTCCTTAAAAACTTGAAATTAATGCTTTTCTACTGGATATTTTAATTAGAGTTAGTTTAGGTAAAGAAACTTTAAAGATAACTATAAAAGACTCTTTTCACCGAGAGATTTTTACTGCACATTCAATGGCAATTAGAATTTGAAGTTCAACAGAGAAATTTAACAGTCATTTGTAGACATTATTAGTCATTTATTTCCCACACAAATTTTTTTTCAGTTTGAAATGTCACTAAAATGAATATTTTAGAACACAAAGCAGAAGCTTGAACAGGAACAGCATGAGCTTCTTGTATTTTAACTTACAAATGCATGGAACTATCTGCAAGTTCATTTTTTTTCTGAATGTCAGAGACTAAATTTGGTTTAGTCTGCAATACATACTTCCTCTGTTTTCCACTGTTTCTTCAAGAACATTGTATTTAATGTGATCACAATGGAATTTGTGTGGTACAAAACAAACACTAGGTTTTAGGACTCTATGGTGATATATAGTTGATTTTTCTTCCAAGCAAGAGAAAGAAAAACTTGCAACTAAGTTGCAAAAGAAGACTTTTAGGAAATATTTTCCTTTTTCCAACTCAAATCTTGTTTGATCTTTAGCAAAATGACTTAACACCATGTGTGCAAATTTCTCACATAAGGGAAAAAATTCTTCTTGAAAGTGCAAGAAATTTCTGGAATATATGAAATAAAAATTTTGGTTTTCTATGTCTTTTTAAAGCTGATTTATAAAATAGCTGCCCATTATTGAAAACCAAACTTACAACACAGGGTGAAACTCTGTTGTCTCTGGATGCATCAGTATCCACCATCTTGGGTCTCATGCTCTCATTTCAGAATAATCCAGCAACACAATAAAAAAATTCTCTCTCTCCAACTTTACTTACTAAGTCACTCAGCTGTTGCCAATGACTGCAGCTCCACTACAGTGATGGTACCACCACAAAGAAACCCATATGAGATGCACAGGGAATGTAGAAGGGCTGTACTCCCAGTCTTCTGTATTTGCTTGAGAAGAAATCTGCAATATCTCCTCAGTTCCTCTAAGGTCACATATGCTGGGCTCCAAGTTCCTGCTTTCAGGTGTTCGAGCACAGACCCCTGTGCAACCATAGGCAGTCAGCTGGAAGCTTGCACCTGAGCAAGCCTTGCAGTGTCATGTGCATCAGAAATGGCAGGGAAACCGTTCCCACCACAGCCAGCAGATACCACTGAATGCTGTCTTCACCCTAACATCCTTCACACGCTATCACCCCACTGCTGTTTTGAAGGCTAGAGGCAACAGTCCTTTTCACAGGTCTAAAGTAATGGGATCCATCATCATGTGTTCCAGTCTAGACACTGACCAAAAGTTAAACAAATTATTTTTAGCTATAAATGTGAACTTTGGTTTAGTCTGTAAGTTAAGACATAATTTATATGGTCTTTGCAGGAGATTTTTTATTTTAAGCTCTCTGGTGGTTCTTACTATCTTTGTAATTTAAAGAAAGGCCATTTTAGAGGAAAGTTTTCTTAGACGTTCATTCAAAACCACCTTTCCTGTGAAATAAATTTGGAGTTCTGATCTCAGTCTCGAAAGGAGGAACAATGTAGTACATAAGCCAATCAACTTTTGCTTTCACTGATATGGTCATCTTACTAGGGGTAAGAGTGAAATGACAAAAGGTCTTAATAGCATCACGGTGTGAGAAAGGGCGTAAGAAATTGAAGAGTAAAAGTTACCTTCACTGGAGGATGATGATGTGTCTCCTGGTTTTACTTTTGACCTCTCTCCTGTTGAAAAGAGACAATATTCCCATTAACACCTTTGAATTGTAAATAATAGATGACCATCCCTTGAGATAATTTAGGTAGGAAATCGAACAAATTAAATTCAGAAGTCTCTGGCGTAGATTTGGTTATAGAATGGAGATGCGCACTAAGTGACCAATAGTTCATTTGGTCTCTGGTGTAGACTGGCTAGTTTGTAATAAATGTAGAAATATGTGAGCACTGCTCCACTTCTCATGTGCTATGACTTTGACCAGGATTAGAAATAAAAATCCCTCAAATTAGTGGGAATAAATCAGTTTGTCTGATTTTTGGAATAGAATCATAGAATCATAGAACAGTTTGGGTTGGAAGGGATGTTAATGATCATCCATTTCCAACACCCCTGCTATGGACAGAGACACCTCGCTCCAGATCAGACTGCTCAAGGCCCCATCCAACTTACCTTTGAACACTTTCAGGAATGGGGCATCCTCAGCTTCCCTGGGCAACCTCTTCCAGTGTCTCACCTCTTTCATAGTGAAGAAATTATTCGTTATATCTAGCTAAATCTGGCCCTCTCCAGTTTATACCCATTGTTATATTTATATGCATTATATTGTATCTCTAAGTAGCAAAGGTAGACTTTCCCAGATCTACAAGGAAAGGTTTAATTGATTTTTGACACATGCAGACTGGTTTTGAAGAGGGATGGTGAATAAATCTGAATAGGTGATCTTTCTGAGGGTAAGAGTGATCAATGACCTTCAATGAAAACTGTATTCTGAGCTTGTTCTTTTTTAGCTTTTCTTTCTGAATAATAAGACAATCAGATATAAGCAATTCCTGTTGGCATAGTTGAATGAGGTATGTACAGCATAATACCCTTACATAGGTTACATCAACAGACTAACAAGAAACTATTTAGCACAGGAAAAACTTCACACAAAGTAAAAACACACAGGAAAAACACACAAAAGCTTAGTTAGGCATTACAAACCAGTAAATGGTCAGAGATATTTCCGTTTTTCTCTCCCTGCCTAGTGCTTTCTCTCCAGTGGAGATAAAAATGGCTTGAAGACCACATTAGTAAGTAATTATTCAATTGTTAAAAAAGGTATAAAGTAAATCTGTGTGGATTGCTGATATACATTATTTATTCCTCATTTACACTGCTCAGATTTCTAAGGAACATTTTTTTGGAGACTAATTGTCATAGATTTCTTTATAGCTATTTGTTTTATAGAACAACACTTCTATGGAAAAGAACATAAATATGCAGACTGAATGTAAAGAAAATGTTGCTCTTCATTATTCCCAAATAAAGGGAGTTTCTGAAACCTGTTGCTACCTGCTTGGGTTATATGAATGCCACAAGGAATGTATCAATCATGGTTCCAGCACCAAAAGCTTGTCATCATGATTGTTCCCCATAGGTTGAAAGCAAGAAGTGCATGCATATGGAATACTAGCATGAAGCAAGATTTTTCTTAAAGAGTAGATTTAAGTACTTTAAATAACACTAGCAAAAGAAAGGCATAGTGCACCATGTGATTGAGTTACACAGGCAGGAAGGATGCTAACAGGCAGGGATTAACAACACAGGAATGCACAACAGTCAGACAGACAAAGACATTATTCTGGATTTGCACATGTTATACTATAATGACATCGGACCGAGGAAGTAATACTGGTGGAAATGTATTTAATGTCAAGTGAATTTTTGTCCTATTTAATGGAATTTTGAGGGAAAAGATTTACACATCTTGTGAATTTTTGGAATGTTAATTAAAACAGAGAGATGTCTTCTGAATTTGACATTTTAAAATGAAACTTCTTGAGCAGAATGCTGGCTGAGGGGACTGGATTTCAAATGTAGGGAACTTTACCTAAATATCACCCAGAGTCAAAGGCTGGAGCTATGTAATGTCTTCTCGTTATTAGTATTTTATATGGACCAATCGAAGATCCCAGCCTAGTTCAAACAGAAAATGCCCACATTTCAAAAGCCATGGTGTTTTCACTGACTTTTTGATTAGCACAAATTCTCTTCACCCACTAACACAGTTTTTTTGAAAATCCTGGAAAACTATATGCCACCTAAAGGTAAATACTGCCTGTACAGCTGTAGTGATTTTATGTATACTAATTCCTCTTTCTCTGGTACTAATATTCTTTCAATTTCTCTTTAATAATAATTAAAAAAAATATAACCAGAGTTTTCACTGATGTTTTTGCAGATGTGATGTTAAATAAAGATTCATTTCAGGGAAAAATACAGAACAAAATTGTAATTTATGGTTTGTTAAATCTTTTATCTTTGTGACCAAATATTTTATTTCAAAATAAAAAAAATACATCTAAAACAGGTCACATAAAATTTGAGATGTGCTGCTCAATAGTGCTCTTTCCATATAAAAGAATTTTGTAATTGTTATGTATGTTTTTTTATTTTGCTTTTTTAATTTAGAAGTATTAGTAATTTAAGCATATTTTAATTTATTAAGAACATCTTTTAACATACATTATATTAAAACAAGGCTCCTTTTTAGTTGCTTTCAGTGGTTTTAGGCCTTTTCAATTTAAGAATGGGGTGGGAGAGTAAGGAGAAACTTAAATTTAAAACTTAAAATCTAATGGGATTGCCTGTAGCAAACATAGAAGACCTTAGCAATTCAAAGTCTGGCTCAGGAAAAAATAACAGCAAGATACTTCAGTCTAGAGAGGCTTGGAAAGGATTGTTGGCAAATCCTCTTTCATTTTATAATGCAGAAAGTAGAGAAAATTACAGCAAAGGCAGCATTACCAGCTGTCGTTACTGTCAATCAAAGGGAAGAAGTGATAGAGAGTATGATAGCAGAAGCCAGTGCAGGTGAAAATGTGAATTATAAAGAAGGGAGATCAGCAAAATAAAACCAATATATTTTAGGGAAAAACTAAGAAAAAAACCACTTTCATCTACCAGCAAAACCTCAAAATATTATATCCGTCTTTGGGTCCAGATTAATAAATGTGCAGAACATTTAAAGAGAAAAAAGATAGAGGAAGAGAAGAAGATAATAACCTCTGATGCACTTCCACTTCTGAGAATCTGTCAGTAGTCTAGGGAGGTTAGAACTCTAAAGGAGGCTGTGTGTGGAAACTGACTAAAGGGTCTGTATTCTTTTACCTTTGTCATAGATGACTGTTGTGGGAAAACACCCATCGAAGGGAGAGACATGCATACTAATGACATTGTTGATACAGCCCTAGAGCACATCCTGAAAGTTCTCACCAGTTTGACTTCTGTAGCTTCAGTGATCCATCACAGTCACTGAAGGTAGCTATTGTCATCCTGACACAGATACAAACGAATACTGTTTGATCAATCCATTACTTTACAATAGGAATATTGTAGTAGTGGAAGGAAAAGAGGCAGCGATATCAAAGCATTTAGAATGCTAATATATGATATACAAGTCTTTGCAATAGGACACAGTAGTAGATGTGTGCAGCAGCAGCAGAAACCACTAGGAGGATTAGGGAACTTTCAAACAATATCGTGTAGCTACTAGACGGTACATTAATACCAGGCATTGCGCTCATTTGTTGTGTTTTAGAATGTATTTCTGAGGATGCATTTTTTTTTTTTATTACAGGTTGTTACCTTCACATGTTTTGTGTGGTATTTTGATTCATTATGTAGAGGAGCGTCATACTTGCTGAGCTTAAGAAAGACACAGACTATTTTAGCTACTTTTATTCTTTAACAAATGCTCAGCTGAACTGCTGTTTCTCCCAGCAGAATTTAGACATTACTAAAGATAAACAGAGAATGACAGAAAGGCAACACCAACACCAGTATTTTTAATGATCTTTTTTCTTTAAAATAGTTTGCATGTTGTTTGTTTTTTTGTATTCCCCTCAACTAAAGAGATGACTATTTTATTCAATGGAGATCCTCGTAACAGTTCTTAATACTTTCCCATCTTTATTCATGCATTCCTATAGCTAAGCATTCTGTGAAAAGAAAATACAAACAAGGTGGCTTTCTTAGGGCATTATAATTTCTCTGTTATTATTGCTTAATATGGTAGAAAAACCTCATCATCTGCCATTATATTGTGGATTTTTGTGTTGTATCAATTAAGAGTAACACTTCTAATACTAATTCTTTTACTTAGCCTGCTAAAAATATATGATCCAACAAGAAAAATTACAACTACTACATAATTATTAATTTAACACATTCTCTTTTATCCTGGAAACTTTTATCTAAAGGTGACAAAAACGTATGCTAGAAACTCAAAACATTAGCATTTGTACATTATAATATTGGGGTTTCTTTGATCTTTTCTGTGAGCCCTACTTTAATAAAAAGGAAACAAACAAGGCTCTTCTAAGTGTTAGGACACGTACTTGAAAATTCAGTTCAGACAGATTGAAGGTTTCTGGCATTTGTACTTAATGTGAAGCAGAAGAAAAATCCCCTCCTGGCAAAGGAGGTTGCCACATTGACAAGAGTTTGCCGCATTGACAGTAATGTGGGTAGGAAAACTCATGTTTCACTATGTTTTTTATCTTTAACTTCATCATCAGCACAGTACAGAGTTTTACAGGTCATAGGTTTACTTTTCAAGACTTTTTTTTTGTTATCTTTTGTATTTCCAGATATTAGAAAGACCAGAGTGACTTTAGTAATATGATGAAATCTAAGTGTGCTTGTCAGCAAAAATCACAGCAGATTTATTTTATGAAAAATCTGAAGCATAGCTGGTTAAGAATCTTAGTGACTTTAATGCCATATGAATACTAAGATTACTATAGTAAGCAATCTCAAATGCAGCTTAATCATGATAGATCCATTAAATAGCCTAACTCTGAGAAAATAACAAAATACCCTACCTAGAGGGCAGATCTTGACCGTCAAGAAAAAAGTATTTTTCCTTTGTAATTTTTTTTTTTACCTTACTAGATTAACAGTCTGGGAAAGGAAAATACACCTACATGGAAGATCCCTAGGGAATCTGAAGGCATTGATAATAGAGGATGGGTTTGTTTTGTCTTGGTTTTTTTTTTTTTTTTTTTTTTTTTCTAAATTGTGTTTTATTTCTGACAACTGGAAAAAATAAAGGTTTGATTTAACTGGCTTTCTCATTCATTGTGATTTGGATGTCTGGGAAAATAGGAAATTACTTTTCCAAGCTTGGTAATTTCAGTGAAGTAATTACTGCTTGAGCTGTCACCTTCAAGTATAAATCAAACTTGTCATTTAATTCATATTTTGAGGTCGATGATTCAGACTGCAAATCAATATAACATTCAGATACAACTCTTCTAAAAGCAGTAATTTTTGAGTATTTAGTGAAAAATATAATTGTAGAATATTTTAAAATGAACAGAGGAATTGTTTCGTAAATATTTTTCTAAAGGTTATTAACTGTTAATCAAGAAGAATATTGACAACTTAGATGGCAATGTTATGCCTAGGTTAATCTGGATTTGATGTTTTAGTGCTGATGCAGCACACTAGTACTGCCAGAAGTGTTCTCAAGATAATACAAGGAAAAAAATCTTTCACGAAATAAGAAAAAACTGTAAAATTTATGACAAGATGAAATTACTAGCTGGCAACGAGTTGTAGATAGGATAATTGTATCTGATTAGATATACTGTCTTCCTAAACGTTGATTCTCCTTTCTGCTCAGCATGGCATGCACTTGATGCATCCTGCCACAGGGAAGCATGTCACTTGCATATGCATTGCAATACGACCCAGTTCAGCATTATAATCTGCTGGGGTTATTCTCAGTGACAAAATACACATTGTTAAAAACAGTCACTGTTTTCAGAAGACTGTTATGTTGAGATCGTTTAAAGTTTTAGTTTTCACACAGATTCTCACACAAATCCCTATTTCATGTTAGGAATACAGCACGCAGTAGTTCATTAATCTAACCTTGGTATGAAGGAGATATTTGTGTTGTTTAACACCCTGCTTGCCCTGGTCAGTGGTATTACTTTATGTTAGTTACTTGGCAGATTTCTTCCACAGTCTGAGACAAAAGACACTTTTCCTGTTTTGGGGGCTCCTACTTCAGCTCCTTCATATTTCCTGAGGGTGTATTGAATAGGTAGCCAAGGCAATGCATGGTGCATGTTGGGTTTTACTTCAGAATCTAACACCTTCTCCACTGAAAGAAAAACTACTCTCCAAAACTGGGGAAAAAATAGCTAGTCAATGAGACAATTGCTGTGTAGAATTACTTGATAGGATATAGAATCATAGAACCATAGAGTAGTTTAGTTTGGAAGGGACCTTAAAGATCATCTAGTTCCAACCCCTCTGCCATGGACAGGGACATTCCACTAGATCAGGTTAACCTGGCCCTGAACACCTCCAGGGATGGGGCAGCCACAACTTCCCTAGGCAACCTGTTCCAGTGTCTCACCAATCCTGTGGTGAAAATATTCTTCCTAATGTCTAGTCTAAATCTACCCCTCTCCAGTTTATACCCATTACCCCTAGTCCTATCACCTCAAGTCTTTATGAATAGTCTCTCTCCAGCTTTCTTTTAGGCTCCTTTCAGGTACTGGAAGGTTGCAATAGTATCTCCTCGGAGTCTTCTCTTCTCCAGGCTGAACAACCCCAACTCTCTCATCCTGTCCTCAGAGGGAAGGTGCTCCAGCCCTCAGATCATCTTTATAACCCTCCTCTGGACCCATTCCAGCAATTCCGTATCGATCTTACACTGAGGATTCTGGAACGGGACACATTACTTCAGATGAGGTCCCACAAGAGCAGAATAGAGTGGCAGAATCACTTCCCTCAACCTGGGGACCACACTTCATTTGACACAGCCTAGGATATGGTTGGCCTTCTGGGATGTGAGCACACTTTACCAGCACATGTCAACCAGCACCCTCAAGTCCTTCTCTGCAGGGCCACTCTCAATCACATCATCCCCTATCATGTATTAAAAATGGGGACCAGGAGTAGGGCTTTGTTGAACCTCATGAGGTTTGCATAGGCCCACTTCTCTAGGCTGTCCAGATCCCTCTGGATGACATCCTGTCCTTCTGGTGTGGTAACTACACCACTCAGCTTGGTGTTATCTGCAAACTTGCTGAGGGTGCCTTCTATCTCACTGTCAATATAATTGATGAATGTATTAAACAGCACCAGTCCCAGTACACACCCCTGAGGGACACCACTAGTCATGGATCTCCACCTGGACTTCAAGTCATTGACCACTGCTCTCTGAATACGACCACCTAACCAGTTTCTTATCCACCAAACCATCCACCCATCAAATCCACATCTCTCCAATTTAGAGAGAAGGATATTGTGGAGGACTGTGTCAAAGGCTTTACAGAAGTGTAGATAGATCACATCCATCAGTTTACACATGTCCATTGCTGCAGTTACCCCATCACTAAGCTGGTCATATGGCATTTGCCCCTGGTAAGGCCATGCTGGCTGCCATTAATTGCCTCCATGTCTTCCATATCCTACAAGCATAGCTTGTAGGGGGATCTGTACCATGATCTTCCCAAGCACAGAGGTGAAACTGACAGGTGGGTAGTTATCAGGGTCATCTTTTCTACCCTTTTTAAGAATGAGTAGAACATTACCTTTCTTCCAGTCACCAGGGACTTCTGATTGCTATGACTTTTCAAATATCGCGGAGAGTGGCTTGGCAACCACATCCCTCAGGACTCTGGGATGCATCCAATCAAGTCTCATATGTTTATATTCCTCAGGTGGTCGCAAACCTGATCCTCCTCTACAGTGGGAGGGGGTTTACCCCACTGGTCATCATCTTGCTGTCCCTTGACCCAGGAGGGGTGAGGAGAGCAGTTATCAGTGAAGACTGAGGCAAAAATATGTTGTTAAACACCTCAGCCTTGTCCTCATGTGTTTATATGGAGCCTTACCATTCTCCAGGCTGAAAGAGTCCAGCTCTCTCAGCTTGTCCTCATATGGCAAGTAGTCCATCCCTTGTTGCATCTGGAGCAAGTTCAGAGAAGAACAGTGAAGATGGTGAAGGGGCTAGAGAACAGGCCTTATGGGGAACGGCTGAGAGAGCTGGGATTGTTTACTCTGCAGAGGGGGAGGCTGAGAGGAGACCTTATTGCTCTCTATAACTACCTGAAAGGAGGTTGTAGAGAGGAGGGAGCTGGCCTCTTCTCCCAAGTGACAGGGGACAGGACAAGAGGGAAGCTCTACCAGGGGAGATTTGGGATGGACATCAGGAAAAAAATTTTCACAGAAAGGGTCACTGGGCACTGGAACAGGCTACCCAGGGAGGTGGTTGAGTCACCTTCCCTGGAAGTGTTTAAGGCACGGGTGGACGAGGTGCTGAGGGGCATGGTTTAGTGTTTGATAGGAACGGTTGGACTTGATGATTCAGTGGGTGTCTTCCAATGTGGTTGTTCTATGATTCTATGATTCTATGATTCTATGATATGTGATCACCATTTCCAACCATCACTGGGGGTACATTCTCTTTGATCTTCCTCTTTTGATTGACATACCTGTAGAAACCCTCCTTGTTGGTCTTCCCTTGGTCACTTCCCTTGCCATGTGCAGCTCCAGCTGTGCCATGGCTTTCCTGACTTCTTCCCTACAAGTCTGGGCAGCATTCCTGTACCTGTCCAGGTTACCTGTCTCTGCTTGCACTGCCTGTGCAGTTCCCTCTCCTTCTTTAGTTTAACCAGCAGGTCTCTACTCAGCCACACCAGTCTGTTCTATTCCTTGCCTGATTTTCTACATACAGGGACTTTTCTAGCTCTGTTTCGCTCCCTTGTCTCAGAGGACCATATTCCAGAAAATCCAACTGAGTAATTCCTTGCAGCTGGAAGTCCGCTTTACTGAAATTTAGTGTCCTGACTATACTCCTCACTTGTCCCATATCCCTCGGGAGGTTGAACTCCACTATATACATACATATATATAATATAGATGATATTGAGAATACAGTCAAAGGAAGGCGGGAAGTTGAGGGATTCCTGAAGCAATTACAAGGACAACAAGTCTTTTCTGAAACAGTAAATTGGACATGCCTATGGTATAAGAGGTTTTACAGAGACTTCAGCTGGGAAGCCATCACGCAGCCTTAGCTGGTGATGGTGATGTCTTCAGGAAAGGAGGAGAAAGGAGGAAGCTGCATCAGAAATAAGGCTTAAGGTATGTGAAAACTTCAAATTTAACTGTTTTCTATTAGCCCATGTACTGACTGATGAATAAATACATTTATAAAACCTTTGGCTGAAAAACATTACCACTTCAAGTCATGTCCTATTTAATTACATGCCATCAAATCAAGTGGAGAGCTGACAAGATCTGACATATGCAGAAGGTTGTGGCCAGCAAAACATAATGCTAAATGTCAGGAAAAAGATGCAATAAAATTGAAATCTGTTGTATCACACAGAAAGGCAGCATTTATATCCAAGATCATCCAGTTAGGTACTCCAGAATCTTTGGGAAGAATATTGTGTGAAAATAAATGTTAGCAACCACCTAAGTTTATCTTCATATATTTTTTTATCCAACTGTTTTTAGTTGGTGAAGGTGATGTGAGAGAATAATTAGTGATTTCTCCTCCAAGCCCAGGACTGATGTGTCCCAAGAAAAAGGAAGCCAGGTAAAACCACCACGAGGCCTGCATGGGTGAACTCCTGGACAAAGTTAAGCTCAAAAAGAATGAGCTTACAGAGAGTGGAAGCAAGGGCAGGTAGCCTGGGAGGAATATAGAGAGAATTGCTGAAGCAGCCAAGGATCGGGTTAAGAATGCTAAAGCCATGATAGAATTAAATCTGGCCAAGGACATCAAGGACAACAAGAAAAGCTTCTATAGATATATCAGTGATAAAAGGAAGACTTGAGACAATGTGAGCCAATGCCAGAAGGAAATGGGAGACCTGGTTACCCAGGATATGAAGAAGGATGAAGTACTCAATGACTTTTTTTTCTTCAGTCTTCACTGGCAACAGCTCAAACTGCACCACCCAATGCACAGAGGACAAAGGCAGTAAGTGGGAGAAGGATGAATTATCCACTGTAGGAGATTAGGTGTGAGATCATCTAAGGAACCTGAAGCTGCACAAGTCCATGGGACATGATGAGTTGCATCCACAGGTCCTGAGGGAACTGGCGGATGAAGTTGCTAAGCCACTATCCATATTTGATAAGTCATGGCAGTCTGGTGAAAAGTGACTGGAAAAGGAGAAGTATAACCAACATTTTTTAAAAAGCAAAAAAGGAACATCCAGTTAACTATAGGCTGGTCAGTCTCACCTCTGTACCTGGCAAGGTCATGGTGTAGATCCTCCTGGAAACTGTGCCATATGGAAAAAAAAAGAAGGTGGTAGTGATAGCCAACATGGCTTCACTAAGGGCTAATTATGCATGATGAATTTGGTGGCCTCCTAAGCTGGGGCTAAAGTGTAGGTGCATAAGGAAAGAGTAACTGACATCATGTAGCTGTACAGCATCCATTTCTATAAATTCGACTAGATGTTTGACAGATAGAATACTTAGTGGATAAGGTATTGTCTGGAAGGTTGCACTTGAAGAGTTGTTTTGAATGACTCATTGTCCAAGAGGGGGTCAGTGATGAGTGGCATTCTGCAGGGATCAATATTAGGACCCATGTTACTTAACAGCTTTGTTAGAGACATAGTCAGTGGGATTGACTCCATCCTCAGTAAGTTTGCAGGCACCACCAAGCTGTATGGGATGAATGACGCATTGGAGGGAACAGATGCTATCCACAAGAACCTTGACAGGTTTGAGAGGTGGGTCTGTGTGAACCTCATGAAGGCTGCAATGTCCTGCAATCCCAAGCATAATCAAAAGCTAGGGGGAGAATGGACTGAAGGTAGCCCTGAAGAAAAGAGCTTAGAGCTGCTGGTGGATAAGAAGTTCAACATGAGCTGGCAACACATGCGTGCAGCCCACAGAGTGAAACTGCATCCTGGACTGCATCAGAAGTGTAACCAGCAAGTTGAGGGAGGTTATTCTGGCCCTCTCATCTGTTCTAGTGAGAACTCACGTGGAATAATAATTCAGTTCTGCAGTCCTCAACGCAGGAAAGACATGGATCTGTTAGAGACAGCCCAGAGGAAGGTCATGAAGATGATCAGAGGTCTACAGCACTTCCCATACACTTCCCAGACAGGCAGAGAGAGTAGAGCTTGATCAGCCAGCAGAAGAGGATGATTTTGGAAGATCTTATTGCAGCCTTCCAGTACGTAAAGAGGGCCTACAGGAAAGACAGGGAGGAGGTCTTTATCATGGAGTGCAGTGATAGGATGAGGGATAATGGTTTTGAGCTGAAAGAGGGTAGATTTAGATTAGATTTTAGGAGGAAATTTTTCAGTGTGAGTGAGGTGAGGCACTGAGACAAATTTTACAGAGAAGTCATGGATGTCCTATCTCTGGAGGTGTTCAAAGCCACTTTGGATGAGGCTTTGAGCAGGCTGATGTGGAGGCTACAGGGAGTTGGAACTAGATGATCTTTGAAGTCTCTTCCAGCCCAAACTATCCCATTATTCCTTTTATCAGCCATTGCTGTGTTACAGAGCAGAAAGGCAGCTAAAATATTTTCTTTGCCATAAACAATATGAGCAGTTAAAGTTGATAGTGGTGATTACGTGAAACATGGTGAACTATAACGCAAAATCTGTTAACTTTCACTGTTGCTTTATTAAATTACTTAAGGATGCAATACTTGCTCTTCCATCAATGGACTTACACACCCAAGTTGTCAGGGATACAAATTTTTGTGATTGATTCCAGAAACAACATAACATATGAATTTGTGCGTAAAAATCAGCACAAAAGAAGAAGCAAATGTTGAAGGCAAACATTAGATATATTTGTTGTTGTGATATGTAAAGTGTTTACACTGATGATGGGGAACATGATTGATTTTTAGCTCTCACTGTGAATACTTCTAACTTTTTCCATTTTGTCTGAGTAGCAATTTTTAAGTATCACAAAAAAAAAATTCAGCTTGTTTTCTCCAGATGGGTTATCTTGCTATATTGTTTTTCTGCTGACAATGTGATGAGGTTTTCCATTACCTTCAAACTTTAAAATCAAAAGCAAATTAACAACATGAAGAAATGCAAAGGGAACATTTCTTTTAGGCAGTATTGCAAAATTCTTATTTTACTATGAATACATTTCTACATAATCAAGATAATTAGATTGAATAAGGGCATACTAGATGTTAAATACTGTCCTAAAATCAGACACACTTGTGTCTAAAAATCTGAAAACAAACCAACTCACTTAAAGTACACTTTGTTGTACAGTATTCACATGTTTTCAGTAAAAGACAAGCTTAATTTCCATTTCTGCAGTGATACTAATCAATTCTAATGGTCTACATAACAGCTTCATTGTAAATGAGATGTAAGAACCTAACAGAAAAATTAATTTCCATAGCCAGTTAGGTTGTTGGATAATTTAACACAGATTTAATCCTGGATTACCGATGCTTGCAGACTGCAGGATTTTAAATAATTTTTTTTTTAAAAAGGAGCAATTTTTAATTGATAATACTACTCTTCATGTGCCAATAAATAAGTTTAAAAGTTGTTAGGACAGATAAACTTAAAAGATTTTAGTTTTATTATCTTTGCTTTTACCATTGTCTCAAGATATCCTCATAAACTCCTCTTATACTTGAAATGGATGATATACTGCCTTGCTTCTCAGATTGCTTTTGTAAATATACTATAAATACCACAGTGACAAATCACATGATAATCATCCTAGTTCAGATTTTACCCATATTTCAGAATAACTTATTTCTATATTCCTAATAAAATGTTAACTTCTCATTTTTTAAACCAAATAAGTCAACCACATCTTTAATTAAATCACTTCTTTTTACACATTTCAGATTAATTTTTTCTTCTTAGGTGTCTTAGATGTTAAAATTTGTTAGCTTGTGTTGCAGTACAACTTGTCCGTACCATTGACCGTACTGTAGCATTAAAGCTACATTAATGTAGGTAAGAACTTTGGCATAGAATTTGGCGCTGTGTAGTGAATATTGCTGAAAAACTCTTAAGTATAGAATCACCATATAAGACCATAACGTTTGTGTTAGAGTTATCAACTAAAATAAAATAAAAGAAAAACACAAGCAGACTAACAAGATAAGAAAACACTTAAGAAATATTGTGCTTTTCAGATAAAAGCTATTGCTATTTGGGGCAACATTTTGTGTATGTGCAAGGTTAAATATTTTTCCAACATTTCTGTTTAGTTTTTCATGTTGTATATAATCTTTATAATTAAATGTCTAGAGTAAAGATCAGAGAACTGCTCTGTAGTGAAATAAATCAGGCTTTTTATGCAATTCAGAGAAGAGAAAATAAAGACTCTAAAATAGAACTTGGCATACTTATACAAAAACATTTAGCAAGCATCTGTTAGCAAGATGTGAGGGCATATATACCAAGGACATACATATTTCATGTTACTACTTTATCCCACTCATACATAGCACTTCTTACTGCATGTAAACAGGACAGAGAAGTCCTTTTATCTTTCCTTACAAATAGTTATGAAGGTCAGATGACTAGGTGACAGAAGAGCTGTAACAGAGGAAGGACTTTTATTAATACAACCTAGTTACTGTGGCAGTGCCCTGAACACTGAACTTGATTTTACCAGGCTTTAGGAAAATATAGAAGAAAATGACAGACACAGACATTTTATCTCCAAAGAATGTGACATTTGGAGGAAGACTGCTTTGAGCTGTGATTTTGAGATGCATCTGCAAACTTAGCTAGCCAGCAACCTCAGAGCAATACTGTTCAAGCTTCCCGGGTCAAGCCCAAACTGTTCTATAACTCTTGACCCTCAAGGAAAGGGAGAAGGCTAGAAGAAATGGTAAAGACTAAGAGAAAAGAACAATTAAACCTCAAATGCAATTCAAGGTACAATTTAGAGGTAAATGAAGACTTCTATTTTCAGGGCTTTTTATTTTTAATGCTGGAATTTACATAGTTGTATGAGTGTTTACTCAGAAATGGCTACTAAGTGGAAGAGAAGGATGATATGCTGGGCAGATATGGCTTCAGCTATGTACGGAATCTGTCAAAGGGTGGAAGATCATAATTCATGGTCCTGTCTGGATTTAACATTTAGATCTTGGCTGATAGAAACAGCTGGTTGCAGTTGCAGTGCTGAAGAAGGTAGTAACGTGCACATTGAACCTGCATACAGCTGTGAAAGGCATAGGTAGTGGATGGAGAGAGGGAAATGCTGATACTAAAATTTTGTCCATCTAGGCAGACACTGGCTGTAACACCAGGAACAAGGTTTGAGGGTGCTGTCATTCAAAGTTACAAAAACCAGCTTAGAACACACATCTGGAGACCACCCAGACCTACGTCCTGCTAAAAGCAAGGAGAAATTAAAAGGTGTATCATGTTGTTTAAAACCTTTTGCAGTCAAGTTGTCCACATCTTTTAAATTATGAGTTCCCAGTGGCACCTTCCACTGGGGACAATTTTGATATTTTTCTAGTACGTGTTTTGGAAATTCCTTTGCTGTAATTTGAGCTTGCTACCTTTCATGCTATCACTGTGTTCTGTTGCCTCCTGACAAATCTGGTTCTATGATCTTCCATACAGTAGTTGAAAACAGAAAGATTGCCCCAATAACTTTCTCTTCATCAGACTGAACAAATCCAGTTCTCTCAGCTCCTCCTAGTAATTATTTTGTTCTAGTTCCCCAGCCTTCTTGGTGTTCACCTTAGAGTTTTTCAACATCTGGTTATACTGGAAGACCTGAAACTCAGCACAAAAGACCAGTTGAGGGCTTATGAATCATAGAATCATAGTATCATAGAATGGTTTGCATTGGAAAGAACATGAAAGATCATCTAGTTCCAATCCCACTGCCATAGGCAGTGACACCTCCCAGTAGGCCAGGTTGCTCAAAGCCTCATCAAGCTGGTCTGGAACACCTCCAATGATGGGGTCATCCACAGCTTCTGTGATCAACATCTTCCAGTGCCTCACCACCCCCACAGTAAAAAATGTCTTCCTAATATCTAATCTAAATCTACCTTCTTTCAGCTTAAAACCATGACCCCTCATCCAATCACTACAAGGCCTGATAAGGAGTACTGAATAGAGGATAATAATAACTTCCTTAAGCCTGCTTTCTACGTATTGCCAGTGCAGCCCAATCAACTTTGATTACTGCAAGGATACTTTGCTGACCCATATTAGAATTGTTGTCCTTTAGGACTCTCAAGACTTTTCCTTAGAAGCACCTTTCTAGCAGTCAGCCTGGAAAAACAGAGTTTCTCCACTCATGCGCATGACTCCAAATGTCCCTTTACTGAATTTAATGAGATTCCTGTCTGCCATTTCTTCAACTTATTGAGGTCTCTTCGACCTCATCTGGTCCCTTTGAGCAGCATAGCTCTCCAGTTTATAAACTGTTCCCCACAATTTGGCCTCTTCTTTGAACTTGTGAAGGAACTACATCTCACTATGTGAGTTGTTAAAGATATTAAGTTGGTGTGGTTTCAGGATCATGACATGAGGAATGTCACTAGTAACTAGCCTTCCAGTTCTTGAGACTATCCTTTGAGCATGACAATCTAGACATTTTTTAACCTACACAGTAGTCCACTTATCTTCTCTGTACCCCTTTGGCTATGAACTTGTTATAAGAGACCATACTGAAAAACCTGGCTAAAGTGAATGTAAGCAATATATGCTGCTCTCTACCCATTAATGGAGTCAGCTAACTCACCAAAGAATGTAGTCAAGTTTGGAAGGCATAGTCTACTTTTTGTAAATGCAGGCTGACTCTTTACAGCCTTGTTTTTCTTGAACATGGACATGTTTTGGATAAATTCTTTGCTTATATTTTCAAGAGGCATGCAGTGGAGCATAGCATTAAAACCCCAGTACCCTAACATTTCCTTCTAATATGCCAGCTAGGCTGTGCACTTTGTACCCCAATAGCTTGGTGCACCAAGAGGCAGGTGCTTTAAAATATGGCTACAGGGTAGTGAAAGTTCACCCACACTGCAAAGTAGGGCCACATTGGTTAATACAGCTACAGATGTATGACAATAGAGCACTTGTTTCAGCTTAGGTAGAAACAGAACTCTTCCGTTCAGCTTAGCTAGTGCAAGATGTATTTAGGCTATAAATCATGGAAGAGTTTATTTGTGTTTTGAATTTAAAAACTCTCTTTTCAGTTCTAGAAAGAACTGTACAGTCTCATTCTTCTTCACTAAAACATATCAACAGTTATTCTCATATTCACATATTTCAGTTGCCTCAAAGAGTACATTATTTTCATACATCCATGTGGAGATTTCATAAGGAGAGTGATCTCACATCCTGTGTTACTTTTTTTGCCTCCTGACTGTAGAATATTTTATTTTCAGAGCTGAATTCAAAGCAACACACACCATATAAATGAGAATGTTTACGAGACATATAAAAATTCATATGCTTTCTTAAATTGCACTTGGAGCCCAGCCTAGTTCCTGAAAATACAGATTTTTTTTTAAGACCAGGATCGAAGGACAGATTTTCTTTTTTTTTTTTATATAACACTGATTTTCCCATTCTTGTAGTCAATGGAGTATATTGTCCTAATGCTTTATGATTTTAAACCTGGACTATCACTGTCCTCACTTTAATTACAGATTTACTTACATGGGTTGATTTTGCCCAATTAGACAGTGCTGCTGGCAGACATATTTTGTTAGACTAATGGGGCTAGAATGTTTTGGAGCTTTGATAGTTCTATTTGTCAAACAGAGCAATACTTTATCTGTGATGTGCAACAGCTTACTAGGAAAATAGAGACTGAATTTCATCTAGATGGGAATAACCCATCAATTAAAAGAGTCTTCCTAGAGAAAGAATTAGAGGAAATAACTCAGATCGTCCAGATATCCAACTGTAGCCCCAGAAGGGAAAATCTTAGAAGCCAGGCAAGACTTTGAAGAGGCCAGGGAATTCTAGCTACAGCCCTTGGGTCTCAGGCACAGACAAGAGTTTAAAGGTTCCAAGAGATTTCAGCCTGTTGGGCGTGTGGCTGAAAGATTTTGAATGCAAAACCAAATAGCTTTAGGAACCAGTAGAAAAAAAGTACATTCTGCTATTCGATAACTGGCCCAAAGTATTTCTGAGGAGTATCCTGGATTTACAGTTATTACTGGTATTTTCATAAGTCCTTCTAATGATGGAAAATTCCCCAAGTGTCTCTGCTGGTAGCATCAAGCAGGTGTACTACTTTTGCCCTTTCATTTAGCTGTGTCTTCCATATCTGTAGTTAATTGTATTAAATGCTGGTTTTAGGTCAGAACTTTGCCACTATTGTAACTGGTTTGTACTTTTTGTATTCTGAGACTGCTTCTTTAAAGATTATCCATCTTTCCATTCACATCACTGTTCACAGACCACTGCTACCTTGACTAGTCCATTAATTACTAATAAATGCTACTGTGCCTCAATATTTTATCTAGGCATCTGTATCAGAGGCACAAAAGATTATATAATGAGATTGTGCCTACAAAAAGTTTATGTTAGTTCTAACTGAACTGTAATGAAGTAAAATGAGAAAAAAAACCCAATCAGGAATACCTGACAGTTCCCCAATTAATCTTCAGAAGAATAAAGTATTATATAGTCTTATATATTATACGGGGGAAATTAAAGTAGAGGCCTAGGACTACCCCCCAGCTCCCTTCTCCTCTCCCCTGTTCTGTTTCTGTTATATATACATAACAAAATATTCACTTTTTTCCTTTTTTTTTTTCCTTTTGTGCATCCAACTAACACTAAAACACACTCTTCCAGCACTGAAAATTTAGTACTTTATTAAGACAGAGATGTGGATGACTAGAGCCACATAGACATTCATAGGTAGGAAAAGACAGGCATGACCCAAAGAAGGTCTTTAAGTCCAGTTCTGGACTAAGTTCAAGTGATCTAAGTCATACTATTCTAAAAAGCTGCAGGTGCTCAAGTTAATAGCAATACCAAGGAACTGTCCCCATAAATTTTACAAGGCAATACCAGAAAATCAGGGTTCTGAGAGCATGAAATCATCTTCCAGTTTCTAGACTAAGTATTGTTTACTGTATTTTTAACCTGTATTGTCCTTCTTCTCTTTGAATTCATCTTTATAAAATATGGCTTGTAAAAACTGTACATAATATCAAAAGGAGCATCAGCAACATTTTATGCAACAGCTTTAAATTATTTTCATCTATATAACCCCAGTTATTTACACATACTAAGAACTATGTTTTCCCCAGCTGTCTCTCATAATCATTCATTGATTTGCTGTAACAGTCAGAATCCTTCTTTCTTCATCACTTATAGAATCATAGAATCACCAGATTGGAAGAGACCCACCAGATCATCAAGTCCAACCATTCCCACCAATCTCTTAACCATGCCCCTCAGCACTTCATTCACCTGCAACCTAAAGACCTCCGGGGAAGGTGAGTCAATCACCTCCCTGGGCAGCCTATTCCAATGCCCAATGACCCTTTCTGTGAAGAATTTTTAAATTATGTCAAGCCTGAACCTCCCCTGGTGGACCTTGAGGCTATTTCCTCTTGTCCTATCCCCAGTCACTTGGGAGAAGAGGCCAGCTCCCTCCTCTCTAGAACCTCCTTTCAATTAGCTGTAGAGAGCAATAAGGTCTCCCCTCAGCCTCCTCCAGGCTAAACAGCTCTCTCAGCTGTTCCTCATAAGGCCTGTTCTCCAGCCCCTTCACCATCTTTGTTTCTCTTCTCTGGACTCGCTCCAGAGCTTCAACATCCTTCTTGTGGTGAGGGGCCCAAAACCGAACACAGTATTCAAGATGCGGTCTCACTAGTGCTGAGTACAGAGGAAGAATATCCTCCCTGGACCTGCTGGTTACACACTTCCAACAAATAAGCTCTTACTTAATTGAATTACCTGTTTTTAGTCTCTAAGAACTTGCTCCTTGTATAACTGAATACTAAAAGCTTAAAACAGTTGTATCCAAATTTAGGCCTACAACCACATGCAAAGGAAAACAGTATCTTTTTAGTTAATTCTATAACTCTATTTATGTACAGATCTCAGTATTGACCGAGTACGTACTCTTAGCATATGCATTGAATTTTAGATGTTCTTGAACTGCTTTCTGGAAATTATAGCCACCATAAAATACTGTCTCAAAAAAAAAAAAATGTCCAATCACCCACTCAATTAAATTCTAGGTCTCATGGAGAAAAAAATTTCCTTGGAGAAAAAAGTCTATGAAGACAATAATGATTTTACTGAGGCAGCAATGTTAGAGGGAACATAGTAACTCAATGAACAACACCACAAGTTCTGGTACTGCTCATTTCACAAATAAGTTGTCCAAAACAGACAACTCCAGAGCAGGAACAAGCTGAAAAGTCCTCTTGAAAACCTTTACCAGTAGTCAAAGAAATACTAATTTGAAATTTCTTTATTATTTCATGAGACTGTACTGAACTGCAGAGAGATGTTTTCATTTCCTGGGGAAAGCAGTTGCCATAAAAATGTGCAGAGAGAAGTGCTGTGAGCATCTCTTTAAGTAAAATTAAAAATAATGGATAGGTGAATGTAGGACTAGAACGGTATGGTATGATACGATACGATATGAACTCTAAGCAAAGCTTCACTTATTATTTTTCTAGATTTTAAATGTATTTGTTTTTAAAGAAGTCAAAAGTTTTCAGAAGAAGAAAAATCCATCCAAACAATAAAAAACAAAGTAGAAAAGTATAGTATAAATTCCAATGGATTTTGACCTGCCCCTTGGATTTAACAGCAGTTTTTCTAGAAGAACTGGGAGGATGTCATACATTCATTGTTCTTAGACTACTCCAAAGTAGTGGAAAGAGACAGACAAAGTTATGGTTATGTGAGCATCAAATTGTGGCTGAAGTGAACTCTGTTCCATGCCAGGACAGTTATGCAAAATATGAGACAAGAAACAGAAAAATTTTTCTTCCTGTATTGTGGAAGTTTCACAGGTATTCTTACCCAAGTATACTTAATGTGTTCAGGTGACCTTTGGAACACAAAGCTTTTGAATATCAGGAACAGACAGGACAATCACTTTGACACATCATGTTATTACACTTTCTGGCCTCAGCTACTGAGCATTTTGGGGTTTTTTTTTTGACTATGACTGAGAATGCGCCCCATTCTTTTCTGTCCATCAGAACTGATATCCATCAGAGCTCGTTCTGCTCTGCTTTTCTGAAATGTGATGGAGAGTCTTCTCGTGAGGCAAGGAGCATAAATTCTCTATTTCTGACAGCAGATCTACTGGAGTAATTCTACAATGTGTAGGAGTCATTCACTTAAAAGCTGAAAAAAAGAAATAGCTCCATCTAACCTTGTGTGCTAAAACATAAAGTAAAAATAAAAGTAATTGCCTGAAATATCAATTTTGGTTTATTCTGAATTTCTACCTAAGCCAGTGACAGCTTGACAAGATCCATTCCGGTTTTACTGTTTCACTTGATTATCAGTTCAAAATCAGGTTATTAGTGTCCATGTTGCTGAGAGTCACATAGAAGTGTTATAGGGGTGCATCCTACAAGAATATATTCTATTGTATTCTGCTCTACTCTGATATGATGCAATACAATATTACATCATTGTGGGCTCAATATTTTGGCATAGTTCTCACATGCAATATGGCATCTACTCTATTCAATTAAGTACAATGACTTAGTGTTTTTTGTAGCTTAGCAACAATTTCATTCAAAATATTTCTACCTAGTGAGATTTTACAAAGAACCAAACTAAGAAAACTCTAATTCTGAGGTTAATGCCTATCATTCAAATTAAAGTTTTGCACAAAGCTCATCCTCCTCAGGCTGGGGCAGCTCTCACTGTCCTGTTTTGAGGAGACCATGGCACTGGCAGGAAAACTTCTGTGTGGGTTGCTGCAAGACCACCTCCTAAACATAGCTGCTGACCTCTTATTTCTTTTTACACTTTGTAGACCAGCAGTTAAAAATCCATGCCTCCTGACCTGTGGTTGTAAGTTTAAAACATGTCCTTGAGATTCCTTGCAACATCTAGGACTTCTGTACTCTGCATGAGGGAAGGATGCTTCTCTTCCCAGAACAAAATTTATTAATTAAATTGGAAGAAAGCATTGAACTTCTTCCTCAGTTATAAGAAAAAAAGAAAACAGACAAAATGTGAAAAGAAAGGAGAAGACAGAAACTAGAAATACCAATAAATAAAAAAGCCTGTTTTGCAATATTGTAGATAGAAATTCACAAGAAATTCTTGTATAACACAAAACAAAATTACCTAAAATAAACCAAAAAGTTAATACTTTCTCTCCTTATGCTTCCCCATGTTTTCAAACTCTGCAATGCCTTGTTTCCATGTCAGTTATCACAATTAATTGTTCTTTACAAATATGAGTGAACTCAGATTAAGTAGTTGTAAAAGAATTATATAAAATTTCATGCTTGGAGATCCAAACCTGGGAAAATTCACTAAAAATAAGTAATAAATCCGCTACTGAGCTGGTACAAAGCTTTTAGAGCAGAACTATGAAAAATAATAATCCAGTCTAATTAATTTCATTTAGGATTTTTTTTGTATTTTTAAGGATTTTTCACAAGCTAATAAGTCATTCTAACTCAAACTTTCTACCTATCTTCTTTCTGTGTGCTGCAAGATTGAAATCATATATCAATCTTAATTATTAGGTTTTTTGCTCTTTAAAGAACAGACAGTGCAGACATGGCAATCTCACAGAAATGCTATTAATAGCTTCAATATAAAGTACTTCTGGTTCTTTCATGGAAATTTTAATTGTAATTTCAGGAACACTTATTCTTTAAGACTGTAAGAAAAACAGTCTAAGTATGATGGTTATGGCAGGTTTCCTTCTATACTGCTGACAATTTTGTATAGTTTAGAGATAATCAGGACAAGTAGCACTTTTCAATAAAAAGGGATTTCTAGATGTGTATTGTTAACTATTGGTAGCAATTTATACAGATACAAAACTACCTCATGGAAATGAAGAAATAACATGATTAAAGAAATATTTACTTAGGAACTACCAGATAGTGTTGACTTGCCATCGATTACATTTTAACTGAATAATGTAGTACTACAGCATTCTTTTATTGAAATATACTTTATATTTCAATTTCTTTATGGCTTTAAGAAAATTAAATTAAGACTATTACTGCTGGTCCTGAAATACTTATTCTATTAACATTTGGGTTTGATCTAAGCTGTGACTGGTTTATGTCAAAGAGGAAAAAAGAATAGAAAAAAATTCTTTCATAGCATATCTTCGTTTCAAGAGTAACTCATCTGATAACACACTGTCGTAAGACACATAGTTATGAATCACCACTAACTAGCATACTCTTGTCATCTCTATGTCTATCTGTTATTGCATAGGAAGCTGAGAAATTATATATGTACACATCAGGAGTTTTTTATTTGTGAATATTAAATTCCGTTTCTTAATTGCAGTGGTCTGAACTGGAACCTCTTTAGAAATCAGTCTTCCCATCAATTTTGACTATTCTTTGAAATATCACGTATATAAGTAACTGAAAGAAGCACTTCAGAGGGGTTTGTAGGGATTTATTTTTCTTCCTTTTTTTAGCTTACTAACTAAATATCTCTGATTTGAGATGGATGAGCTTAATGACCCCAAGATTTGGTGATATCAGGTCCTCCAGGGATCTCTTTTCTCCAAAATCTTCTGTCCTTCCAATAATTCCCTCTTGAGACTCCAAGTTACCAAAATGCATTGAAATTTTTAAGATGCAACATTATTCAGAAAGAGAAAAGGACTCCTCTTAGGAATTAAGGAAGCTATTGGGCTAGTTTCATAACTGTATTTTGAAATGATATATGGTTTGAGGCTAGGTATGAAAATGCCAGGCTTCTTGAAGGCAAATCCTATCTCTGTGAATAAATGAGATTTTTGTCAAGTGGATTTGTGGGATCAAACAAACATTTCCTTAGTTCTGCTTCAAAGAAACACTGTGAAGTGTAAAACATGAAACATGAACAGGCTATTTTTGTCTCCTCTTCACCTGCAAATCCTTATCCCTTTTCACATGTGAGGCAGTGTTCTGAAAGGAGATTGTTCCTCAAGTTTCTATATTTAGTGACAGTGTGTACACCCTTGACATTAACACTTCCAACAAGTCATAAGTGCCACCTTCGGGTTGACACAGTTAATTAGGCTTTCTAAGTTAAATAGTGATAGTATGTCCTCCTGGACAGTTAGGATCAAAAAATATGATAAGGGATAAACCAGACTGTAAAAGGACATACCAGAGGATATGGTTGCAATCAGGCAATCACTAAATACAAATCAAGATTTTCTTTTGCTAAGGTTGTTTGTTGACTCATTAAAACAGATAGTCGCTAAGGGGATCAAATAATGCAAATATCATATGACAAAGTATATATTAAGACAACAAAAAATTTAGTAATAGCCTCAAATTTCACACTGGAAACAGAATGAGATCTCATGGGGAATAAGATGGAAGAGCTGGAAGCCGTTGTAGGGCAAGGTGCCTATGATGTCGTTGCCATCACGGAAACGTGGTGGGATGACTCTTATAACTGGAGTTCAGGTATGGTGGGGTATAAACTCTTCAGGAGGGATAGAAAGGGTAGGAGAGGGGGTGGAGTAGCCCTCTTTGTAAGAGAGGACTTGGACACCTCTGAGATGGACTGTGGCGATGAGGAGATTGAGTTGCCTGTGGGTTAAGATCAAGGGAGCCCATAACAAGGGAGACTTTGTGATGGGAGTCTGTTACAGGCCACCCAGCCAAGGAGAAGCAGCTGATGAGCTCTTCTTTAAACAGCTGGGGTCAATCTCCAAGTCAGTGCCTCTTGTCCTTGTGGGAGACTTCAATCTCCCTGATATCTGCTGGAAGTACAATACAGCAGAAAGGAAGCAGTCTAGGAGGTTCCTGGAGTGCGTGGAAGACAACTTCCTTGCACAGCTGGTGAATGAACCTACGAGGGAAGGTGCCCTCCTGGACTTGCTGTTTGTCAACAGAGAGGGGCTTGTGGGGGATGTGAGAGTAGGGGGCCGCCTAGGTCTTACTGATCATGAGATGATAGGGTTTTCTGTTCTAGGTGAAGTGAAGAGGGTGCTAGAGGGAACAGCAGTGACAGGGGACGAGGAGAAAGCTGAGGTACTTAATGCCTTCTTTGCCTCAGTCTTTAATTGTAAAGAAAACTGTTCCCTCTGTGTAGATACCCGGGAAACAGAGGAGCAATACGAGGCTCCCATAGTCCAAGAGGAGGTGGTCAGAGCCCTGCTTGGCCAACTGGACACCCACAAGTCTATGGGGCCAGATGGGATACATCCTAGGGTTTTGAGGGAGCTGGCGGATGTATTGGCCAAACCCCTTTCCATCACCTTCTAGCAGTCCTGGAAGACTGGGGAGGTACCTCTGGACTGGAGGCTGGCTGATAAAGTTCCCATTTACAAGAAGGGTAGCAGGGAGGATCCGGGGAACTACAGACCAGTCAGTCTGACCTCAGTGCCAGGGAAAGTCATGGAACAGGTGATCTTGAGTGCTATCATGAAGCACTTACAAGAGAACCGGGTGATCAGGCCCAGTCAACATGGGTTTACCAGAGGCAGGTCCTGCCGAACCAACCTGATCGCCTTCTATGACAAAGTGACTCGGCTGCTGGATGAGGGAAAGGCTGTGGATGTGGTCATTCTGGACTTTAGCAAAGCCTTTGACACAGTTTCTCACAGCATTCTGCTACGGAAACTGTCAGCCTCTGGCCTGGATAAGCACACACTCTCCTGGGTAGAAAACTGGCTGGATGGTCGGGCCCAGAGAGTGGTGGTAAATGGTGTTAAGTCCAGCTGGAGGCCAGTGACAAGTGGTGTTCCCCAGGGCTCAGTGCTAGGTCCAGTCCTGTTCAATGTCTTCATCAATGACCTGGATGAGGGCATTGAGGGTACTCTTAGCAAGTTTGCAGATGACACAAAGCTGGGTGCAAGTGTCGATCTACTGGAGGGTAGGGAGGTTTTGCAAAGGGACCTAAACAGGCTGGACCGCTGGGCAGTGTCCAACGGCATGAGGTTTAACACGGCCAAATGCCGGGTCCTGCACTTGGGGCACAACAACCCTATGCAGAGCTACAGTCTGGGAGAAGCCTGGCTGGAAAACTGCCAGGAGGAGAGGGACCTAGGAGTGTTGGTCGACAGCTGACTGAACATGAGCCAGCAGTGTGCCCAAGTGGCCAAGAAGGCCAATGGCATCCTGGCTTGTATGAGAAATGGTGTGACCAGCAGGTCCAGGGAGGTGATTCTCCCTCTGTATTCAGCACTGGTGAGGCCGCTCCTTGAATATTGTGTCCAGTTCTGGCCCCCTCAGCACAAGAAGGATGTTGAGGCTCTGGAGCAAGTCCAGAGAAGAGCGACGAGGCTGGTGAAGGGGCTGGAGAAGAGACCCTATGAGGAGCGGCTGAGAGAGCTGGGGTTGTTTAGCCTGGAGAAGAGGAGGCTGAGAGGAGACCTCATTACTCTCTACAAGTACCTGAAAGGAGGTTGTAGAGAGGAGTGAGCTGGGCTCTTCTCCCAAGTGCCAGGGGACAGGATGAGAGGGAATGACCTCAAGCTCTGCCAGGGTAGATTTAGGCTGGAGATTAGCAGGAGGTTTTTCACACAGAGGGTCATTGGGCATTGGAATAGGCTGCTCAGGGAGGTGGTTGATTCCCCTTCCCTGGAAGTGTTTAAGGCTCGGGTGGATGAGGTCTTGAGGGACTTGGTTTAGTGTTGGATAGGAATGGTTGGACTAGAAGATCCGATGGGTCCCTTCCAACCTGGTTGTTCTGTGATTCAATCAGAAGATAACCTCTGAGCCTACTGACTACCCTCATGTACCCATAACTTTATTTTCTGTAGATCTGTCACACCTGATATAATCTTCATCTTGTTACCTTCAGCTTAGGACACAGGAAACTCCATAACAGGAGGATGACTAGTGGCAGACAAAAGAAGAAAGTGACCTTAAACTGGATATTTTACAGAAAGGTTCTGTTTCATCGTTCTTGTTTGATTCCATGCCTACTTCCTCTCTGATTAAATTTTAAGTGCCTCAGGATTAAGTAAGTAATTCGTGAAAATCCATGCATGAAGGTATATCTCCAGCTCTGACCTTTCTTTAAATTTTGCAGCATGTATAAAGAAAATAAAAACACAGACACAAATCACAGCAACTTTATGCAAACTAACACGACAGAGCAATATGCTTTTCTGTGGAAAAGTGTAGTGCCTACTTCAGTGTAGTATTCTTGGCATTACGGAACTGAAGGGAAACAAATAAATATGTGCATTTCATGTCATTAACCAGCCCTTTAATCCAATCTTTCTTCCACTTAATGTTTGTTTCTTTGCTGCTAGGTGATGTTCAGGGCTTCTTACAGGAAAATGAAAGAAAGGAAAAATTAAAGGAAAAACATTTGCCATGTGGTGTAGAAGATGGAGTAAGCAGAGAAGGAGATGGTAGCATACATACACATCAGGGAAGAGCTAAGCCAGTCCTTGAAAGGAGTCTGGCTCAGTGTTACAAATAAGTACAGTAAGAGCAATAAGTTATACCTCAAATCAGGCACCTTTGGTGTTCTTCCCTGCTTAACCTGCACATACAAGGATTGGCATCAGACAGTTTTAAGGAAGTATTGCACAGTTCTGTCAGATTATCATAGCTGTTCCTCCTGTCCCTCTGAAGAAAAACTTCATCTGAAAACATTGGCAGCCACGACTATGGTGTACTCACATAATAAGAATCCGACACAAAGAGGAAAGAACGGGTACATCACACTCTGCTAGTGATTGTAGTAGCTGCTTCTGAATCCTGAATATCCTTTGTAGTAGGACTTGAGTTGAAGCAGACAGAGATTGCACACATATGAATTGTATAAATAATTGAGTACAGATGAAGTGATTTGCTTTAAGTAGCTCATTTGATGACAAACATGGCATGTTACTTTGACAGATATTTCATTAGATGTTGCAGGAGAAACCCAGAGTGGGAAGAGAAAATACATACCTGTTACTATTGTAATATTATATACAGGGTAAAGTAGAAGAAAATAAGACTCCTGCAGACATCATATTTTTCCATACTTCATTACTATTTCTTATCACAGCACTTTCTAATCTAGAATGTGATTGGTTTGCAGTCCAGAAAGCCAGCTGTATCCTGGGCTGCCTCAAAAGAAGTCTAACAACCATGTCAAGAGAGGTGGTTCTGCCCCTCTATTCTGCTCTCATGAGACCTCACATGAAGTACTGAATTTGGTTCTGGAGTACTCAGTAAAGGAAGAACATGGATCTATTAAAGCCAGTCCAGAGGGGTCCCACAAAGATGATCACAGGGCTGGAGCATCTCTGCTATGAGGACAGGCTGAGAGAGCTGGGGTTGCTTAGCCTAGAGAAGAGAAGGCTCCACTGAAATGGTGATTTGTAAATGGTGAGACGGAATGTGAGCTGCAATGTGTTAAAACAGGATTAGTGACTCAGGTAACAGTAACAACCCTTACATTCTTGTCAGCCAGAGTCAGTTAACTGCTCAGATATGGCCAAGCTTTAATGACTCTGGATAGGATTAATTTTAACCCCTTGAATATGCCATCAGGTTCCAGGAATAAGGTGTACTTGTCATTTCATGAGAAAACTATGACTACAAAGATATCTCTTGATATATAAAGTTCTCTGAAGTCATTATTGGGAAGAAGGACTCTGAGGACAAATCCCAGTGCTCTTCTAGTGCTAAATAAAAAGAATACCTACTTAATAACCACATTGGTTATTGAGTAGAAGGCTCTTTGTTTTACCAGGGCGACCTCATAGCAGCCTTCCAGTGCTTAAAGGGAACCTATAAGAAAGCTGGGGATGGGCTCTTTATGTAGTGATAGAATGAAAAATAACGGTTTTAAAATGAGAGAGGGTAGATTTAGATTATATATTAGAGAGACATTTTTTTTCCATGAAGATGGTGAGGCATTGGGAAATGTTTCCCAGCGAGGCCATGGATACCCCATCCCTGAAATTGTTCAAAAGCAAATTAAATGAGGCTTTGACCAACCTGAAATAGTGGAAGATGTCCCTGCTGATAAGGTGGGTCTTGGAACTAGATGAACTTTCAAGTCCCTTCCAATCCAAATCATTCTATGATTCTTTGATTCTGTGATTCTATGATTCTATGAAATAAGTAGTTTAATTAAGTCCATGAAATAAAAAATATAGTTAAGGATATGTTAAACATCTAATTAATTAAATTGAGTAAATGCTTTTTAAAACTGTGAGACAGATAAATGCATTTTTATCCCTCTCCTTTATTTCTCTTATTTCTACTGCATTCCATTAAAATCTTTAATTTACAATGCTAAATTGCATCCCTGAACCAGTATTACTGTCTCTAAAGAGTTGAACTAGATTCAACACACAATTACCAATAATTCAGCCATATGTATAGAAGAAGCACCCACTGATAAGACACTAGAGAAGTTTCAGCATGATGCAGTCTTCCACAGTATCTACTCAGTCTCTTCTAGCTTTTTTATCTCAGCCTAAATTTCAGAGCACAAAACCATTCCACCTCTAAAAACATCCAATATATTGAAATGTATTATATAGGTAACAGGAAGCAGGGTGAAAGGCATGAATTTCACTGGGAAAAAACCCACACAAACAAACAATTGTGTGCATTTTATTTCAGCTTGACAATCCAGCACAATCAGCTTGCCTTCACCTGTTAATATGAGAAATATTTGTTTTTATGATTTTCTCATTCTTTTTAAAGATATGAGACTGCATTACTAGAAAATACATTACAATTTTAAAGTGTTGCAATCTGAAATTCATGATTAGTAAGAAAGGATTTGTTTTATGTTTATTTTGTTTGTGTACTAGAGATACAGACATTTTTCTTAAAATATATATTTTCAAACCATATCTATTAAAACCCACTCTTATATCTTAATTTTTTTAAAGTAGCCACAAGAAAGACTTTGTTAAAAAATAAACAAACAAACTGCTCCACAAATCTATTTTACAGATAGTACACTTAAAGAAAATTCATTCTGGAGGTGTATAGCACTAACATGGATATGAGTGCAGAAGTGTAAACAGCATGTGCAATCTACTTCTCATATCCTCTTTTCTGGGTTTTTTCTGCTCTTTTCATGCAAAACATACCTCTTGCACCTGGGAATCTCAAGGTCTTGCTGCTCAGAATTTAACAATAACTATTCTCAGCTGCTTCTGTACAAATGAGGGATTAGATAAGAAGCTTAAATAACAACTGGAACAGAGGCTGGAAACTGGGTCTGTCTCTTCTGAGTCACATCACTACATAAGACAACTATGTTCACTCCTATTTTTGTTCTCTGACCACAAGCTACTTAGCAGTTCTATGCAACACAGAAGGGACACCAGTATAAGAACAACCTTTTACATGTTTATATGGGCACTTGTTCCTGATGAGGAAGAAAATGCTTATGTCCTCTCAGGCTGAATGGTGCTCTGATATTAGGACTTCCACATCCTCGGTGAACCTCATAGTGACTGGACTTTTTAATAAAAAGAGGAATAAGACATGAAATTATGTGGGAGGACTAATTATGTGGCACCTTCTCCTGTCACAATGTGGTGCTTTTTTATGTCTACTCCTCTGTTGTCACCCTTGAATTTGGTAAGTTTAAAAAGCAAGGCAGGTGCTTAGACATTTAGAAATAGCAGGATCAGGGTGTTCTGAGAGCTGTAGACAGAGATATGACACTACTAGAAAAATAATGTGGACTGGATCTATCCCAGTCACAGACACATACACATATAAGAACATGTAGATAACTGGATATTTAGGGACCTTTCCTTCTGCCTGCTTATGTAGGTGAAAACCAGAATATTTGCTGCAACTCCTGAAATCCCTATGAGGAAGTTCCTTTTTATTTTGTCCTCAATAACAAAAAGGTCATAAAATATTTCATCCCATTCTTGTCCTGAAAAATGCCTGCTCAGGAATTCCATTGCCTGGGAATAATTTTAAGAATTGTTTCTTTGCAAGTAGTGGTATTAACAAGGGAATGTAAGGAACCTGCAAAAATAATATGGAGGCCCATAGTCTTTCCTCAGCTGTTTTTCAGAAAAAAAAACCAAAATCCCGCTTCTACATAAAAAGAACTACCTATCTTAATATTTTTGTATAGCAAAAAGGAATTGTTTCATGTAATACTTTTGCTGGATTGTTGCTTATCTGCAACTCATCCTACTGCTTACCTAGCACTTTTTAAAACTTTCCTACAAACATGCAGATTATAATGTCAGCATCTTCTGGAACTAGATGATCTTTAAGGTCTCTTCCAGCACAAACTATTCAATAATTTTATGATTCTATAAAACAGAACGTAGGTATATTCAATGACCTGACCACATCGGGGTCAGGATGGTGAGGGTCACATGGACATATAAGAACCTTTGTGGTTCTGGGGTTGCCAGGTTCCCACAGACCTGTTATTTCTTCCTAATAAATCTTGCTTTAAAAACTCTCTTAGTTTTAATCTGAGTGGAATCAGAGCCTTGACAATTCCCCACTCCAATACTGGTCTCCAAAACTGACAGTGTTTCTGGATGAGGACAAAACTGTGATGTAATGTATGAAGTCTGAGGTAATGGGTCCAGGAAAACTGAAGGAAAACAAATAAAGCGTCACAGACAATGTGATGTAAAGCACAATCATTAAATTGCACCCAGGGAGATAAGCAGGAAAGAAGAGGGAAAGGTGTCCCAATTGGTCTGTATTTTCAGAAGAAATATAGTTCTGCTGCCTTCAGCCTGTGGAAGAGAATACTGCACAAATATTCTTACAAAAGCACTTCTTGTCACAATGTTGCATCCTCTCAAGTGCTACATGTTGCTGTTTTACAGCTGCTAGTTCTAAATCTGTGGAACAACTCAGGTATTTTTTGACACCTCACTGTAAGGGTGTACTGATAGCTATACTGCTCTCAGGTGATAAAACCTATCTAGGCTTAGTTTGTACATGCATACAAGTAGGAGCAAGATCTGATCTACAGAGATGTGGCAAAAATAATCTGTAAAAAGATAATTCTGGCCTCTGTGACTGCTCCCCATTCACTCTTTCCTACATGCAAGAGAACAGTATTTTTCCAAGCCAGTAATGATGAATTTAATTTAATTTCTGCATCTAATAAATAACCATAATGACCTTATGCTCCATATGTGGGTGTTTAAAACAGTCAGATGACAGCACCAATAGCATTAATCTCTCTGGTAATTACAGTGATCAAAGAAAAGGTCGTAGATTTCAATGGGGGAAACTGCCAGTTTATTTGTTTACTCCCTGGGATGTATTGAAGAACTAATTACCCAAATCATGGTGGGGTTTAGAGGATTTTGTGTTTCCTAGAAAATAATTATTTTTTTCACAAAAAACCATAATGAGGCACTAAGTGGATTGATTTGTAACTGAAATGTTCAGACATGGAGATTTCAGGCTTTTAGTTTATGTCTTAATTTATTTTAAATGATGCAATGACTTCCTGCACCTGCAGTTACAGGATGTTCACAAACAGCAGAGTGAAGTTCATAGCCCTGCTCACTTCTCACTTGCTGTCTCCCACTGCAACTTACTCTTGTATTATCCAAAGGGTGCTGATACATCTGTAATTGCATTGGTTTCCTCTTACACCCTACTGCTGGCCTCTTCTCAAAGACCAGCTTTGCTCCCAGCTAGTACCAGCATTTAAATAATGTGGCACTTTTCCACTGGTAATTCTTGAACCACATCTAGCAGTTGTTTGGGGGCATTTCAGAGGCCAGTAGCCAAAAGCACACTGATGTCACTCCAACAACTTGTTCTTGTAAGCAAGGTCACTCTCCAACTTAATTTTCAACAAATATGCTCAGAACAGGTCAATTTGCTTGTATTGAATGCAGGAGTTTAGGTGCATTGGATTTCTTCTGTTATTCATAGATAGGATTCTGTATCATCTACTAAGTGGCTACTAGAAGGACTGGTTGCTGGTTAATGTTGTTATCATTTTTACATTGTGCATTTAAATTAGTGTTTTAGAAGAAAGGGTAAAATGTGATGTGCTGTTACAGATGTAATCCATGGAGATTAATCTGCAGCCAGTGGACCTTTGCTCTCACAGAGGTGTGCTCAGTCCTTGTGAAGAGCATAAAAAGGCAGCAGAATAGTTGTAATGAACACACATATGACACACATAAATAAAATATCACTGTGAAACAATGATAATCATAAATTAATAGTGTTGGATGAGGTGAACAGGGTGAAGGAAGCTGGCATGCAGTGACCCAAAAGAATGAATAGACATAAAAACTTTCATGACAGAGTGAGATTCAAACCAAGACATAAAATACAGACATCAACACATCTCTCAAAAATTCAAGACAACTTGTATGGATCTCTGAAGAAGCACAAATGGATTGATGTTGAAAATGAAAACATTTCTTTTTCTTGCAACTGTTGATTCCATTTGGTCTTCTTTCTTACTGAAAATAGTTTCTGACTCAGCAGTTGTTAAAAATAACTATGCCCCTTCTGTATTTATGAAATGTCTGCTATATATGCAAAAAGAAATTGTGTGAAAAGGCTCTACTGTTGCATGAAGTATGGTGAAATACACCCATAGTGAGAATAAATAATTATGTCCCTGAATTTGTGCAGTAAGACAAATGGTAAAGAAGTTGGAAGCCATTCCATTTCACATGGAAAGGTAGAAGAAAAGAAAACAGTTGTCCCAACCGTTTTTGTTTTTACATATATATATATACAGACACACAAGATGGACAACATGAAACCACAGTAGAAGTAAGTCTGGGTGGCTCTAAGGTATCGGTTCTTCAAGGTCAACCTAGATAGGCTAGGAGATTACCACCTGAAACAGTAAAAACTTCTTCATTATGTCCTCTTCGTGAGTTTAGGTTTGTTCTCTGCTTTGGCCCTGGCTTGAAGCTTCAGTCAGAGATAAGTTTCTTTAAGATACACAATACTTAATTTGTTGCTTGTTTCAACTAGTTAACAAACTAAACTCCTGTTACAAGCACATTGTTTCTAATTGCGAGCTGGCCAAGATTCAACTAAGCTTATACTTACCTATCTTCTTATTTTTATTATTGCTTAAGTTAATTCATTCCCTTAACATAATGATTTATTCCTTCCTTCAAGTTCCTACAAAATCTGAAACAGGTGCCTGAATTAAGCTTTTGAGAATTTGCACTTGGAGGTACTGGAGAGCTTCTGTTTAGGATGCAGCTGATTCTAAGACAAGAAGGGGCGTGGTCTAATATCATAGCATGAAATGGCAATGCACATGCACATAGATATGTCACTAGTGTTGCTTGGTCATGTTGGATGGCCTCTACATAGAGTTGCACAAGATGGTACAGGAAAACTTGAGGAGCAGTGGAGCATTGCACTTGGCCTATTTCTTATCCCAGCACCCATCGAGGACTTCAGTGGATCTGAACTATTTCTAAATCCCAACAATATCTCATATTGCATATGTACAGCAGCTGTGAACTCATTCCATTTCATTTCCTGCTTGCATGTGAAAAAAAAGACTTTAAAAACTTTAGATCAGCACCCAGAGAGTATTCTTTCATTTTTAAATAAATAGATCTGTTTACTCAGGTCAGCTTGTGAAATGACGGTGCAGAACACTACATGGTGAAAAATGTGAGAGGAAACAGCAATAATTTTCATGAGGGAAACTGCAAGAATATAACAAGTGCCAAGTAGTCATGGCAAATTCAAGCACCTCCTTTATACCTGTGTTCATGAAAAGGTAAAAGCAACTGACAAATTAGCACTTACATGAAGCATGCTCAGAATTCACTGACTCTGTAAGATACCTTCTGTTATGCTGCAGGATCGGGTCTATCTGGTTTATACTGCTTACCAGGAAAGCTAGAGGTACACAAAGCTGAGTTAATGAGTTTTATCTACCATGAACTTCTTACATTAGAGCAGGTTTGACTTCAGTCGGATATTTTTAGAAAATATTATGTCCCCACATGAACATGATAAAAGGTTTCTGCAATGAATGCTGACTATATCTATTTCTAGAAATGAGCAGATGATATAATTTTTAGAACCTAAGAGTAAATATTATTTTCTTGTCAATTAAGGTAGAGCTCTGATTTCATTAGCTGAGTTAAAAAAAAAGTAGAACAGATACTGGTTTTGGGATATTCGTTTGTTTTCCCTAGTAAAAAGCTAAACGAGCTTTACAGCAGTTAACCAATAGCAAGGAGCTGGCTCCGAAAGCATACTAGGAAGGCAGCATTATACATACTTTAGCAAGTTTGTCCAAGCTTTACCAATCTACTGCTTTGTATGCTTATATATAAAACAAGAAGGATGCTGCCACAAAGATCCTATTCTTAAAACTGGCTTTCCAGCATGTATGCAAAACTATAGCAGCTGGACAGATATCCACAATCCCCCAGGGCTGATTCTTAGCCCCAGGCAATTGCCCTAATTTTGCGGGTTTGAGATCTGGTAACATAGCAGTCTGTTTCTGCTGAGATAATTACTGGAGGTGAATAGAGGAGATACATTTCAAAACCAAAGGGTTTGGATATGTTAACATTTGAAGAGAAAACCTGAACAGACATTTGACATTGATTTTAAAACTGTTCTCTAATTAATTTAAAATGCATATGTGTGTTAAGTTATTCATGTGTTGCAGGCCAGAACAGAATTCTTGCAAACACTTCAGCTTTTTCCTGTTCAGAATTAGGGTTTTCTGAGAAAAGGTCTTTTGCACAAGTGGTTGATCTAAACAAAATATTCATGGTACATGGCTCATACCATGTACTATGAATTCTGGTAGCATGGAAGTTGAGTACAAGAGATTGCCTGTGTAGTTTAAAGAACAAGTTTAAAGATTAGAGTTCCAGGAAGTGCTAGGGAACCAATTCAAATTCAGTTGTTGGTATGAGAAATCAAGGCTTTGTAATAACACAATTCATATCAGCATGTGAAATAGTACCATATTTATCAATAATACATGAACCATAATTGACAATTGTTGGAGACAATGTGAAAAGTCCACCGATGTGGTGGCAGTACTTCATGAAGGGTGGATATGATACAGACATTAATAGAAATTAATGTTTAGAATAATGGTAGTGATTCTAAAATGTTTTTCTTGCTACTTTGAACTCCACCTACATTATTCACATCATGTGGAAAAAGGGAACTGCTGTTTCTTACATATGTTTATTAATTCATCTGTGGCTAACCTAAGCTGCAGGAGAACAACAGCAGGTGGCTGTAACAACTAGGCAGCCAGCTGTGCAACTTTCCAACACCAGACTAGTGACTTGCAGGGGACTGCTATCCAGTTTTTAAATTCCTCTCTCTAGGTCAAGTGATAGCCTAAGCTTATAGTCTAAACCATAATTCACTACATGTTGGTCACTAGAGAATAACAGATACAGAAAAAAAAAAGAGGCTAGGAAAAATCTTGGGTTTGGCTTTTGCCTTCCTCATACTTATTCACTTAAAAGTTAAAGGAGTAGCTGTAACGTTAAATATAATGGAGCCTATTCTCAGTTGTCAAAAGCAAAGAAAATTACCATTAGCTCTGAAATGTTCTTGTTTTTCACAGCCTACCTTGCAGGACTTAAACAGTCCTTGATGATGTAGTTGTGTAGAAATCCTTGGTGGCAAACTCCATTTAGCATTTTGATTGAACTCTGACTTGCACTATACTTCTTTCCGTATCAAAAGCATATTTTATGAATGAAGGCTTACCTAAGAAGTCAACTGACTTTTGTTGCAATATCCAGAGATCCAAACTGTAATTTCTGGCTTTAAAAGGCATGAGGCTGGTGAAACCCACAGACTTGCCTTTTCTCTGGACCTAGAAAAGGAATAAAAAGATCACTGTCATCATGAAATTACTTCAAAAATGATAAAGATACTTTAAAAATTATCTTGTCTGGATACATCTGGTAAATAAGCTCAGTTGGGTAACAATCTGGGATTTTTTTTTTCTCATAGGGCTCACAAAATTAAGTTAGAGATAAGGGAAAAAAGGGGAGTGTTAGGCAAATACAAACTACAATTCAGTACATAAATTACTTTAAATGAAGTTCAAGACCTAAAAATAAGTGAGAAGAGCTGGTGGGAATTTGCCTATTTTATAGAAGAAGTCATGAGCCTGGAAAAAATAACACACAAATTGTCAAGATAGATGTGCAAATACATCAAATATGCTTTTCAGTGTTTTATGTTGAAGGCTACAATTATTCAAGAATATAATTCGCCACTGCAATTCAGCTGATGGTAATAAATTAAGCTCTGTGTCAACGGTTGCAAACTTTGCTTAATTATCCCCTCAAAGGAAGCATGCAGGTGTCAGTCCTGTCTGTGCGCTAGGTTTGTTTTCATTTTTTGACAAGGCATTAGCAAATATATAACAGAAGAATTTCAGGGCTATGATTGTTGTTCATCATTAAATATTTAAGCCCCAGTAGGGCTACTATCTTTTCTATTTCATAATTATAAAAGTAAAGCATACAATACAGCGGTACAGAGAATTTTTAGATAAGCTCGAGTTAATCTTACTCTGTTCTCCTAACTATACTATTGCAGAACACAGAAACTGAAAACAAAGTAATTACCAGTGTTTAGAGAACTTCTTTCACAAGAGCCAAACAATCACACATCTACATGCATCTGGCACTAGTTTTCCCACTATCATTAGGAGCAGAAAATCCAAATGGAACATATCCTAACAGTAAACTCTGTTCATCTCACCTAGATAGTAGAGGTGGTTACATCTTCACAGTAGCAGCCTGAATGACTGTTACTGGGAGTATTCAGTGCTCAGCAACATAGAAAGAGCACTTTCATATATAGCTAAAATTTGAATTCATTAAACTTCAGAGAGGAAATTGTAAAAGAAGAAAAATACTAAATGTCAATTAATATTGAAAGAGGAAGAAAGGGAAACAAATAAAGATGGTCACCCTGGAGCTTCTTTACTACCTCATTCTGTTATCAGAAAGGATTAAGACCCAAAAGCCAGACAGCCATTTGCATGAGATAAAGCTATTCCACAGAAACTCACTGTAAATTAACAGGCTTGTTCTATTTCCACAGCTTACCTATCAGGTAAGACAATTCCTTACAGAAAAATTCTGTGCATATCACAACTGATGCAAATCAAGATTAATTGTCAAAAAAAGCAGCTCTACATGCATACACAAAATAACATCTGCAGCAAAACCTTCAGTGGCTGCAGAAGGGCAGGCACCTTCTGCTTGATCTGTACTGTTTGTAGCAAGGCAGCAACATAAAGGAGTGCTGCAGAAGTAATCCATTGCAACTCAGCAAGGCAAGAGAATGTAAAAATTGTCCTTGAGCATGGCAAGTCCTTCAACAGTTGTTCTAGTTTTCACAGGCTTGCAAGAACAAGCATTTTACTGCAGCGACTGATAACTAACAAATAGACATATATCCGCAGTGAGAGACACAACATTGGTGTGAATTGAAACATATTCTAAAACAAAAGATCTTTGGTTCCAACAGCTACCTTGTAAACATGTAAAATTTCTTTCTTATTTGAAACAACAAAAAGTAATTTGGATATATGTGTTTTTTTTCAGATAATATGGTGATTTTATTTTCCATTTAGGTAGAGTAGGCAAAATATTTTGCAACTTATGACAACAAACAATCAAATTGGTGAAATATTAATATTTCATATGAGAAAGAGAATCAATTATAATAATCTTACAAAAAGGTAGCATCAAAGGATATGCTATAAAATAGTCTATTTAAATATAAGCCATGGGATTTGTTTACAACAGGCTTCCTCCCTAGTGCCTCACAATGTCTGAAAAACTACAAAAGCCAAAGTTCTTTTCATAAGTGGATAATTCATGGAACAGATTAAAGCTTTCCTAAGCTGAAATGAAAATTCATTTAAATAACAAAGACAAGGTTTTTTTGAAAAATAGCATTATATTTAAGGGGATTTCTCCAAGAACCAGCCACATCTTTTGAGTATTTTTTTCAGTAGCGAGACAGAGCAGCTCTGATAATGAATGAGCAAGAATACAGTCAATACAACTCTTCCCAATAAGCGCTTTCTTTGTGCATTTACCACACTGATTTTTAAGCACCTCATGGATCCCTTTCCCCTTTCAGGATTTAATTTTGTGGTAGGGTTTTTATTTGGGTGGGGTCTTTTATTGTTTTCTAGCTGAAAGACCATTTCTGAATGTGCATTAGAGTTAATGAAAGTACTGCTAAAACCCACAGAACATGAAGATCCCTTACACCTATAGTCAACTCCCTTGTCTTGTTCACCAAGGCATGTTAATCTGCCTTCCTCTGGAAGGAAAAGTCATAGCAATAAAAAAAGAAGAATTTCTAACTATAGAGAGAATAAGAGACTGGCAGAGAAAATACAAAGGCTTGGAGCTACCAAGGACAAATCCATCCTGAGACAAGGGAAGCATCATGTAAGCCATAACACTGAAATAGCAAATGCCACCTTCCATAATATATATGATATTGGTCTCCTTTACTCACACTGTTTTGCTCAACATATCCTGTGTATCAAACCAAAGCTAAGGGAGGGGGGAGGGAAAAAACGTGTTTGCAACTCTGTGTGTTACTAACATTATGATTTCCAGAACAGTCTTTCACAGTCCATGAAGTTTACTACAATATGCTCTAAAATTCTAAGGTTTGTTATTTTAATATACTTCTATTATTAGTCATACAATGTTATCAGAATTATTCAACAAATTATGGTAACATTACTGATTTGCAAAACTGCTGAACTCTCAAACAGAACATCATAAATGAGAGAACTACTTTTCCAGAAGAGAAAAACATTTGAACATGTGGTTAATCAGAAACACTGCAGGGTAACCCAACCTCTCAGCATTCACTGCAAGGACAATGATGCTACAGTGGACATTTTGCACAACTCCTGAAGTACATATTCATGACACTAAACTCCAAACCACCTAAACAAAGAAGAAATTTAAACACAGGAAAATAAAATTTTGTACACAGCTTCACACTGGAGCTTCTCATTATTGTGCAATTTTCTTCATGTCTTTTGGCATAAGGGATATAAATATGCCTTATTAATTATAAATTCCCTTATGAAACCACTGAACCATCTATGTCTCTGTTTGATACAAATGAAGATATGTCTGAGATGGTCCGGTTTAATATGCCAGGGTGAGATGACAGACTACAGAAGAATACCATCACCAAAAGAAACATACAGCAAATAGACTTGCTCTTATTTCTTCCCCTTGTTCTTGTCCTCCCTTTGTCATGCAGTGGTCAGGTCCAAATTCAGACTTCTATCTCATCATCAGAAAACATCAGGTGCAGTTTATGGAATAGTGTAAGAGGAACTTCTGTTACAGTGATGCTCCTGGACGTAGGCTGCAGAAATAAAAAGTGTGTATATGGAGACAAATTGCTGCAAGTAATGTCATTGCCTTAGAAGGGCTGCAGCAGAAGCATCCAAAGACACTATGGTTTGTATACACAGTTCCCCTGAATGAAGAGTAGGTCTTCATTTCTTCACAGACATGCCTGCAGACAGTACAGGATTTGCACCCTACTGACCATTCAATGTGTCTAAGCCATACACACTGCTTGGGGGCCAGGAGGGATCAAGTTTGTTTCACATAAGCCCGTCTAGATCCAGAGTGGTTTCTGGTCTAACTTGTGACCCCTTTCTAAGGCACAAGGTGGGAAAGGTACTGCATATAGTGTGGTAGCTCCTGGTCCAACTCTGCCACAAGATGCTAAAGCAGAGGAGAGGTGGCACAGCAAGGCACTGCTGCAGCCACTGCAAAACCCAAAATAGGGCTGCTGCAGATGAGTAGGTGGTCATGTCTCAATGGCAGCTTTGGAGGGAGAAGCCTCCACTTCTGGTGTATCTCTTCACCACTGATGTGCGGGCATAAATGTTCGTTAGAAAAACTGCAGAAATGTTAGGTAAACTTAGACAGCTTAGCTTACTGAAATACACACTGTCTGCTGGCAAAGGGCTTGAAGACCTTGAATGTTGATAAGAGAGAAGCTGGAATGCAGAAAACAACTGTATCTTGACCAGGATGAGACTGCGCCTGCGCACGGTTTGAATTCAGTGACAGTTATGGAGGAAGATGAAGATGGCTTCAGCCCTGAGCCCCAGACCACAACATCGCGCCTGAGCAAGTATAGAAGAAACTTATCGAATCTAATTATAATAAGAATAATGAATATGTAATAGGCGTTATGAATAGTCATGTCTTCACACTATAACTATCTGCTTGTTAGATTGTTCGTGCTGCGAGCTTTGGAGGAAGACCTCCTCGCACCCGCCGGCAAATAAACACATACCTGCTTTATAACCGTATCGGATTTATAGAGTTTGATTCTGAAAAACACACTAGGAAAACAGTTTGTAGTTTGCACCTCTGTGTGTGCTCAGCCTCCTGCAACTTGGTTTCCTGCGTTGTCTCCAGAACTTCTCTTGGTTTAGCTTCAAAAGTAACTTGTGGGATATCAGTAGTGACTTTTTCCCTCCTTCTTTCTAAATAAGCTTATTATATGTGTAGGTTTTCACTTCCAAAAATCTCTCGTGGCCTCCTACACTGTCCCAGGAGTGGTGGAATCAGCCAACCTGGTAAGGCAGGGAGCAAAGGAGCTCCGGACAGGGACTGCCAGGGGTAAAGAACCTTCCTACTGCAAACTGTTCCTCTTTTTAATGTGCAACAGCACTGACATGAATGTTTGGAGGAGCGGAGGGGAATGTGCCAAGGACTACCAAGCAGAGATGGGTTGCAGCCTGCCCATAATGGACAGGGTTTGTCCTGATGTGTCTACCCCACGGTAAGGAGGTCAGAGTCCAGAGCTATCACAAAGCTTGTGAGCAAGTGTGGCTGTCCAAGGCAGAGAAGCACTGAGTTGAGCAAGCAAGGGAAAGACATGCATGACTGCTTGCAACAGGAGAATCAAGGCTACATATCCTGTAGCGTGCCACACTTGCTAGCAGAGCAGGAGTTTCTCTCTCAGCATAAAGCAATCATACCTTCTCTGATACGTGTGTTTCTACAGATTCTTCCTAATAGATGGAAACAGCCAGCACCATGGTACATATTAGTCAGTACAAAGGTCATTGCCTTGTGCTTTCATCAAGCACTGAAACACTCACAAATGTTACCTTTTGATTTACGAAAGTGAACTGGATTATTTTTTTAGCACTCATATCAGAGACATTCTGTAGTAAGCATCAACAGAAAACAGGCACTACACTACCCTGAAAGATTTTTCTAAATGACATGTATTATTTGGCTTATGTATTATCATTGCTCTCCATAATTAATAAAATGTAGCACTTTTCAGTAATGGAAAACAACCACTACAAAGAGCACTTTGATTGCATTATATTTATTACACATCTTAGGAACTAAAAACGCACTTAACCTGTAATTAAGATTACACAATAAAAGCTTAGTAAATATCGCAGTTGGAAGGTGTTCTCTCTACATCATATACTGCCATTAGGTAAAAAAAAAATTTGCTCCAAGGAATGTTTCTTTGAAATTGTATTGTTTTTATTCTGGAGGAATAAAAGAAGGAAAAATCATAAGTGCATCACTGTTTCTCCACAGCCTTGGCAAACACTGTTTGCTTAATCAATGATGTATGTGAGCAGTAATTGAAAAAATGACCTGTGCTAATCTGAAACTTTTCTCACTATTGTGGATGTGAAGAATGGAACCAGATAGGGAAAAGAAATCTCATGGGGAAAAACTTGTTTGTTGAAGAAAAATGGCAACGTTTTTGCCTGGAAGCTGCCCTGTTGCATGGAAGCAATTTGTATTTGGTTTGTGCTGTATGAAGGGTACTAACTTTTGATTTTACCCTGTATCTGTTCACTTTTGTTCCTCTTGGGTTTAACATGCACACTTAATCCTGACTTTCAGGCTTTATGGAGAATAGTTGAATGATAGTGTACTATAGGAAGTGGAAAGGCTTTGTGCAAACATCATGCCCTTGACTTGCTGTGCCCTCCAAACAGGTCGTATCTGACCTCAGGGGCACATAAGTGCTATCCTACCGGTACTACTAGAACAGTCATGTTCCACAGAATGTGTTGTGCATACCTATCTTGTTACTTACCTAAACAAATATGAAGAGTGATTTTATGATTTTATATTTACATTTCAAAAAAAAGGAAAAAAGAATAAGTCATAATAAATATTAAATTACTTGCAAGTTCTTTGCATAACTTCAAAAAGATCCTCTCAAACTCAAGAACAATAATTTTTTTTCTTAAGAGTAATAAATATCAAAACCTTAGGCTCAAATGTTAAATCAGTGTACTCTAAACATCTAATGATGATATTCCAGGCATATGGATTTATTTATAATTATACATAAAATCCTAAAAAAATTAATAATTTTTAAAATTTTTTTTGCCTTTTCCATTTTTAGGATTTTGGCTGTGTTCTCCACTGAGCAAAAATATAGAGTAAACAGATGATATTTTAATAAAACTATCTTCTAAGCAGTAAACCATAACTTTCTACTAGTCACTACCTGCCACAGCTGTCAGAATTAACTACAGAAGCCAGCCAATTTGCTTCCAATCCAACCACTCCCAACATAATGTTAAAAATCTTGCAGCATGAAGATAACAAAATTCAAATTTTTTTGGATATTAGTCACCAAACATATTACATAAACAGTCACTTTTTCAAGGTGGGCAGTGGATGGAGAGGTACTGATCTCCTCTCTCTGATCATCAGTGATACAATACAAAGAAAGGGAATGAAGCTGCGTCAGGGGAAGTACAACTTGAATATTAGGAAAAGATTCTTCACTCAGGGTCCCCAGGGAAATAATATTGGCACCAAACCTTTCAGAGTTTAAGGATCATCAGTACGATGCTTTCAGTTATACTATTTAGTTTTAGACAGTCCTGTGAGTAGCAGGGAATTACACTTTCTGATCCTTGAGCCCCTCCCAAACTGAGATAGATTTGTGATACTAGTATTCTGTATTTTATTTTCTGATAAGCACAAAATGCCTAAAGCTGCAATGAGAAATATCACCTTCCCAGGACAGAGTATTGCCAATGAGGCATCAAACACATAATCATTCCAGTCTACAGTACAGATCCTGATCGACTCATACCTCCCTTGAGTTTGATCTCTGATTTTGTTGGAACCTCTAGTCTTTGCACTGCAGAAATACTAATAAGTTGGCATGACGTAGGTCACTGAAGAAATGATGGATTATGGCCATATATTTCAGCCATCCCAGGTCTGGGGAACAGCGCACTTTTTTCTTAAACTTCTCTACTGTCTTGGCCAATCCTTTGACACAATTCAAATAAATGGGGAGATGTGATCATTTGATGTTTTGATCTGTTTTCTTATCTTTTGTATGTTTGCTGAATGCTAATGCATGCACATGATTTTTCAAATAATTATAGGTAGATGGAATATATAGATTACTGTTGCTTTCATATTTTGATTTTTTTTAAGGGAACTACGTTCTTGAAAATTTAATTTGCTTTGGCATAAAGAAATACATAGAAATATATGAAGAGAAGAAGTTGTGTTAATATCTGTAGCCTTTACAGTGGACTGTAAATTACAGCTCATTGTTTCCCCAGTATACTACCTGCAAACATGCTCTCTTTGGATAAAATTCTGTTGCCCTCCTTAGCAGACAGAGATATACACATTTCAGTCACTCAGTGCATCTGCAGATGGTTTAAAATCTCCTACATCTCCAAATGTCATAAGCCCTAGGAATTTCTGGTGGCAATAGCAGTGAAGACTTAGTGGAAAAAAAGGCAAAGAATAGTCAGTTTCTGTAGGTTTGTTTCCAAACCACCGTATCCATTATCTATAGCTACCATTTAAAGAATCATAGAATCACCAGGTTGGAAAAATCCATAGGATCACCGAGTCCAACTATTCCTATCAAATACTAAACCATGACCTCAGCACCTTGTCCACCCTCCAGGCGTGGTGACTCAACCACCTCCCTGGGTAGCCTGTTCCAGTGCCCAATGATCCTTTCTGTGAAAAATTCTTTCCTAATATTCAACCTGAACCTCCCCTGGTGGAGCTTGAGGTCATTCCCTCTCATCTTGTCCCCTGTCACTTGGGAGAAGAGGACAGCACCCTCCTCTCCACAACCTCCCTTCAGGTAGTTATAGAGAGCAATGAGGTCTCCCTTCAGTCTCCGCTTCTCCAGGCTAAACAATCCCAGCTCTCTCAGTCGTTCCTCATAAGGCCTGTTCTCCAGGCCCTTCATTAACTTCGTTGCTCTTCTCTGGACTTGCTCCAGAGCCTCAACATCCTTCTTGTGGTGAGGGACCCAGAACTGAACACAGGATTTGAGGTGTGGTCTCACTAGTGCTGAGTACAGAGGGAGAATAACCTCACTGGACCTGCTGGTCACACCATTTCTGATACAAGTCAGGATGCCATTGGCCTTCTTGTCCACCTGGGCACACTGCTGGCTCATGTTCAGTCGCTCTCAACCAGCACCCCTAGGTTTTTCTCCTAACAGGCATTTTTCCAGCCAGTCTTCTCCCAGTCTGTAGCACTGCATAGGGTTGTTGTACCTCAAGTGCAGGACCCAGCACTTGGCCTTGTTGAGCCTCATGCCATTGTACTCTGCCCAGCAGTCCAGCCTGTTCAGATCCCTTTGCAGAGCCTCCCTACCCTCCATGAGATCCACACTTCTACCCAGCTTAGTGTCATCTGCAAACTTGCTAACGGTGCAAGAGAACAAGATTCCTCTTAGAAGTCTTTCTTTTAAAGAGCTGAATTTGAAAGGCATGAACTTTAAAAATCCCCCCTTTAAAATTTAGGGGCAGGGCATGTGGTCATTTGAGCAGAGCATTTTTAGCTACTATTGTCTAAAACATTCTATTGAAATCTAAGAAAGGCTGGAAGTACAATGAATCGTGAGCCATGGGTCTGTGCTGGGAACTGAGGGATATTCAGCACATTTTTCCATAATCTGGTATTGGAGTAACAGTAATCAGCAGCTTAAAGAGAAATTCTTAAGAGGTTAAAGGCTACTTCCAAAATACAATGTCAATATAAAGTGCTTTCTATCCATTGTTGGAAAGTAAGGGTTCATAATCAGCTTCTTCTCACTGGCATATAGACTGACATCTCCACATACAGTCTAAAAACCAGCCTAATGCATAGAAAAAAAAACAAGAAGGAAAGCTGCATTCCTATTCAGTTAAATAAGTTCACGAAGTTTTTAGGAAAACTGTTGGAATGTAATGCTACAAATACTTTTATTCTCAGCAGAGGCAGTCTTGAATAGCTGAATCTAGAACAGCTCTGTTCTCTGCAACTGTATATCTGTTAGGCTCTGTCTTTGTTATCAAAAGCAGAAAACCATCTGTTCTGTAACTGCCCAAATCCATTATCTGTCATACAATCTGCTTTTACAGTGAATATTCTTGCATGCATGGCAGAACAAAGCTAAGAACTGTACATTACACTGTACAGAGATCACCACACAATGTTGAGTGTTCTGGTTAGAAAACCAGTTAGAAGCCAATTGATGGCACTGTATAATGTTATTGTAAAAGTTAAAAACACCTCACCATAGTCATTGGTACTTTGGGAAAACAGCTGAGGGAAAAGACAGTCAATTTGTGGTTTTCTGTATTGTAATAATCATGCTAGGGTATTCTCTGGTGTAAAAAAACAAGTTCAAACTCAACTCAATTCTCATGTTCTTTGTCAGAATAATGTTCCTAGAATCTGACCTTCCACCTTCATAGCCTGTAAGACTCAAAAATTAGTAGATACTTAAAATGCCCATGAGTGGTAACTAATTTATAAAGGGAAAAGTTATCTGTGTAGTGATGGTCAAAGCTAGTTTAGAAGGTAGTGAATTTCTCTAGATTTTGCCTTAAAATTGGCTTCCCAGGACTCTTCTGGTCCACACTTTCCCAGTAATATCTTGCTTCTGATCCACTAGCATCTTCAGCTGTGGACTTAAAAAGGACACTGCTTTAGCCCAAAACCTCACTTGCACTTGCTCACTGCACTGTAGCTGAGATGTAAAGAGGGTTCTTGGGCCTTTCCTGATCCAGAATCAAATGTAGCTGCCTCAGTTTTATTCTTTCCCTACTAAAGCCTTCCAGCACTGGGCACAGAAAGTCAGGTAAACCTTCTGGTACTTCCAGCATGACTGTGCTGTGGATCCTCCAGTGGATGTGACAGTAAAACCTCTTTTCACATCCTTTATTGGGATAAACACAAGCATTCCTCACAGGCCTCATTCTTCCAGTCTTAAATATTTCAAAGTTGATGCTGTCCATACTGTAAATCTAAACCATAGCCCGATGTCACCACAGATACAGTTCTAAATCTATTCTAAACAGGAGTGGTTTTATATATGCTTAGCTGTACTACATGAAAATGATTTAAATTTTGAATTATAATCCTGATTTGCAACTGGAAATAAAATTTTTCAGGAAAGAAAAAATATTATTCTTCCAACACTTTTTTTCTAAAGATCTCTTGCTAAACAAACTATTAAATACATTTACTAGGGTTAAAACATATCATATAAAGCTGCAAACAATATGTTGCAAATTATGCTGATAAGAATTTCTGCCAAAGGGTAATGAATATTTTAAAGCTGGTTCTACATAAATGTTACAGTTAGCTCTAACTTTTCTGTGAGATTACGTGAAAGTATTTGAGGGCATTGTTGTATAAACCCATAGAAATATTATAAGGAAAAACACAAATAGAGATGTGATAAGTATGTTAAAGAGATATTGTGATATGGTATAAAAATGTCAACTATGCTATCTACTCAAGAACACTAGGCTCTTTAAGTTCAGAATGGAAATTTTAGATTGCACTACATGATGTTATATAATGTATGATAACAAGATTCTGGTATTATCACTTCACTAATCCTGTCACTTTGGATTTTCATTTCTGGATTTATGATCTATTTATTGGAGCATAATCAAATCCATTTCTTTTGAGAACTTCTGTTCATGCAGAAGGAATATTTCTCATATTATATTTGGGAAAATGAAATTTGATTACAGAAATGCTCATTGCATCTTTGCACTGTACATCAGAACGCTCTGATTTACTCTACAGTCATTAAACAAGATACATTTCTCAGATCCTTTCAGTTCTCATGACATGTAAAGTCTTTCAAACCTAGATTCATTTTAAGAATAAGACCTCACTTTGCAGCCCCAATAGATTATGGAGAGAAAAAACACAGCACACACATTCTTTCCAGGTAGCATCATAGTCTGCATCGTCTGCATCTAAAATGTGACAAATTTGAGTGTGGGCACAGGTCACATTTGAGTACTCCACAGGTAGTCTTCAATCTCCAAGTTGCTTTTGTTAAGTTTTTCTCCCCAGATTGAAGAAGAGATGATGTGTTCTGGGTACATGCTTGTGGTATGCTGAATGGAGTAATAATTCTAATTTTTATTTTGCTAGGCTGGGGAGATAGGAAATCTTAAGAAAGGCCACATGCAGGAAACTCAGGGCTGCAAGCTGCCTGCTGAGGAACATTTCTCCACACTGCCTCTGCAGCTCACCTTCCTCTAGAGTTGATTATTGTTAACATGTCTTTTAAACACAGCAGTAGATTCTATTAAAAGCTACACAAATAATATTCCAAAGCCTTCAAAATAGAAGTGATGGTTGGGGCAATGTTCTGTTTCAGATTGTTGCTATTTTAGTAGACAATTTTATTTTATTTTAGTAGACAGTATTTTTACAATTATGCCAGCAGTAAACTTTATGATTAGCCAACCTACACAGGTAGTAGTCTTTGAAACTTCATTTATATTCTATATTAGTTCCACATGTTCTATAAATAAACTATGTGAAATTTTAAGATTGTACTTTGAAACTAGGTTTAGTTGGCTCTATTTGAGGACCTAAATTTCCTTACCATATAAGCCATTACAACTTCTTAAGTGACTAACTCAAGAACCCAGTGTGAAAATATGTGTGGAGGGATTCTATAATCAGCAGTGTATGAAAACAGTAACTGAGCTAGCTTCCCAAATTGTACTTTATCACGCTTGCAAGCCAAAATTTTCTCATTAACTGCATTAGGAAGAAGATACTAGACTACAAATGCATAAATCAAGACATCTTTGTTAGAAACTCATAGCCCATATAAATGTTAATACAAAGGATGTATAATGTCATACTTTATTTCTCCCAAGTAATGAGTTTTTCAGTTAAGGCTTAACTAACTGAAAGAAAGCTCAGAAAGAACCTTACACTTTTCTGGATGAACTCTGTCCTGTTATAACATGGTCTCTCTAAGTTTTTCAATAGGTTGCCAGCTTTTCTGTTAAATAAGCTAACTTCTGTTAATATCTATGTTTCTGTGGTAATGTATGATTTTTTTCTTTGGCAAGTACTCCACTAGCATTGGTACCCACAGCTAGGTAGGATGTATGATTAGGAGCAGATTAAATAAAATTTGCCTTAAAGTCAATCTAGAACCCAATAGTCACAGGGAAAAAAGGAATAATCATACAGGAGGCTCATGCTGGTAACTGAAACATCTGAACCAGGTTTTGCTTGAATATGTTTACATTCAAGTAGCTCTTATCTAAGGAAACATTTGTCATTAAAATATTTCATTTACTTTATAACACAATCACTTAGCTCTTCAGGAGTGGTGTTAAGTTAAAAAGCAACTTAGTAATGTATTTATGGTTTTTGTTACAGTTTTCCAGTTTGGAGTGTTTTTTCAAGCAGATTTTTCTAATGTGGTTTTTTAATAGAGAAACTATTTCTGGAAGTGACATTTCATGTTTTTCATTAGCATTACTAAAATAAATAAATAAATTTAAAATACTGTGCCAGACAGAATCAGTGCCAGTTTTTGCTATGGATCTGTTCTGTGATTTCTTGTTAGGATAAGGAAGTATTTTAGCATGTTTAAGGCTTTTCTTTCCTGTAATATCCACCACACTTTAATTGCATTGTGGTATGCTGTATATGTGATTGAATAGGATAAACTTGGAACATCTTAAAATGTTTTTAAGGATCAAACCAGAAACATTAGAGATACCAAGGCAATATTAAGAATAATACTCAAATGCCTGTCTGGATGCCTGCCTTGACAGAAGCTATCATGAAACTGAAAATGGATCACATTGCCACAAATAGGCAGAGCGTATTTAATAAAAAGTTTATCTACTCCTCTGTTACACAGTGTTTACATCAATGTTACATAATTCTAGAAATACAAAGTACTGCTTTTGAGGCAATAACATAGAGGTACGCTTCTTTCATTCAGCTCTTTTATAGCGCCCTCATCAATCTGGCAGCTGTGCGTCCGAGCAGGAAATGGAGTACTTCTGTTCAAAACACACTAAACATTCACAACAGCCCTCACTGAAAAATCATTCTTAACTCTTAATCTCAGTTTGCCTCATGGAAATAAAAAATAATTAATTACATAATGTACAATAAGAAATTATCCAAATCAGATTTTTACTTTCAAACAATAATGCAGTTTAGAGTAAAATTTATTTACATGAATTCTTTGATGAAAGTAAAACTGGTGCTATTTACTTCATCTTTACAAATCAATGATTTTCAAGGCTACCTTGAAAGAAACACTACTGAAGACATTTGAGGATTTTACATGTTGTCATTCAGCATTTTTAAAAGTAATGCTTGTTAGAATCATGTATACATCTTTGCTTTAAAGTCTCTCACTTCTTTGGTAAAAGAGGAATAAATTGCAGTATTATATTCTTCAGGGTATTAGAAACACACATTCTGCACTGCCTGTAATATTCTCTTAAATACATAAAAAGAGCAATGGTTGCTCTCTCTTTTAATTTTGCATTGGTAAATAGGTTACAGATGTTACATGCTGTTATCACACTTTTCAAAAAGGAAATTCAAAATGCAAGGTCACTTATTCAGTTAAGTACCCACATTAAACGTACTGCCCCCCCATCCGATCACATTTGTTTTCTACGTATATATTGAAAAATTTTAATAACTTTGGACACAGAAAATGACTGAGAAAAAAACTGATTGTATGATATATGGTCATTCTTTACTGTCCCAATAATACAAAACAATAACAAATAACCTAACTAACCTGTGAGCGGGGTTTATTGCTGTTTTGAAGGCATAGAGTAGTGGAAATTCACCAGTTTACCATAAAACTAGATGAATTTAAAAGGGTTTTTATTTTTTTTTCTGGCTGCAGTTCCACAGAAATTGCTTGTGAAGGCAATGCTAGTGGTTTTAGTTTGTCTGTCTTTGTAAAGGCAGTCTGGAGAAGTGAAATCTCCTGTGGACATTATTTTTTCAGGGTCTTATTTTTCTCTAAAGCAAGCTGCTTCTGCAAGAACTTTATGGACAAATAATTGAAAGTAACTAAGTTACCACAGCTTAATGACATGCCACTTGTCAACTGAGCCAAAATAGCTAACCATGTCTATGTATCTACCTATCTTCAAGTAAGAAATAAAGTGTGTTTGCTAATGTTGTCGTTTTCTTCATTATCTAATCTATCACCAATGTCTGGCAGGATCACTTCACAGTCACTGACATGTTTGGTTTTTTTGTAAGTGATAATCTGGGTTCAAAATTTCATAGAACAAATTCTTGAATTAAAAAGAAACTTCTACATGTATTTAATTTATATAGTGGTTCCTAATACTTTGCTATGGATTATGGATATTTTGGGACTGCACATTTTTCCCCATTCTCCAAGGTGCTAAAAAAACTTGCATGTACATTCAAAAGGGAAGACACGTTATAAGACGTAACAAATAGGAGACACTTAGGAAAAGAGAAACACTGATGCAAAATTAAAAGAAGACTCTGTAAAAATAAATCATATTTATGAAATGAAAGTGCTGCAGAATGTATTCTTTAACAGTTTGAAAGCAGTAGTTTTAATTTTCAGTCAACTGTTTTATTTCAAACCATCTAATAAATTCATATCATCTGAATTATCGTCATCATCATCATCATCAAGAAAAGAGGTAACCTTCAAGAATATAGCAGAATATTGCACAGTTCTACCAACAGAATAGAAGCAATAGTTTCATGGAGTTACATAAAGGTTTATAAGCCCCAGAACCTGCATGACTTTTTTTGCCTAAGTGAAAAATAGGCTTAATGCAAGTTGTTAACTCTTCCTGCAAGTGTTTTATAATGATAAAAAATCTGCAGGCCTCAGTGTTCTACCATGATAATTCATAACTAATGATGTTTTCTGGAATTCATGGTAATATTTTTAAGGTATGAATCAGTGACTTGCTAGATCGTACTTAATCTCACAAATGTATTACATTAGTCTTCTATTGTTGTAGAGAGTGAACAACTCAGGCAGCGGTCAGTGCTATACTATAAAAGACAGGGCATGGTACACAGAACTGTTACTTTGGACATTTATCCAGTGGAAAATGACCCTCCAAAATATTACACAGCTGTTGGGCAAGACTGGGAATCAGGATAAAAAGAACACATAGTGGTCTGCCATAGGTGGAATAGGGAGTACAAATGCTTTACAAAAATTAGATGTCATCAACAGTGTTGTGTCTTATTCACTCTTTTTCTAAATTGTAGGAGTAAAAGTTCCCATGTATTGCCATGACTAAAGTGCACCTATTGAATCTCCATTTGATAAGTGTAACAGAAATATCAGCTCAAGTGTATATTTTATCTTCCTGCTGCTTGAGAACAGTCGATCCAGGGGTACTTTGTAAGACTATAATGCTTCATGACATGAGTCATCAAAGATGATAGGAATAAAGATGAATAACAGTTTCATTCCATCTACCTCAAAACTCAGTGCGTTGTCTCTGCTTTCTATGTCCAATTTGAGTCAACAGCACAAGTTCTTTGCTTTTTTTCTAAGCTGTCAACAGGGTCACTGTACTGCTGTCTTTAGACAAGGAAGCTTGGTCTCATTGAGGACAAAGATGACTGCTCCTTGTGCAATTGTATGTGAGCTAACTTTCAGCAGCAGAGATATCAAATTCATTGCAGGTGGTAGGATGTTGTCATATTTGTTCTAATGGACAGCATACTTCACACCACACGTGATCACAACTGTCCACTTGTCAGCATGTAAGCCAGCTGGCTTGAAGCTGTAGTACCTGATTTAAGTACCTAAATTCTTCTGTGGCTCTGATCCTAGATACCCAGCTGAATCTGTCTGTATTACCAAGTCATTAGAGGAGATGATCTTTTTGGTGAGAATTTATGTATGCTTGTACTTGAAGTCTTATGGGATGCCCTAGAGTATTCCAGGTGTGAACCTCAACAGGTTTTACTCTGAGTATAAGCAGGCTGTAGCTGTGCACTCAGGACATCAGCAAGAGCATGTCATGTACAGTGTGGGTGCATTTAGAGATCTACATGTCCACAGCAAGCATCTAAGACCAAGAAGCGGCATAAGCATCGTTACTTACAACGTTGGCATGGATGTGTCCTTCCTTCTGTGCATCACTCCAAATGCAGGTACACCTGCTGAGAACCTAGGTGGTCTTGTTAAATATCTCTTAAAAAAAAACCCACTTATAAAATTTACTTGGTCTCTACAATCCCCACAGACAATGATCTTCTAGTACAGATATTACACAAGGCCAGGAAAAAGAAGAAATGCAGTGAATTGTGTTAAGAGCTATAATTACAGAAAAGACTAAGCAAGGGGAAAAAAAGAAATTACATAATTAATCAGAAGATTAGCTTCAATTAAAGTTTAAATATGAGACTGCTGAGAGACATTTTTAGAGCTATGTAAAGACTAAATCATTTGCAGATCCAAGCAATCAAAGAACAACTTGAATTATCTTTATTTTAGAAAAGGCTAAATATATGCTAATAACCCCCCCCCCCCCAAGCAAAAGATAAAAGACTTCCAGTCTCTAGATAGATCAGTAAATATTAAAGGACTATTCACTTCAATGTCCACATGGCAACAACAGTTAAATGCTGATCACTGTAAACAGGTGCTCCGTTAGTGTGGGTAGAAATAAGCATGTGATTGCGGGCTGAGTCATAAAATTAATGTCTCTGGTCACTTATATCTCTTTCAGCTGAGTTCAAGTAACTTACAGAGGACCAGCCCCAGCACGAATTAAATCTATCTTAAACTGCCTTGAGGACAGTAAGATATAATATTCATAAAACAGCACATTAGCAGCATTTATCTTCTGACTTGCTTTCGAAAGAACCTGGTATAAATCAGTAGTCATATTCCATTGGCATTTGTAATAGATTATGTTAATGGAATAAACCAAATTAACATTTTAACTCTCATACTAACATTTGTCCAGCAATTATCTAACACGTTGCAGGAACTTTCCTGTTCCAGAGACTTTTATTGTTTCAGTCTCCAGCCTTAAGAGCCTAGTCAGGATGAATACAATCCTTAAGAACAGTACCTTCCCATCAGATACCAGTTAAATGCTATCACTCATTATTTCATACAGTTAAGTCATAACTAATCAACTGGGTCAGCACAGTAACCTGAACATCTTGTTCTCAAGTATTTTTTTTACTTTCTTGACAGTTATTTTGAGGTCATAAGCACAATATGGTTTCAGAAGCAATCTTTGTCAATCAGAGACACTGAAGCCTTTTAGAATAATAATGACATAGGTAACCTAAAGTTAATATCTGAGCACTTCCATGTAACACTGCAAGAAAGTATTTTAAAAGGTAATTAACCTGAGTAATTAACAGAGAAAAGGTGTATTTCTCCTGATTTTCTTCCATGTAGAGTTTTGTTTTCCTTAGTCTTGACTTTCAGCAAACGCTTTGTTTCTGTAGTTTGGGAAAACATTGTAGTGCTCTGCAATGCAGCTGCATGTTGTGTTGACACTGAGTGTGAAGAAATGTTGATCCAGGCAGCAAATGTTGAGTCTTGCCTACTCAGTGCTGCAAACCTTAGATTAAATGTCTTCAGAAGTTTTTTTTCTGTTGCTTCCTCATCCCTCTCCTCCCCAGAGAGGTACAAGCAACCTGCACATTTCCTGAAATAAGCAAGTCAATGATACATATGGATTCTACATTTTTATGGGTTAGAGAGGGTTGTAGGTACAAGGTATTACTGTGAGATCTCAGCAGCATCATGGACTGCATATATGAATAGAAATAAAAGCTATTAAATGAGCCCCAACAGATTCAGTGGGTACTGTCAGGGTAAGAATATCCTGTGCTACATTAACAGTTTTGTAGGAGTAAATCTATACAATCTTTATAGCCGGGCATAATAGTTTGCTTTCATGCTTTTACCTGAGGGCAGCAGCTCTCACTATAACTTAAGATCAATACTTAGTGTGCAGGCACAGGTAGCTGAGACTGTATCAGCTCCTATGTCACCCAAACTGGCCAAGTAAAGCTGCAGTGGTCCTGGTAGAGATATTATGTGTATGTATCTAATTATCCTTTTGCAAATGACAATGTCATTCCACCTCCTCCAGGATGCATACTCCAGTCAACATTTGCCCAACAAATGCAGTCTGGCCTGTGAGACTATTTCACAACAGAGCACATTCATATGCCTAGTTGATGGATCATTTCTTTACAGATTCACCTTCAGAACTGGTATTTCCAAGATGGATAAGTCATATGTCAGTGTAGGGGATTCACTGTAAGTTCATAGAGATTTCTACTTACACCTGTTTTAAGGAGGTTGGTTTAAAAGGCAGTGTTTAAAACATCAACAAATTTTGAGATCTTAAAAGTATGTGGTAAAATTATATATATCCCTCAATTTCCATGAATCTATAATTCAGAGTCTGAGTCTTCCAGATGCTTTACAGGGATGCTTTCAGTAATGATCTTTTTTTCCCAGGTTAGCTACAGCTATACAACATGATTTCTCCCTGTGTCTCTGAAAAGAAATGTTCAAATGCACTACTTTGAATGCTGTACTGAAAAGCTCCCAATTACCTTGCAGTTATTCATTGCTCTCTATTTTACCTTTTTGTGATGTCAATCCACAAAACTGTTACCTAAGTCTGTAGTCTGACCCTCATCCAGTTGCCTTCAGCCATGAATCAGCTCTGCTGTTCTGGTTTGTTTTCTCAATGTTGATGCAAGTAGTATCTCTGTTACCAGTGCAAATAATATCTTCTGGGGATACAGGATGATTCCTGTATCAACAGGAATTGATAACAATCTTCTCTCTGTGGTGCAGGTAGGAGCACACTGCGTACTTTAGCACCAAATGCTCCCTGCACTGCATTTTGCTTTAATATAATCTTTTGCTAGGTTATCCTGTGCATATATGTGTATTTGAAAATTATATATATATACTGTTTGAGAAAAAGATATATCCAGTTGAATCTAAGAGCCTTGGAAAAGTGAGGTTGCTCAGCTTCATGTCCTGAAGTCTCACCACCAACTAGGCTAGAGGCACATTCTCAGCAGGCTGATGCAAAAAGAGTAGGCATACACACCACATTCATACATATACACACATCAAGCCATACGGATCAGACAGACACCCAGAGCACTCACACAAACACAAGCAGCACCAGAAGACTCATTCTGTTCTTCTCTCTTCCCCTAACATCCTGTAACAAGTCTAATGCAATCTCAAAAAGATTTTCCCCTGTGTCTCACAAAGTATCCCTCACCTCTGGGCAGTAACACATCCCTCACTCTGAAACGTGATCTAGAGGTAGCTTCCAGTGAGTGGTGGTAGTAGGCTTCACATTGCGGGTGGGGGGGAGCTGAGGCTCCCTTAGAACAGTTGTGGGATGGGCTCATGAAAGCCGCAGGATTTGTATTTTGGATTACCACCTGCTGTTGTGTCCCAGTGCTACTCTGGACTTCTGCGGATAGGCTTATAAAAGGCTCATGGTTCCTGGGATGGGCCTGGAAGTAGCCTGAAAGGGCCTTCTTTGCTCCACCCTCACCTTTGGCTCTCTGTATATATAACTATGTATATAACTATGTATATACACACACATACAAACACGTATGCTTGACTACATTACTTCTTGTCCTTTTCAAGCACTTTAGAGTTCACGTGCTGCATTCTATAATGGCACACTATACTTGTCACATTGCTCAGCCAAAAGTCAGTGCATCCCCTATTCCCCACAGTCTGAGAGAAAATGAAGGTTTAATAAGGATTCTGATCTTGCAAGCATTCTGATCTTGGGCCAATGGTGCCCCTTCAGTGGTTCTCCCAATTATTATCAAAGGACATGTCACAATGGATCACTCTCTTCACTTACGTCTTTGTGTTTCCTTTTTCTGCTTGTTTCTATACATCACAGAAAGATGTAGAGATAAAGAACTCTGGAAAATTTAAAGAAGGATATAATATTACCACTACTAGAAGGACTATTCTGACTTTGGGCAAAAGTTTGAAACAAAAATATGCCGCATGATTCATAACCCATTGAGTAAATTGGAAAGATAATTTGGAGACATGAAGCTGAATAAACATGCAGATTCTTTCATATCTAAACATGGAATTTTGCACTTTCTTTCCTAGACCCTCTAGCACTGACATCTCTTTGGGCAGAGCACTGAACAGATGAGATGCTGCATGGTGAGGCATATGTTACATGGCGAGAGAGCAGAAAAGAACAGAACTTCACTATTAAAATTTGGTAAGGACTCTACCAGTGAACCAAAGAAGGAAATTCTGTCTTTAAAATGGACTTAGAATAAGCATACTAGCTTTAAAATTTGAAAACTAGAGCAAAGTGCTAGGTTTTATTTAATTCTATTTTTTTTGTGTATGTGTGAATATCTCTGCCATTTGATTGTATTCTTACACAATTCTGGATGCTGGTGTTTGATTGAGTTCTCCATCTTGCAAATGTGTGTGTGCTTATACTGACTCAGAAATTCTGGCAAAATTCTATATAGCCTTAGGCTGTTTACCTTAGTGTTGTTTTTCTCCATGCCATCACATATTTCTGCCAGACACATATTTCAAGGTTTGCAACTTATAGCCCAAGAAGAGGTGAAAACAAAATTATAAAGGTGTGGTTTTGAGGCAGAATTTTTTCTTGTCTCACATGCCCTATCAACTCATATACTGCCCTATTACTCAGGAAATAACAAGTGACCTCCTAGTTTGCTCACAGCCAATAGTAGACCCCTATGAAACCAATACAAAGAAGTTATTTTTGATAATTCAATAATTCAATTTTCAGAACAAATAAATCATTTATTGTTAGTCTGGTACTTGAAAATCTTATGGACAAATTGCTTCTAACATCTGTTTCATTAGGAGTGTAAGCAACCATTTAAAGCCACCTACAATTTTGTAGGCAAGACTGGTTTTGCAGTAAGTTTTCTTGTGAATCATGATTGAAATTCCTCTCTGTTCTCTGTATCATCACAGAATTTTGTAGCATGCACCCACAAACAACATTTCATAGAAACAAAGGCCCATGGAGAAGACACAGTTACCATAGCAACATTTTTGTATTCTGGAATACTATCATACTACATTTTTTCATCTTAAGCTTCTCTAGACTGCAAATGCAATCTCCCCTCATTCAAGCTGTCAGTTAATATCTCAAGATTTGTTTTGAATAACTTTCATTTTGTGATGGAATCCCTTAGCATTAAATTATGGACTGCTCTACTGCTACTGTAGCTCAAACAATGCTTGTAAGTGCAGGTGCTCAGAAGTTGGTTTTGGCTTCATTTGTCTTCAGATATTGGTATTATCTGTTGATTCTGTGATGTTACCTTTCTGAGCTCCCTTGACAGTAGTGATAGTGATGCCTTCGGACAGTAACACACCACAGCAACAAAATCATGAGACACTGGGAAGGATAAATGAAAATCAAGAGGAGGAATACCTAGGTCAAAAGATATGAACAGAATAATTAAACAGTAGTATGAATTAGGTCTGCACTCTGCACAGGCTTTCTTTCACAACTGTTGTGTCTGACATCCAATAACTGCTGCACACAATCTTATGCTTTGTGACTTTTTCTGCTGGAGCTTCATTTCTCTTGGCTCTGCCTCCTTCACCCATTAGAGGTGCAGTTAGCAATTACTACAGGAAGATGAATGACAGTCCTGGGCTCAGTGAGTCTCTGTGTGGGAAATTATGTTGTAGCAGGGACTGTAGGCAGGGGATCCTTTCTCTGTGATCACTCAGTACAGAAGCCAGGAGATGAAGTGCTCAGGTATGTAGTTTAGGGCCAGATAGGAATGGTCAGGCTCAATGATCCAAGAGGTCTTTCCAACCTGATGTTCTATGATTCTGTGATTCTTCCAGACTTCTGCAGAATGACCTTACAATACTAGAGAGGCTGAACTCAGATGATATCCCACAATTATACTGCCAGTCATGGGAAGGAGAGAGCAAACTCAGGATATAACTGGTCATTTAGCAGGAGGAACACATAGGAGAGATACTTGGAAATCATGCACAACTCTACTTTCTCCTCACTTAAGGTGATATGGGAAGCAGTCTCAAGCTGCAGGTTCAGACAGTAGCAGACACAGCATGTTTCAGTCAGCTTAAGGTTATTTCTGACCTGAAGCTTGTAAGGTTTAAAGGCCATTGTATTCTGAACCCATGGATGTGCACGCTCAAAGTGTTGTAACCTCGGGAAAGGCAGACATTGGCCTGATTCTGGGCCGTAACAGTTACCCTGTTCATATTACCTGATATATCTTGCAGGCATGAGGAGTGACTCATCAGGAGTAAGAATCCAGGCATTTGTAAGCTTGGATGGGAAATACTTTTGTTCTTTTTATTTCTTGGTTTATAGATAATCAATCAATTCAATAGTTCCCACTATATCCGGCAGAAGTCCACTGAAGAACTGAAGAACTCTCATGTAGAGCTCACAGGGAGCCTGCTCTCACTTTTCAAAAAAAACAGCTAAACAGGCCGCAGAGACCACTGCTTGCTGCACTATTCCAAAATGAGGTTTCACTTGAAAAATCTCATGATTAATCATAATTACCTATGAACATCTTAATGTTTTAAGTACATGTGTAGGATACTCCAGTGGCAAGGAAGTTTTTGGGTCTCTTTTGAGACTGAATTGTATGTGGAGGGCTTTTGGAAGAAAAGAAAGGCACTACTGCACTGTACTCATACACTGTAATGTAACCACAGAGAGGTGACTATGTTGTCCCTCTCCTCTAGACAACAGTTCATCTGATATCTGCTCCACTTTGCACCATACTCTCTCTCAATCAAATGATGTACTTTCCTTAGGTAGAGTTTTCTGCACATGAACAAGATGCAGGATTCCTTCTTCACAACACTGAATTTACTCACAGTTCTCAGATCAGTTTATTATCATAAATGCACGCTACTATACTGTTTAGGTGAGCAGCACTATTTTTAGCACCTTGACAACTTACTGCTAGTTCATACTAATGTTGTTCCTCATTGTTTCAGATTATAGTCTTAATTTAGAAAGTAAAATCACTTTTTAGGTTGATCTTAAATATGCCTTCGCTAGAACTTGCTTATTTCTTCCTATGTAATCTACCGCCAGGAAAGGCAATGACAACTTTTCTGACCTAAAAGGAATTGAAATTTATCAGCCTGCAAGACCCCTCCAAAGAACAGAAGGATGTGGTTGCCTATCTATCCACACAGACATCATGTTCTTCTGCTTATACCTGCATAGAGTAGATAACCTCTGTTACATCACTGAACATATTGCTGTTATCCCAGGCTGATAGAAATATTAGAAAAAGAGTCAGAGTTTAGGGATCAAGGGTCATCAAGGTTACTACTGCATGCAATACTTATGTCTTGGCAGAAGGAGTCCTTCTAAAATATTCCTTTCTTCCTGAGGATGTCAAATAAGAATTAGTATTACATAATGCCTTTGCTCAACGTCTTTTTTTAACTGAAATCGCAGTGCTATTAGCCTTTTGTTACTTACTACAAAAAAAGATATCTTATTTATATGCTTTTCTGTTGATAGGTAGTGGCCTATAATAGGGAACTGATTCCCCCCAAATCGATAGGTAAGATCATACTAATGGCAGATTTCTGTAATCAAGATCTATATGACTATACAGTACAAAATTTAATTAAGACTTGCTGTTTTATACTGAGTATCTAATACAAAGTTACCAAAATCTAAGCAAGCAACCCCCCATGCTACATTGCAGAAGGAAAATACAGGAATTCTACCATTCTACCAAGTAGGAAAAAAATCTTCAAACATTGCATTACAATCATTATGTATAAAACTGTTGGAATGATTCTTAAAGAATATTATATATAACTGTTGAACAGTCCAGTGAAAGCACAAATCTGTAACTTTTTAATTTAAAGATTGTTGTTTATTTTTGAAGCTGTATTTTGTAGTCAATGTTTTATACCAGTTTCTAGATTGCTCTGATCATTGAAAAGAAGATGGGAATTTTCCAGAAGTGGAATACAAAAAACTGCTGGACACAAAACAACAACAAAACAAGCCCAATGTCAGAAACAGAACCAGAGCTACACATACAGTACATAAGTACAATATAAAATCAGAAACCATAAGTATGACATATATAGTGCATCATAAGAACTGCACACTATATAATCTTTTTTCCCATATGGCATGTTTGCAGTCACCAGATGAAATCCTAGTTGATAGCTCTGAAGGCTTATTGCATAACAGGAACTGATTTGTAGATGAAAGCTAAGAAAAGATTAAACAGAGATTTTCAGGGTCAACCCGTTTCACATCCATTCACATTTGTTGTAATTTCAAATGCTTTCTTTGCAGATCTAGAGCAGATAGCTCTGGCTAAGCTTTAAATATAGTAAGAGATTAGACAAGCTGGTATCCTGTTGCTATTGCTATATCCATATTCATGTCTGAAGTACTCTCATGATTCCATTGAAATTGCAGGATCAAGAATTGTTAATTTTGTGGCCAGTAGGTGAGTCTAATGAATTGAAAAGAAGATTTTTGTCAGTTAGAGTTAATCCATGAACATTCTACTTCCTAGCTAGGAATTTATGTGAAATAACTTCTACTCTAAAACTAATTATCATACTTTTATGGAAAACCTTGCAGAAGATTAAATAAAAAATTCTTCCTCATTCTGATATTAAGATATATGAAGCAACATTTGAATACATCAGTGGTAAAAATGCACGTGCATCTAAACAAATCATGGAACCATAGTCATTGATATTATCTTTGCAACAAGCTGGTATCTGCTTTTGCGTGTGAAACTGGGAAAAATTGCCTCTTGGTGAGTCATGCAGCCTAAATAACCCCTTCAATTTCAAAGAAACTAAAAGTGACTATAGGTTTTTCTGAACAGGTTCAGAAGTAAATGTTAGAACTATTCAAATAATAATTACCTCTTCCCTGTGTTATCCCCTCCCTGTAAGTTCTAAAGGTCAGGTTGGATGGGGCCTTGGGCATCCTGATCTAATGGGAAGTGTCCCTGCCCATGGCAGGAGGTTGGAACTAGATGATCTTTAAGATCCTTTCCACCTCAAACTATTCCATGATTCTATGATTCTGCTTCTTGTGAGATGATTCGCACAAGAAAGGACACAGATCTTGTAGTAAGATAGTGTAAAGTATATAGCTATGAAGTACATATAAAACTGCATGTTATATATTCCGATATAATTTTATATATAAAAACAAGGGGGTTAAGGTTGGAATTCTGACCATATATGCATATTACTTATTTATATATATCATAGATAAATAGGAATGAAGAACTACATAATTACTAAATAATATAAAAGCCACATGCATAGATATTTAAAACTCTGAAAACTTTGTAAACCTGCTGTTTAACCCTATAGAGTATATTTCTTGGCTTATTATCTCTATATTGCACTTTTTTACAAAACAACAGTAGAATATTTGTTCTCCCACATGTACTGTATACTTCAGCTGCAAGGTGTGAGAAATAAGTAATTTAGACCTGACAGAGGTGCTGCCCTTGCTATGTCTATCAGGTGCAAGGTGTACCTGCAGGAATTTGAACAACTTCTGAAGTTACTTACAACTAATCTTTTAGAAGAGAAAAAATTCTAAACAGTCTTGGGCTAGACTATGTTGGAAACATATGCAGAGATCAATATGATCAGTAAGTGCTCTATTTATTGAGCTTAGCTGTTTCTTTATATCCCCCATGTGGTTACACAACTGCGTGCCCATGAGGATGACTACAGTGCATTTTTGGTTAAAGGTAGCTGTCCATAAATCCATTACTAACATATTATTGGCTAAGCTACTGTGCATGCTAAGAAATCAGGTTATACTAAAGTTATCTATGTTGACAGTTCATTTCTATTGTTTTCCTTTCAGTTGGTACTGGTTCCCACCGAACTAGCTGCTGGACTCCTCCCAGCTAGTCTGTGTTTATCTTTCGGCTCTCTGCTTCAAAGTCTTGTTAAAGTTGTCCAGTATCAAGCAGTCTCACAGCATCCAGGCCTTCTCTGTAAAATGTTCCCACAAGACTATATCTAGGCAAGCACCTGAAAAGAAATAGAATCTGAAGTTTATTGTCTGTGCCTTCGGATTTGTCTTTTGTGATATTCTAGATTCATACTTGGCTTTGTGGAAAGAGAGTCTGAAATTCTAACCCAAATATGGACCCTCCATTCTGTGCAAACGCTACCTAGTCAACATGCTCTCCACAGCCTCCTCCCAAATTTGTTAATTTTATTAACTAAAATTTGCACTGCAAATACAAAATACTATAAAACTGCCCAAGGGAATTCCTCATAGTAATTTCAGCAGAGAAGATCAGTTAGCAGGTACACATTAAGAAGGAATGAAATGGGATATTATAACACTTCAAGTACATATAATGGCACTTACTCTACAAAGGGAAAAACACCTTTGGAAGGTGGTTCTAAAATTTTATTTTACTAGTATGTGTACATACATAGAGATAACTAATTTTAAGGAAGCAATATGTATATATAAATTGTATCTCCTTCATGAGATACAATGAAGCACAGTCTTAACAAAGTATGCTTTTTAATTTCAACTACAAGAGCAATTTGCAGTATAAGTAGGCTATAATCCTTCTTTCGTATCAGCATCTGCAGGGAAATTGGAAGACAGAGTTAACTTGTTGGTGTAATATTTTCTACACACTGCTTCTGCACCCAGTGCTTAAATGAACTGTACTCTTTATCAACTCCTCTGCATTTTAGGTATCTCTAGTGATGTTTCAAGTTGCTAGGCAGATATGAAAATACTAGTGTTATTCAGGTTCTTCATTTGGTGTAAAGAGCAGTAATAAAATGAAAATGCTGCATTATATTATCCAGAAGAACTATCAGCGTATTACTTTATTGGAAATTGGAAGAGGAATATTTCCTTTCATTAAAGGAAATATTCTATTTTCTATCCACAGCTGCTCATTTTGTTTTCAAGGTTACTTATCTTCTTTGATGATCAAAAACACTACATGTGGGAGAGCAATACATAGCCTATGTGGACACTAAAGCTTTACAGCTTTAATACTGAAACAAATTCCCATGACTCATTTTTCATTTTATAGCATTCATCTGCTATACAAGCATTTTTATATCAAGGCTTTCCTGCACTAAGGGGTGAGCTGTACACTACACAATGAAAAACAGGCTGATAATGCTTTTTTCTCCTTGCTTTCTACAGTCATTGCAGATAAATTTAAGTTACATAATAGTGTATTTCCATACATATACCCTTCTAGACAGATGCAATTAAGTCAGCCTTGAATACAAGAAAAACTTGGAACACAGCCATTGTGAAACCTCTGTAAACTCAAATCAATTTAAATGAATTTTCTGCTCTACATGTACTGAAGTACGTGTTTATAAATATCCTCACTAGATTTTTATCAGCCAGAACTTAGAAATAATGTCTTATTGCATAGCAGAATAAAATCCTGACCGGCTGCGTCTGGGGAGCAGAAAATAACAACAAATGGAAACAAAAAGATCTCTGGCCATCAGTTCTTATGGCTTTATGGGAACAAGAGTAGACAAAAGATAGTAACTTCATATGAAACCTTTGAATACTAGTCTTAAAAATGGTCCCCACCACTTGCAAGACTCAACTGAAGATGTTCTAGAGACCTCAGCTACTCAGAAATACTTTTGAGCAACCACTCAAAACACCAGTAAAGCGACTGATACCATCTATCCTTCACTGAAGAAAGATACTATTATCCACCTCTCTCTCTTATTCTTTCCTACAAATATAGCACTGAAACTAGGAGTTAATATTAAAATTCATTCACTTGAATGAAGTTACACTGCCAACTTATAAAATGTTGCCTGGAAACACAGGTCGTTTGTTCATATTGGGTTTTTTACTGGAGATTAGTTCTGCAGTATTGGGGTGGGGGTGGTGGTGGTGGGAAAATGGGGGGAAACTGTCTGCATGTTGTTTTCTCAACCATTTTTACTTTATCCCTAAGGGATCTTCTATTTAGAATTAGGGGTTTTTTAATTCTTCCTAGATAGCAGAATAGTAGCATTACAAAAATGAGTGGTCTTTCACACAAATTGCTGCACTGCATCATACAGAATTTTTATCTAGCTCAGTATGTAACAAAGCAATGGCTTAGGAAGCTCTCAGAAAGCACATAAGAGCATGGCAAGCACCTAGGGACACTTGGTGGTAACCTTACCAGCTTCCTACTACTGGCAGCTTCAAGTTTCTCTGAACGAGATGAACTCACACCTTTGTGCTAAATAATGTCTACTGGACTTCCATTAATTTATCTGATGTATTTTTGTCATCCATATTATCTTATTTTAATGAATTTCACCATTAAGTAAGATCTTTGAGATCATCAAGTCACATTATACCTGTTCGCTAGTAAATCATGTGCCTAAGCACTTAATCTATCCATCTTTTAAACACCTCCAGGGATGGTGACTCAACCACCTCCAGGGACAGCCTGTTCCAGTGACCAATGAAGATTTTGGTGGAACAGTTTTTCCTAATGTCTAATTGGAACCTACCCTAGCACAACTTGAGGCCATTCCTTCTTGTCCTGTAACCTACAGGGAGACCAACACCCACCTTGCTACAACCTCCTTTCAGGTAGTTGTAGAGAGTGATAAGGTCTGCCCTCAGCCTCCTTTCCTCTCGGATAAACAACCCCAGTTCCCTCAGATGCTTCTCTTATAAGACTTGTCCTCCAGCCCCTTCATCAGCTTCACTGGACATGTTCCACCACCTCCATGCCTTTCTTGTAGTGAGGGGCCCAAAACTGAACACAGTATTCAAGATGCAGCCTCACCAATGCTGAGTACAGGGACAAAATCAGTTCACTGGTTCTTCTGGCTATGCTGTTTCTGATACAAGCCAAGATGTAATTGGCCTTCTTAGCTACCTGGACACACTACTGAGTCAGGTTCAGTCAGGTGTCGAACAACACCCTCAGGTCCTTCTCTGCCAGTCAGCTTTCCAGCCATCCTTCCTCAAGCCTGTAGCACTGCACAACAACTGGTTGTTGTGTTCTAAGTGCAGGACTCCGCACTTTGCCTTGTTAAAACTCATTCTGTTGGCCTTTGTCCATCGATCCAGCCTGTTCTGACCCCTCTGTAGATCCTCCCTACTGTCAAGCAGATCAACACTTCCTACCAGCTAATTGTCATCTGCAAAACTTGCTAAAGGTGCACTTGATCCCTTCATCTGGGTCATTGATAAAGGCGTCGAACAGGATTGGACCCAGCACTGAGCCCTAGGGGACACCACTTGTGACCACCCTCTAGTTGGATTTAACTCCATTTATGGGTACTCCTTGGGCTCGGCCATCCAGCCAGTTTTTTACCCAGCAGAGGGTGCTCCTCTTCAGGGTAATGGTCACCAGTTTCTCAAGCAGGATACTGTGAGGAATAGTGCCAAAGGTTGTACTGAAGTCCAGGTACACTACATCTACAGCCTTTCCCTCATCCATCAAGTGGGTCACCTTGTCACAGAAGGCAATTAGGTTAGTTTGGCAGGACCTGACTTTCATAAACCCATGTTGTCTGGTCCTGATCCAAGTTGTCTTGTATGTGGTGTGAGAGCTCTCAAGATGACCTGCTCCATGGCCTTCACTGGCACTGAGGTCAGGCTGACAGTCTTGTAGTTCCCTGGATCCTCTCTCTGACCTTTCTTCAAGTGGGCGTAACATCAGATAACCTCCAGTCAAGTGGAACCTCCCCAGGACTGCTACAAAGAAGGCATTAACTACCTCAGACTTATCCTTGTTCTTTGTCATTATTATTACCTCTGCATCCAGTAAATGATGGAGATTATCCTTGACCCTCTTTTTGTTGTTAATATATTCGTAGAATTTTTTTTTTTCAGATAATTAGCCTATATAGATTCTGGTTGGGGTTTAACCCTTCCGATTTTCTATATGTATGATCTCACTTCATCTTTGTAGTCTTTCTGACTACCTTCATCCAAAGATCATACACTTTCCTCTTTTTTCTGAGATCCACACAAAACTCTCTGCTCAGCCAAGATGGTTTTCTTCCCTGCTGCGTCATTATTCAAGACATAGTGGTGGCCTCTCTTGCACCACCAGGATTTTCCTCTTGAAGAACATCCAGCCTTCTTGGGCACATTTGTCCTTTAGGACTGCCTTTCAAGGAACTTCATCAATCATTCTTCTGAACAGACCAAAGTATGCCCTCTAGATAACCAAGGTGGTCGTTCTGATGACTATCTTTCCTTACTTCTGCTAGAACTGAGAATTCTGTCATCTCATGATGACTGTGCCTCAGGTGTCCTCCAACTGTCACAGCTCTCACAACCCCTTCTCTGTTCACAAACAACAGGTTTGGTGGGGGACCTTCTGTAGTCAGTTCACTCATTAGTTGTTTTAGGAAATTGTCTTCCACACACTCCAGAAACCTCCTAGATTGTTTCTACTCTGCTGTATTATACTTCCAGCAGAAATCTGGTAAGCTGAAGTCTCCCACAAGGACAAGGACTAGCAATCATGAGACTTTTCCCAGGTGTTTGTAGAATATCTCATCAGCCTCTTCTTCCTGGCTAGGTTGTCTATAACAGACTCTCACCGTGATATCTCCCCTATCGAGCGTTCCACTGATTTTTACCCATAGACACTCAATTTTATTATCACAATCGTTGAGCTCAAGGCAATCAAAACACTCTGACATAGAGGGCTACCCCACTATGTCTCTTTCCTTGCCTGTTCCACCTGAAGAGTTTACAGCCAGTCATGGTAATGCTCCAGTAATGTGAGTCATCCCACCATGTTTCCACAATGGCAATTATAGTATAGTTCTCTTGCCATACAACTTCTGGTTCCTCCTGTTTGTTGCCCATATTGTGCCCATTGGTGAAGAGGCACTTCAGCTGGGTTATTGATCCTGCTATTCTCCTGAGGGGAATAGTCTTAATTCCTAAGTGACTTCTTGCTGTAGTTTCTAACCCATCAATAACCTTTGCATCTTTGCTGCCACTTGGAGTGCTATCCCACACTTCCTCTGAGGTGGTACACCAAAGGACCGTGCTGGCAAACTATCACAGAATCACAGAACAACCAGGTTGGAAGGGACCCATTGGATCTTCTAGTCCAACCATTCCTATCTAACACTAAACCAAGTCCCTCAAGACCTCATCCACCCATACCTTAAACACTTCCAGGGAAGGGGAATCAACCACCTCCCTGGGCAGCCTATTCCAATGCCCAATGACCCTCTGTGTGAAAAACCTCCTCCTAATCTCCAACCTAAATCTCCCCTGGTGGAGCTTGAGGCCATTCCCTCTCATCCTGTCCCCTGTCACTTGGGAGAAGAGCCCAGCTCCCTCCTCTCTACAACCTCCTTTCAGATACATGTAGAGAGTAATGAGGTCTCCTCTCAGCCTCCTCTTCTCCAGGCTAAACAACCCCAGCTCTCTCAGCCGCTCCTCATAGGTTCTGTTCTCCAGCCCCTTCACCAGCCTCGTCGCTCTTCGCTGGACTTGCTCCAGAGCCTCAACATCCTTCTTGTGGTGAGGGGCCCAGAACTGGACACAATATTCAAGGAGCGGCCTCACCAGTGCGGAATACAGAGGGAGAATCACCTCCCTGGACCTGCTGGTCACACCGTTTCTGATACAAGCCAGGATGCCATTGGCCTTCTTGGCCACCTGGGCACACTGCTGGCTCATGTTCAGTCGGCTGTCGACCAACACCCCCAGGTCCCTCTCCTCCTGGCAGTTTTCCAGCCAGGCTTCTCCCAGTCTGTAGTTCTGCATAGGGTTGTTGTGCCCCAAGTGCAGGACCCGGCATTTGGTTGTGTTAAACCTCATGCCGTTGGACACTGCCCAGCGGTCCAGCCTGTTTAGGTCCCTTTGCAAAACATCCCTACCCTCCAGCAGATCGACACTTGCACCCAGCTTTGTGTCATCTGCAAACTTGCTAAGAGTACCCTCAATGCCCTCATCCAGGTCATTGATGAAGACATTGAACAGGACTGGACCTAGCACTGAGCCCTGGGGAACACCACTTGTCACTGGCCTCCAGCTGGACTTAACACCATTTACCACCACTCTCTGGGCCCGGCCAGCCAGCCAGTTTTCTATCCAGGAGAGTGTGTGTCTGTCCAGGCCAGAGGTTGACAGTTTCCGTAGCAGAATGCTGTGAGAAACTGTGTCAAAGGCTTTACTGAAGTCCAGAAAGACCACATCCACAACCTTTCCCTCATCCAGCAGCCGAGTCACTTTGTCATAGAAGGTGATCAGGTTGGTTCGGCAGGACCTGCCTCTGGTAAACCCATGCTGACTGGGCCTGATCACCTGGTTCTCTTGTAAGTGCTTCATGATAGCACTCAGGATCACCTGTTCCATGACTTTCCCTGGCACTGAGGTCAGACTGACAGGCCTGTAGTTCCCCGGATCCTCCTTGCTACCCTTCTTGTAAATTGGAACTTCATCAACCAGTCTCCAGTCCAGAGGTACGTCCCCAGTCTTCCAGGACTGCTGGAAGATGATGGAAAGGGGTTTGGCCAATACATCCGCCAGCTCCCTCAAAACCCTAGGATGTATCCCATCTGGCCCCATAGACTTGTGGGTGTCCAGTTGGCCAAGCAGGGCTCTGACCACCTCCTCTTGGACTAAGGGAGCCTCGTATTGCTCCTCTGTTTCCCGGGTATCTACACAGAGGGAACAGCTTTCTTTACAATTAAAGACTGAGGCAAAGAAGGCATTAAGTACCTCAACCTTCTCCTCGTCCCCTGTCACTGCTGTTCCCTCTGAGTCCAAAAGGGGCTGTATGGTCTCCCTTGTCCTCCTTTTACTGTTAATATACTTATAAAAAGATTTTTTTATTGTCTTTTGCAGACTTAGCTAATCTGATCTCTAGCTCAGCCTTAACCCCTCTGATTTTTTCCCTACATAGCCTCGCTTCTCTCCTGTAGTCCCTCCAAGAGGCCTGTCCCCCCTTCCAGAGCCTATAAATATTCCTTTTTTTCCTAATTTCACTCAAGATTTCCCTACTTAACTATTCCTTAGACACTGCAGTGCCATTTCTAGTTTGGGGGTTTTTTTCAATTAAGCCTAGCTTTTTTCCTATCTCCCTTCATATCTACTTTAAATTTGTATTGATGAGCCCTGCTAGTATCTTGTTAAGTGTCCTTTTGCTCCTTGGGGAAAAGTGTACTCCATCCCTTGTCAGCAAGTCTTGTGTTGTGCAGACCAACCTGTGGTCAAAAACTCCAAAGTTTTGTTCATCGCACCAGGTTGAGAGCCAGGTGTTTATTTCCTGGCTCTTCTTATTCCTTCTCTCATTATAGTCTGTAATAGGAATGATGGAGGAGAACATTATCTGTGCACCCACCCCATTACCATTTGTCCCAAGGGCCCGAAGTCCCTTTTAATTGCCTTCACATTTCTTGTTGTATTTTCATTACTTCCTGCTTGGAAAATCTATAGTGGATAGCAATCTGTGGGCCTGACCAGGGCTGGGATTTTTCTTTCCAACTACTGCTACAGAGGCTACTAGAGCTTTCCAGCTAAAATTTAGCTACCATGATCTGAGAGCTAAAAATGAAAGTGTAGGATGTAACAGTAGTGTGCAAGATTTTCATGGGCTAGGTTAAGCCAAAAATAGTAGATTGTGGAATTTGTAACTTCAAACTACCTCTTGTGGTCTTATATCTAAAGACAAGAGCAGTTATGGACTGTTTCCTAAGACTTAGGACTAATTGGAAGTTGATTATTATATAGTTATAAACTATTTTGGCCCTATTCATCTTCTGAAGTGTCAGAAATCACAGCAGTGGATAGTCAATCAGTATAAAATGAGCTATCTCTCCACTCATTCTCAACCCTGACACCTTTTTTATTTTGAGGGTATATTATGGGTGTATAGGGTCCCTAAGGAGAAGAATAAGTGATGACTAGAATAAGGAAAGACACAGAAACTCACAGCTTCTCTGAAAAGAAATGGCCTTATGGGACCAGCTTTTATGATTCATGAGACTATAAAAGCACTAAAATTATCAGCTGCACCCAAAGGGAACAGATGACAACCTAAAGAGATAGCATGGTCTGACTGGCATATACTGTTTATATTCTAGATACTTTAATCCAGAAAGTAGAAGGAGATTATAAAGGAAAAGAAAGAGGCAAATGATTTAGCACTGAGATGGTTTAGTATAGTGCCACACACACCCTGTATATTCTCTTCCAGATCCAAACTAACTTGACTATATGGCTGAACTATCTTTCCTTCCAATATAGTTGATCTACAGCTTGGATACTCGGGGATAACTAAGATTTGATCAATTTTAATTTGGGGAAGCAGATATAGCTTTAAAATCAAAAATGATCTCTTGTAGGTAGGTCTGACAAATTCTTTTAAAATAAAATAATTTTTTAAATATGTTCCCATACCTTTACTCTTATTCCTCAGGACTGCTTTAAGCTGCAGAAAATAAAATGCAGTATAAAGAATTTTCTTATTATCTTTTACTAGGAGGGTTGCATTATCTAGGATATTTCAGTCAGAAATTTTATATGAATGGCAAAGAATGAAATATTCTTCTCAGAAAAACCCAAAATGAATTATTTTTAATTGCTTTTTTAAAACTAGAAAACTTTTAACTCAGAATTGACTCACATGAGAGATGATGTCATTTCAGTCTATGATGTGTCAAAATGTGGATGTTTAAGTCAGATATGAGGTATAATTAAAACAGGAGGTATTGTCTTGGAAGTCACATACCAAATTCTTAGTGGCAGTTCTAACTGTGTAAGGTTTTGCATGTATCTATAAAAGCTCTGCTGGGATAGTGTGTTTTCATGTGGTTTTGTCACGTTAAAGATTATTGAAAAGAATATAATTCTCATATACTATTTGTCTAGAGATCACAAAGTTGGATGTGATTTATTATAGCACTGTTTCCAAGGGATAAAGAAAACATCACTGTGTCTAATACACTCAGCTATATATTTGTTGTACCTAGTACAGTTGCCTGATTCCTGTGTGTATTTCTGACATGAAGTAGGAAGGCTACAGGTGGGTAGGAAAGTATGGTTAGTTCTTCGCTAAGATCAAACAACACTTGGAGTCTGAAGAAGGAAAAGGGAAAGTGGTTTTGAACAGCCTTCAAAAGCTTTCTTCTGACTTATTTCTTAGCATTTTCTACATAGTAATAAAAATATTTATCAAACGTATAAGATACTGATATATCTAATGCCCTAACAGTAAGGAATCAAAATAAAAAACAGTCTTGCATTTTTTCATTAGGTCACATAAGATATACGCTGAACTGCTAGGACTTTTGTAATAGCACAATGTGTACATGCATGTGTGTGCCCATACACATGAATACAGAGTACCTTTCTGCTGCTTTTTGTTAGTTTTCAAGTTACACTATTCACCGTCAGAACATATATGTGAAAGTAGTTCTTGTGAATGAGGTCTACTCCTCAGATGTAATCAAATAACCATCCTCTGTATCTTAGAATTTGATTTTTTTCAGCATTGCTTTCTCCTCCAGTCAAGGGGCATGTGTTTTATGGAAATTCATGATCTGTTGATTATAATTTCAAACTTAGAATAGCAAATACCTTGCCTAGATAAGACATAGCAGGCAGTGCAGTGTTGATAATCTACAGGAAACCGGAAAAAATTAAGAGCCATGTAAGGTATGTTTGCTTAATCATTTGAGGAAATCGCACTTGGTTCACTGAAGTTTGATGAGATATAAAGAGTCTGACAGAAACCATGCACAGAGTGTGTGAAGCTCACTCTGATTTGATATCTGAAGGTTAGAACATGTCCTTCATGAATCTTCTTCTAACGCTGCTAATACTTTCCCAAAGAGGATAGTCAAACCTCTTCTGTAGGAGCCATATTACAGTTGTACAAACTTTCCCATTATTTTCCTAGGTTTCCATAGAGAAACCAGGACACACATAGATGCCAGGAGTGGTATGTCAAAAAGGGTATGCAGTCTGTGGCAACACATCAACAGCTAAGGGTGGAGTGAGAACAGATACACACTTAACAGTTAACCTATTTATATCACAGACTACAGCAGATTCTGACAAGGTGTTTCTTCCTGTGATACTTCTATAAAAAAATACCAGTCTGGTAAATTGTGGGAAAAAACCTCACCCACCCTCCCCCCCCCCCCCCCCCCGAAAAAAAAAAAAAAAAAAAAAAAAAGAGAAAAGAGCCTGAACCAGACAAATACTTCTCTGAAAGATTTCTTTACTCCATGCAAAATTACTGTTCAAATTTGGAAGGAAATAATGTCTAAATGTAAGGAAGCACACACATACATCTACCTATTCTTTGTCTCAGGCAATCTTTCATGCTTATCTACCTATGTATAATATGGAGCATGAAATATATATATAAGAAAACTTAAAAAAATGTTTCAGCTCTGTTGAGTAACTAACTCACTGTTTGCACAATGTCAAGGAAAGGTGAGTACAGAAGGAGTATGCTCCTTTAGGGCTCGTAAAAGTCCTTTTATTCTCTTCTACATATTTAGGCCTATCTTTCTAAATATAAACTTGATTTACTGAAAGTAAAACTAGCAGCTATGAGAATTCTGCGTTTAATTATATTCACCAACTCTGAAGAGTCTCAGATCATTATCAATCCAATTGTTCTGAAGCCTCAGATGTGCAAGAAGACTAAGTTTGAATGCAGGCATCCCCATTTTTTCTTATTTGTTATCTTTGAATGACAGTCACACTTTGGTTCTCATCTCCATCTTTCACAAGAAAGCCTGATTAAGTGCTTAAAAATGTCTTATTCAAATGGAAATTGTGATTACTTAAAAAAAAATCAGCACTAAACCTTTGACAAAAAACCCCATTTTCACAGTGTGATATGCTGTAAAATGGTCCTAATGCAGCACCACCATTCAATGGAATTAATAAAAAGGAAAGGATTTTACCCTGCAGCTTTCCTACTAGTAAAATCTGGTTGCATTTTATTCTTCTGTCATTTCTACAGTCAATCCTATTACTGACTAAAGGTCCCCCTCATAACTTGCAAATGAGAAGAAACAATCCCCAGTTCAGTGAAAGTATGCTTAGTAAAAAAAGGGTTTATAATTTTGGTCAGATCTCTATTATTACTCCAGAAACTCTACCTTAACTCTGTCCACTCAGAGGAGAAGCCCAAATCACAAATCATATCCCTCCTTGAGCAATTTCAGGAAGAAGAATTCATTATTTCTCCAATAAATGTTCAAAGCACAGGCAAATCAAGGATTTTACCATGCCCTAAAAAAAATAGCAAAACTTTTGCTACCCTGAAAGTTTTTGCAAATCTGTCCTCAGTTATGACAAAAAAGATATTGTAAGAAATTTCCTTAGATAAGAATAGTGTAATATCAGGGCTCCAAGGGTTAGCATGGTTTTCTCTAAGAATGCAATATATGAAGAGGTAGTCTTGGTCTGTAAAGAGTGTTGGCGAATTCATTGTTATGAATCCATGAGCAGTCACAAAGTCTTCTCCCAGCAAAGAGTTCATATCTAATATTGAGTATTCAAGGAAGGGTCACAAACATAAAAATATCACTGGAGGAAATACAGAAAACCCTTGACTTAAAGTGATGTTTCAATTGTAGTCATGGTGATGCATAAATTACTGAATTATGCCATCTGCTTTATAGAATCTCTTCCTCTATTAATGTTCCCAGTTGATATTATTTAACTGCATTTTATAACTCTTCAGTAAATGCTTCTCTAGTAAAACATATTACTCCTTAATTGCAGAAGAGCAATTATTCCCTTGGATTTACTTTCTTTTCACTTGGTTTAGTAATCTTAATTAAATAAGCAGTGATTTAGTCAAGTACTCTGTGCATCGCAAATCCTTCTAATAGTGTGTTATACTTTTGGACATAAAGAGCTAGGTGACTGAATTTGTACTTCTGAGCACTTCCACAAAATACATTGAAATACTAATGTTTGAAGACAAATATTGGTGCTTTCAGTGCCCAAGCAATTCTATGTCTCCCAGCAATTGAATGGCTTCAAAATATCTTAGAACATATCTGTCACAGTTTAATATTGTTTAAAGCAATGCACGTTTAAGAGACTTCAGTGTAGGAAAAATGCACTAACAAGGAAACAATCATAATCACAGAGAGAAACATGTAACAAGTACTCATTACAAAAGACTATGAAAGGAGGCACTAGTATTTTATAACTTACAGATTTAGTGACAAAATTCACTGTATAACACCTAGTAAGGTTTTATTCTTGTGAGACCAATACCAACTTTTCTTAGTTATGCACTGCAACTGGTGATCCCTTAACCATTGTTAGATATTATCCTGAACAAAGTAACAGCCCTAGGATTTTTCTCTTTAATAAGATGGAAGAGTTAATCTGTTTAAAATTTTTATTTATACACTACTTAAAACCACACCAAAAGTAAATGAAATTAAAAGCTGCTTTTCAGACATTGTGTCACTACCATAGAAAGGTAATATCAGAATGTTAATGATCTTACATGTCTATCACCTCCTTGCTTTTATCATAAAAGATTGAGGTGAGCCCACATTTGATGAAAAGGAGATTTGTTGCTGCAAGTAAAGCACTGGATCAGAAGAACTGTCTCTGCCACAGCTTTAGTGTATAGCCTTAGGCAAGGTAGTGCATCTCAATTTCACTTGTAATATTATGAAAGCATTTATTTTCTCCAGGTTTTTTAACTAGCAACTGCTAAAGCATATTTGTTTGTGGCTTAACCCATATAGAGTGCTTCTAAAGTGTCATTACTCCACAAGTTAATGAAATTTAATGGTAGCTTCCGTGAAGGGCCCCAAACTCTATTCTCACAACAAAGGCAAGACAAGGGTTACCTTTCTATACAGTTATCATGGTAAATTACAGTATGTACCTGCATTGCTAAGGAACCATTTACACTGAATATCAATTCTACCATGCAAGAATACACATCTTGGTGCTGATGTTGTTACTTGTTTGTATATTAAACCTCAAGTGCCAAATTTAATCTCACAAGCCTACAGGTGCACAGAGACCTTCCTCAGGTGCAAATCACCAAACTGTGGTCTGGCATACATTGAAGGGCAAACAGGACATGCCCAAACCATAAAATTTGTTCAAGTGCATTTTCATTTCAGTAATGGTACAGTTTGAAATGATCCAAATTGTTTCAACACTTTGGAATCTATTTCTCTGATGTCTACATTTCACAAAATAAAACATGTCAGGTTGTTGGTAAGTTCTGGCTGAAAAGGTCAGAATATTAAGGAGTTTCATGACCTGGAAATAACAGTTTTTGACACGTGCTGTACTAGACAAATCCTTGACTGTTTTCTTCCACAATGTTACTTTAATTTCCATTCCATTTCCAAGAACTGGAAGTAAACAAAAACAATTTAGAAAAATACTTTCAGAGAGAAGGATGTTTTCAGTAGCATTGAACTTAAAGCTTTTTTGTAGTTTCACCTTCTGAAATAAGTGTTGCTTTTCTAATACATTGGAGTTTTTTAAATCTCGTTGGTCATGAAAAGGTATCTTCTGTTTTATCACAAATCTGACTGCTACAGAGTCTGAGATTCTCAATTCTCTAATTACAGGTGAACTGAATATCAGTTAGTCGCTTCAGATTTTTTAGCACTTCTTAACTTGTTTTTATTATTTAGCAATATGGACATTTATTAAAATGATAATAATAGAACACTTCATAAAATCATAGAATTGCCAGGTTGGAAGAGACCCACCGGATCATCGAGTCCAACCATTCCTACCAGTTTCTAATCCATGCCCCTCAGTACCTCATCCACCCTCACCTTAAACATCTCCAGAGAAGGCAAGTCAACCACCTCCCTAGGCAGCCTGTTCCAGTGCCTAACAACCCTTTCTGTGAAGAATTTTCTCCTTATGTCAAGCCTGAACCTCCCCTGATGGAGAATGAGGCCATTCCTTCTTATCCTGTACCCTCTCACTTGGGAGAAGAGGACAGCACCCTCCTCTCCACAACCTCCTTTCAGGTAGTTGGAGAGAGCAATGAGGACTCCCCTCAGCCTCCTCTTCTCCAGGCTAAACAACACCAGCTCTCTCAGTTGCTCCTCATAAGACTTGTTCTTCAGCCCCTCCACCAGCTTTGTTGCTCTTCTCTGGACTCGATCCAGAGCCTCAATATCCTTCTTGTGGTGAGGGACCCAGAATTGAACACAGGATTCAAGGACCAGTCTCACCAGTGCCAAGTACAGAAGGAGAATAATCACCCCAGACCTGCTGGTCACACCATTTCTGATACAAGCCAGGATACCGTTGACCTTCTTGACCACCTGAGCACACTGCTGGCTCATGTTCAGTTGGCTGTCAACCAACACCCCCAGGTCCTTCCCTTGGTAGTCTTCCCCAGTCTTCTCCCAGTCTGTAGCACTGGTTGGCGTTGTTGTGCCCCAAGTGCAGGACCCAGCATTTGGTCTTGTTAAACCTCATCCCACTGGTCTCAGCCAGGTGGTCTAGCCTGTTCAGATCCCTTTGCAGAGCCTCCCTACCCTCCAGTAGATCGATACTTCCACACAGCTTAGTGTCATCTGTAAACTTGCTAAGGGAGCACTCAATGCCTTCATCCAGGTCATTGATGAAGACATTGAACAGGGCTGGACCCAGCAGTGAGCGCTGGGGAACTCCACTTGTCACTGGCCTCGAGCTGGAGTAAACTCCATTTATCACTTAACTAAATTTTAGGAAGATGCAATTCAACTGACATATAGTTAGAACTTTGGAAAAGCATGCATAATTCTATGTTTATCAATGTAATCATGTCTAACATTCAGTTTTCATTTAATAAGCTTTACTTCCCATTATTGTTACATCAATTATATAATTACTTCAAATAAAGTCCCAATATTTTCTCAAATTAATTTATTAGCCTTACGGCCATGGTTTCTTTCTTGTCTTGATCAATCCATGAGGTTTCAGAAAGCATTTTTGTATAATTTAACATGTAAAGACTGCATTAGAAAATACCAATTTTGTAGTCCCTGCCTAACACTAAATAAAATTAAACATCTGGATGAAAGCATAAGGACAAAGTAAATTTACTCTATAGTTGATATGAAGTTTCCATCATATACCTTTATCTACCATCCAGTCTGGAAAATCTTTCAGAAACTTAATCATGCAGTTTTCTTGAGTAAAAAGGTGATTCACACACTAAATTATTGACAATGTTGTTTTATTTTTATAACCAGACTTGTGTTTCTTAGATTTACAAAAGGCTGAAAATATTAACTACAAAGATAGGATTTCTACTTTACTTGGATAATGAAAACTGAAGCAACAATTAATATTTAGGCTTTAATCTTGACTGAAAATACATAATTTCTTTTTCTAGACAGGGATCATTACTAAGCAAAAAATGTTCATTGGACTCATAGAATGGTTTAGGTTGAAAGGCACCTGAAAGATCATCTAGTTCCAAATCCCTGTCATTGGCAGGGATACTTCCCACACAATCAGGTTCTGCAAAGCCTCATCCTTGAACATATCCAGGGGTGAGACATCCACAACTTCTCTAGACAACCTGTTCCAGTGCTTCACCACCCTCACAGAAAAATATTTCTTCCTAATACCTAATTTAAAACTAACTTCTTTCAGCTTGAAACTGTTACCCCTTCTCCTATCACTGCACTCCCTGAGTGACCCCCTTCCCAGCTTTCCTGCAGGTACCTGTTAACAACTTGATGACTGCTGTCACGTCTCCCTAGGACCTTCAGCATGTCTTCATAAGGAAGATGCCCCAGCCCTCTGGTTATCTTCATGTCCATCCTCTGGACTGGCTGTAATGGATCCAACGTCCTTCCTGTGCTGAGGACTCTAGTGGTGGACACAGTACGCCAGGTGAGGTCTTGTAAGAGCAGAGTAAAGGGGCAGAATCACCTCCCTCGTCCTGCTGGTCACACTTGTCACACTTGTTTAAATGCAGCTCTGGATATGGTTGGCTTTCTGGGCTGCAAGCACACTTTCAAAGAATCATAAAATCACAGAATTAGATCAGATATAGATCAGGTTGTTCAAGGCCCCATCTAACCTGACCTTGGTGTCCCTGCCCATGGTGGGGGGTTTGAGCTAGTTGATTTTTAAGGCCCCTTCCAATCCAACACATTCTACAAGTCTACAATTCTATGATTTACTCTGTTTTTGCAACTAACATGCTTCTGCTTTGCATTTTCAATTACTGTGAGACATAATGATTAAGACTGAAAGCTAGTGTTTAGTTAAAGTCAGCAAAAGGAGAATGGGGAAATGCTTGTAATCCCTGTGCCTTTACGTTGGAGGAGTAAGAGAGTTCTCTGCTTCCACCTATTGGTAAAAAAAACAACCAACCAACCAACCAACCAAACCAGAAAATGCCTCAGCCATGGAGATACTCTGCCCACATGCTCATCTGCAGAAATGCTCAGGAAGTAAAACCATCTCCTAATTTCCTGTGACATTATTGCTGAAAGTCTTTCACACCTCCAGTCCCTTCCTGAGGAAAGTTCCAGAAGATGAAAGGGTTCTCCACAGCAAAACAGCTCGTTTAACCCTGTTGATGGCCCTCATCTCCTTGTTGCAATAGCTGCAATGTGTTGGGGAGCCTTGCAACAAGAGTGAGCATCACTTCAATCACAGGTATGAAGTTATGAGAGAAGATGACTAGACGCTGTATGCTTACATAAGGCTATCTTCCACACCAGGAGAGCCAGACTTCGCAAAAAGTCCATATCATGGAAGGACCTAACACAAACTGCAGCACTCACAATGATTCTTGTAACTCCCTGTGATTTTCACATGGTTTCTGAACATAGTGAGGATAATGTTAAGATGCATTCTGTTTATTTATTTCTAGTTTAAAAATATTGCTTTTTACTCAAGTGTCTGTCTTACTCGGTACTCTGCTATCTCATGCATCATATCCATCATCAAAATGCAACACACCCACATTTACTTCTGTCCTTAATCAGTGATTTCACAGAGGTACCACACAGCCAGTTGCCTAGAAATTAGTGGGAATTTGGTTGCTCCAGTCCAGTTTGAACACCACTTTGTGGTGTGCAGCAACCATGTCATCCTTAAGAGGGATCTTTTCTCCATTTTCATCTCATGTTCATGTTTTTTCCAGATCATTCAAAATGCTGCTCCTGCATTTTGGCCTGACTTATTTCCCATATCCATTATCCTCTTGCACTCCCTTTCAAGTGCTACTCATCTGCTTGTCTTGCAGACTTTTTGTGTAAATATTTTATTTTTCCTTTTTGTCATTCATAGTTTTGTACACTGAAATATTGTTTAAAATTTAATATTTCACAAACTGAAATATTTCACAAACTGAAATATTTAGGAAGTGACAAACCCTTATCCATAGTTTTTAAACCTTACCAAGTTTTGATTTTTACATCAATAGTAAAAAGTTTAAGTGTTCCTCACATAAAATCAGAGACCAAGTCAACAACTGTATTTTTCACTAGCCTGTCAAGCTACATAGTTCACATAGAAATTATAAGTTTTTCTTTCCCTTCTTCCACAGCTATTTTCCCCCTAAAATTTTGGCATGCAGTTTCTAATGAGTTCTCATTCTATTACACAAGCACTAGTAATAAATGTAGAAGAAACAAGAAACCATGTTACTACAGTAGGATACTATTCAGCTCTATGGACAGAGGAGAGGACTAAAAAACTTCATTTAGGCAAATGTGAGGCTTACTACTATTCTTACAAGTACTGGTTCTCTGTTTATTAAGTATACCTTCTTACTTTGTCTTCACTATCTAGAACACGATCTATGTTTTAGTAGTCTATTCTTTGTCCAATCCACTATGGCCCTACTGCTAAGCTGCATGCTTTCTAGCAGACATCTGACTTTTGCCATAAAAACATTCAGTTGCTTCTGAAAAGATTCCTAGAAGATCATTATTTGGTAAGACCTCACATGCAGCTTGAAATGAGCTCACAGCTGCAAGTGTCACTCTTAGGCATGTCGAAATCCTCCAAATGGTTACATTTTTCTGTCACATGATATTTAATGATGCCTTGTTTTGTCAAGCAAATCACATTGGAACAAGTAACCTTTTTAAACTGTTAAGTTGCATAGATGTTGTCCTGCCAAGGTGATCTCTGAAATGAAAGTCTGTAGCTGAAGAATTTATTAAAGTGTATATCTAATACTGTAGTGCAGAGAAAGCTCAGAAACTATTCATAGTACGGTAGTTTGGAAGATGTCGGATAAAAAGACTTAGAAGCATGTTCACAGAGAAGTAAACACATACTCAGCTATTCAACATATTATTCAAATTGAATTACTAAGAAAGGCAGTGTAACTCATGTTTTCACTGGCTAGACCTGTGCAATTGCTAATGCTCATGACAAACTGCTTACCTAAGAATGACAATGAAGGAGTTTTATGTATGAAAAAATCAACTGCCAAAAGCGTGCTGAAACCTCCCATATATGGAACTGTTTATTAAGACATTTAACTAAGCATGCTAACAACATGGAAATATAAATCACATGCCAGACCGTAGGTGTCTTTTCTTCATTGTTCTGGATACTTTTCAGAACCACTTGAAAAGACCAAGGGAATAATTCATTCATTGTGCAAATCTGAACATTTCAATCAGGAATATTTGCTAAAGGTTAGATGAAGAAATTGCATAATGTGAATGGACAAGACTTTATATCTAATCCTTGAAAATACACTCTCAGTATGCAAGAGGCAATTTTCACTATTATGATGCAAACTGAGCTAATAACAAAGATTTAGAGATCAATATGCTGTTTAAATTAGAGCTATGCCCAGAAGCAACAACTGTACAGGACATTGTTCAAATTTATATAAGAACAAGATGTTTGTCCAAAGCCTAAGTTAAATCGGAAAAGAGTAGACTTTCTGTCTACAATCACAGATTCTTTCTCATTTTTTTTCCATTGTTCTTGTCTGTACATGCTCCAGGATCTCAATGTCTTTCTTGTAATGAAGGGGTCAAACTGAACACAGTATTCAAGGTGCAGCCTCACCAATGCCTGGTACTGGGGCACAATCAGTTCTCTGGTCCTGCTGGCCACACTTTTTCTGATACAGGAGAAGATGCTATTTCACAGTAGCAGGCTCCCAACTCTGTTGTATGTAGAAAAATGTCTTCTTTAAAAAATTTTTTACAAGAGCTCCCTCAATCAGATTAAAATATGCATACTTCATGACCTTCACCACATAACCAAGATTTATTCTGTATATCTTACAGGCATGAATATCTAAATAAATGCATGTCAGGACAAGTAGTAAAAGATTTTCACCCTGAGACTTTACTGCTTCAACTTGTCCTTTATGCTTACCCAAGATAGAGCAAGTTTATTTAGGGAAGAATTATTTACTTGCCAGGTTGTATAAAAATTAAAGCTAAAATAAATTCACACACACTGAATTTCACATAAATCATACTCTAAAGATACTGTGAAGATACTGCTGTGTAACCTGAACAACACAGATTTAGGCTTTTGACAAGATGGCACTGACACCAAATAAGAAAAAAAAATCTACTTTTATTTATTTTAAGTTCATATGTATTCCTTATAGATTAATTTCATGATCATAAAATATGGTAACTCATGACAGTAATGACTTTTCATTCTAGGAAGGAAATTATCTCTGTGGAGTTTGAATTCTGTTTTATATCCTTGGGGTTTAAGAACAATTATACCACTCTTAGGGTGACTGATTGAAACAAAATGAGATTTGACAGGTAGGACAAAGAGTATAGTGCCTGCTTGACATTTAGTTTGATTATGAAATGAGTGTCTGAGATGCTGTCTGAGGATCAACATCACAGCATTGCACACTACAGTAGTGGAGAAGAGCAGAGGATATTATCAATATAGAAACATTTCAACAGATTTCAGACTCCAACTGCTGCATGCTAGTTTCCAGAAATATTGAACACAGCAGACCTGGGATCACTAAGAGACACTAGAAGTCTAGTGTAATAATGCCATGGATTGCAATGCTCTCAAATAGTATCACCTGGATGGGAACATCACACTGACAATTTGAGCCACTACGTGCGTGCAAGGTTCCATATAAGGAAATGGTAGGAAAATGTGAAAAAACAGTATTTTCTAATATCAGAATGGATTATCAAGAACTGGCAAAGGCTGCCCAGGGGGGTGGTTGAGTCACTATCCCGGAAGGTATTTAGAAGACAGTTTTTCATATACTCCTATATGATGGAGTCTCAAGTCAACCATGATTTCTTACATCTATCAAATTCCCAGAGTCTATTCTTGTTTACACTTTTATTTGACCATAAGGCAGTAAATGAGACCAGACAATACTCACATTTGCAGCAGAACATCATGTTATTAGTGAAAGAAAAGAAATAAAATTGAGTCTTTAGGTTCAGGAGTGATGGATGTTACTCTGCCAAAGACTGTGCCAATCTCCTTGCCAATGCCAGATGGTTTCCTTAGGAGGCTCTTCAGTAGTCTCAGAAATCTCATTATCAGAAGTTTACTGTCAGTCAGCCCAAACTGTATTTTACATTTTTGTCTCAATATTTCTATGTATAATTTTATGCTTATTTACTATGTGAAAGTTTAAAACAAATCCATTCTTGATATCTAACTTCATGCATTACTAGTAATGGTCTGGTTTCAATATGCAACCTGGTTTTAAGCATTTTTCACTTTACATTGCATCATTTAAACAACAGGCATATTTAAATAAAGTATTTGTTCAAGAACTTCAGCTTATTTGGGCTACGTAAAGTTAACCTCTTTCTACTTTTTCTGCAATTCAGACTGCAGACCCCTAAATGCCTTCCAACATCTCCATAATTAGGAACAGACTGAGAATAAGTTTAAGCACTAATTTTGCACTGTAACAACTGTGTAAAATCATGCCTCTCATATTTACTTAAAAGATTAGTGGTGCACTTTATCAAGGCTACTAATAAACCCTAACTCTATAACAGAAAGCTAGAATATTTAACAGTGACAGAATTTGAAATTAAGTCATGATTTTCTGTACATTAAAAAATACATCACTTACCATATGTATTAGCTACATACATATTTTTTTCCTCAGCAGTTCTGTGTTGTAGGAGTCTTCTGCATCTTCTTTAATTTTTTTCCAGACACCCTACAGTCTTCTCCTACATGTTTCTCATCCACGAATACTGTGTTCAGTTCTGGGCCCCTCACCACAAGAAGGATGTTGAGGCTCTGGAGCGAGTCCAGAGAAGAGTGACAAAGCTGGTGAAGGAGCTGGAGAATAGGCCTTATGAGGAACTGCTGAGAGAGCTGGGGTTTTTTTAGCCTGGAGAAGAGGAGGCTGAGAGGAGACCTCATTGCTCTCTACAACTACCTGAAAGGAGGAGGAGGTCATTGGGCATTGGAACAGGATGCCCAGGGAGGTGGTTCATTCACCTTCCCTGGAGGTGTTTAAGGTGAGGGTGGACAAGGTGCTGAGGTGCATGATTTAGTGTTTGATAGGAATAGTTGGACTCGATGATCCAATGGGTCTCTTCCAACCTGGTGATTCTATGATTCTATGTTTCTATGTTACAGCGAGCACAATAATATACTGTAATTTTCAGTGGTGTTCAGGTGCTCTATTTTCAGTGGTGTTTTACATGTAAGAATAATGTAAATGCAGTAGTTTTCAAGGACATGACCCAGAAATGCAGAATTAAAGACTGCTGAATGGGGATGTAGTCTGTTAGATAATTTAGGAATAAATTAGTAATCCTTATAGTGGCAATGCATACAACTAAACTATCCCAATAACTCTCTTCTCTGTTTAAAAATTGGAACAAGAATCTCTCTGTATGTCCAAAACTTGAAGAAAGCTAGGCAGAAGAAGTTTAAATCTCAAACCAAACCTCAGATGTTCACATAATTGATTCATCTCATAACTGCCAATATTATTCGAATTTCTCTCCCAGCTGTTGTTGCTCCACTGTCAACATGAAACTGCATTGTGTCAGGACTCAGGTAATGCTACTATAGCACTCCATGCATTTTGATATATGCTCACTATGCATTCTATGGCACCACAAAATCTGAAGGAAAAAACAATTGTTTAATATTAACTTGGAAGAATAATCGAATGCATTCTTTGGTAGGGGTAAAGAAATCAACATACTTGAGAGACAAGGGTTGTCTTTTCCTTTGGAGTAGAAAGGAGATTTAGAGAAGTAAAGTACATGTGATCCTGACATTTCCTTTGGCACAATACAAGTGAAATATGAGCATAAACAGCAAACACTTTGAGTTTAAGAGACATCATTGGTATGTGTCATTTTCTGATACATAATCATGTGTGCTGATTCTAAAAATTTTTGTAAGGATCAGATAGAAAATCACCATTTCCTTGCTTGCATTCCAATATCTGTTATCTGGATATATATTACACAGGAGCTTTTGTAAATCCAAAATGCACATCTCTGTTTCTAGGTCCGTAACACCCTAGTGCATTGGATACAATTGTTGAGAGAAGTTGATATTAATGAAAATTTCAGATTACTGTCACTTTTGTTGATCCATATTTTTTTTTTATATTATGGTTTTATAATTAAAATTCAGTTTGCTACTATAACAGGCAGACACAGGACCTTACTTTTGTTATGAAGGAGAAAACATTGTTCTTAGATACTACACATGGCATCAGCAAAGGTCGTGGTGATTTCACACGTACGTCAACTTACTTGTAAGTGAAGGTAGCTTAAGGCTAACAGATTAGAACAATTCCCTAGAAGGCAGAGTTACCTGCTTAGTGAAAGAAAAATTTACTAAAAAATTACAGTTTTGCCCTACAGAGAAGAAAATAATTAAGAAGAAAAACATTCTAAAGGGACTGAATTTTCCAACTTATTTTTGTCAGGGAATTGGAACATAAATCACAAGGAAAGCTTTAACCAAGATTCAGGAGTCATTCCTCATGTTTTAATACATGATCTTCTAGATGGTAGTGTAAAGAGCAACTTACATTGCACAAAGCAACAAAGCTATGTCAGAGCTACAGAAATTTTCAAAACACTTGATCTCTTCAGAGAAGTTTTACTATTCATGATTCAGACAGGGTACAACAGTTCAGTCACAAGATGGACTAGCTGACAGGTTCCTGCAAGCTTCATTCAGGTAAGCAAACTCTGAATCTTTTACTTGTTTTCCAAGTAGAAACTTCACTTTCCTAATTAATTCATGTTGCTAAATTGTCTTCCAGGTTTCTGTCAGAAACACCAATCACTGTGTTATTATAGTGCCAAAAGGGTAATTAAAAATTTATTACTGTAACAGCAAAATTTTCTCCAAAGCAAAGGCAATCCATCAAGATCTTAATTTATTTTTTGTGCATTTAAATTGCAGAAATATAAACCAGAGATTGTCATGCATCTGTAGTAAGTCTTTGAAATACTTGGAACTTGTTTGCAGTCAAACTGCTGAGCTTAGTCAGCAGGTTAAAAAAAATGTTATTGAAATCAAGGGAGGAGGTAGCATTTCATTTGAAAAGGTGATAACATATTCTATTCTGCTGGAGGCATGTGGAGCATGTAAAATCTCTTCTGAGGTAATTACAAAATCCTTTCCAGGCTTAAGGAAATATCACTCAGCCATTTGATTAACTGTTTATGAAGAGTAAACTAAATTACTAGTAGCATTCTGCGTTAATTTGGCATTTTACCCTACTCTGTCACTGAAAAAATCCCCCCAAACCCCATGATTGAGTAGCACTCCAGAGCAACACAAGGACTTCCCATGTTATACATTTTCTAACTCTAAGGGTGATAACAAGAAAGAACAAGCATCAGATCTCTCTTAAAGTCAACAATGATTTGTGACTAGACCACAAGGTGTGTTTCTAAAGTTGCACAATAAAGCTAGACCTAAATTTAAATCTTAAGCAGAGAAAAAAGAAGAAAACAGAAAGAATAAATAATCCAAATATAGGGGGTTTTTTGACCAGCAGGTTTTGATGCCTGCAGGTTCAGATAAAAGACGTTATTACTATACAGAATCTCACTTTATGGAGACTATTAAGTCACAAAAACATACCATTACAAAATTGTAATCAGTGCTGCTAAATTTCAAAGTAGAGAGAATATCTTTCACCTGCCTAACATTTATTTAAGTAATATGTTATATTGTAATTGATCTTCTGTCAGAAAGCAAATTGACTTATACAGGGTTTTTCACTGGAGACAAAAAGAGAATGTAGACATTTACTGCATGTCTGTCTCAAGATAGTTTAAAAAATGTGATAATTTCTTTCTTTTTGTACTACCTACCCCCAGAGTAGAATACCTTAAAAGGACAAAGTGTAGGAATCAAGTTTTAAGGTGAACATCTAAAGATACGATATTGTTTTCTAGCAAGAGTTCCACCTTTGATGTCAAGGGATAGAACAACAGAAGTCAGAACAACAGAACAACAGAAGCTCAATATCAAGGAATTAAATCTCTTAACAAATTCTCTTGAAAACTGTGGGACAAAACTCCTGAGAACCACAGAATCCACTTGAATATATATATAAGCTTGACTTATAGCTATTTGCAGATATAAAATGTAACTTTCTGACATAGGTTCACCAAGTCACATTGAATTGTACTTTGTTGTATTAATGCTATTAATATTAATGTTATCTCTAGAGTCCTAAAGTCAGAAAACAACAGAAATATCCTAGAAATTACTTTTCAGTGTTATCTCTTCAATTTTATTTCCAATTTGTAATAGTGAAAATTGAGAAACTACAATAAATAAAACCCAAATAAATAAACAGATCAGCACAAGAATATGCTTGGGTTTGGGCTGACACATTATTTTAGGTGTCTAAGACAAAATTTAAATTAAACTTAAAATTAAAATCAAAATCCCGTAACAGAAAATTCTGACCAGCAAGAGAATTGAGGCTATTGTTACTAGCTCTTTCGAGAAACAAAACCCGACAGATATAAGACAATTAGTTATCATCTGTTGGTGTGTTGCCAAGTACATTACTATGGCACAGAGACACGTTTAAAATCCCTTCAATAATATTCTATGAGGAATACATGACAAAGAAAAACCATTACTTTTCTGTGTATTTTCAGAAACATGACTATAGTCAGAGGCCTTGTGGTGATTTTATAATTCATTACCCAGCAGGGCTCTACAGGATTTGTCATGGCACTGCAGAAAGGCAATACCAATTCCTTGTTTCTCTGACTTTTTCTGTGTCCTTAAAGAACACATGTATGCCTGTATCTGCTTTAAAGAAAGTACTAGAACTGCCTCCTGTAAGCTAGTATTTCTTCTGTGTTATTCCCAGACAGACGAATATCTTACCACCCTAACAGTTCTACCTAACATCTAATCTCTATCTACCCTCTTTCAGCTTAAAACTGTTAACTTTTGTCCTATCACTACACTCCCTGATGAAGAATCCCTCCCCAACTTTTCTATAGACATTCTTTAAGCACTGGAAAGCTGCTATATGGTCTCATTGGAGTCTTGTCTCCTCTAGGCTAAACAAACCTGACTCTGTCAACCTATACACATATGGGAAGTTCTCCAACCCTCCGATCACCTTCATGGCCCTACTCTGTACTGACTGTAAAAGATCAATGTCCTTCCTGTAATGAGGATGCCAGAATTGAATGCATTTGATTGTCTGTTCCCATGCCAAGGTCCCTCTGCAGCCTCTCATACTTCTCCTAGACTTGTTTCTAGGTTGACTCTTTCTTTGCTTCAAGGGACTCTTGGTAATTCTTCAGATGCTGTTTAATTCAGCCAAACAGTCAACATGTCAAACAGTTTGGGGCAAACATTTCTTCAGTGTATGTCAACTCAATACACTATTCTGTCTGTTATCCTCATAACTCTACCTAAACTGCTGTTGTTATACTAGCTAGTTTTCCAAATGTAGACCATATGGATACCCCACATGTCAGCAACAAAATTCAGTCCAGAGAAACACAAATTTATAGAGTATTCCCAGGTCATGGAGTCTAGTCTGCGCTGCTTTAGATACTATGTTACATAACAATTTCAGTAAAGGTATCTGAATCCTGTTCTCCAGAGAAGCTTTGGTGGCATAAGGAACTGCATACATTATCCTTCTTTTCACTGAAATGTACAACAGTGTATGCAAGTTTGCTCTGTTTCCTAATGAAACCACAACTGGCCTTCATAGATTAAAAAGTGACATGCAATGATTTTGCTTGATTTGGGTATGCTTCATATACTTCTTAAAATAAGCTGTGCAATAGAAGAAAATTGCCTTTTATTTGGTCAATGGTGATTCTCTGTTTAGAAAAGTCAGGGCTGATTAATGCAAGGGAAGAGCTCCCACAAAATACCTGTGTGCCAGTAGGTATTTCCTTCATTCAGTATTCTAGTCTATGTACACAGAAAGAGGCTAAAATACAAACCAGAAATTAGATAAACTGAGATACACTACTTTCTTTTGCTTTCATGAGCATCACATAAAATGAGCAAAATAGAACAGGAAGCTGGGGTTCTGAAGATCCATCAGCTCATTTAACTAGTTTTGCACCTGCATAAACTGCCCAGAAAATAAAGAGCTCTCTGGTAAAACATCATTGTGAATGTTGTATTCACTATTATGAGATGTTACATTTCAATCTTCTGTGAAACACTGGGTAGATAACTGAATCTACTGCACAAGCCCAAACCAATCTCAGTGAAAAGAGCTTGGGTTGAAGAAGGTACTAAAAATAGGTAAAATTTTAACTGTGGCCTTCACATAAAACATTATTCTTGATAAAACAAATGTCATAACCATAAGTTTCCTTATGCAATTAATGATCTTGCTGTGTATGAACAATCAAGGTGTCTATTTGGAACATTTTCCTCTCTGTCTCCTTTTCTTCATTAGGATAAATAAATAAACACAAATAAATAAATTGAGCCCAAGATCAGCCTCTGAGCAGGCAGATGGTTGTTTGGGAAAGAAAACAAAAAACATTTTTATTGTAAGACTTTTTTCTCAATTGCTTTGCATAGCTTTTCACAGTGCCACATCTTGTTCATGTGATAGTATTGAATAAAAAACTATTCCATTCTTCTAACCCATATCACAATCAAATCAGTCCTTTCGCAAAACTATCAATCAGGAGACAAGTAGCATATTTTATTTATTGTACATGGGACATATATCCTGGGAAATGACCATTAAATAATTATTATTGTCTCACACTCTAGTCTTCTGAGTTAGGAAAGTCACAGTTTCAGCTGCATTATTTCTTTATTTTGTGTGTAGCTAAGACCTGCTAGGCTTTGCATAAAGAATAGAAGGTCTTCTAAATACTGAAGAGCACAAAACTTTCTTGCCTTCTACTCAATAATTAATGCGGGACAGTTGCCAAGGCAGTCAAAAAGAAGTGTGTGCACAAAGGGTCTTCAAGGCTAAGTCATCTATGATGATCTAGATGGTAAAAGATCTTTAGCTAGACACAGGACTGCTGTATGTGAAAATATTCTTCTCTCTGATGCTAGCTTTGGTTACAGCTGGAGTAATAGGAAGGTGTTGGTCACATTATAAAGAGCAACATTATAGTAAAGATCCAATATGTACTGGAATCAGGTTCCTATTAGAGACATGCAGCAAGCAACGGAATACTCCATGTACTGGCAAAGTTTCTGGTGTGCTACAAGAAAGGCTACTAAAACCACTTCTTGCTGTAACTGTAGGTCTGGACTGCAATTGCATGGGACTGATGGAACCTTTGCCTCATGAAATCACAGATTGTGTCCTGTGTCTGAAGTGACCAGGTGTAACTTACTGAATACTTCAAAACTCATTGCACTGTGGTAGAAAGTAGTGCATAAAAAAGGATTGGATGCAAAAAACCCCGACAGCTCCAGACAAATTAGTATACTACTGAGGGAACAAGCTCTTAAAACTGCTGAACTTCATTCAAGTATCACTGACTTAAGGGACTTAAGGGAGATTTGCACATCACAATCTGGATTTGCTTTTTCTTGTTATAAAAACCCTGTCGCAGTTCTTGCTTTCCTTCACTCCTCTTCTGAAAAAAAAAATTCTAGGTTTACTGGAATAAAGTTCTGCAAAATACCAGAGATTTCAGTTAACCCTATATAGTCAGATGCTCTGGCCTGTTTGTAAGGCTGCAGAACTGTCAACACGGGCTGTTAAGAGTACCTGAGAGCAGAGAAACAACACATAACCAGCAGGAATGAAGAGTGTTGGTCCCACTGCACTCTTAAAAACCCTTAGTTCTTCTCTGATAAGACAAATAAAAGTATCAAATGTGTAGTTTGATTTCCTACATTTTGGAGTGGTTGGAGTATTGAAGAGATTTGATTTTAATTATTTTTTTACTGCTCCCATGTGTCCATGAACTGCAGTGTTATTCATAGAATCATAGAATCATCAGGTTGGAAAAGACCTCTTGGACCACTGAGTCCAATCATTCCTATCTGCCCCTAAACCATGTCCCTGGATACCTTGTCTAATCACCTTTTATATACTTTCAGGGATGGTGACTCAACCACCTCCCTGGGCAGCCTGTTCCAGTGTCCAATGACCCTTTCTGTGAAAAGTTCTTTTCTGATATCCAGTCTGAACCTCCCCTCGTGAAACTTGAAGGCATTCCCCCTTGCCCTATCCCCTGTCACTTAGGAGAAGAGGCCAGCTCCCTCCTCTCTACAACCTCTTTTCAGGTGGTTGTAGAGAGCAATAAGATCTCCCCTCAGCTTCCTCTTCTCAAACCCCAGCTCTCTCAGCCGTTCCTCATAAGGCCTCTTCTCCATCTCCCTCACCAGCTTTGTCAATCTTCTCTGAAAATGTTCCAGAGCCTCATTCTTAGACAATTTTTCTTCATGTTGTCACTGTGAGTGAACATTCTCAATCTAGCACATACAGGCTAATGTGAGAGTATAAACTAGGTTTAGGCTGGGATACTACGTTTGAAAGAAGCAAAGCCCTCCGTGGAATTGGTGCAGGGCTCCTAAATTTGGATAGCATTAGGAGTTACCTTTTAGAAGAACATCCTTCTCTGCAGACACGGGAATCAAATCCATATTAGTTCCCTTGGCTATAACTCAATTCCTTGGGTTTTTTGACTCTTGTTAAATAACAGTTGTCTGTTGCTAAAAATGAAAGAGCAAAAGAAAAGGAATATTCTCCTACGTGGCATACATTTTTAAGTGTACTGTAGAACACCCACCACACATAGCCTGCACAAGACCACTGCTGAAATTGGGCTTGACCTCACAGGAACAGTTGCAAAAGTTCAAAAGCTCTGGTTCACTGTGAATGTGCTGACTCCATGAAAAACATCCTACAAGGAGGGCCAAGAACAACTACAGCATATTTCCTGACTCCTGGATCTTCCTGCACACCCTGGCAGTTCCTGTAAAGCTTGCTTACTGTAGCAAATACTACTTTTTCTCTTTATGTTGAATATTCTATTTTCCCCTTATTTCTCCAGATTAACCGGGGGTAAAAACCTTAGTAAACAAACAAACAAAACAAAACAAAACCCCCTCAGTATGTTATAGATGGACAAAAAACTACAATCTACTTGGGGAAAAGAATTTATAATAATCAAAATCAATCAAGCCTATATTGCAATATTATAGCTGACCTTGGATACTGAAGTTCAGCAACTCCTCTGGGACATCAAACTTCCAGGAACTGTGCCTTCATTTATGAAAAATACCCCAGTCATTGAACTGAATATGCTTATTTTGTCTAAAGACAGCCATGATTTATGGCAGAGCTTCTCACCAATATAAAGTCCCAATGGCTACACATATCAAGGAATGCTAAATCACATAAGTCAGATTTTATCTTCTCTGAGGAAGATTTCAGCCATTTTCAGTGCCCGAGATAAAACTGTCATTATTGCAAACAGGGGAAAACTAGCTCACTTTTTCAGATTTTGCCTTTGAATTTTTAGATAAGGGAAGAAATAACTCAGAACATATCAAGTACTGCAATCCTAACCTAAAAATTACTACCAAGAATTAGGGGTATTCCTTTGTTTTATGGACATCTAAATAAATCATAATACTAAAACACATCTCTACAGCAAAAGCTACTCTCCTCCTCCCCAGCTCTGAGGCAAACAATTCCCATAACTGCTCCTACTGGGGATGTATAGTCAAGATTTGGCATGAGAAGCAAGGATCTTTACTCCACCAGTCAGCAGGGTTTGGTGTAGTGACTTCAGTCACTTAAGCTTCACCAAAAACTTCACCCTAAAGGTGCAAGTTATTATAAAATGAAAACAAAAGGGAAGGTTTTTTGGGGAAGATGTCATTGAAATATTTTGGGATCAGCTCATGGGTTGGACCTCATTTCCCTTCCCCACCCCAAATACGATGCCATTTAGGGTGATACCTTTGTATTATTCATACTAAAGATATATCCTAACATCAAGCTAATTATTAGTATCTCTCTGTACTAGGACCTTAACTATGCTCTTCTTAGCTGCATATCGTTCCTAACTGTGATTGGGTGTTTGCCTATATATTGTTGTTAAACATGTTTTCACAGACAGTATATCACCTTTGGACTGTTATTTAGTCATGTACTGTTAAAATAGAATTGTTACAATAAATTCGAATTGTTTGCACATAGATACGTTTCAGGATCTTAACTAGTTGTTAAGAAGGATTTAAAGCAAGTTTCTGACTCAAACTCAGCAAAGCTAGACAATATTGTCTTTGCGAGAGAGCTAAAAAGAGCCCAAATGCAGAGGTGTTGAGAAAGCTGGATAAGATTTATTGTCCTTGGATAATTGCTCAATATTTACTGTAAAGTGACAAGCTGAACAGTTTATTTTTATTCTTGTGAGATTATCAGAGAAAGGGTTAAGCAAACTTGTAAGCTCTTCCCTTGAAGTCTCTCATATTTTAACTTAAATTATGACACCACATTGCTGAGAAAGGTGAATGAGGATAGCAATAGGAGAATATCTAGGGAATGAGGACTTGGTTTTCAAGCTAGGATGGGAAACTGGATTTTATTTTTTAAATTCAGAGCACTTTTCAACTGATAAAGGATTCTACTTCAGCTGTCAGAAAGAAACCCTTCACAGTGCATTCAAAGGAAAAAGCATGCAATCAGAGTGAGAAACACACAAATCAATATCTCTCACTAGAAACTTGATGATTTTGAGGTACCCGGAGCTGTCCCAAAATACTTACCAAAAGCATAGCAATGGGTAAGCCATATCTGCTTACACCAGTTAGCTATAATAATTATCAACATTTTAATAGCACTTCTAGCAGAGTATGAAGACATTAGTTTTTAATAATAGATGGATATTCAAGCAAAATTGTATGAATTTAAATTCAAACTACTGTTTCAATATTTCAGAGGAGACAATAGATTTTTAGTGGTGTCTTGTCGTTGAAGTTTAACCAGAAGTTAAATAAATATGCAGATAGACACTAGCTAACTGGCACCACTGGGACTGTTGGGAGCTCCACATTAAATTTGTATTCTGATCAGAAAATAAGCTATAATAAAGAATGAGACAGCTGTATAGGACTGAGTCAGTTTCAGATGATGGTTGTCTCTGAAGGACTGCAGGAATGGGAAAGAAAGAAAGTAGGAATGTAAGCAAAAAGATGCCCTAGAGATATAGGTTTACATGCAGAATCAGAAAAAAATCAAATCAGGAAAACAAATACAGAAGGAAGTTGTTACTGTTCGTGCTATGAATCCTGTTGTAACTTGAAACCTAAGGTGTTTTCTGAGTGTTCAAAAACAAGTCAATTTCACACTTCTTTGATGGACCTCATGTACCTGCATCAGAACTTCTTTTAATTTTCTTTTTACAGGGACATCAGATACATGAAGAAGGCTGTGAACACAACAGTTTCTGTGGGAGAAGTATTTTAAGGAAGAGGGGAAAACCCAAACCAAAACAAAAATCAAGCTGCAGTGTATTGCTCCCGCTGTGTTCTTGGTCAAGCCATACAAAGAGCCATACCTAATATGTAAATACCCTCAGAGTAAATTTGTCTACCAGTTGTAAACAAGGTAATATGTACACAGCAATATATTTTGACACCTTTCATATGAACTTATTCACAAGTGCCTCCAAACTTCTGACTGACTGAAATGGGTAAAGGAAAATAAATTAATGAAAAGTGTAACTTTTTTTGCTTTCTGTAAAATTGTATTAGAGAAGTTTGTATTTACCACACAAAAAAACATGTAAAAATCTGGAGTCAAGGGCAAAGTTTGGAACTGACAGGCTTAGGGATGGTATCATAGAATCATAGAATAACCAGGTTGGAAAAGACCCACCAGATCATCGAGTCCAACCATATGAACAGCCCTTGTCTGGGAGCATTATAGGCAATAATGGAAAGGAACTATCCAATAGGCAGAAGAGGTGAATCCACCTTAAGAAATCAGGCTAATGAATGTATTAATGTTTGTGAAGCATTTAGATTTTCTAGCAGTGAGAACCAGAGAAAGCACCTAAGGAAATGAAAACCCTTCACATAAATTATTGGAGAGCAATAAAGGTACACAGCAAGACTGACAAAGCAAACAAGAAGCAAGAGTAAATACTAACTAAAGGAAGATACAAGATATTGGTTTCTAAAGGCAGAGATCCTCTGCAAAATGAGTTTATGCTTGAAGATACGATCACAACTTATTTATAGATGGTAACAAATGTTTGAAATCACAATGAAGAATCTTGATTCTGGCAATTCAGGGTTCTGAGCAGTAAGGAGAACTAAAAACGTCCTTTACTATGGACGATCATGTGCTTTCAGGTTATCTTTTAGGACAAGAATTTTGCTGCATCCCACGCAAGATCACAGCTTCATCAAAATTTTCCAGTATTCCTGGTAGTGTTTCTAGAGCTTCTCTGACAGGGTTTCAGAGAAGTAGAACTGTAAAACTAACTGGTTAGTATTTATGCATTTTCCATTTTCTGATACTGCTTGTCTTTGTGTACGTATAGCTACTGTTTTCATGCAAATTCCAAGATATCTGGAGTATTCTCAAGTTTTTTAAGAGACCCTTAGGGCACTTATTAATACTCATTAATATTTGAGAATGCAGAATCAGTTTACATCTACAAAAGGAAGTCTTTCTTTCATGCTCCCAAGTTTCATTAGGGTTAAGTCTAAAACGAACAGTAGGGAAATATAAGGAATCTTGAAACAATTTCAAAAGTCATGGATTATTACTGATGAATTAGAACAGAACAGAAAAAAGTTCCATTTGTAATCATCATCTAGTGCAAGTGCCAGACACTTAAGGGTTGACTAAAAGTTAATTAACATTATTAAAGGCATTGTCTAAATGTCTTTTTTTACAACACTGACAGGGATGAGACATCGACCACCTTTCTAGGGAGCCTGCTCCACCTTCTTCATAAACATATGTTTCCTAATGTCAAGACTGAACTTCTCCATTTGTACCTTTGAAGTATTCCTGTGTGTCCTGTCACTGGATCCCAGGGAGAAGAGATTAGCACTTCCCTCTCCTCTTCCTCTCCTCAGGAATATGTAGGGAACAATGAGGTTGCTTCTTAGCCTCCTTTTCTCCAAACTAGGCAAGCCAGCACATCCTTAGCCACTAGGACATTCCTTCCAGCCCTTCCACCAGCTTTGTTGCTCTCCTCTGAATGTGTTCATGGACCTTCACAAGCTTCTTAAAATGTAGAGCCCACAACTACACACAGTAGTCAAGGTGAGGCTGCACCAACATTAAAAAGAGTGGGGTAATCACCTCTTTTGACTGCTTGGTTATACTGTGTTTGATGAACCTCAGGATATGGTTTGCTTTCTTGGATACCAGGGCACACTACTGATGCATATTGAGCCACCTATTATTTAGCATCCCCAGATCCTTTTCTGAGGGGCTGCTTCTCAGCCACTTCTCTCCCAGTTCATAGCTGTGCCTGGAGTTACTTCATCACAGGTGCAGAGCTGATATTTGTTATTGTTAAGTTTCATACTATTAAGGATTGCCCAACATTTCAGCCTATCTGGGTCCCCCTGCAAGACCTCTCATCCCTCAAAAGAGACAACAGCAGCTCTTAATTTGGTATCAACAGCAAATTTGATAATGGTGCATCCAAGGGGAAAAATACAGGACTATAAGCAAGATTGAGAAATAAAACTGAAGAACTTTCATTCTTGGATTATATTTTTGGTTTGTATTTATTTATTTGCTAGAGGATAGAAGAGAGGAACAGCAAAGGAGAAAGCAAAGATAGAACTCATAGTCATTCTTTGTTTAAATGATCATGACAGCATATGGAGCAATTGTTGTAGCAGCAGGCATGCTATTAACAATAATTTGAGCCTTAATCCTCTTGCAAGCATTTTCCTGATCTAGTGCTTGGATAAAGTACCTGCTGAATTCAGGTCAAAAGTCAGCAACCATCAGAGCTTTAAGGAAGTTAAGGATAAGACAAAATTGAAATAGGACATCGTTGAATTTACTCTAGATTTAAAAGGTTAATGTAGTTTCAGGCTCTGAAGTTTCAATTTTTATGTAATTCTGGCTAGTGAAAAAAGCTAGAATATGCAGAATCTTTTTATGAGAAAAAAATCAATGTAATGACACTGTTGCCTCGTATTTCAATTCAAGACCACTGAACTACCATAGGCCAAGACAAAGTCTCAAATTCAGACAGGGAATTGCATTCAACCTTTCTAGATGCAATCATAAAACAGAAAAAAAATGACTGTTGCACTGAATTATAACTCACAATAAAGGACAGAATTATGCCTTAAAATGCAGCTGTATCTGCACTATATTTTAAATGTCTGTATGTGGATAAACTGTACACAACTGGAACCGGCACCTATTATTCAAAAAAGTGTCATGCTTGTGACATTAGGAAGATCTGAAAGTATTATTTAATACCTGAACTCTTTCCTCTCTGTTCTTTCCTCAACTTACACAAAGCATGTTACAAACATCTAGACAGATCTTGATTTTCTTGATGGAAACCATGTGATCCAAGAAAAAAGATCCCTAAAGGGTGATGTTTAGTATTGCTTTGTTTACTTAACTGGGATTTCAGTGTATTTCAAACATGTTTCCATAAAGATTAATCCATTTTTTTGAAGTAAAGAGTAAAAATATACCATAAAGAGGTAGGTAATTGAAACCACAAACCTGATTCCACTTTACACTTGTACTTTATAAACCACGATGCGGAGACAATACACCATTGAAATTGTTCCTTGGGTAATGAGGATTCTGTGCTTGTCTGCTGCTCTCTTCAGTTTCCTGAAACCAACAGCAAAGCCCACGTATTTAAATATGCTTTCATAGGTATACTGGAATTTTCTTTCAGTTTTGATCCTAGATTCTGCAAAAATTAATCCTCAGCAATCCAGCACCAGAACTTCTATGAAGTCTATAATTATCCTATTCCATTTACACTGGGCATGAAAATACTCATCATATGTAATTGTTGTTTCCTAAAATCAAACCTCTCCTTTTCTGGAAGAATTAGTCCTGTAAAAGAGATGACGAAGCAGTAATGCCTGTCTTTTTACTCCTTACCTTTAACTAGGTAGGGGGTTTTTTAATAATGTTTTCCCCAGACTATTCAGCCAAAATTAAGTCCTGGTTTCTAAAAGTGAATAAGATGTCATTTTTTTTTTCTTGACAAGTGAGCTTGTACCAATTTCTTGTATACACAGGATGGCAAGAAGGATAGTCAACTGCCTGATATGCTTCAAGAAATAATAAAATTCACCTCATAGAAATAGGCTGTGTTTTTAAGAAGGATCAACAATTTTGGGGTTTGTTTACAGATTTTTGAGCTTCATGGTTTAAAAATCTGATGAGTTGGATAACATAATTTCAAAATGCTACTGGTCTTTCAAAGCAATTTCTGCATATTTTGCCTTCTAACAGAAAATTCTTTAGAATATATACTCTGTTCATATCCTGTTATTTTTATTACAAACTTTGGCACGCAACTTCTCTTTATGTAACTGAGTCATTGCGTAAGAAATGGGAGTATTTCTGACCACTTCAGCAGAACTTGGTTTTGTATAATTACAAGAAGGGGAAAGCAGTATCCAGATTGTCTTGATCTCATCTGTAGTCTTTACCCAAGCTTGTTAGGTGCTTTTTGGAAGTAGGTCAGGTAGTTAGAGAAATGACTTATCATCACTTATCACTTTCTTAGACAAGAGATGTACGAATTATTTAGGAAACCTAAGAAGTATTTACTGTAGACACTGTGTTTTATGCTGACAGATACAGTTAGCAAGATAGACAGTCAGCTAGGCAGCCCTGATTAATGCAGAATCTTGTTTCCATATGCATATATACCCTGTAGCTTCCTGTAACCAAAGATAGAATAGTTAAAGCGTAGCAGCCCACCGAATAAGCTTGTGTTAATGTTGTAAATCTTTCATATAAGAATCATGTCTTCATAAGAGCAGACATATTACATAGCACCTAGATATCATGTCACAAAGACAACTTTGTTATTTATTATAGATGCTGGTTACATGCAGTATTTCCCTCTGGAATATCCCCCTCTTCCCTTCACTTCTCTCCCTTTTCTGCTTCTCAAATAATTACTCCTAGTATTTTTCTGGGTAGATTCTGAGGCTACGAGTCTAACAGATTTACAACACAAACAACTAGATCTCTCTGTTTCTCATCTTGCATTCATCGCAACACAGAAACCAAGCAGCATGAAGAACAGAGACTTTTAAACACATTACACTCATCCACTATTTCCCATTCCCTTTCTATTTAAAATTTAACCCTCAGTCTTTTCACAATAACTTTTAAGCAAGTACCTTTGATGCAGATAAAAGTGAAAACATTAGTCCTCAACATTCCTTCCCCATTTTGCAGAATTTACAGAGCTTCAATCAGTGTTGCTTTTGATGAAGCAAGAACTTCACACTTAGAGACATACTAAGAAGTAGCATGTTACAAGGGGTAACTAGCACAAACCAGTTTCAGATGTCTCATTCACTCTAAAGGGTTTCAATTAATCACCACTATTTAAGCATTCACTATTATCTTCTGCTTTTTCCAGGAAGCTGTGCACGTGCTTCTCTCCTATTATTGTCACAGGTTTGTTACCTGAAAGATGCAGTTAGTGCTAACTTCTGGAAGGCTGCATTTTCCTTTACACTATCAAGTATTAATAAAGTGAAGTCAAAGTTTAGAGATTTCTCCTGCAGATTGCACAGTAATGTGCAAAAATTATATAGAATTATATAGAATTTACAGTAGGAAGTAAAGATAAGCCATGATAAAACTAAAATATTCCCTCCATGGAGAATGTTACACATAATGCATGTGTTAAAGGAAATAATGTAACATACGAGTTATTTGGAGATCTTCAAAGGTATAAGTAGACTTTGAGTTAAGGAAAAGACAGGCTGTGCCCTGAAGGTGTTCTTATCAAACAGCTACCAAGAACTAAAGACCTGTGTGGTACCACAGGAGCTTTGTTATGCCGATGTAGGACATGTAACATCAATGCAGCTGTTAATACTGAAACAACCTTTTTCCGTCATTGGTGAAATCTTGGTTCTAGTTACCCTCACACTACTCTCTATGTTTGATTGTCTTACAACAAGGGAAAGACATTCTCTTTCATCAGCCTAAAATGCATTTGAAGTCTTTTTTGATGTTGCATGGTTATTTGGCAAGGTGGTCTTCAGAGGATTTTATTTGCAGATGCTTCACTTATTAGCATTACATGACTTAGAGCTTACAGAGCAAACAGGAAAAAATAAAATGCTTCTTTTTAAAGAGTAGGGATAATGGAAATGTAGCTCCTCTTCACATCTCAGCAATGTTGGGAATCTGAGCAGGTTTGTGCTTCTTACATCCACCTGCTGCCACTCTGTAGCTGAGCATCTGTTATGATTCAGGTTGCTAATTGCAGGGTTTCAGCTGGCTGGAAATGTCCAGTCTCATATAATGCTGTTCCATCAAAGCTCTTTGGCTATTCCCACTTTTTTAGGGGAATAAGATACAGAGATGTTCCTTTAGTGTAAAATTTCTCTGTCTCATGGGAATAAGATCCATAGATGTTCCTTTCATGTAAAACTTCTCTACCTCAGGGCCACCCTGAGCTAGTCAAGCTCACAAATGAACATTGTCTGGAGTTCTACTGAGGGACATGAATCTTAACCTAAGATGGGCCGCTCACTTTCCTCTTTTCCTAAGTCATGAGAGGCTTTCATCTTCACAGACTGTTATCCCCATGATCCAGAATCAGACTTCATTAAAACATTAATTGCACTTAATTGGTACTATACTTCCTGCACCATTTGAGACAACAAAAGTGAAAATCAAGTCTTTTCCATGATGTTAAAGAATGATTTTGAAAATGTAGAAATGAGATAACTTCTTAACTTCCCCCAGTATAAGCATCTTCATCAAAACATTTGCTTTATTTAGAACAAAATGTCAAAGTTCTTGATCTTAATCTTTCTGTCATTATTGCTGCTGTTAGAAAACCAGATCATTTTTTTCTGACAAATTTTATTGCAGATAATGGTAAACTGTATGTTGAAGTATAGAATAGATATTGCCCACACAGGTACCTCTTCAGTAAGAAAATGAAGGCAATAGCTTATAAGAACTTGCCTTACTATGAAGGAGTGTGGTGTGTCTGGATTAAATCCAAAAACACTAGACAAATTACACCTAAATCTCAAGTTAATAGATATTCAGTACCTAAAGCTTCCTCTCATAAATTTCTGGATTTACTGTTTACCCTCTGCTTCAGTAAATATTCTGTTCCACTTCAAAACTTTTTAGGAAGATGTTATCTTCAGCAGCAGTCTGTGGAATTCAGTACCTTGCAGAAACTGTTTACCAGACATAGATTTTTCATTTAATGAATCCTAAAAATGCAATGCCTGTGTAAAAAATGGGGTTCATTGGTCAAGTATTAATGGCAGAACAGCTCCAGGGAGCCCAGCAAATCTGAGTATTGCAGCATTAGCTTGTGTGCTTCACTACAAAGCCGGGAGCTAATAGCCCTAGGCACTCCATTCAAAATACATAAGCTACAATACACGATTTGTTCTCAGTGATTTCACTTAAATTTAGCCAAATATTCTTAGGTTTGAATAATAACCAGAGAGTACTAAAGGTTATTTTAAAAAAGCAATGTCTTTTCCTATCACTTTGCTAGTCTCTATAGAAAATATTCTTATCTCTCAGTGTTAAAGTCTCTCAAACCCTGTCCATGCTTCTCAATTATGATGCAAGCTGGGCTAGTTACTGATAAACTGACAGTTGGGAGACCGGAACATGCACCATACTGCCCTTGATCATTTTCTCTAATGAAAACTCTGAAGAGTAAACAAATGTGGTGAGAAACAGATTTTACTCTTATTGCTTCTGCTGATACTACAGCGACATCTGCTGTCCTATTCTGATTTTTTAAATCAAAAATAAAAGCATGACAAGTGGTAGCCTTCGAATATAAGAACCTTCATAATTAATTGTAATAATATTTCCCAAAGTATATTATAGACATAGACTGACACATTTTCAGGTTTCCTATTGAGACTGAGAAATAGTGGAGGAGGTTACAACAGTAGAGTACTTTCCTTGCCTATGTCTGTCCTAGACATCGTTGAATGCTGCATTCATATTTACTGTGAGGCAAATGGTACAATAGGTGTTATGGTTATAACATACAACTGCTATAATTATGGCAGACGATGGCACTGAGATGTGATTAAAATGAAAAATATCGATACAACAAATAGTTCAGTTCCTTATCACTTGCTGTGACATTAGCCACAATAAGATACTCAAGAATTTTTATCTTCTGTCTCTTAAACTCCATTAATATTCCTTTGACAACCACTTTTATTACAAAGCCTATAGGGCACTGAATGGTAAAAAACATATATATACAATTTTTCCTATTAGAGTACAAAAAAGGATTAAGAAAGAAATTTTTATAAATAATTTAAATCCAAGATCTCTGTCAGTGTGATAAATAGTGTAGCTTTTGATTCCCATTCAAGCAACACAACATTACATGCTGTCTGCATTTTGAAGCCTTCCTTGCCTGATCACCAATTTTATACATCCTTAAATCAGATATACTGAGTTGGCAGTCCAGGCTGTAGTGTTGATTCAATTTATCTGTGCTTTGCATGAACCACTAGCAATATACAGCCACCTTCCACACTTTAGTACCTTAAGAACCGATTTAATTGTTTTTATAGAGCAGAAGTTAAAAAAAAATAAATAAAAGAAGCTCCTAAGGGCAAGATAATCACTCACCTACTTCTCTCATTTAACAGGAGTCTTTGCTTCCAGCTGTAATGTGAAAGGAGAAAGGAGAAAACTGTTCTCCAATGTGGCAGCTTCTAAGCAGTATGTACACTGTGAGAAGACTGGTGATCTAATAGAAAAAAAATGTGCAAGCACACAAACATATATTTACACTGTCAGTTGGCTGAAATGATAAAAACACCTAATCTCCTTAAACAACAGGGTAACCAAGGGGAAGAAGAGCCTTTCTGCCAGCAGGACCCTGCTTAGATCTCTGGAAAACTGAAGCTCTGTGAGTAAAACAAAACAACATAATCAGCAACCGATGCTGAGTTTGATACTTGCAAAGAGCAGAAGTAGACTTACGCCTGGGGATATAACTTTAATGGATCGTGACCTTTAAGTCAGGCAGTCTTAACAGCATTTGACAATGAAACTGTAAAATTCACTAGAAAACACCCCTTGAAGTTGCCTCCTTCCCAGTAGAAGTATACTCCTCCATAAAGCTGGGTCTTATGCTGAGAGCCAGTGGCTCTAGAGAAAATATCAGGCTCAGAATATGCAATGATGGACACCTCACTTGTCCAGGAACTCAAGAAACCCTTCCTCAGGTATCCTCACAGCAGCATTCAGTGCCTACCCCCTCCATCCAGCACCCCCCGCTAGCTCTGTGCCTAGGGCCAGCCCCAAAACTAGCATAACCCAATCACAGTATGACTGCTATCCCACTCTCATCTCCAGGCTCAGACATGAAAACCTCTGTGTAACCTTAGAAGATGGACTGAGTATTCAAAGGGAAGATCTCCCCTAAAGGGAAGATCTTCCCTAAAGGGAAGATCATGCAACTGATGTTACATGGAGTAGGTGGTTGCACTAATTACTCAGTGATCTCAAATGGGAATTCCCCAATCTCCTAGAAATCTTGGAAATTAGCTTAGACTGGTCAGAAAGCAAAAATTTTGGAAAGTCGCTGCAGGAGGAGTTGACCCTTGCTGAAGAGGTTCCATTGAAAATAAATGACCAGAAAAACAGAAGTGGTGTATTCTGTTCACTGACAAGTCAAATCACATTCTAGGAAAATATCAAAGCTGGAAAGCTGCCATGTACAGTCCTACACAAGATGTTGCAGAAGCTGTTGAAGACCAAAGTGAATCAAATCAGTTTGCAGAGGTGAAAGTCATCCAGTTGGCTTTAGATAATCCTGAATGAAAAAGAAGGCCAGCACTTTATACTGACTCACAGATGACAGCAAATGTCTTGTGGGGATGGTTAAAGCAATAGAAGCAGAACATCTGGCAGTACAGAAGCAAAACCATCTGAGCTGCCCAGATAATGTGGCAAGATATTCCTCCCTGGGTAGAAAAGCTGATTGTAAAAGTACATCACATAGATGCCCACATACCCAAGAGTCAGGTCAGTGAAGAGCATCAAAACAACCAGCAGATGGGTCAGGCTGCTGAGATTAAAGTGGCATAATTATTATAGAACTGGACTGGCAACATAAGTGTGAACTATTTTTAGCTCAGTGGTCCAATTACACCTCAGGCCATCAAGGAAGAGATGCAACATATGAATGGGCTTGTGATCTAGAGATGGTCTTAACCCATGCACACTATTATACAGGTTGTCCATGAATGTGAAACATGCACTATAATTAAACCAGCCAAACAGTTAACACCTCTCTGGTATGGAGGAATATAGCTGAAACATAAAAATGTGGAGGCTTGGCAGATTGATTATATCACGCTATCACAAACCCGGAAAGGCAAGTGCCATGTGCTTTCAATTAATGGGTGGCTGGAAATCTATCCTATGCCCTTACAACCACCCAGAACGCCACTCTGAGCTTTGAAAAGTAAGTGTTATGGTGACGTGGCACCTCAGAAAGAACTGGGTCAGTCAACAGGGCCCATTTCTAAAACAGCCTCATAGACACTGGGTCAAAGAGCATGGCATTAGGTGAATATATCACATCCCCTATTATACACCAGCCTCCAGAATAATGATTGACACAATGGACAGCTAAAAACTACAATGGAGGCATGGGGTGGTGGGACATAAAAAAATTTCGATCAAAAATTAGCAAAAGCCACCAGTTTAGTTAACCGTGAAGAGGAGCATGGCAAAGAGCTGTGGGGCATCCTGGCTTGTATCAGAAATGGTGTGACCAGCAGGTCCAGGGAGGTTATTCTCCCTCTGTACTCAGCACTGGTGAGGTAGCTCCTTGAATTGTGTGTTCAGTTCTGGGCCCCTCACTACAAGAAGGATGTTGAGGCTCTAGAGCGAGTCCAGAGAAGAGCCACGAAGCTGGTGAAGGGTCTGGAGAACAGGCCTTATGAGGAGCAGCTGAGAGAGCTGGGGTTGTTTAGCCTGGAGGAGACTGAGAGGAGACCTCGTCGCTCTCTATAACTACCTGAAAGGAGGTTGTGGAGAGGAGGGAGCTGGCCTCTACTCCTAAGTGTCAGGGGACAAAATAAGAGGGAATGGCCTCAAGCTCTGGCAGGGGAGATTTAGGCTGGACATTAGGAAAAAAAATTCACACAAAGGGTCATTGGGCACTAGAACAGGCTGCCAAGCAAGGTGGCTGTATCATCTTGCCTGAAGGTGTTTAAGAGATGGGTGAACAAGTTGCTAAGGAGCATGGTTTAGTATTTGATAGAAATGGCTGGACTCAATGATCTGGTGGGTCTCTTCCAACCTGGTGATTCTATGATTCTAACACTGGGAAATCTCTCAATCAATCAAATCAATCTCTCTTCAATCAAAATTTCTGTGCACTGTAGAAGGAGATAAATTTTCTGAGGCATTTATAAAAATACATATATGGGGGAAGAGTATTCAGGTTAGTCCTGCCTAAGGCAAAGGCAAATCCATCCGTGGGATTGTTTTCACTGAAGGACATAGGTGCACTTGGTAGATAAAGAAGAAAGATGGTTAAGTTTTTTTGTGTACCTCAAGAAGATTTGATTTAGTCTGAGAATAGTCAACAAATTGAACTCTTTATGACACTGTCTGTCTTCCCTTCTATAGTTATTTATTGCAGGAAGAATGACTCAAATTAATGAAGACTAAACTTTGACGGAGCCAGAACTGAATTCAGCAACTGAATCCAGCATCTTCCTCAAGATCATCTTCAACCCACAAACCATGGACATGGGATGTTCCAGATACACCAGCTGCAAGCTCTAGATGCAATACACATCATCCTCTTGCTGCATCCAGCATCATCCACGTGCCACACCACACTGAGGCTTGGTTCCACTCTATTCACTGAACAAGCTCTTCATTACCTATTCTTCACTGAAATGCTGTTATGACAGATGGAACACTAAGTCATGGACTAAAATAAATCAGTGGACTTTTAAAGAGATGAGCCATGGATTAAGGGAATTATATCTGTGTGCATATGAGGTCTGACACAATAAATGAGACTATACCTGCAACTCTTATTATTTAACACACTAAGAAAATCAACTACAATCTCCTTCAAAACAATTCCTTTCTGAATTGACACATGGCCGCATACAATGCTGCCAAAGTTCAAAGCTGAACCTTTTCTGAAAGTTTGTTGAGGACACCCATCATTTTTGCTTTCACATCTTTTAGCAATAAAAAGTGGATTCCTCTGGGCACTGATTTGGTCTTTCGCAAAAGGCAGAGAAAACACAGAGCCAGATCTTGTGAACAGGGTGGATGTTCAAGCACAGTCAATATTGTAATTAGCTAAAACCTGTTTCACAGATGAAGTGTTGTGGGCTGGCACACACCAACATTTTCTGTCTGAGGTAAGAAAAATGTCTGTATTTGAACACACTTCCACTCTTACTGAGTGAAGTGATCAAATTTCTCACTGTGACCTATTAGATCATGTTCTGTAACCATTTCTTTGTCTCTCCCTTTCCACTCTTGGTTCTCAGGCTATAGGATTAATCTCATTCTTTTTGTGTCAGAAATTGTATACTAAAAGATGTATAGGCTGGGGTAGTCAATTTTCTTCCTAGTAACTGCTGTAGTTTGGATTTAGTATAAGAGTAATATTGATAACATATTATTTCAGCAGCTGTCAGGTAATTGTTTTGTTTAGCTGGGACAGATTTAATTGTCTTCCTAGCAACTGGTGTTTTTCTAGATTTTAGTATGAGAAGAATGCTGAAAAATGCACTGATGTTTTCGATTGTCAGTAGGAATCAAGGTCTTCTTCAATTTGCCATGTTTTATGAATGAGTAGATAAATAATGCTGGAAGGAGAGGAGGTAGGACAGCTGACACAAACTGGCTAACAGAAATATTCCATACCAGAAACATAATTCTCCATTTTGAAGCTGGGAGTTTTCCAGAGATGACCTTTTCTTTGCTCTTGTTGTCTAGTTTTCATAAGTCCTGAGTCTGGTTTCCACGTTCAGCATTCAGTGATCTGTCCACATAGGCTTCTATCTCCCTGTGCTGGTCAGAACTACTGTGGTCATTGTGTGCATCATCTGGTGTTCACTGTTTAGAGCAAGAGTTTGCAATGACTGCTTGGACAGGCTGAGTATCATTTTCTATATTCAGCTATTATTATTGCTGCTTTCCCTTCCCTTCCCTTCCCTTCCCTTCCCTTCCCTTCCCTTCCCTTCCCGCACCTTCCCGCACCTTCCCTTCCCTTCCCTTCCCTTCCCTTCCCTTCCCTTCCCTTCCCTTCCCTTCCCTTCCCTTCCCTTCCCTTCCCTTCCCTTCCCTTCCCTTCCCTTCCCTTCCCTTCCCTTCCCTTCCCTTCCCTTCCCTTCCCTTCCCTTCCCTTCCCTTCCCTTCCCTTCCCTTCCCTTCCCTTCCCTTCCCTTCCCTTCCCTTCCCTTCCCTTCCCTTCCCTTCCCTTCCCGCACCTTCCCTTCCCTTCCCTTCCCGCACCTTCCCGCACCTTCCCGCACCTTCCCTTCCCGCACCTTCCCTTCCCGCACCTTCCCTTCCCTTCCCTTCCCGCACCTTCCCTTCCCTTCCCTTCCCGCACCTTCCCTTCCCTTCCCGCACCTTCCCTTCCCTTCCCGCACCTTCCCTTCCCGCACCTTCCCTTCCCTTCCCTTCCCTGTCAATTAAAATTGGTTTTATCTCAATATAGTTTTCTTTTCCTGTTCTCCTCTCTGAGTGATTGATGGCTTGTACAGTATTTGGCTGCAGGCTTAGGGTTACACTAAGACACATGTTCAGAGGTAAATATAAATATATTAGTAGTTTTGTGTCAACAGAGGTTAGAATGAGCAAGAGCATAATGTGATAAAAGAAAATATCTTAAAAACCCAGGGACACATGTGAAAAGGAAGCTATTAAAGTAATTTGTATAATTCACATCTGCATAACAACTAATTTTGAAGCGAACGGGGAGACATGACTAGCTCTTTCAAATACTTCAGTTATAGTAGAACTAGAAAATAATCTACATCTGTACCAAATAGCAAAGCAGTATGAGAAGGTAAGTGGAAATGATTTCTGTTCGGGACCTGGGGCAACATTTGTATGTACTGCTGCAAACTCTCAGTCTGCTCTTAGCAGTAAGCTAGAATTTTATGCTTGTTCTGTTGCGCTTTTTTTGGTTTGTTTCCCCGCCTCCTCCCCCAGTCCTTTAAGTAAAAGCTTAGCCTCAAAAGGCCTTCAGAACTGTTACATAAAGTTTTTCCTTCAGCAATGTTCAAACTTATTACAAGCTGACAGATGAGGTGAGCCAAACCAAGCAAAAAATTACTCTCTTTGCATCTCTGTAGAGGCAGCAGGTTCAAATATTCAAATAAATATGGTGCCCTCGCAGCAATTTGTCTTTTTGGGCTTAAGGAAAAACTTTGCTAAATGCTCACCCACAAACTAGCAGTGGAGGGGTTGCGTTGGACCACACTGAGTCTGGATGCTCTGATAAATTAGCACTGCAATCATAAGAAGCAATGAGAGCAAACATACTACAAGCCTGGTGAAATCTTGGTCCAATGCACACCAGAGGACATAGGATCCTAGACGTTTTCCCACTGTTTTGCAATAGCAGTGTCCCCATTGCAATCTCATTGGCAATTATGTAGCAACTTAGTCAACTGTGGCAGTTTTGAAGGCATCAAAAATAGGGGTAAAAATTGTGTCTAGATTTCCCAATTTTGGAACAATCTTTCAGAAGAGATTAAGGAAATTCAGAGTCTGATGGACAAACACATCTTTCTTTGAGAAAGCACACCCAATGATAAAAACATGGTTTTCTCTTCTCAAATGTCCACCAATCTTCTCATGGCAGAACCCAAAGAATTCAAACACAAAACCTGAACTTTAGCTGCCAATGAAATACTAGAAGCTCTGAGGTCCAAGAAATGAATGCAATTACTTTATAGTAAAACCCTTGCTCTTACATGTGAGAAATGCTCACAAGTCAAATGGGTAAAATGAGGCAAGTATCTTGTGAAGCAGCTTTATTTATTTATTTATTTATTTATTGAATTGTAGAACAGTTTGAGTTGGAAGGGATCTTAAGGATCATCTAATTCCACCACCCTGCCACCACCTCTCACTAGATAAGCATACTCAGAGCCCCATCCAACCTGGCCTTGAACACTTCCAGGTATGGGGCATCTACCACTGCCCAGGACATCCTGTTCCAGTGCCTCACCACCTACATTGTGAAGAATTTCCTCCTAACATCTAGTCTAAATCCACCACTTTCCAATTTAAAGCCATTATCCTGTGTCCATGCCCTTGTAAAAAGTCCCTCCCCAGCTTTATCGTACACCACCTTCAGGTGCTAGAAGAACACTATAAGGTCTCCCCAGAGCCTTCTCTTCTCCAGGTTGAACAATCCCATCTCCCTCAACCTGTCCTCATAGGTGAGGTGCTCCAGCCCTCTGATCATCCCTGTAGCCCTCTTCTGGATCCATTCCAACAGATCCATATCCTTCTTATGTTGAGGATTCCAGAGCTGGACACAATACTCCAAGTGGTGTCTCACAAGAGAAGAATAGAGGGATAGAATCATCTCCCTTAACCTGCTGGCCATGCTTCCTTTGATGCAGCCCAAGTTATGGTTGGCCTTTTGGGTTGCAAGTGGGCATTGCAAGCTCATGTTGAGCTTCTCATCAAACAGCAACCCCAAGTCCTCCTCTGCAGGGCTGCTCTCAATCATATCATCACCCATCCTGTACTGAAACCGCAGACTACCTCAAACTGTGTATAAGATCATGCACTTGGTCTTGTTGAACCTCACAAGGTTCACAGGGGCCCGCTTGTCCAGGTCCCTCTGGATGACATCCTGTCCTTCCTATGTGTGGCAACTATACCGCTCAGCTTGGTGTTATCTGCAGACTTGCCCAGGGTGCACTCGATCTCACTGTCAATATCATTAATGAAGATATTAAATAGCACTTGTCCCAATACAGACTCCTGGAGGGACATCACTTATCACAGATCTCCATATGGACATTGAGCCATTGACCACCACTATTTGTGATTGCAACTGTGGGAGTGCCTCCTTCTGGCAAGGAGGCAAGTGCTCAACATTTGTCGTAAAACAATCCCTTTCAAACTTCTTGCCAGAAGGAGGTGCTCTCATGACTGCAGTCACAAGTAAATAAATAATGCTGATTCACAAGGTGCGTGCCTCAATTTACCTGTTTGACTCATTAGCATTTCCCACATAAAGCCCAGTATATCAACATACATTTCTCAACTATTTCCATTCTTTTCAGTATGTCATATTTATCCTCTCTTGTGAAAAATTCATAGAATCATAGAACAATCAGATTGGAAGAGACCCACCGGATTATCGAGTCCAACCATTCCTATCAAACACTAAATCATGACCTTCCAACCATTGTTCACCTTCCCCCCAAAACACCCACTTGTATATAGCTTTTAAACTCCTGATTTCATAAGAGAGTCTTCTTTGTACCTTTCCAATCTTCATGGCAAGCAGTGTTTTCCTTTCAAGATATTCTACACAGAAGCTCTGTATTACTTAGGGATTCCTCTCACACAGCCAAAGTATCTGATAGAGTGGACATCAACCCTGTTTTCATCTAACTCTCATGTATCTCAATTAAAAAGTATTAGGTGGTTAGAAAGTTAATCACTGGCTCTATGATAAACAGTTTTGCAGTAGGGTTTCTGTACTTTAGGACTGAGAAATACTTAAGACACTTTCCAGCTAGGAAAAATAATTCATTCCTGTAATACATAGACTAAAACAGAATTCATGCCAACTTTCCAACTGAAGACGGAGGTCTGACTAAAACAAGATAATTTTAAAATACTTCTTGTTTTTATACAGGCTGGAAAATGAATCAACATCTACTATAAGACAGAGAATGGACAAGAATTTCAAAACATTCATCTGGATGTTCAACATTGAAACATAAACACAATATAGATATTTTCAGTCAATTTAAATGAGGACATTTCATAGGATTTGAAGAGGCTTGTCTGGAAGTATGTTTATAGATGACAAATAACTACTCTGCTGTGGAGACTGAGGACAGAAAGATCTGAAATCAAGGTAACTGGAAAACACTGTGCTGAGCAGATCCTGTGTTTCCTGACTTCATGTTCTAGTAACAGTTCTGTAGTGCCTGGCAGTACCTAGAAATGTAATTTACTGCTGGAAAGATGCTGCTTTTTTTTTTTTTTTTTTTCTTTTTCTGGTAACCTGAATTGCGCAGTTCAGTCAGCAACATTTCGCTGCTGAGATATCAGCTGAGAAATAGTGATCCTCCTAGAGCACTGATGCAGTTACTACAGCTTCTGGAAAGAGAATGGATGTTTTCTGGAAGCTGCCTGAGAAACACACAAGCCCTGCTGCTACCATTATTACTAGGAAAAAATTTCTGTAAACAACAGTGCATTCAGATAAATAAGAAAGTTCTAAAAACAAAATTACTTATGATGTACCATTTATAGTTCTGGTTCGGAAGAACCAAACAAGTATTCTCAGGAATTTATCATTGGTGATGAGACCCTCTCTCCCATGCAATGCTTCTTTTTCATCCATGTTTATGCAATATGTTTGCTATGATGTCCAAAAATGTCTGTGCAACATGAATGATTTTGCTACAGTTCATACCCTAAATACCAGGTAACTGGATCAAACACTGCACTATAACAAGTGGGATGACTGTTTCTTGTGGGGTGAACATCCTTTCTTTTCCTACATACATTTTCAGGCACATAAACATCTTGGTAATTGTCTCATCTTTTCTGCATGCTTAACATTACCTTTTTTCTATAGTATTTATACATAACAATGGCAACAGAAAGTGCGAACACAAAATGCTCCTAAATACTGTGTGAGAAAACAAATAGGAAACAACAAGAATGTCCCTTTCAGTCCACAGGACATGAAACATACCATGGGATAACTGGTGAAGACTCCACTAGGAATGGGAATAAGTGGAATAGGCTGGGTTTTTTTCTTCTTTCTCTCAGTGCATTCCCAGGTTTGCTACACTACACAAAATAGTCTAGTATCACAGTGTAACAATATTTAAAGAACTAACAGAATCCCTTGTTATCAGGGGTTCTTACTCATTTGATTGCTTGCCTTGAGATAGGTCAGGTTTTGGATTTCATTTGCACTTGTATATATAGTCCTCTGAGTTTCTTGTTTTGAGAGTTTTTGAAAGGTATCAACCCACTTGTAAAGTGAGGCACCAGGAAAGCCTAAATAACCCATGGGACACAATCTGAGAAGTGCTGAGGGGTGCTGACCCTGGATTACTTAAAGACACAGTATCTCACAAACCTGCAACCCTTCTTTCCTTACCTACCCTATCTTGGTCAGAGTAATGATCCTTCCTCACATACATGTCAGTTCCTGAGGGAAAAAAAAGAGGCTGGGAAAATTTGGTAATGCGATATAACGCTTTCTCAATCTCTTTAGGTCAAACATTCTAAGCAAATCAGTGCTGGAGTACTCCTTAACCACAATGATCTCCATAGGAAAAATTATCTTAGTACCAGAACCAAAGCTTTGATAGGTAACTGTAGCCACGGCCCCTGTAAACAACTTTCTGCCACTAGATGGCAGAAAAGCTCAAATGTTAACTTAGATTTTGTTCTTGCTTTTTGAAACAGGCAGAAGATACTGCTAATAAAATGCAATATTCTTTGCAAATGCATTTTTCCTTATGTGCATAGTCAATGGATGCTGATCTCTCCCATACAGCTCAGACAGGTAAGCAAAAAGTATTCATTAACACTGACATCTTATTTAAAATCCTGAAAAAGTGCCTGTTGGTGGCAAACAGAGCAAGACAGCTAGAAGAAAGCAACAACTGTGAGATGCAGTGGACTGTTCCACAGAATAGCTAGGAAACTGCAGTAGCCACTGGTTTATTTTAAATCTAGATGGAAGTGGTGTCTTCCCTGTTAAATCACTGAAGAAGAAACTGCCTTATTTTGATTGTATACCAGTATTGTGGTAGAGTTTAGAGGCAATACAAAGTCTCAGAGTTCTTGCCCAGCTTTACAGAAATGCTTCCACATCTCCCAAACTCTGGTATAAGCATAAAATGAGATTCAGAAAGTAGGATACTGTTGAATTCACCACAGGTAATGCCTATATCTGCATACGCAAATTACCCAAAAAGTTTATCCCACAACCTTATGTGACCCTTCTAAGTCTAGTTTCAGGATGTAATTCCTTCTTATGGTGTGAGTAGCAGACTACCATATTTTTCAAATGCAGAAGATAACTTCTCATGTAATGCCTGTCATGGCTGAGCTCTGTGTTAATAACCCTATTCCCATTCTATAAAATTAAAATTCATTATCAATGATTCTTCCATCTCAGATTTCCCCAGCTCTCTACAACCTGAGCCCTTCAGCACAGTGTACAAAAGCCTTCAGCAAGACACAAAGCAAGTCAACTTCTAACCTTGTACATTGTATTAAACAAACCTGGAGTCTAGGAGTGCATGGTAAGTGTGATTATAAAAACCAGGGAGCACAGCCCTGTATAAACAAATCCTGGGAAGTCTTCTTGCTAGCCCAGGGCTACATGATAAGGGGTAAAAGATGGAGGGAAGGCGATGAAGCAGTGGCAAAACAAATATCCCAGGCAAAAAGCTTAGCCACAGAGGCCTCAAGGATAGTTTATTTTCATTTTGCGTAAGTATTTTTAACAGGAGAATCTAAACATTAGCAAATACTGACAGGAGGCATAACGCTTATGTCTGTGGCTAGCAGTGATGAATGTATGTCCTTTCCGGTATATTGCCCTTTTTCTGAATCAAGCATTTCACAGCAGGATTTGGTGAGCATTTCATGAGGGCAAGTAGAGAAGTCCTCCTCTTTTTTCACCTGCACAGTCACCTCCCAGCACTGACTGCTACTGGGTCCCAGACCGCGGCGCAGTGGCCACTCTGCAGACCCACGAGAATCATAGAATCACCAGGTTGGAAAAGACCCATTGGATCATTGAGTCCAGCCATTCCTATCAAACACTAAATCATGCCCCTTAGCACCTCCTCTACCCATCCCTTAAACACCTCCAGGGAAAGTGACTCAACCACCTCCCTGGGAAGCCTGTGCCAGTGCCCAATGACCCTTTCCATGATTTTTTTTCCTAATGTCCAGCCTAAACCTCCCCTGGAGGAGCTTGAGGCCATTCCCTCTTGTCCCTTCCCCTGTCACTTGGGAGAAGAGGCCATCACCTTCCTCTCTACAACCTTCTGAACCCCTGATGCTTCTGCTGGGTCTCTTCGCCTCTCAAAACCCTAGCGGTCCCGAATTGCGATCAGGGTCTTCCCCTACACTTTTGTTTCTTCCCTGTCGTTCATTGCTGCGACACCTACAACGCTGGCAAATAAAATCCATCTTAAGACATATTTTGGAATTGTAGAGAGCAGGCACCCTCTACCAGGCCTGGGCAGCACGAGGAGTGATCTCTATCAATTATGTGCAGCCAGATAATAGCACTGGTGAGGCCGCGCCTTGAATACTGTGTTCAACTCTGGGCCCCTCACCACAAGAAGGATGTTGAGGCTCTGGAGCAAGTCCAGAGAAGAGCGACGAAGCTGGCGAAGGGGTTGGAGAACAGACCCTATGAGGAGCAGCTGAGAGAGTTGGGGTTGTTTAGCCTGGAGAAGAGGAGGCTGAGAGGAGACCTCATTACTCTCTCCAACTACCTGAAAGGAGATTGTAGAGAGGAGGGAGCTGGCCTCTTCTCCAAAGTGACAGGCGACAGGACAAGAGGGAATGGCCTCAAGCTCCGCCAGGGGAGATTTAGGCTAGACATCAGGAAGAAGTTTTTCACAGAAAGGGTCATTGGGCATTGGAATAGGCTGCCCAGGGAGGTGGTTGAGTCACCATCCCTGGAGGTGTTTAAGGCACGGGTGGATGAGGTCTTGAGGGACTTGGTTTAGCGTTTGACATGAATGGCTGGACTAGAAGATCCGATGGGTCCCTTCCAACCTGGTTATTCTATGATTCTATGATTCTTTCAAGTAGTTGAAGAGAGCAATGAGGACTTTCCATAACCTCCTCCAGGCGGCAGGCAGGGTAGCGGGTTGCCCCCTGATTGCCCTGTAGCATGCAGGAGGAGCCAGAAGGTGGAGACACTTCACCGCACTCCAAGCCCCTAGCCTCTTGGTAGAGCCGGGTGGCTCTAAGTGTGGTCGTGGGGAGAGGCAGAGCTTTGATCTGACAGAGCAGAACACTTGAGGAAAGGAACACACACACACACACACGAAATACTTAGAAGTTCAGGAAGAAGTAAATATGCTTGATCAACTATCAGTACAGAACAGAACTGAGAAAATCAGTCAGAATACTCAGTTTTTATTCCAGTTTCCCCTGCATTTCTATTTGTGGGGAAAAAAAAAAAAGAAAAAAAAAGCTGAGTATCATTTACAGTTACTTCTTTCATGACTAAATTCCTAAGATGACTTAAGGCATTTACATGAAATGGTGGCTTTTTCTTGGTATCAATTGTTTAAATAAGTTCTACTAATTGCATTCTGAAACTTGAATTGTAAGTTTTGCAGCTAGCCAGCAAATTGGAATTTGCTTAATTTCAAGGTTGTTTTGAAGCTTTGAAATCTGCCTTTGGTGGCTTATCTTTAATTTTTTATAAATGTTTCTCCTAAAAAAAAATCTTTTCTTCAGTGTATACCTTGCAAATAAACCTAGAGTTGAGCAAACGTAGATGATAAAGACTCCAGCTTGTGTATTTTCCTTCTGCCTTGAACATAAAAGATGTCTGAGGAACCAGTCAGTAAGGTGGATGTATCCATGCACACTAATCCTAAAGGACTATCTGAAAGAGTAATATAAAACTCTTTCTCTCTTTTGAACAGGCTGTAGGTAAGAAAAACTTTACTGCAGTACTATATTTTGGTTCTATCAGAACTATTCCTCTCAGTTTGGCTCACAAAGTATGGTCTTTAGCAATTCTGATGCACCGCACGAATAGTGTGTCATCATGACATAAACAAGATGACTGCCAGGGAGGGATGATGACATTCAATGACTAGAAAGGGAAAGGGAGGAAGAGGATGAGTGTGCCAGAGGAAAATGCCGCAAATACCAAAATCCTACAGTGCAGCTGTGCCAGCCAGCCAGGGCTATCAGTAGAGAGCAAGAGGTGAGAAACACACAGGCCAGTGTAACCCCCCTGCACCCAACAGCACAAAGCTCTGCAGCACAACCTCTCTGTACTAGCTGAAAAGCAGCTGGTCAGGTTTAATGGTATCAGGAACATGCACTACTTTTTTGCTGCTCAATGCACCTTAAACAAAGATCCTGTCTTTTATGGCCAGCAGATTGCCTTCAGGAGATTTTGAAAAGGGAACTAGGGTACTGGATTATGCTCTAGCTATCCTTGTTAAAAAAAAAAAAAAAAAGTCAAACTGCCTCTATTATCTGAAAATTATTCCCAAAATTACTTTCAGACCTTACTCACTGGTATGCACGGGAGAGGCTGGGGTGAATGCTTTTATAATGAATAATATTTTACTGATGGCTGCCTTAAAAAGTATAGATGTATATACACAATCTGTCAATCTGTCAGTAGCCTACATACAAATCATAGCATAAGCCACCATGTCCTGTCCTCTGAAACATTTTCTGCTAGATGTTCCTCTACATTTGTTTACATTTTAATTCTTCAGTATTATTTCTCTGCATTGTGATCATGTCATTCAGTAATGTATTGTAGCTGAAGGACTTTAAAAGAAGTTGGAAGTGAAGAAAGCATCTCAGATGGAAGAGCCAAGCCCATTAAAAGCACTTTTGCAAGATATCTGTATGGTGCTGATCATTGTGGGATTAGCTGCACAGAAAATGTTAGTCTCCTGAAGACATTTCAATACTCACTTTAAAAACACTCAGGTAATGAAAAGAGTGGAAAAAATGGGTAATTGTCCAGCAACTTCAACATTTTCTCCCACCATTAACTGAAAAAGATAGAAAAACATGTCACCAAAATTTACAATTCATCAGGATAGAAATGCATGCGTGAATCTAATGTTCCCAGATCCTTGTTAAAAGAACTGATGTCACTTGTTCACAGAACAATAAAGCAATGCAGAAGTCGAAAAGTTTAAATTACTTTTCATGTTAGGCACATTTGCTTTCAACTATATATCATGAATGGAAATAAAATCATAGAATCATAGAATTGTTTGGTTGGAAAACACCTTTGAGAATATTAAGTAAAACCGTACCTGTCCACTACTAAATCATATCCCTGAACACCTCAAATCACTGCCACATTTGCCATGGTGAATTTCCTACAAATGCTCTTATTTAGTAGCCCTTCAGCACTGCTGATTCCATAATTACTAAATTTCTGCAAATTCAGTCAATTCTGCTAGATCTTCGAATTGAGGCATATTCAATGCCTGTGCATTTTCTAAAACGAAAGTCCAGATTAGAGGGAAGGGGAAGAATTTTCTTTAGGCAAGAAAAATGCAGCTGACAGACATGGAGGAGAGTTCCTAAATTATTCCTGTTCATCTTGAGGATGATTTCCTTGGCATACCTTAAAAGAATGCAACAGCATTTCTGTGCATATGCAAGGGCCAAAGTACCAGTCCTGTCATGGACCAAGCTCTTTCAGCAGCAGAAGATGAAATAGTATCCTGATGCTCAACAATCAAAACTGTGGCTTGCTAATGTTAAATATAGCATATAGCAAGGTAATCTTGCAGCCCACAAAGGCATCAAAGATGGTTGGTGTCCACATGTACTGCTCAAAAATGCCTAACATAATTTGCAAGCAAATACTTTCCTCAAGTATGTGCTGCACTTGGTTTAGGTGTTCTGGATGCACCCCACTATACAGTTCCCAGCAGTTACTTGAAGATGATCAAAATGAAGCTTGCAAATGTTCACTGTCCAATTTACTGGCTGCTGCCTTTTCCAGATCACTCTGCATCTTTTTTTTTGTTCTAATAAGGCTTACAACAGGCAAAAAGCCACAACTGTTCAACAGATTGGAGAAAGGTAGGACTATAATAGAACGCTACAGCTAGACACATGTGCCTTCTACTGGTGTCAATCTGACTGCAAGGTCTACTTTTACTGGTTGCAGCACAACAGCTCCTGTTTTGTCTTTCTATGGCATTCAGGAAGCAGGGATGGGATGTTGCTTCATCACATATCAGAACATTCACACTGCTTTAGCCCCATGGATGAATACAGCAGAAATGTGTAAATTGCATTGCCTGCAGCTGTAGGTCCTGATTACAAATCTTTGCAAGCCCATTCCTACCTTGCTATCACACAATGTTTTTAAAGTCCAATTTTTTGGCCATTTCTTCATAATATAATTAGATTTATTACCTCCCTCCTCCATGTCACCACTAAATCAGACATACACCTTCTCACCTGCACAGAAGTAAAGCCTCTTTATGCAAAATAAGGTTATAGGGATATTTTAATAAATTCTTATTTTAAAGATACTCTATGTGTACTCTATGCACATTCACAAAGAAAAAAAGCAATGCCATTACAGTAGTATATAAAATAAATATATATCAGGAAAACGTCTAGAACTAAGCTTTTTACAATTTGTGCAGAGAACAATAGCAGCCTCTGTGACATAATAATTAAAAATATTCCAGATACCAACATTTTGATAGCAAAAACAACTGTGTGAAAAGGAATTACAAGCATAAATTGGCCAACTGTCTTGCAGACTGAAGCACACATAAGTTTTGCCTATTCGTATTTACTGGTTCTGTGGATTGAGCAAGGAGGGTGGAAGGAGAAAAACCTACTGGAAGAAAGCAGAACTAAAGCTAGAAGAAATGTCTGCCTCATTGTAACATATGCACATTTTGCTTTTTCAGAACGTACCTGATGGTTCAGCAGGTGAAGCAAGCGCTTCATGAGCCAGTCCCAAGCTAGCAAAGACAGTAGAGCCTGATTTCCTCAGACAACTACTCTATGTATTTCCCTGACACAGTCTGATGTGCAAACTTCTCTAGGTATTATTGTTGTGAGTCAGTCAAGCAGTCACTGCATGTCATGCCATGCACCAGCTGTCACTGCACAATAGCATTCATTCCACTGAATAGTAAATTAAATCTCCCCCAAGTGCTGGTTGTAGTCTGTTCTGAGGCTTACTATCACTTAACACGTATTACTCTATGCTCCACACACAGGAATTCAGAACTAGCAATGCAGACACGGAGATTCTCACTTGAAATCCCTCATGAAGTACAGATTTTCTTTTTTTCCTCTTTAAATATGAAATCTATAAGACTTTACAGTAAAGGATGAGCTCACACCCAGGTGGCCAGAGAGGAGCAGAGTAAATGAAACTCTGATGATAGCTCATGCTTAAACTGATCTGCAGGAAATAATGACTGGCAGCTCAACACTGTCTGCTCTTCCTGGAGCCCTATTAAGAAAATAGACACATTTTGTGGGAGAAGCAATAGAGGCATATTTTCAACTCGGTCTTTGTTCTGTAGAGAAAACTACTTTCTTGCATTATGGGCTGTGACACTTCTTACTTAGAAAAACGTACTGCATCTGAGAATTTTATATGTCTGAGATGAAGCATAGAATTATACACCTGGAGTGACAAGATATCAATTCTAGGTTATCCTAGATGCTCACTGTCCTCTTGCCTGTGTCTTCCTTCATGCCAGTCAGTTCCTGGCAACTTCCTCGCCACTTCCTCTTGGCTTGTGTGAGGTATCCACAGCTTCACTCCATTTTCTTAACCGAAAGCATGCTGTCAGCTCTTCAGCCTCAGGCACTACTTTGATGTCCTGAACTATGGGCCAGCTGGCCCACAATTAACATCTTCATCCTTAGCTGTGTTACAATGTCTTTTATTCATATTTAGTGTCTTGAAGATCCCTGTGATTAGAAATCTGTTGAGAGGTAGCAGGCAACTGCCAGGTAGCAGTAGTCCCTTTGAGATATCAAAAAAAAAGTCTTCAGAACTTTGAAAGAAAAACACTACAGTTTTCAACTTTATTTGTCTCGACACAGCAGAGGTTGGAATATTATAACTAATATTCCTGTGGTATAGAATTACCATTTCTGATCAGCTCTGCAAGCCAGCACTCAGTAGGAGCAACTATACAAACTGCAACAGGCCTTGGAAGAACACGACTGTGTTCCATTTCCTGCACATTGTTTTGCGTTTGGAAGCATTGCTCAACTTTCAATGTGTATTAGCCTTGAATTCAGGCTCCTCAAGAGCAACAAAACCTTTCTTCTTTGTTCAACCTGTGCACTGTTTACTGGCTACTGTCCCAAACAATAATCAGAATGTCAGAATAATTAAGGTCATTGCTAAATACTTGCAAAATTACCAGAGGCCACTGTGCAAGTGATCACTGCCTGAAATACAAGCTTTCCATGCATGTTTGCATATCTGATTCAAGACAAAACATGTTGAAATAGGCTATGTTGTGGTCTTGCAGAAACTCCCCGAGTTTATGAAAAACAAAAAACAATATAAAACCAAACTAATATGGAAATGTTCATATCACTGTTTCCTTTTATCTAAAACATAATTTATAAAAAAACCCTTAGAAGAATACAGATGATAAACTATTAATGTTATTGTATAGATCTGTTATTTAAACATCTGTAGACATTTAGCTACTAATAAAATATTTAACACGAAGCAATCCTTATCCTTAACAAGAGTTAGAAACATACAATAAGTAAATCTATTATTTGCAGCTTGTTTGAACTGTAAGAGGGGGAAAAGTGAGCAACTTTTCAAAGACCCCATATTTTATATTGAAGTTCACTCTTACATGTAGATCAGATCAGTTTGTTTTGCTTTAATGGAAAGCTAGTCTCTGGCAACCCAAGTGGAACTGCTTCATGGCTTTGGATTTGTACATTTGTTAATTTTTTTCAACATGATATCTTACATTATCCAATCATTTTGTATTACTCCATGCCAGCTTCCTGCACATCCTGTTCTACTGACTGTTATCAGAAGAATAAACCAGTATATTCTGGTGAGTTCAGGGTCATAGATTTTAGACCTTTTTTCTCCTTACCTTTGTATATGCTCTGTATCAACACATTACCATGCATGCTGCTGCGTCTAAATCTGGAGGCGTGTTTGAAATTTATGCTTTCTATCTTCAATATGCCTAAGATAACTCTTATGATTATTTTTCATGACTCCTGTGATTGGTACAGCTAAGTTGCCAGTCCCACAGCCATCGAAAGCATTGGAGAAGGAACAGGTGAAGGCACTGTTATGACATGACAGCCAGGCAAATGTCCCTGAGCTTGTGTCACAACAGAGGCAGAGACATTGGAACTGGGGACGGTGACTGCTGCTGGTGGAGGGAAGAAAGGTGGTGCTGTCAGTGCAGACAAGTTGTCATGGGCCAAAGCCAATTTTGGCAACAGTGATGTCCCATTTCCAGATAGCCTCTTCATTCCTCATAGCTGTGTGGCTTGTGTTAGCCTGAGTTGCATGCTGCTTAGTTACTCTCCTCCTGGCAAGAACATCAAGGAATTTTTGCAGGAGAATAAGAACAATAAATACAATGAAAAGGAGGATACTGAAAATGTACTCTAAGCTGTCTCACAGTATGACCAACACAATCAACCACAACATCAGATTCCCTGGCTCCCATCACACACACATCCCCTTTGGTCCTCCAGAAAGCCAAGCCCTGCTGCAGCAGTGATTGGGTCTTCCAGGGCACATGACATGGAGGCCAGACACAGGCCAGCCTGGGAGACTACCACCCTTTCCTTTCCCCAAGGAAAGGCTGCTCACTGCAGGTCTGAGCTCAGTCTTGTCCCCAAAGCTTGAGGATCAACTTGCACACATGGGACCCTTGATAGTCCTTCCTTTCTGCACACACAAGTGCAGCTGGATCCTTCGTTCCAGCCAGGCACTGACAGTCAGACGGAGTGCACACATTGGGATTTTCCTGATAAGAAACAACTGCTCCTTGGTTTATAAATGTCTTTAGAGATAAACTTCAAAACCCCCTTATGAAGAAGAGATGAAAGTAGCATGAAGACACATAGAGGAAATATAGCATCATAAAATCATAGAATAGTTTGGATTGGAAGGGACCTGAAAGATCATGTAGTTCCAACCCTTCTACCATTGGCAGGGACACCTCCCACTAGATCAATTTGCTTAAAGCCTTATCCAGCCTGGCCTTGAACACCTTCTGGGATAGGCATTCACATGTTCTCTTGGCGACCTGTCCCTGTACCTCACTACCCTCACAGTAAAAAAAAATCCTAATATCTATTCTAAATGTCCACTCTTCCAGTTTAAAACCATTACCCCTGATTCTGTCACTGCACACCCTGATAAGAGACCCTCCCCATCTTTCCTATAGACCCCCTTTAAGCATTGGAAGACTGCTATATGGGCTCCCCTAGAGCCTTCTCTTCTCTAGGCTGAAAAAGCCCAGCTCCCCCAACCTGTTCTCATAGATAGATCACATCCATTGTTTTTCCCATGTCCACTGGTGTGGTTACCCCATCATGGAAAGCTACTAAGTTGGTCAGGCAAGACTTGTCTTTGCTTAAGCCATGCTAGCTGCTTCTAATCACCTCCCTGTCCTCCGTGTGCTTTAGCATACCTCCTAGGAGGCTCTGTTCTGTGATCTTCCCAGGCATAGAGGAGAGGATCACAGATAGGTAGTTCTCTGGTTTATCTTTTGTTCCCTGTTTCTTCAGGAGACTGTGATTCACCTGATCAGGTTCCATAGACTTTTATACGTTCAGGTTCCTCAGGTGGTCGTGAACCTGATTGTCCCCTACGATGGGAGGGGCTTTACCCCCCTGGTCCCATCTTGGTGTCCATTGACTCAGAAGGGGTGAGCAGAGTGGTTTTCAGTGAAGACTGAGGCAAAAAAAGCTGTTAAGTACCTCAGCATTTTCCTTTTCTCTTGGTACAAGTTCACCATTTTCATTCATACTCTTTGGTTTTGACCAGAACCTCTCATGGCATTTGTTCTGCTAAAAATTCCATCTCACTTTCTCAAAATATGGAAATGGTTTCAACAGACTGATGTTGAATGTTTTGATTTTTGCTTCAAAAATTTCCAGACCAGATCCAGTAATTACAAAAGAATGACACTGCACTGAACTGAGAAAGGAATATATTTAAAGGAAAATACTGTATTTGCATAGTAAATTGTTAACCAAGAAAATTTGGTAAATACTGTCAAGACCAAAAACTATGGGGAAAGCTTATGTCTATACTGACATGACTTGTACAGCTCTCAGGACATCTCTACCCTTGTATATTCAAGAGTTGCAGTCCTAGCACAGTTTTACTCAATAGTTTGGTATCACATTTGTAACTGCAGTGTCTCCCTGCATCAAAAAGCAGATGTTTACACTTAGAATAAGTTTCTTCCTTTGCTGAGTTCTTCTTGTCTACTACAGCTGTGAGACAGCTCGTGCCAAATTGCAGTCGAGTACCAGAAGCAAAGCCATATAATTAATACAGTAGAAAATTAATTAATCTAGTGCTCAGTGAGGAGATTGGTTCTCAGCAACTCACTTCTGAATAATCACTTATCTCTTGCTTTCATTGAGTGAACAGTTTGCAAGCATCAGCAGCTACTGCAGGCAATTACATCACTGACTTATCATTCTTTCATGGCCATACCATATGGTCGATAATATCTTAAATGGATCCTAGCAGATGTTAAGGATACAGGGCATGGCTGGGAATGCACAGATAGGCCCACAGTGTTTGCATTAATTGAGATGTTTTATGCTAAGATTTTTATCTAATGATAACAAATATTTATATTTATCAACATATATCTAGTGAAAATTTGCAGCTATGTTTAATTTGACAAAAAAAGCAGATGGCACTACAAAGCTAAGTTTCTAAAGAGTTAATTGATTTTCTCAGACTGACTGCCTTTCTAAAAAACAGGGAGAAAAGTTCATATATTTCATCAGTTAGATTAACAAGAAGTTTTGTGTGTAGACATTCAAAAACAGGGAAGAGATTCTGCTGAAAATGAGAGTAGATAAGAATTATAATCTTAATTTTCCTGACCTTCTTTGCCAAATACATCCCATCCATTGTTTAGGGAAAAGAATAGATGCTGCTCCGCTGCTCATTAAATGTACACTAAGAAGTCAAGAAACTCCATTTTTTAGTCACACTGGGTTTTTAGTACCAGCATGCATGAGGAAGGGTGTCTGAACAAATTCTTCAGTCAGCAGCACTGTCACCAAATAGCACAGTCTCTCCTCCTTCCAGGGTCCCAAGAACAAAGGAAATACTACAAGAAATCCTAGATCCCCAGGTTGCCTCTTTGATAACAGCACAAACATACCTTTCCCTCTCTTTTCCCCATGCCTACTCTATGAAATGTGAAAAAAAAAATAGTGGCTGGGTGCCTCACAAAATGAAGTGAAATCTTTCAAAAGTAAACAAGAAACTTAATGCTGGAATAAAGCCGGAAGAATTTCATGCGCACACACACATACGTATGCACACTTAAGTACCTTTCACAACTTTAGAGGCTAGTGTTGGTCTAACTTGACATTTAGGATGCCCCACAACCTCTGGTTTTGTGACTAATGCAAATTCAAGAGCATTCTCTGAATTTTGTGGAAAGTCTTGTCACTCTTGTGAACTTCTCTTCCAGAGCTAAAGTATTCTGCACAGTTATTATATCATCAGGGTTATAACGGTTAATTTTCTTCCTCATAAGATTAAAAGGAGTTAGGTTAATTGATCTATTTTCTACCTGCAAGTCCATTTTTACACTAGCTTCACATATTGCTCTTCATATTGAGAACAGCGAATAAAAGCTGAACTTGATCAAGCTGAACTTGATCATTTGATAGGAGTGGTTGGACTCGATGATCCGATGGGTCTCTTCCAACCTGGTTTTTCTATGATTCTATGCAACCTGAAGTCAGTGTAATACATTTACAACATGGAATTGGAAATTGCACACATTAGACAAAATGGGAAAAAAATTCTATGTTCAACCAGTGAAATTTTCACAATGAAGTGAAATACTGAATTATTTGTCATAACAAGAGATTGAGTTGTGTGAAGCAACTAAGAAGTAGTCAAGAATTCAAGAAATATAGAATTAAAGAAATATAGAATTCAAGAATCCAAGAATTCAAGAAAGAAAGGGAGGAAGAAGATGAAAAAAAAGAAAGAAAGAAGCTACCACACTAAAATTGTGCCATGATAATGAAAGTAGGAGGGAGAGCAAGAACTTTCTCTTTACTGTCAATGTTACAAATGTGGGACTGCTAGTCACCCTGCTCATATGAGTGGGTTGTACATTTTTGAGGGTTGGGCCTACAATACAACAATAGACTTTAAATAATAAAAAAAGAGAAGTGAATGATTTCAGAAACACTGGGGACATAGGCCAGGTGGAAATCTTTGGTTTTGTGTATTTTAAGTAAAGAAACTACTGACACCTGCTAAATGTGTCTTTTTACTGAAATTCTGTATTGATTCTAAAACCCAGAAATACACTGCTGCCTTGTGACATAGGAAAAACTCAGTACTTTGGAGAACGATGTGTTGCATTTGTGTAGAAAGCTTGAGAGTGTGAACAGTTAGTTTCCCAGCATCAGAATGCAAAAAAAACCTGGGACTTGAGGCATATATGTCTTTAAGAGTACCACAGTGTCCTAAAGGTTGCTCATTCCCTTCCCTCAAGTATAGAGGAACTATCAGGTCTCCCCAGGAAACCTACCCCACTTTGGATAGAAGGCTAATCATTCTAGATGCCTAAAGTCATACTGTACACTTGAGGTCAGCAGTATAGTAATGTATGCTTCCTATCATAGTTTCAGCTTTGACCAAAACTCAACAAATGCGTATGTGGCAAAACACAGCTTTATCATTCCATCTCCATGGAGGGCAAAATAAACAGAAGGATATACTGCTGAAACCCCCAAGCTCTGTTAATGCACAAATATATTGCAGTCACACACAAATATACAATCAGCCACTGTGTTGCCTAAACATAGCAAAAATGACACACAGAAGTTTCCCACAGTTGAGCCAGCCAATATGACTTGTGGCAAAAATTCACAAACTTTTGCTGCTCCCACCCCACCTTGTGAAAATACATGTAACAAATCGCAAAGTGTAAAGTACTAGTCTCATATCTATAACGGTTTGGCTCTGAGCAGTTTTAACCTCTGAAAATAGGCAGAGCATGCACTTCCAGTGTCCCCAGTTCGAAACCTAACCATTCAAGCTGAGGTTCAGATACACTTTTCTCACAGAAAGGTCTGATTTGTCAGTGCTGCTATCAACTTGCTACAGCTTTATAAGGAATTACAACATAAACGTTATTTTGAGCAAAACTGAAGAGACTTTTCTTCACAAACTGCAGTATACCTGTTCATACCAGAGTTATTTCTTTTCATCATATCTTTGCCCTTTTCAGCTGATTAAAAAGGTCAGGATGCCCAGGCATTCAACTGAAGTCTATAAGAGTGCAGCATGCTTAATGTTTTTCCCAAGGGATAACAAGAAGAGGAGTGGTAGGAGGGACAGTCTCTTATGTCCACATCACACCACTGCTCCAGAATAATTTGACTAGTGGACTATGGGGAGAACAGCATTGTTCTGAATCACTGTTCTATGATTCTGTGATTCTGTGAAAGTGAGATTTCACTCCTGGCTTGTTCATGCTGTCTTCTTCCTTTTCCACCCAGTGACTCTCAATCTGTAATTTTGTGAGCAATCTGGGTGTTCCCAGCTCTCCCCTACACATGCTTTCGAGGTAATTAGTTAGCTGTTCCAGCCTTCCGCCTTCCTGGAGGACCAGTACTACCTAATGAGCTAAGAAGGAGGCAGAATACTGCACTGATGACATTTGCTGAGGATTTTAAGCAGAGAGGAAGTAAGGAGAAGAGAGTAGGAAAGCGCTTACACAGGCCCAGTATAAGTCATCATGACTCATCCATACTTACCTGAAAGAACAGTGGTAAACAGAAACACACACACACACACACAAAAAAAAAAAAAAAAAAAAAAAAAAAAAAAATTTTCAGGTCAGCATCTGCTTTACACTTGCAGGAAACAAACACACAAGAAGGCAGGATAATTTATTTTAATTAGTGGTTTGATTATGACCAAAATGTCAGGTCTGTTTTAAATGAAACAGAAGAGCTGCTGCCCATCTAAGCAAATCTGTACTTCTTTGTGTGTCAAGGCAGTTCAGTGCTTTCAGAAGAACTCAGCTTGTTGAGAACTGAGCTATTTTTAAAGAACACTATATAAACAAACCCCAAAACCAGCTGTAATCAGTTCTGCTGAAATTACTGCATGCTTTAGAAAATGTGCTACGATTCAGCAGAATTGTGTAAGGGTTAAGAGAGAGCAGGGGAAAAGCCACTGCCAGACTGTTTCTTCCATAGGAGATTCCTGCCTCTCCAAGCAGGGCCATGCACATGAAAGCAGGCCTCAGAGTTACCCATACTCTTTGAAGAACGTTTCTTTGCATCATGGTTTTTTAAGCCTGAAAACTGAAATATTATAAAAAAACAAGTTTAATCCCACAAAAAGGTGTGATCTGTTCACTAATGTCTTCCCTTTTCTAATATGTGTCACATTACACCAAGACTCATAGAGAAAGCAAATTCCCCTGCATAGCACTGGTTTTCTTCTAAATAAATGTATATGCAAAGAAGGGAAATATGTTTTTAAAAATGGCCAGATTGGGAGGCACAGGGATAGTAAGAAGAGCACAGTGCAGAGATGTGATAAGAACTTCCAGTTTACATTTGTCTCTCTAGAAGTATGATGAAATTACTCTGCTTCATTTGGGTAGTAGGAACCTCGCAGACTCATTAGAAGAGTTCCAAACTCACTCAGAACCAAATTTCTATGCAATCAACTCAAATAGTAACGCTGGGGTTAACAAAAAAAAAAAAAAAAAAGAAGAAAATTGCTACAAAATATTGACACTACCTGTTGTAAACAGCTATATCACTATCAGTTCCAGGGCCTTCATTTTGTGAAAGTGTAGCTGAAGATGCATGTGCTATCTGTTGGTTTTATCTCTCACTCTCCACTTTCTCCAAGTCTTATGAATTACTGGTATTCAAGTTGCCAAAACTAGTTTTTCAAATGGCATGGTATTTTTCAGCACAGTTCACGTTAAGAGACTCTGTCTAATTCTATATTGGCATTTGGAAAGTGTTTAAACCAGTAAATATACTCACAACTATATCCTTACAACTTCAGAGGACTCAAAAACAGCTTTGGGGGCTAGAAAATGGATTTATAAGTCAAATCCTACTTCCCCCGCTTCATAGGACAAGGAGATCAAAACAGGTAAACAAAAAACTTCTGACTTGGCAGATTCTTTATTAAGCTAAATTTCCCCACTAGTTTGAAGATCAATCAAGTAGCACAGACTAATTTAGAAGGCGTTATCTTACATCTCCAAGTCTCTCACAAACACAACCTTCAAAGATTAAGCTTATGGAATATATCATTATTTTGCAGTTATACGACTGTAACGTAACATGGGTCTCTTGATTCAGAGTGCCAGCATGTTAAAACTTGTGCATGCAGTCAGGAGACAGGTTTTTTTCCAATATAAATTCAGTCCAACAGTTTTGTGACTGATGCAAGAAAGACTTTGAGGTCACTGTCAGGGGAAATAAAAACAAGTGTCCAAATGATGAAGAGTATGAGGAAAGTCATAGTACCTATCAATGTACATGGACAAGAGCTAAAGACGTCACTGCCCTCAGGGCTTGCACAACCCAGAGCTCAAAAGCAAATCTGAAAATCAGCAAACTGGAATTGGATGAGCACAAAGTTAAAAAATGTACTTCCAAAAAGTAAAGCTTAATCACAGCTGAGGAATTCTCAGTCAAACCTGAAAACACAGACTGTAAAGGAGACAAGTTTTACAATTCTTATCCTAAAAGTGGAAATTCTGCACAGCACTCCACAGGAAAATCACACAGTGGACTGCAGAAGAAAAGTTTCTCTTTTATCTGTAGCCCTTTTCCTGCGAGCTCCTTTCTTTTATCTTTGCTGGAAAATTCAGTCAGCAGCACCACACGGTATACACCACTAATTTCTGATATAAAACCAAACTATGATAATTTGGAAAAGACTTTACTAAAGGCATTTATCCTGTGGTCTTTCTTCAGAGCTAAAGAAGAGACATCAATGCTTCCTTGCCTTGTACTAGGCATTTTGCTCTATCATCAAGTAAAGATTGGGTTTGTAGTTCAATATTTCTGTCAGTCAAGCTCTACAGCTCCAACCTTACACTGTGAACTCAGAAAGAGCTATGTCTTAGCAGAGGTTCTTGCTGTGGTTTGATGCCAAATGCCTTTGCCTTCCTCTGTTTATTTTCAAGAAATATTTTGTGGCTTTTTATTCATTTTCAGGAAGGAACAATAAGTTTTTAAAGCTGGTGAAGATAATTTGACAAGCTGTATGCTTTCATTGGCAGGAAAGTTAAGAACACTGGGTTAGCTGTCTGAGGGAGGCAACAAGTACAGCACCTTCTTAAAATATCAGATGCCCTGTTTCCACATCTACTGCTATGTGACAAGGAAGATCTATAAACTCACACTTTAGTCACTAACTGCACATCTTTGCTAGTGAAGATGATGTGAACTGTTAGCAAGCATTAGCATCCCTAATAAAAGAAAAAAAAGAGATAGGGAGATGTCTTTCAGCAAGACTCCTTCCCAAGGCACCTGCCACTGTTACAAGGTGCCAAACCTAAATTTTACATTCCCTGAATGACTGAGCTTCTGACAATGAGCAAGGGGTATTCCTTGCTAGAGCTGCCAGACCTATGGCTGTTGAGAAAGCTCTAATAACTTATGTATGGTCCTTTGCCTCTGATGCTGGACCTGCAGGTCAGCACCCCATTGTCCTTCTCAGCTGACTAGTAAGGTCACCAGCTACTGCCCATAGCTCTTACCACACTTCAGTCACACCTTTTCTGTGCACAATGGGCAAGGGCAAAGTCACTTCCCACCACAAGCAAAAGGCAGTTTTTTAAGAACTTACATTTTTTTTACAAGGTTTTAGGATTTTTTTAAAGTCTTAGCATTTTTTAAAGAACAATATACTTGCCCTACATAGTGGTTATGGGCCTTGGCTACTTGCCCTGGTTTCTAAAAATATTACAACTCTGAATTTGAGTTATATTTAATATTGTGAACAAGGCAGGATTCTCATCCAATTAAATTTCTGCCAAAGTGGGAAAGATAAGTTTCCCTTATTCCTGTAAATATTTAGTGTACTTTAATAAATGTTAAGACTAAAAAAATAGAGTGAGATCATAAGGTTTCCATTTTAAACCTGTTTTAAGAGCTACTGGTTTCCCATTAATACTAAAATCACACTCTATAGCAATTGTATTTGTGTCCTGATTTTGGAGACAGCTGCGATATTGTACAAACAAGGAGCTTCATCTTGTCCAGAACATTCATCCGTCCCACTGCTTTCTGGACTGCAGTCTTATTTTGTAAGTCAAGAGCACACCTTAGATGATACCTGTTTTTGTTGAAGATTTCTCATGGGCACATCACACATAGATTCCCTGTGCATGACAGATGTGTACCCTATAGAATGAAAATTCCTATTTCTTTGGGTTTTTTCACAGACTGTATATATACAACGTAGTTCTCATAAGTAAGTTGGATAATGTGCCAGAATTTTTTAATCATATACATTAAAAGAGAAAATGAACTAGTGCTTAAAAAGTGTTTTGGAGATATTAATACATAAATCCAAACTAATATTTCTGTGGAGTACTGACAGAAAGATGCTGCAACACTCAGGATCCTTTTTTTTTTTTTTTTAGGAAAAAACAAGCTTTAGCTCTACACAAATTTTCTGAATTGTATTTCCTTTGCAAACAGAGAGCTCAAAAATGCCTCCAGAGCCAGTATTTCAGCAGCTAGTCTAAATTACACAGGAATTGTTCTGCTGGTGAGATAAACATCTGAACTTTCTGGTGATTCTTTGAAACATATCCCAACTTCTTGAGATTATGAAATTTGGTAGGAAATAAAGTAGCTGAGTACATTTGGTGGTGTTTCTGTTTCTTCTTGCTTCGGGCTAGAGCAGATAAAACATAAAAACAACAATTAGCTCAGGCAAGCCTCTTGTAGTTTCTGTTTTTCCCAGGCACTTTCTGCTTTTCACTCCTTTTAAAGAATTTAGAGGAAACCCTGGCTACACGCTGCTGTTTCTAATGACAAGCTTTACGACTGGTATGGGAGTGTGGATGCAGCTGTGATTCAACACATGATCAGGTAAGGACTTCTGTGCTCTAGAAAATAGAAATATTTCACCACAACAGTAAAAAAATGGCCGTCAAATTCAAATTGGTCAAATTAATAAGAAACTGAAGAAATTATTTCATGTATGTGAACCTGATTGCTTCATGATTCTGTTAATACTACCCTTTTCTTAACAAGCTTTCTTGTTTGAATGGTTTCTTAATAATTCTGACTCTGGTGTTTCTCTGGAAAATATCCATAGAGATTATTTATTAAAACAAGAAAATAACAAAATTGACTTAACCTCATATAAGGATAAGAAATTCCATGCCAGCGAAGCTGAAGGTCAACAAAAGGCAGCGCAGACCATCTGGTGATGAAGTCCTTCTGCTTTTGAATACTTAACTAAATAAATGTCTTCTCATCTCAATGCTCCTTCCCCTTTCAAACATGGGTAGAGGCAAAGCAAAAGGCAGATATATGTATTATGGGTTTGCTACTTCTTTTTCATGCTAAGTGACTCTCTGAAATGATCAGATGACTTAACTCTTATCAATGCTTTATTATTATTTCGTCGGTCTGGGAAAACCAATGTCTTGAAATTTTAATGCTATCTGTTTGCTCTTTAATAGTGCTTGACAGAGGTTAAGAAGTCTAAATATGTATACAATACTGTATTTCTGTATTTATGCACCCTGTGTCCTGAGAATACCATGTATCTTTTTGAAAATCAGTAAGTTTTGGCCTGACTATTGTCAAGCCTTTGCAAAAATTAGGGCCTCGCTTTTCTTAACCAATTGTTTTCTTTCTGAGTGTGAGAATTGTACTTCTGGCCAGCTTTGTGGAAGTACCTGGGGTAGGGCTCTAGGCCCTTTGTCCTCTTTGGATGAGTATTTAAGGTTAGACTCTAGTTCAGCTAAATAGCTTGTTTTGCTAAAGTCTTGATTCTTACTTGAGCTTTTACTGCCCCTGCTAATGTCACATCCACACAAAATGTTGTTGCAATGTCACCACTTGTTGCAGATGGAAACTGCTGTGTAGCCTGGTCTTCAGATGTTCAGTTCTGTGCCAGTTGGTCTTAATCATAATAGCAAGAATGACCAAACTCAAATTATTCTGCAACAGTGTGGAGAATGGCAGCTGAAAAAAAAAAATCTGGTGTAGATGTGTCCTGTCAAGGACACAATCAGGAGGCAACTTTCCCAAGTAATAAAGCAGAAATATGTATGCTCGGTTGTGGGTCTACAACCAAATGAGGTTTTGCTGATGGTTTAATAATTGACCAGGTTGTTTACAAAATTGTTTCTACCTCCCTCTTTAGAATCAAGGCAAAAATGTCATTACACAGCTACTGTGTGCATGATGATGGCACTGAGCATTAAGTCAATAAGCTACTGATATTTGGTTGTATTGATTGCCTGAATTCTATCACTCAGAATTTGTACAGAGAAGAAGTGACATAGAGCAGTGGGTTGCAGTCTTGTAGTTAGTTGCCCTGCACTGTTTCCCAACAGCATACATATAGTGACTACAGAATCACAGAATCATTTAGGCTGGAAAAGACTTTTAAGATGAAGTCTGACCATAAACCTAACACTGCCAAGTCCACCACTAGACCACGTTCCTATGTGACACGTACACAAATCATTTAAAAACATCAGGGATGGGGACTCAACCACTTAACTGGACAACCTGTTCCAGTTCTTGACAACCTTGTGAAAAAAGGTCAACTTCAAAACAAGGACAAACATTGAACAAGCACTGAAGCATTCAGGCACATAAAAGTTAGATATAAGGAAGAATTTTTTAGAATGAACTGGTGAAAACGCAAAACAGTTTGTCCAGAGAGGTGGTAGAAAATTCAGTCTGGAAATATTCAAGATCAGGTAGGACTGGGGTCTGAGAAATCTGATCTAGCTGATGATGCCCCTGCTTGCTGCAAGGGAGTTGCAAGGGACTAGGTGAAATTTAAAGGTCCCTTTGAACTGAAACCATTCTGTGATTCTGTTCTAAGAGTCTTCCTTCAGAGCAAAGCATATCATGCAAATGTATTCGGATCACTCCTCCAGTCAGGTTATCACCCTTAGATTTTGATTGTGGATAAAGTTGACCATATTTTAACCTGCACTATGCATTCTCCTCTGTTCATTTTAACCTGTATTATGTATTCTCCTCTGTTCATCTCACACATTGTCAAAATAGTTGAACTATCAAATTTCAATAATGTGCATTTTTATCAAGTGTCCCAGAAATTACTGAGCTTTTGTTTAAGATTATTCTGTCACTAATGCATATGAAATTGCATCAGAACATGGGCCCTGAACAGGCATATCCTAGCTAGTACATGTCAGTGTATCTTTAAATAGGATACAAAGTAGTCCTTCTTCAGTAAAATGAACTGAAGATGAAGCCATAAGCAGGCTTCAATCATCTTTCTCCTTCCTTTTTGGAGTTTGTCTCTCCTCACATAACCTTACACGGATTCTGCAGTCCTTGAGTGCAAGGACTGCATTTTTATCCAGCCATAACCCCAAGATGAGGAAGGGGAGTACTTATTTTATATGCTCATATCCATTTTAATATTTGTGTAGGATAATAACAATCTTTTTCAGAACTAATATTTTTTAAATCTACTGGAGTACAAGCATATAAATTAGTGCCCCACAAATAAGGATGGGCAGGCAGACACAGGTACCTAGATACTCCAGAGAAGGTTTGTCCTCAGTGTTACTAACATCTACTCCTTTCCTAGGAAAACATAAAATGCCACTCTAACTCACCGGCCTTTGCTTATGAAGACCAACAACAATTCAGATGTGTTGGAATTGCTATATTTAAATGCATAACCTTTAATTGTGAACTAACTCTTTTCAGGAACTCAAATGTGGATTTGGAAGACTCAGCTTTAGCTAAAATAATCATCCATTTCATTACCACAGTTAAGATGCTCATATTCAGAAGTATGATCTGCTCCACTGCTCTGTGCAGTAACATTCACATTAACACATACATTATACTGAAATTTTTCTGGTGATTCACCTGAATATGATGAAATTATCAGAGGCAATCACCACATCCTCATAGCTACCTGCAGAATGTAGTTGTTACATAAACTACATTATCCATCCATCCTAAGGAGAGTCTTACTGAGAGACACCAGGGAAAAGTGACAAGGCAACATCCAAAAGCATGTAGTGTCAATCTGTTATGCATCTTCTGTAGGCCTCAAGTCTCCACTGTATTTGACTCAGGGATCTTCTGGTACATTCAGTATAAACTGAGATAAAGTGAGACCACACCTCAAATACTGTGTTTAGTTCTGGGCCCCTTGCTACAAGAAGGATGTTGAGGCTCTGGAGGGTGTCCAGAGAAGAGCAACAGAGCTGCTGAAGGAGCAGGAGAATAAGTCTTACAAGGAGTGACTGAGAGAGCTGGGGTTGTTTAGCCTGGAGAAGAGAAGGCTGTGGGGAGACCTTATTGCTCTCTACAACCACCTCAAAGGAGGTTATGGAGAGGAGGGAGCTGGCCTCTTCTCCCAAATGTCAGTGGACAGAACAAGAGGGAATAGTCTCAAGCTGCATAAAGGGAGGTTCAGACTGGATGTCAGAAAGAAATTTTCACAGAAAGAGTCACTATGCACTGGAGCAGGTTGCCCAGTGGGGTGGTTGAGTAACCTTCCCTGGAGGTGTTTAAAAGAAGGGTAGACAAGGGGCTCAGGGACATGGTTGATAGGAATGGTTGGACTCAATGGTCCAAGAGGTATTTTCCAATCTGGTTATTATATGATTCTATGGTTCTATGAATCTAAATCAGATAAATATACAATATCATAAAGATATGTCCATTAAAACTTTGCTTGAAGGTTCAATTCTTTTTTTCTCGAAATAAATCAAAGCCTGCCATTCAACATAAAGACTCTTAAAAAGCATCTAGAAGGACTTACCACAAAACATTATCTTTCTACTAACATACACTGTGTCCTGTTACTCTTAAGAATTGTTTGTTTGCTGTTTTAATATCAACTGAATATGCCAATGTCCTTTTGCTCCCCAACTGTATTTTTCATTTACCGAGTACATCTGCATTATCAGTTTTTAAATATATTTTGATAAAACTGTCTGTGTGGTTAAGGAAAGTATTTATGTAGTCCCACAGCATGCTGAACAATGAATCACTTTCCTCCCTTGCTCTGAAAAAACTGGTTATGACAGCACCAGGAAGGTGAAGAATTCAATTTATCCTTCATGTTCAAGGTTGCACAGTAAATTGTGGTACAGTTAGTCACCAAAGCAGGGAGCTGGCAAGCACATGAAGATTTAATGCAATTACCACCTCTCATTCATTCTACCTCCTGTCCTCTGAATGTCGGTTCACTGTCTTTTCAAGAGTTCATTCCACTTCTAATTCCTTACATCACTTTCTGTATTTTCACTCTGACAAAATTACTTTGTACTCATCATTTGTGTTTAGCATGGATAACACATGTCCAGTATTATAAAAGGAAGGGTGTGTTATTAACCATGTTTGCATATCTTCATATTTAAATGATTCTTTTATGTGGTACCATTACCCAAAAATCTCTGCAAAATTATAATAAAAAGTTTTTAGTCTGTCATAGCAGGGAATGGGAATAACAGTTATGCTGATATTTAACCTAAATATGAAGTAATCAGATCAAAGGGCTGCAGTAACACTAGATAGAAACTGCTTCACATACCAGCGTTTCCTACACTGATTTTAAGCGACTTGCTTTTACTCTAGCCTACCCATTCCTTTAGTTTTATAATTCCAGGTAGCAACACTTTCAGAATTGTATGTTTGAATGCAGGCTCCAATTTGTAGTTTCCAGAACAACCCAGAAACCATCGTAGATGGCAGCATTCATGAATAAATGTGATCCAACTGACACTGGCTACTGTGGCAAGGTCTAAGACACTGGCAACTGCCTCAACTTGTATGGGGTAAAAATATTAAAGATTAAGATGGTGATGATGATGACAATGATAATGACTAGTTGGTCTTGAGGAGTAAGTTCACAACTAGAATACAAAGCCTTCCATAGCAACAGGCTGCTAAATCAAATTATACTGCAGAATATTGCATATCAGCAGTATAGCATATTAGCATATTAGAAAAATCACACTGGAAATTCAGGCTTCCCCCATTTACTTGTTGATTTGCTTGGGAGCTCAGGCAGAGTCATCAGTCAAATAAAATAACATACCTGATGTCTTCCAACTGACTCTGGAAAGCCTAAGACACTTTAGATTGTCCTAGGGATTTTTTTGAAAGTGAGTATTCCTACCTGAATAATTGGTTTGATGATGTGATTTTCTGGGGCTTAATCCATTGTCCTATCTTTTCTGTCTTCACAGATAAGCTTCAGATTTATTCTGCTCAGGTAAAGAAATTAGCATACATACTCAGACATATACAATATCTGAATTGTTCTAACTGATATACACAATTTATATTTTCTAAGATGTGAATGTCAAGTAGTGACACTCTACAGTCTTTTTATTTGTTTTAGAATGACCAATAAATAACTAGAGAAAAAAATGGGAGCTCTTGATTTGTAGAAGGGACGATGGGTGTAAATTCTTTCCCTGAAAGCACAATAGAAATTTACATGTTTATCTTTGTTCCTTTATAGATCAATATTTCAATGAAACTGGGGGAGAAGAACAGGAAGCATACTAGTGTGAGTGAGAGTCTTCTAAGAATTATACATAAAATCCATCTGGGGAAGAGTAAGGAACAACATTCATTGAGTTCACGTGCTAGCTTCCTTTACTGATAAAAGCAGTTGTAGCTATGACACAAGCACTGCACTTTGCAGGCAGCAGTAGCAACCTTATTGGCAAAGTACTGCTGTATTGAAGACACTCAAATACCAAGTGAAAAATCTACTTTTTGAGTTGATATTGTTCCTGAAAATATTCACTTACTGAAGATTTGGGTGTGTATAAATGACAGGGAACAAGCTATCTCTGCTTCACTCTCAGATCCCATCAAAGTTAACCTCAGCTGAGGAGAGTGAACATGTTTTCAACTTTAAAGACCCGCCATATTTCCAGTGATAGATTTCACAGCCAATGATGAGTCATACAAAAACATAAGTAAAACATGGTTGAGGTTTTTTTAAGCCTTTTTAGAACTTTATACTCGCTGGTGTCAAATTCAGTATCCCATTTTTTTCGCTTTGGAGCAAAAGTTTCTTCCAGCACTGTAGAGCCGGATCTTAAAAAGGGCAAACTGTGATGTTCAGTACTGAAACACATCACCCTGTGCTAAGTGTATGGCTGTATAAACCTAGAGAAGTGAGTTTATAATGCTCCTGGGTTTTTACTGCTCTGATTCAATTGTTATCTAAAATAAGGTTAGTACAGCCCTGTATGGAGCAAGTAGCCCTTGTGGGCCTCACAGGAAGACATTCACCCACTGCTGTGCTGTGGAGATATGGAAGCATGAATCTACTGGATCTCAATGTTATGTCCAAGAATTTTCTGAAGTTCAAGTTACTGAAGAGAGGACCCAGATCATTCCTGAAAAGGCAGGTGAGCATGGAAAATTACAATGGGTCCCATTTCGCTTGAGGAAAAGATCCTGTAGTGAAGAATAGAAGGAGTATTGAAGGTCACCCACAGGGGTTCCCACCTCAAACGTCAAAAAAGAGACTGGAACAGTCCTCTCTATAACATATTATCTCTGATAAATTGAGGAAATACACTACTGCTATTTTCCCAAATGAATTTTTCAGTATTAGGCTGCTTACTTTACAAATATAATATGCATGAAAATAACTGTGTAAACCAATAGGAAAAGTGTAAGAAGAAAGTATGTTTTGAAAACTCTTCCAAGGATATCATATGCACTTAGTACTTTTATGTTAGAAGAATTACGATAGAGAGAAAGTTTTTTTCACAAAGAGGATGTTGAGTTTCGTATTGTTACTTTAGTCTCTGGTCACCACATGAGAAGCTAAATGCTATAAAAAATGACAGTGCAGCATATGGTTGTATGGCCTGGGGGACACTGGTATGGTCTTGCCACAAAAGCCTCCAGATCTGGGAATATATTAGGCCATCTAAGGACCAATGTCATTTCTATGGCCTTGACAATGTGGCAAGGGGCTGATAGGTGTTGACTTTATGGTAGAGAATCAAAAAAGGGTCCTCCAAACCCAATGCTTAGAAAATATGTCAGATTTTTTTAGTGCAGTGAACAGTGATCTGGGTGGGACTGATCATTTAGGAAGGGAGCAGATGGCACTGGGGAATCCTGGCAGAGACAAGACCTCATACTAATGAGTATTTTGAAAGCAAGAAGGGGACTGGGAATGGGCAGATGGAGTTCTGTAAAGGCTGGGAGCAGTATGGGCAAAGGGGGCTTCATTTCAATTACTAATTTTTTAATTGAGAGTATTACAAACATGAGTCAGGTGGGACTGGGCAGCTGTGAAAGTGCATCTGGGACAGGATAAAGGATGGCAGAGATTTGGGACAAAATAGAGGGACACTGCTTTGTGAGGGCGCTTGACAGCACCATGTCATGTCTACCCAGGCCTGGAAGCCAGCTGGGGACTTCTCTCCTTTTCCTCATAGATGCTTTGTTTATCCCTGAGTGAGTATCCTGGGCCAAGTGTAGATAGTGCCACTCACAATGCTTCACTTCCACATGTGTCACAGAGCAATTAGTGCCATCCTCCATGAAAACGCTATGCGTGTGGTTTCTGTGCAGAATCATCAGCTAGGATTGTGTTCTCTTAATACTTTTCAGCTACTTGTGTTGTTCAAATATCGCATTCCAAATGCTATATAAACATTTGAAAATGTTCTAACATCTTGTTTAATACACAGTAGAAATAACCTGTCATTACTATGTAGTGCCTTTATTTCACATGTTTATTTGGAATTTTGAGCATTTTATATCAAATATAGTGATCTACTGTGTCAGCCACACTGACAGACATTAAAATTGAAATTTGTCATATACTTAAAAAAACCTGCAGAGTTGTTTTACTTGTAATGAGAGAATAACCTTCTTAAAAGATAGGAAGTTAATCAGGTCCAAATACATTGGCTATCATGAATAACAAAGGGTTTTGATGTGATCTTTCATGAGTACATAATTGAAATGCAGATGATTTATTAATATCAATAGCAGAAACTGCAGCTGGCAGCAGTCATGCTTCTGAGGAGTACAGAGCACAGGTTGATGCATCTATAAATGTTTATAAACATATATAGATACAACTGTGCAGAAAGTAAGAGAGAGTCATCAGTTACAATTGCTGTTACCTTCTAAAGGCAGTATTAAAAATCAGATAAGACCACTTAAGCTGAAATTTTGATATGAGTAATGCATTTTGCATCCACATGGTAGTGATAACCAAGCAGAGTAAAAATATGCTGATCCTTTGAATATCAATGGATTCATAACAGTTTATTTCAGCCAGGGATCATGCTTGTTGATGCTATCATCTTTTGCAGTAATATAGCTTCTCTTTATTTTAAAATATTTTCATTTATAATATATGCAGTAATAAGTAGCAATTTTGTTGCTGCAAGGTGACACAGAGTTTGAGTCCTCAGTTGAAACTCCTTAATGAAGTATTTAAGCAGTTGTCCTTAAGTGGGAAAAATCTTGGCCATGTTAGGAAGAGATTTGCAAATAACTCCAATGATGTCAAGATTTGCTCAAAGCCTAATATCTGAACCATGTGGCCAAATGAATGCACTAAGTTCTCAGCTTCTTTATTTTCACAGACTCTTGACATATTGTGGTTCCATCATTTTCCAATCCATTAAACAATATGGACTAAGAAGAAAAAGTTAGAAGTAATAATTCCTGTTCTGTCTAGACTCCCAAAATACATACTTTGAAAACTAAATGTGAAACAGCTAAGGACAGTTTTATTCACACACATGGACATTACACGTATTTCTGGGAGAACTGACACATAGAGGAGCCCATGTATTCTCTAGTCTTTTCAAGTTGGCTATGGCATCCTGCCTGCATCCTTTGTTTTACACAAATGCATAAGATATGGCTGTTGGCCCAGTAAGATTCATGACTAGTTAGATGCGATTGCTTGACTGCATAGCGGGCCATAAAAATTAAAGTGGTAGCTATCATAACATCACATGAGATGAGATTTTGTCAGATTTTTGGCACTGATGCTACAGGACAGATCACCAGCTGCAACGGAAGTCATGTTTTTGCACAAGCCCTTCACCAGTTACTCATACCATTTATGAATCCATGAATTTGTCTGGATTGAAGCCCCAGTTATTGTAACCAAAATGCTAATATGTCTAGAATGTGTGAAAAATAGAAGTTTCTTCCCTAAGATCACATTTTATCACAATTCTTTTTTTTTAAAAAAAAGAAAAAAACAGAGCATTACAAGTCAACTGTTTAAAGTATCACAGTTATAAATTATTTTATGCCTGATTGGTGTTTATGTGGGATGTTCCTTAACGATTTACAATGGTATAGGTTTTATATCCTTCATGTTCTAACCTTGCACCTAAAAGTTTTTCTTCTACAACAAATATCCCTTGCACATTTGAAGTTTAACATGAGTCTCCTCTCCAGATTAAACTAATCCAAATATGTCATTCTTGTTCCAGTTTTCATATTTTTCAGATTATTTCAGTTTCACTCCATTAGATTTCTTTATTAGTCTATATACTTCTTGAAATTCAGAATACAATACTATACAGTATGCTTGTCAGGACCTCACAGATTGCAAGCCCAGAAAATCTACTGGGTGAATGCCGCATTCAATAATTAATTTCATGCATGAAACAGTAGCAGGGCCAACACAGATCTCTGAAATCTGACTTGAATCTTCTGTTCATTTAGTAATTATTCTCTTTCCCCAAAAGCTCCACTTTGATTATGACTGCCCAAGTACTTCTGTGCAGGTGAAAACTCATTGATTTGCCTTTGGGATATTATGTGAGACAGTGTCACATTCTGTCACTGTTGTCACAAATGCAGAACTCTGGTGAGTTATAACTTTGAAAATTTCATGCTATCTAATATTAATTATTTCATTATTTTGTAAGTACTTCCATGCTATTACTTGTTCTACTGCTTTTGACAAAATAAATTTCACTGGAAATCTGTCTTGGAAGTTTGTAAAGAACACTTTCAATTTGCTTCTTACATTAATGAATATTAAATATAGAATCATAGAATATTTTGGGTTGGAAGGGACCACTAGATCAGGCTGCTTAACATCCTACCCAATCTGACCTTGAACAACTTTCCTGGGCAACCTGTTCCAGTGCCTCACCACTCTCGCTGTGAAGTTTCCCCCCAGTATCTAATCTACATCTTCCACTCTCCGATTCATAGTTGTTCCTCAGACCTTCCACCACATGCTTATGTAAGAAGACCCTCCCCAGTTCTCTTGTAGGCCTCTTTCAGGTACTGGAAGGTCACTATAATGTCTCCCCAGAGCCTTCTTTTCTCCAGGTTGAACAACACCAGCTTTCTCAGCCTGTCCTTATATGAGAGGTGCTCCATTCCTCTGATCATCTTTGTAGTCCTCCTTTGAAGCCATTCCAACAGTTCCATGTTCTTTCTATGTTGAAGATTCCAGAACTGGACGGACTACTCCAGGTGGGGTCTCACAAGAGCAGAATACAGAGGCAGAATCACATCCCTAAACCTGCTGACCACACTTCTTTCGATGCAGCCCACGACGCATTTGACCTTTTGGGCTGCAAGAGGGCACTGCTAGCTCATGGAATCATAGAATCATAGAATCACCAGATTGGAGCACCGAGTTCAAACATTCCTATCTGACACTATACCATGTCTCTGAACACGTTGACTGTCCAGGGATGGTGACTCAACAATCTCTCTAGGCAGCTTGTTCCAGGGCCTGATTAGCCTTTCTGTGAAAAATTTTCTGTAAGAAGTCATTCTCTGTCTGCCTGGTCTTTTTGCAGGCTGCAAGGGGAAGCCCTGCTAGGGATGGTAGTGTCTGCCCTGAGGGAATAGCCTGTGCTTGTAGGCACTTTTCAGAAATGCCACGGAAGACACCAGGGAGAGCATTGTGGCTCCTCCCCTACCAGGAACTGAGATCCTCTTTCATTAGGTGACTACTGTGTTCCCTTACTTGCTGGCCCAGGCATACAGCAGAACCAAACAAGGTCATGCTGATGTCAACAGCGTATAGGCATAGTTGTTTAATGCTAAGCCTTTTTTTACTGGCTTTGTATTTTCAGCACAGTTCTTGTGGAAAAGTTCTCAGTTGTGTCCTGGGACCTTCTGCTATTCGCACTTGCCTTTCTTAAATCATTTCTCTGTGATGTCTACAAAAGCATTAATAATACATGACTGGAAACAGCTATTTGGAAAACTCAGGTTGGACCCTGTTGTTCTATATATTGCTTTCAAGAACACACTAGTCTTCAAATGTATGAAATTTCTCTCTTTCAAGTGCTATTTTTATTTGAAGAATGTATATTTCAGAGATGGTAACACAAAATATACTACCAAAGCCTCACTTTCTCAAATCCAGAGCATGAAGTGTAGGGCCTCAGCTATGTCAATGAATATGGCCAACAACTCAGCCAATAGGTCAGCTCAGCTACAGTCATGCCAGGTTCAACAGGAATGCCTCATTAATTGAAATGTTACCATGACATATAGTATAACTTGTGTTAAGGAGTAAATTGCACTACAGAACATTAAGCAATTACACTGGGTGCGTTGTTGGTTTGTACAAGGCAGAAAACAATGTAGACCTTTACTCACAGCAAACCAAATGTTGTCATCTGTATTGGATAAACATGTACATGAGATTTTCTAAGCGCCGAAATAAAAGCTTACCTTAGGTCTGTCTAAATCAGGTGAAAGAGAAGACAAATGCTCTTCCCAGCTTAAAAAAATAAAAGATCCATGAGCCAGTCAAGTATCTCTTACATTAACCAGAGAATGGTCCCAATGCACATGGGAGTCTGCCACCTCCCCCTCCTTACTCAGAATCACTCCTAACGCACTCCTGACACACACCATGCCCTTTTTCAGGGTCACGAGTTTGTGAAGTGCTAAATTCCTGCTACTCTAACTTGGTTTTGACAATGCTAGGCTGTTGATATACAATACCTGCTCCAGTACACTAGCTAGTCAGCATGGCACCATTCTTATTGTTGCTTGTTTACTATAATCTTGGGGAAGGGTTTAGCTGTTTGCAAATACTTATTTTCATAAAATATTGTACAGATGTGTCGGCCTCTCTGTGTCCTTCCTTCCTTTAGTTTTTGTATGTAAATTCTTCCTCTCTGAAAATAAGGTTTGTAGGGTAACTTCTTGTTTGATCTGTCAAATTGAGCAGTTTCAGTTTCTCAATTTTTTTTATTTTACAACTCATGAAACTTTAAGACAGGTGATAATTTAAAGTTTATCTCTGCATGAAAAGACTCCTGGAATGTATCATCTGACCTCAATTAACTCACTGCTAGACAAATGGAAGGGAATCTCATTTTTGCTAACACTTTACAGAGACAAGCATGAAAATGTAGCAACATGACTTTAAGTTTCATTTTAGTACAAAAGATGGCTTTATTTCTTTACTAATGTTCAGGTGTGTTTTATCGATAAGCAATAGCATTGTAGACAGTGTTATATTTGAGTAAGGAGATTGTAACTCATAGAATAGTATTGGTACTGTGCCTTTAAGTTTTCTTCAGATCCTCTGTTTTTGTTGCCAGTACTCAAATACTCCTGATATGTCTGTGGTAAGATGATTTGCTATGCTTTGCTGGGGAAGGAAAAGAATTTGAAGAAGGCTTTTTGGCATAAATTCAAGATAAAAGCATGTCTCTTATGTGCAGTATCTCAATTCCTTGAATGATTAACAAACCACATTTAGCATACATTTCTAATGCTTTGAATACCTTTCCAAAGATGTGGTCATAACATTTTTTATACTCTTAGGAAATAATGAAGGGATCAAATCTTGTGAAAGCTACCCTATTGAATTCCTTAACTTACAACAACATTGAATAAGTTCCCTTGCAATTTCAGGTGCCTTGAAAAATGTCCTTATGACAATGTATCTGAGAATAAGAAAACGAATTGTAAGGGAAATGCTGATAATATGGTTATACAACACTTGCAGCTTTATTTTCAGTCACATTATAATATTCAGTCACATAATATACTAGGAGTTTTGGTTTAAGAAAACAATGTGGCCAGATTAAGCTAAGTATAGACTTAAAAGAAGAAAAAAAAAAAAACCCTTATATGTAGATCCCAAAGCTGGTTATTTTCCCCTTGTAAGTGTTAGTGGTAGATATTAAATGAATCAAGCATGTGCAAACCTTAAATTTAGCCCATCAGTTACCACAACAGCTGAACCACTCCATAGAGGGGCAGGTGCCATTGATAGTATACACATTTCTGTGCTCAGAGTTATGCTTGTGGAAAGTGTATACTGTACATTCCAGATTCATGATGAAACAGCTGTACCCCAGGACAAGCATTTCTGTACTGCAGATGTCCCTCATCTTCCAGGACTTCTGATGCTTATAAGTCCTGGTTAGAACTGGCACTGTCACAGGCAGTTTCTAAGCACACAGCCTCACCGTTACTGACAAAGCGCTAGTAATAAAATCCATAAATGAATGGATAAAGTTCATAGAGATGTCCAGAAATTTCCTTCATGGTCTTTGCATGAATTATGACAACTTTTTAAAGGTAGTTAGCTAAGACTGCTGCTCTCTGCTGCTTAGGCTTGCCTTGTCTAAAACGGGAGACAAGAACATGCGTCATTTTATAAGGGAGGAAGTATATAGAGGAACAAGAATAATTTTAGATGGGAGTCAGCTTGATGGCAGGAGGAAAAAGCACACCAGCTATGACATAACAGAGCACAAGTGACATTGGTCAGCCAGGCACTTCTGTAGCAGTTGCATTTCTGTACTGGAGGTTGTCACCTGTGTATCATCAACATTATGACTGTTGCTCCACAGATTTCTTGATGAATCTAGTCCTAGGTCTTACAGAACTTCAACGACCAAATCATCTATGTAAAGGATACACAATTCTACAGTGCGACATCTCACATGTCCTTTCCTACCCCTCAGTTTCTCGATTTGACTTTTGATACAGACCTGAGATCTTGTCTCTGAGCAAGGTTTCTTTTGCCTTCCCATATTCCCACAGAAGAGGGAGGGTGTCATTGAGTATGCTCTTCTCCACTTAGCACTGCAAATTTGTATCAGCGAAACATATTCAGCAAGCAAAAAAACAACAGCAGAAAGTTTTAAAGACACCATGGGAAATGCATAGAGAAGAGAAAAGGCTTTCAGCTGGGCAAGCTGGAAGCAAGGAAGGAGTACTGCATGTCAGGGGGTCAACTTCATCACAGAGCCATTGTTCAGCCACAGGAACAGGAGCAGTCTTGCCTACTAAAGCAGAACAGTCAGGGGAAAGAAACTGTGGAACCTATTTACAGCTGAACTAGTTACCACAAATAATTTGATTTTCTTCATCCTGGCACCAGGACATTAAACTAGTCTCACAGTTGTATTAAAAGGAGACTGACAACACCTAAATATTGGAAAAACACAAGACTGATTATGGGCTACGGGGAGAATAAAGGTTAATTACATGAAGCTGGGGCTTCTCAGATGGGTCCAGCAAGGAGCACCCATGCAATAATGTTCTCAAGAACAGCTGTTCTGAATGTGAGGTGTGAAGCTGCAGTGCCCTGGGAGCTGAAAGAGGCTCCAAGTTCGGGAATAGTTAAGGAAGGAAACATTAAGTAGGACAACTGAATCACTTTTTGTTCTTTTATTTTATGTTTGAAGGAGGTGTAGAATATGTGGTAGTTAATGACCTCCACAGACTATTTAAACCACCCAAGGTCTCCTCTAACAGTCAGGTTTTTCTTCTTTGCTTTTACCTGATGTCTTCCAAGTTTAGGATGCTTTTTCTCCCATTACAGCTTCTGGCAATATCACGCTTATCTGACAGAAGTGAAGTGAGTTCAGGACAGTGTACCTGGGTTTAGTTCAAATGTTTGACGTCAGTCACTGAAATGGAAGACAATAACCCTACAAATAACATGCAAATGTATTTAGAAGGCTAGAGTTTGCACATACACCTGAGCCTGGTGCTGGAAATGTAAACATTGGAACATTTTTATTGTAACACTGGCATTTAATCTCTGACTTGCTCCTGCAAAAAATGTCTCTCATAATATTACTTTTGGTGAAATGTAGGCACACTGCAAGTGGTTTATATTCCCTGTGACTGAAAAGAATAAATCATATAGAAATGTCTGTAAAACATTACTTATGGTTAAAACAAACAAGCAAACACACACAAACACACTTGGCAAATAAAGCAGTTTTATTCGTTTTTAGTAATCAAAATACCAAGTTTCTGACCATACACTCGCTGAATTAAATGACATATTAAGATGATGACAGTACTATTGAATGCAAAATGCCTGGAAACTGGAACATGTAAAGGTCTTTAGTTTTACTGCTGAGATAAGCCTTTGTAACTGCAATCCAACACTATAACACAGCTGAGCCTCATGAGGATATCAAGGTATTTAAGACAGAATTTTCCTTTCCTGTGAGTTTTTCTTAACACACAGCTACAGCTTTGTTTTTGTACTCAGAAAAAGATCTTTAATAATTGTGAATAAATTTGTTAGGCAAAAAAGCATGAAGTTTTCAGAATCTGAACTCTACTGTACTACTCATGGGTCTCATCTTACTTGTCTTTTCACACTGATAACACAAGTAGCAGCACAACTATGCACTACATTAGAGACCAAAACTGACACCTGTTAGGCCTGAGGGTGGTTGAAAGCCATTTATTAGTTTTAATTAGAGGAAATTTTTAAACTAATTAATTTTTCACCAATTTCACACTTTTCTCACTTTTTCATTTCCTTCATGTTAAGCTGTTTCCTAGATCCATCCTAGCACCAAATTTGAATAAAGCCTTCCTATTGCAGTTGAGGAGCATTGCACCTGACTGATAGTCAGGAATTCACCATAAAGAGTGAACAGAGCCTAGGAGAGAGGAAGTCTTTCCTCCTGTGGTAGCCCTTCAATGCATGGTGAAGTTTATATGCTATACTATGCCTCTATTACATGGAAAGGCTGCTGAGGCTCCACAAGAGCACCCAAGTAAGGCCAAGGCTGATGAGGTTAAGCTGCGCAGGAGAATAAGAGCAGTAAGGAATGGGGTTTGCTACCTCTGCCTCATTGGTAGAGTCAATAGTAACAGACTACAAATCCCCTTTGAGACAAGTGTTTGGAACAGACTCTTACGAAGCGTTCCTCTTACAGCTGCCATGTAATTTCACAAAAATATTTATTTGTCTTAAAATGCCCAAATATAGGTAATCTACAGCATGCTTTTATTTAAATATAGACACAGATACAGTTACACACACTTACATAAACACAGAACAAACAATTGCTTAAACATACTCGAAGAACTTTCAAGCCATTATAATTAATTTATTCTAGAATTTGGACTGGTATTATAGCAAAAATTGCTATACCAATCTATTCTCAACACAGTCCATAACCACTTTCAAGGAAGTTGTACATGCATTGTTTATATGTGTGTTGAATTATCAGTAAATTAAAAGAGGACTAGAGAACATTTTGGATTATTGCTGGTTTTTCACACATGTGTTGACTGAACAGCATGTGTTCACTGTAAGAGCTAATAGAAACATGTTTTGTTTCACAGGGTTTAGTGGCTTACTGTTCTACAGGAGCAAGAGATGTTTAAGTGAAATTGATTTATCAGAATACTCTTTGCAGATTTATTTTTTCTTTTAATCTGAGATTGCAGAAAAAGTAGGCTCTAATTGGTATGCTTTGGAAGATACTGTTTCATGGGATCCATTTTGGCCAAAGCACTAGTACTTGACATATTAAAACAACCTCTAAACACTAAGCAGCTGACTTTTCTGCAAATTTAGTTATTGGTCTCAGTCTTAACAAACTAGAACACCTGTAGCTATAGCAATATTGCAACATAAGTACTGCTGTGGCGTGTGCTACTGAAGTTGCTTTGCCCAGCATTTAATTTTATTGAGTAAACTAATGCTTGTTGTCAAGCATAAAGTTGTTCTCAGGTTGAAAATACTGGAAAACTATTTTTATCCACACTTGCCTCTGTATGCCTAGCTCTAAGCATGTGAATAGTGTCACTATTTCAAATAAACAGAGTTGCTCAGTGAACCTGAAGAACTTTGAGGACCCATTCTATACGTAGTCATAGGTATAATGCTGCAATGTGTCCTGCACTGCTGACAGTATACCCCAAATCAGAAATTACAAGAGAAAAAGGCTACATTACTTCTTTGCCAGGTAGGTATGGCAGGTACTATAGGAACTGTAACATTTCACTGTGCACCAAATAGAAACTTCATATGAACATGTATCTCTGTGCCCTCTTGATGGCACAGGACCAGCATTTGTTTTCTTCCTAACAACCAGATCCAGAGGGCAAGACTAGGACAGACTGAGAATAATTGTACTCTTCAAGCTTTCCCTGCAGGCTGACTTGAGGCAGAACTATTCTACCTAAGAAAAAGTTATGCTATATGTGCAGTAACTCCAGAAATTATTTAAAAGAGCTCTCTAACACTTCAAGAGTGTTTTGGTGTTTAGGAACACCAAATTTTACTCCCCTTACTGCAGTAAAGTGCAGAAGTCCCACTCAGCTCAACATTTCTGCTGCACAAAAGCAAGGCACATCTGGGATTGTGGCAAGAGAAGGACAAACAAGAATAGGAACACAGCAATATCACAGTATCAAACAAAAACAGTGGTGAAAATGTACTTGTGGTGTCACACCTCTATTCATCCCCTCCTTCTGTCCCAAGATGTCCCGAATAGATGTAGACTGTTCCTCACTGCTGTTTGTCTGACTTGTTCTGTTAGAGCTCCATTGATGAAGACACCACGGACTCTCTAAGTGAGCCACTCTGGTGCTATTCTGTACCGGACAATGGAGATAGACTGTTCCCTTGATTTTTTTACAGCAGCCTTTTACATATTTCAAGACCAGTTACGTCTAGTAGATTAACCAAGAACCTTGATTCTGACTGAGCTAATGGCTAGTTTATGTTTCAGGCAGTTATTGATTGCTCGGTCACATCCTGTTTATTTTCAAATGCTCTTGTCTTCATTTAACTCGATGTGCTCCCTGAGTGTAGCCAAGGGTTCAGAACTTGCACATTCTGTTCATCTAATTGCTCGCACCCTCCTATTCTCCATCATACACACATTCAGCCAGGAACAGCATGTGTGGAGCCAGCTAATTGTTGATACAGAAGATCCATGGGTATTCTCACCACCCATGGAGTGTCCAGAGGAAATATAGCTCAATTTCAGACACCCATCCATGGACACTGATGCCTTTTTTTTTTTCCCTTAAGTATCACGCTGCAACAGGAATCTTGGGAAAAAGTCATTCTCCTTCTCAAAAGCCTGCAGAAAAATTTGACCATCACTTGGTCCGTCATCAACATCCATATAATGTGGTTGGGATACAGTAAGAGTGTTGCCACTTGGTGCCACTTGGTGCCAGAGCACCAAGGCATTGGGGCAGGAGTAGGGAAAACTGGACCAGTTGAGCATCCCAGATGCATCTCAGCATTGGGCCCAGTCTTTCACATGCAGCTGAAAGGTTTATTGTTGAGGAGAAAAAGGGGAAAATGTATTATCTTAAAACTTCCTAGGAAACAGTGGTTTTGTGCATATTTCAGTAAATGCAGAATACCCTAGAGTTATTAAACATTGTTATGGTTAGGCACACAAGCATATGCAAGGCCCTGTGCATTTAGGGTATGACACAGTCAATCATTTAAGGAAATTTATTTTTCCTCAGAGAAACAAACAGAGTGAAAATAAAACAAAAGATTACAATCAATTTGGATATGAATCCCCAATACACTGGCATTTCCTTACCTTCAAAGATTTAGGTGAAGACCCCTACACAGCAGTCCCCTCAGGGTGTTTTTTTAAGGTAGTCTAGGTATGTCCTATGTTTTAAAGAACTGTAATACAGAGGTTACACAATTACAAAATTTACCACTGCAAGACATTTCCTAACCAAACTTCTCCATACACTGCTGGAACAATCCTTCACCTTTCAGATGACTGTAATAACAGAAAGAATTTTCCAGTGAAGATTTGCTGTCCAAAACCAGATCCTCAGGTAAAATACAATTAATGGAAAATTTTCTAGCAGTCTTATCAAGACTCATCTCTTGAGTTTCAGTCACTAGATGGGCAATGTTCACCTGCCCTTGTGTACCCACATTCCAAACCTCAGCTCATCCTCCCCTAACTCTTGTTTTGATTGTATTATGAGCAGAATATTACACAAGCCACTTCCACTTCTGCTGTCTCCTACCCTCCTCCTTTCCCAGGATTCATATCTCACCTACCCCATCAAGACATTTCCTCCTCTTCCTAAAATACAGTACCTACAGAGAGAGTATTTATAGCATGCAAAGGCAAGCCCTCTTTTGTCCTGCCATGCCTTTCTCTCATATGAAGGAATCATACCTTGGGTCTTCAGGACAGAGCCTGACTGATGCAATTCTTTCAAAAATTTATTTAGCTAAACTAGTCATCACCATGTGGCTAAGCCTGGAAAAAAAGTTAGAGGAGACCTTGAGATTTTCCCTGACATTAAGGGAGTCTTTGCTTTCACATGACAAATCTCTTGTCCAAAGTGCGATCTTGTCTACAGTAGTAACATTTTTATTCTAAAATATGCTTTTCCCATGTTACTCTTGGGAACTGCAACAATATTTTCAGTTGGGAATTATTCAAAAAAGAAACAAAGCTCAGCAAAGCATCTGTTTTGGAAAAGTCACTTTGCTCAATCAGGAATTATGCAGACTCTAAAACCTCAATCAAAGGCTTGGCAAAAACATGGGGAACAAAATTTCATGAAGAGAGCACGGATAGCTTCCCATATAGATGGATACTAAATTTTAATGATACTCATTACCTCAAACAAAAGCCAGAAGATAAGCCCTTTATACTGCAGAACCCTGACTTCAGGAGTTAGTCTTTCTCTGTGTGTCTAGTACATGTGTGGGAGATCTTCAGTTGATTTATAAAGTTATTTGGACCATTACCTATACTAACTTGCACTGATTATGTGTTGGTCTGAGTGACCAGCCAGATGGTAAGGATTTGCCACAGAAAAGAGCATACACAAACCACATGATTATTCAGTGTGGCCCTTTGGTAATTCAGAGCATAGAAACAAATAGCAATATATTTTCTTATTCAGCTTTCGCATTCACCCCCTGAGCCTCACCCTAATGCCTAGCAGAGCTGGCACATCTCTACTCACACTCACACCAGCTGCTGATTTTGTCATCTGTCTGGTTTCTGCCAATCATTCTTTTACATTTGACAAGCTTGCTGTTTTTAGCCAATCTCCCCTATGACATAGTCACTCAGTGCTCTGACCTTTCCATTGCAAACAAGAGGCTATTGAGCGAAAATAGTGGCTACCAGAGTTTTCATTTATTGTCACATAATGCGGAGTAATTAATTGCCTTCCTTTAACTTTCTTCAATGAAACAATATATATTTTTAAAGAGCTCTATATCTGTCAAATGAATGAAAAAATGTAGGGACTTACAGGTCTCTGTGATATTATAAATGCTACTAAACCAAACATGTATAGGTCTATGTTATAGATATAGGAAAATGATCAGTGTTCAGAAAATCTGAATTACTGTATTTGAAAATAAAATACTTTAAAAAGCTGAATGATGGGAATCAAAATTATGTATGTGCTTATTTTGGTCCTCTTTACAAAGTGTGTATGAGAATGTCATCTATGTGTAATTTTCCTCTATTTATGTGCTATAAATAAAAACCATGGGAATAGAGAAACTATGCATAAGTTAGTCTGAAAAATGTGTAAAGGCATTAGCTATTCTAAGCCAAATATATAACCTTTAGACTTATTGAATTGCCTTGCTTAATGAATGAAAAATGATTTTTAATGTAGCTGTCAGTTGAAGTCAGTGGTGTTCTGATGCATTCAGGAAGTTTAACATCCATTACCTTACATTTCTGTATGTTTGCTCAACATTATACCTATCTCATCTTTTTAAAACCATGTATCATATATTTCTCTCTTTACTGAATTATTTCAAATGCTGTGAATTGTGAAATGCACAAACCAAGGAAGACTTACTTGTTTTTTACAATCTGGAGCTGGTATGACCTGCAATTTTCAAAGCCCATTCTTTGACTGGAAGAATACAGCTGTCTTTTTTGCTGTAATAGCATCTGACCATTAATGTGAAAAAGGAGAACTGTAAGCTGAGTTTTTTTGCAATGAAATTTGTACCAAGGCTGTCGACGTGCTTTCAGAGCAACTCCAGGCTCACATGCTGTGCTTCTCCTTCCTCTATATTGTTTTGTGCAAGCATGTTCTGTGATGTATATCTGTATATATCTGATGTACCCTCTGCTGGAGGGTAGGGAGGCTCTGCAAAGGCATCTAAACAGGCTGGAGCGCTGGGCAGTGTCCAATGGCATGATGTTTAACACGGCCAAATGCCGGGTCCTGCACTTGGGGCACAACAACCCTATGCAGAGCTACAGACTAGGAGAAGTCTGTCTAGAAAACTGCCTGGAGGAGAAGGACCTGGGGGTACTGGTTGACAGCCGACTAAACATGAACCAGCAGTGTGCCCAGGTGGCCAAGAAGGCCAATGGCATCCTGGCTTGGATCAGAAACAGCACAACCAGCAGGTCCAGGGAGGTGATTCTCCCTCTGTACTCAGCACTGGTGAGGCCGCTCCTTGAATATTGTGTTCAGTTCTGGACCCCTCACCACAAGAAGGATGTTGAGGCTCTGGAGCGAGTCCAGAGAAGAGCCACGAAGCTGGTGAAGGGGCTGGAGAACAGGCCTTATGAGGAGCAGCTGAGAGAGCTGGGGTTGTTTAGCCTAGAGAAGAGGAGGCAGAGAGGAGACCTCATTACTCTCTACAACTACCTGAGGGGAGGTTGTAGAGAGGAGGGAGCTGGCCTCTTCTCCCAAGTGCCAGGGGACAGGACAAGAGGGAATGGCCTCAAGCTCCACCAGGGGAGATTTAGGCTGGAGATTAGGAGGAGGTTTTTCACGCAGAGGATCATTGGTCATTGGAATAGGCTGCCCAGGGAGGTGGTTGATTCACCTTCCCTGGAGGTGTTTAAGGCATGGGTAGATGAGGTCCTGAGGGACATAGTTTAGTGTTTGATAGGAATGGTTGGACTCGATGATCTGATGGGTCTCTTCCAACCTGGTTGTTCCATGGTTCTATGGTTCTATATTGCTCTGCTTTGTTACATAGGACAAACGCTGCCTAACTTGGTACAACCTTGGATCAACTTTCTTGTGCCAACTAGCTTCAACTACAATGCTTCAAGAAATCTCTCTTTAAATACTTAGTGACGTGCTAGGGCAGGAAACAATATTTAACTTTATGTAGCAGCACATGATTGTCATATGCATACGAGCAGTGCAGCTCATGTGTGCGCAGAATACATAGAGTGCAACTAGTGTTGATAAGACATGCTGCAAAAGACAAACTCTAAATCACTTCAATACAATGAACTAAAAATAAATATAGCACCCTAGGTATCTATTGTCTTGAAATATCCAAGTGAAAAAATCCAAGACCTCTTGGAGCATCGAGTCCAACCATTCCTATCTGTCACTATACCGTGTCAGTGTGCATCTTGTCTACCAGTCTTTTAAATACCTTCAGGGATGGTGACTCAACCACCTCCCTGGGCAGCCTGTTCCAGTGTCTGATAACCCTTCCTGTAAAGAATTTTTTTCCTGATATCCAGTCTGAACCTCCCCTGGTGCAGACTGAGGCCATTCCCCCACGACCTATCACCTGTCACCTGGGAGAAGAGGCCAGCTCCCTCTGCTCCACAACCCCCTTTCAAGTAGTTGTAAAGAATAATAAGGTCTCCCCTCAGTCTCCTCTTCTCCAGGCTAAACAACCCCAGCTCTCTCAGCCACTCCTTTTAAGACTTGTTCTCCAGCCCCTTCACCAGCTTTGTCACTCTTCTCTGGACTCGCTCCAGAGCCTCCAAATACTTCTTGTAGTGAGGGGCCCAGAACTGAACACAGTAGTCGAGGGGCAGTATAACCTTTCTGGACTTGCTGGTCACACCTCTTCTGATACAAGCCGAGATACCCTTGGCCTTCTTGGCCACCTGGGCACACAGCTTGTTTATGTTTAGTCATCTGACAATCAACATCCCCAGGTCCTTCTACTCTAGGCAGCTTTCAAGAATACTTGATTATTATCAAATTAGGCAAGTAACAAAAATGTGAAACCTAGCTAGCTTTGATAATTAATATGCATCTATGGTGTTATATTTTTATGGAAGTACTAATTCCTCAGATAGTACCAAGTTTCAGATGTGTTCAGATGTGCCATCATCGTCAGCTTCCAGGGAAAATTATGGTCTCAGGAAAGTGACAGAGGCAAGCTGGATATCAGAGTAAGTAAAAAAACCTAGATTTAATATATGACTTATTCCCAACTGCCTTCAGTTTCACTGAGACCACATCTTCAATAGATGTGCATGAACATAGTAATTTATCTCTGCAAGCCATCTGGATGAACAGGACCATGTTGTCATTTAAAATGGCCTTTAAAATCAATTATTATAGCAGTAAGTTGCATCAGTACAAGGGGATATTGTACTAGTACTGGGAATTAATTGAAGATTACGTGGAGAAAGGCATCCAGTTCTTTCTAACTTAAATTGGTTTAAAACAGCAACAGCCCAGCAAAATGAAGGGTCTTGTAGTGTTAAAGTGGTATAAATAATATGAAGAACACACAGTCACTAACACCAGCACAAAGGAAATCCATTTTGCTTAGGACTGTCGTTCAAGAGCAGGGCAATTGATCAGAACAGAACATTGTAACCAAAATTGTTAAGATAATCATCCTGCAATAACAGAAAACCTCTGCAAAACTGAGCTCATGAAGAGAATGAAAATCAAACATCCAGGTTTGAACATGCTATAACACCTTTACTTGAGACCCTCTGTTGTATGAGGGGTAAGACGGGTGCCTCCCTTTTGCAGGACTACCCTCTGTTTATCCCAGAAACCCTCCTGCGTGGGTGCGGTGGAATTTCCCAGGGTGGTTTCAATGGAAGGAGAGCCTATGGTGTGGGAGGAATTGGGAGCTGGGGTTTCTGCACTTAGGCCACCTGGCATTGCTGAAGCAGAGGTCAGGTGGACTGGTTTTCCCCAAGAGTTCAGAAAAAAAATGTATTCTTGCAAGACTGAGTCAGGAGAAGAACTGACAGCCAGAGGAAAGTAATCCTGGAGGTAAATCCTAAAAGAGTTAACTTGCAAATGCTTCATTCATGTGGAGAGACTTGGTCTTTGGCAGGGACAGGGAGAAGGAAGAAAATTACCAGCAGGACAAAGGCCTGCCTCCAAGAAGCACAGCAAGTCTCAGTGGCCTGGGTAGCAGAGAGAGCCTCTGCCACCAAAGAAAGACACTGCAGAAAGTACAGTGGCATGAAGATAGAATTTAATCCTTGATGTATATAGGAGATTGGACAATGAGGATGGTTTAATATTAAACAAACCCATCCTTGAAAAAGGTCTCACAGAGTTTCAGTATTTAGAAAGTTGCTGGGACACGTTTTGGGGAGTTCGAGCCGGAGGCAGTAGAAGCTGGGGAAGGGTTCTCCACTGTTCAGAGGCATCTGCACTGCTCATGGGGATCCTGGTGGTACCAGCTGCAGCAGAGACCCTGAGTGCCCTACTAAACCCAGCAGCCTAGGGAACAACACTTGTGCAACACATGCTTAGAAAGGAAACAATGACAAAGCCATACATTCCTCCTGCACTCCTGCAAGATTGTGGAAATACACCAGAAGCACAAAAACAATCCAGAGATGTGATTTCCTGGGAAGGGAATATTTTATTAAGCAATGTACACTGATAGCAATTCCAAAGTGGCATTATGATGGTGCATGTTTACTTTTAGTCAGTTTTTCTGGGTTTCAGTTATTTTAATTTTAGAAATACTTCATGCTTTGTGAAATATTGCTAAAATACACCGCCATTCAGCCTTTAAGCATTTAGCTGCCTTTAACATCTGTGTTTCTGTGATTGTGTGAACTTCAGAGTAACACAGAGTTATCAGCACACATTTGGGTGTAGACCTCTTGAGCACAAAGCTGTCCTATTCTGCTCCTTTTGCAAAGGGGCAGAGTGCCTGTCCTGCTAGGCCAAAATCCTGTGTCTCCCACTGGGGCATCAGGACAGGGAAGGCAAGAAACCACCCAGAAATTAACTCGGAAATACTTCCTACACCCAAGGAAAAACATTCAGATGTGCTCTTTTCATCTGTCTATGACTCTGAAGGGAAGGGGTCATGCCACTGAAATAACGACAAGGCTTCAAATAATAACCAGCATTGGACAGAGACTACACTAAAGGCATTCATTTTCTGTATAATAGAGTAAAAAGCTGGCATAAAGGTGTACTGTATTTTACTGCTTTCTTAAAAGGGTTACATTAGCACTGAAATAATATCAATCCATTCATGTGAACAGGCAAAATGACAAACCATCAAAAGAGGGAATCCATCCTAGTTCTTTTCTATGGAATCATGTTCCCTCTCTTATGGTCTTTTATATGCCCCACTGAGAGGGGCATGTTTACAAAATAATGATGACAAAAAAAATTCAAGTCTTGTATCTGTTTTTATTGAACAATGCTTACTGAGCTATTTCAGATATTTTGAAGAGGTATTTTAGGTTTTCTTTTAGCAGACAACTAGCAGAACCTACTAGTGTAAAGTGATCATTTATTTGATACACTGGGGAAAAGTCACTGTAGTTTAAACTTAATTGTAGATATGGAACTGATGCAATAGTCTTAGCAAAATCTAAGTAAGTATCTACACTAGGTTCCTTTGTAATTGGGACAAATGGAATTGGTATCCACAGAAAATATGAAGCATATCTTATATATGTAAAACAGCATTCCAAGATTTCTATTCTGACTGCTAGCCTAAAACATCACATTTCTGATGATAAGCTGTTGGGTCCATGGTTCAAGTTGCTAAAAAATGGTTATGGAGTATCACTAAGGGTACCAAAACAATTGAGATAGCAAAGTTGATATTTGCAGGCAATGGTGCTATGGTGTGACTGTGAAGAACTGTATCAGAGATACCATCTGAGAAACTAAGCAAGAGAAATTGCCATAATTCCTTTGCTTATTCTGGACTCATTTTGTCACAAGGGGAGAAACTTGGGCTTATGCAGACATAACATTCTGAACTCTCGTCCCAAGATAATTTTCCACAACATAACATATTAATCCTAACATGGAATCACAGTAAAAAGAATAATTTATTAAAAATAGCATATTTTTTCACACAGCTGTAGTTAACAGGTTTGTGATTTTTATGTTAATTCTTTTTCCAGAACTCTTCTGGATCAGAACTGACTCTATGCAAATAATTTTTGCCAAACAGCACTTGCCACATGCACAGTGTAGATTCCCCGTTGTATAATCTATATTCTTTATTAAGAAGTTGTTAATTTTCAGTCGACAGAAGCCATTATATTTTCTCCATGTTCCAGTGAACATAACTCTAAAGAGATTGTTTCAGATGCTGGGCATAGGCTTGTTGCTAAAATAAGATCTGACTTAGACTCATGGCAAGAGTACACATTTACACATTTGAAACACATTATATCTGAGTAATCTCAAATTTAGAATGCGCTCTTCCTATTAGCACTGCTGCCAGCAAACTTGTTCATTAGAATCTTTGTAATGATAAATCTTTGCATAACAGAAAGGCAAACAGCCAAAACAAGGATGTTTCTATATGATCAAATACTCATGGAAATTTTCTGCCGTGTCCATGAAAAGCTCTTTACCCTATTCTAAAGAGGATTTTCCAGATTCACAAATATTATTTCTGCCAAATCCTCTTGTGTGTGTCTCTGATATGGCAGCATGGAAGGAACATGTTTATTTGCACTTTTGGTGTGACTCAGCCCAATCTCCAATGTAAGGTACCATTAATACAGAACATCTTTGTACAAGTAACAAATACTTACAGATGACAAATTATGATAGACCTGGCACATATTTTGATACATGATTCAATTTTCTAATAAAAAAAAAAGTACATTGCAAAATCTATGCTAGATATCAGAAGTACTCAGGATAGATCTATGCAGGAAAACATCAAAGCTGAGGGTGAAGAAAATTAACTGTGAAGAAGATTGCTATAAAGTTGCAAAAGCAGATGGTTTGAGAAATCAAAGTGATCAGGAAGGTTTGAAGGAGAATGACAATGCCGGAATTCCACAAAGACCTTGGCACCACTCTTGTTTGAAACTTTCAATAGTGGTCATTTACAAAAATTGGGACTGTGTGGAGGAAACCTGTTGATGGTATAAGATACGCTGTGATAATTACAGTGCGAGAAGGCACTGCCAAGATAGGTAAGAAATGGAATATGACACAGCAAGGGCTCTGAGAAGAAAAAATATAAAAGCAGGATGCAATACAACAGTCAAAAATGGGAAAGAATGTACAAGGGATTAATGACAGCATTCTGCCACAAGGTAGAGGTGTTTTGTTGGAAATTATTCAGAAAGAGAAGGACACGGTACATAGTAGCATAGTAGGCCTTGAGGGGATTGCTGAGTCCCAGATGTAACACAGTCACAGACAAACTGAAGGTTGCACCACATTAATCTAGATTTAGTGTTTCTACAAAAATCATGCCAGTTTACTGTTTCTTTATCTGTAGTACAATGTGCATCGGTGCCCACCATACTCAGAGGGAGTGAAATGTTATAACAAGAGAAATTAGGAGTCTCTGTCATTAGCTGGCCCTAGAAAAGATTGGCTTTGCATGTTAGTGAAATGGAAATCAAAGGGAGTTCTCTGCATTGTTGTCTGCAAAAACTTCAGACGAATACAGTTGAAGTTGAGACCGTTTTATGAACTGTAAGACACATTGGTTTCTGGAACAACCTAGTAGCTTGAGCAAGTCTGAGGACTATCTCATCCAGAGGATTTCTATATTGTTATTTACATAGTGGCAAATATCATTCTTCTGTCAAAGTGTTCATAGAGATGGTTTTTAACAACAGAAATGCTGCTGTGCTGGTCGATGGCAGGGTAGCACAGACACACCAGCCATATATTAGATCCTTTCAGGATTATTTCATTGTGGGTCATGAAGTATTTGTTTTGGGCAGAGGTCATTGTCTGTATAGCAGTTCTGTTTCCACTGGTGAACAACACAATGCTGGATGGATGGACCCAAACCATGGACTGTGTTGGATAACAGTGCTATTAGGGTACCATACACATAACCACGACACACCCGTTACTGGGTTGTGCAGTATTCATATGTGAGGAATCATTTGTATGAATAGAGTAGAAACCTAAGAAGAATATACACATAGTGAGGAATTAATACTTAAGAAACAGAAATAAAAAATGAACAGTTGATCAGGCAATAGTAGTTGTACTGAGATAGCGGCAATAACTTCTGATCGTTGGTATACTACACTGCAGAGCGTGTATGTTTTGCTGGTTACAGCCATCCAGGTTCAATGGCACAACACCTCTGCCCTCTCCCAGCCTCATCCCCGAAGTCACCTCTCTGAAGAGCATTAACTATGTCTCTCTAGCATCTTGAAAGTCTCCAGAGCCTTCCTTCTTCCCGGGAAGCAGATAAGCCAGGCAGCAAAGCCAGGACAGCAGTTTTCCAATGAAAGCAACCCAGGCAGGTAGACACCTCAGCAGCTGGGCTTGGGACAGAGTCTCAGGAGGACAGAGAACAGTGGTATGCAGGAAGGTGTGCACACCTATGCTCTTTACCACTGTATGGCTCACTCTTGTCATGCTGGTTTTATTGCACTAGGAAAGGCATTTTATTAATACCAGATCTGCTTCATTGTTCAACAGGCTATGCTCTGCAAATATTCCTGCAATCGAGAGAGAAAATCTGGGAAAAATAAGTTACCTTTTCCTTTGCCATATATTTAAAGACGGCCAAAACATGATTATAGGATTCTGAAAATCCACAATCAGGACACAGTCAAATGGTGGACATTTTGTGGAAAGAGAGCCAGGTGGCATGTCAGCGGAGTTGTCAGATGGCTAACATAGGACAAATTAGCACAAATTACAGCCCCAAACGGCTGCATCCCATGCTAGTTTTATCTCCATCATCTATTCCACCTCACACATTCTAGGTTGTTACAAAAAGCTCAAGCTGCAGAAGTAATGCAAGAATCAACTTCATCCCTCAGAGGTCAGGAGAGTGAGAAATGGGTCTAATTACAGACCGTAAGCGGTTTCAAAATGCAGGGACTTGCTACAGCCTTTACATGCTAACAGGGCTGAGAGCTAAGTGTTTATCTCCAGTCAGTAGTTACACAATGTCCTTGCTGTCTTTCCAGGAAGAAAATGAGCTACAGTCAGTTCAGATCTCACCACATAAACTAAAATGTATTCTTGAAAAGGCTTGGGAATCAGCAATTAGCAATATTACTTTCTGAAGACATTTTACCTTCTACTTCTGCCCACCTGTAGAGGATGATGCTGTCTATATTTTTGGATTTGCCACTTTAGTTTCACAAAGCCTTTGAATGCTGTGCCATTCAAAGGCGGGTGATAGCCTCTTCTCCCAAGTGCCAGGGAACAGGACAAGAGGGAATGGCCTCAAGCTCCGACAGGGGAGATTTAGGCTAGACATCAGGAAGAAGTTTTTCACGGAAAGGGTCATCATTGGGCATTGGAATAGGTTGCCCAGGGAGGTGGTTGATTCACCTTCCCTGGAGGTGTTTAAGGCATGGGTGGACAAGGTCCTGAGGGACATTGTTTAGTGTTTGATAGGAATGGTTGGACTCGATGATCTGATGGGTCTCTTCCAACCTGGTGATTCTATGATTCATACATCACAATATGCATAGCATTTGCTGAACAGCGAGGCTGAAGTTTTTTACAGTCCAGTTTTCAGATCTCCTTTGAATAGGATGGGAGAAGTCCTTAAAGGCAAATTTTCAAAATTTCCTTGACTCTTAAGAAGCCCTCCCACTCTGGAAATATATATAGAGAGATATGAAAGCATTTGGATTTTCAGGCACACATCACACAAATGTAGGTATTCCTGTCAGTTTGTACATCCAGCTACCATTTACAAACCAGGTTAGGTATCAGCCACACAACAACACAGAGGATATAGTTGTAGTGAGTTTTTTTTTTAATCCCTGGCCTAAAAAATGAACCTGTAAGAGCTTTATAGAAAGCAGTACTAAATACAAGTTTTCTCTGAGCTCTTAAAAGCCATTCATGTTAAAGACTTCTGAAAGAGATTCCTCTAAACTGGCTTTCTAAAAGCTCCTTTGAAAACCTAGTTTTCCCCTTCTTTCTCCATATCTTAGTCATATATATTTCACTTACACATACTTTTCTTGAAGATTTGCCATTCTGTTAACAGAAAAATTTTTTGCAAGCTGTCATTAATACTGATGATCAGTTAAATGGTTTTCTGACTCCAGAATATAATTTCCATAGATAAAAAGAAAAAAATGCATGTCTCTAGACTATTTTATTGAATACTAGAATAAAAGCTAATGCAAAAATCTCAAAAATCATTCCAAATAGCTCTTCTCAGGAAAGCTTCAACAATTTCTCCACCCCCCGTCACCACAATATTCCCCAAAAAACACTCCACAAGGATTTAGCTTTGCAAGCAGATAAAAAAAAAAAACTGAACTTGGTCACATTTAGCAGCTCTACACTTTGATAGTGTCCCTTTATATTTAATCACTTAAGTCTCAAATCTAAATTCTCTCTACCGTGAGATTTAATTTATATAGAACAAACTAACAATATCTCCATGAGTCCGTGACACTCACAAGTGACTGTGAGGTGGAAAAGTTGACATGTTTGCTTGAGAATAAGAATCACAGTAATTAAAGTTGCTCTCAGGGGAGCAAAAATATAAACCACAGCAATTGAAATGAGCAGCCTCTTCCATTGTTGTTCAGGAGTCTCTGGAGCAAAGCCAAATAAAGTATATTTAATATTCCTGGGAACAGATAAACAAATGAAGGGGGCAGAGTGGGAAGTGAAATTTCTGTGTCCTTCACATGTAGGCTTATATGAGTTGTTAGCTCAAAAATAATTTTGGGAGTACTTACCTGTTGAAAATTATTTTCTTTCTAGAGCAATATTTCTCTAGAGACAAGTTGTGCCATGCAAGAAGCAGAAGGGTTTTTTTCTCTTAAAAGCTGTAGTGCCAAAAATATTCTTGCACAGATATTTTTTAAGTTAAAGCCAGGGAAGTTTATCGGATAAAGACTGAATATGTCAGAAATGGAGATGTACTTTGTAATGAAGACTTCTCAGTGGTAGTTACAGCATCTATCAGTGCTGGCATCATGGGGAGATACTTCTATCATCTACCAGCAGTCCTGCTTGACTGGGGAAGCTCCATTTGCATGAAGGCTGGCTGATGTTGTGCCCGTTTACAAGAAGGGTCAGAGGGAGGATCCAGGGAACTACAGGCCTGTCAGTCTGACCTCAGTGCCAGGGAAAGTCATGGAACAGGTGATCTTGAGTGCTATCATGAAGCACATGCAAGAGAACCAGGTGATCAGGCTCAGTCAACACAGGTTCATGAAAGGCATTTCCTGGCAAACTAAATTGATCGCCTTCTATGACAAAGCGACTCGGCTGTTGGATGAGGGAAAGGCTGTGGATGTGGTCTTCTTAGACTTCAGTAAAGCCTTGGACACAGTTTCTCACAGCATTCTGCTTAAGAGGCCTGGACAGGCACACACTCTCCTGGGTGGAAAACTGGTTGGATGGTTGGGTCCAGAGAGTAGTGGTAAATGGTATTAACTCCAGCTGGAGACCAGTTACAAGTACTGTTCCCCAGGCCTCAGTACTGGGTCCAGCCCTGTCCTGCCTGACCAACCTAGTTACTTTCAATGATGAGGTGACCACATCAGTGAACATGGCCTAAGCAATGAATGTAATCTATCTGGACTTTTGTAAAGCCTTTGACACTGTCACATTCTACTCTCTAAATGGGAGAGATATGGATTTGGTGGATGGATGGTGAGAGATTGGTTAGATGGTCACATTCAGAGAGTAGTGGTCAACAGCTCCGTGTCCACATGGAGGACCCATGACAAGTGATGTTCTCAGAGGTCTGTACTGAGACCAGTGCTATTTAATGTTTTCACTGATGAAATAGAGAGCAAAATCAAGTGCACTCTCAGCAGCTTTGTAGATGATGCTAAACTGATTGGTGCTGTTGTCACTCCAGAAGGATGGGATGTTATCCAGATGGACCTGGACAGACTGGTGAAGTAGGCCTGTGTGAATCTTGTGAAGTTCAACAAAGCCAAGTGTAAGGTCCTACACCTGGGTTGAGGCAATCCACAGTTTCAGTACAGGATAGGGGATGACGTGATGAGAGCAACCATGCAGAGGAGGACTTGGGGATACTGATTAATGAGAGGCTTGTCATGAGCTGGCAATGAACACCCACATCCCAGAAAGCCAACTGTATCCTGGGTTGCATTGAAAGAAACATGGCCAGCAGGTCAAGGGAGCCACCTCTATTCTGCTCTTGTGTGACTTCATATGGAGTATTGTGTCCAGTTCTGGAATTCTCAACATAAGAAAGATATGGAACTGTTGGAATGGGTCCAGAGGAGGGTTACAAGGATGATCAGAGGAATGAAGCACCTCCGATATGAGGACAGGCTGAGAGAGTTGGTGTTGTTCAGCCTGGAGAAGAGAAGGCTCTGGAAAGACCTCATAGCAGTCTTCCAGTACCTGAAGGGGGCCTACAAGAAAGCTGAAGAGGGACTTTTTATATAGGGCATGTAGGGACAGGATGATTGGGAATGGCATTAAATTAGAAGGGGAAGATTTAGATTAGACTTTAGGAAGAAATTCTTCATTATGTGGGTAGTGAGGCACTGGAAGATGTTATCTGGGGATGTTGTGGATGGCCCCTCCCTGGAAGTGCTCAAGGCCAGGTTGGATAGGGCCTTGATCAGCCTTATCTACTGGAAGGCGTCTCTACCCACAGCAGGGGAGTTGAAATTAGGTAATGTTTAAGGTGTCTCCCAACCCAAGCCATTCTATGATTATATAATTTTTACCACAGGCCTGAGCAATGCAGAGAGAATGCAGAGAGGGTACATTGAAGAGCAAAGAAAGGAATCTTCCTCAAAAATGGTATGAGAAGAAATCACTGGGGAACCCCGCATACATACTTTGCCCAGGAAACAGGAACCAGCAGTGGCAGCAGGTTATGCAGACTTGTTTGGAAAGGTGGCCAAAGAGACCCTTAGAGTATGTTAAATATGACCTACATGAAGAAATTAAGTGCTTCATTGTATGAGGCCAGCGGGCATTTATTTTCAGTGCTTTGTTTTCTGCCACATAAATTAAATCATGATCTCAGCATTCACTTGACTGGGCTGGCAGTGATAAGGCAAGAGTCTGGCCAGACAGTTCAGCAGGCAACACCACCCTGTGTGCCAGTACTGGGTCCAGCCTTACACTGGCAATAGGGATTCAGGTTTCTACCAGTATTTGTGCATTTCTGCTTCAGTGAGATCCTCCTGAAGGGTAAAATCTTCGAGATTCACCCATCAAGTCACTACAGTCTTTGTCTGTTAGATGTCTAGCTGTGCAAGACTGAGGAGAACTTTTAGAAAATTATGGGGAAATGTTACATATCTGCACCATTTTTTTTAACTTAAACAACTTTTTCATGAACAGAAAAAGCATGCATATACGTCTAAAGAACAAATGTAACTCAAAAAAATTATGTACAAAAGCAAACTTGTAGAAAAATTTTAGAACAATTAAAAATTTCTTCATGGGTTACCAACACCAAGTAGTTCAAATTATATTCAGAGTATCAGTGCAGTAAAGAGTTTAAGTAGCACCAAAGGTAGAATAAATAAATAAAAGAACATTCCAAAGCAATGAAAACTACCTGTCATTGCTCAAGGATCCTGCCAAGGCTAGTGCCAAATCTTGTATTCTGGAAGACATGCTCAGCTGTTTAAAACAGTAGTTTTTCCTGAGAAAATGTCTGAATCAATTATTTTTTAATCATAAACTCAAATGTCTGACTGGATGCTTCAGTCAGAGAAGCACAATGTGCTTCACATTACAGAGAAGGATGCCATTGTAAGATGCTATTGTGTGTGAGATGACACAGTGCGCTTATGACATATGTGGCCTGAAAGTTCAAGGCCTATTTCAGAAGAATAGGTTATTTCCTATATGCTCTCTTAATAGGAATGTTAAGAAGAGAGTTTTGTGGTTATCAAAGTATCATTTGTACCTTGCAGACTCTTGCACCTACTTTACTAGCAAGTTCCACAGAAACCTATTTATCTTTATATTGTGATGTATTGTTCAAAGAAAGGGTGTCGTATGCTCTTTCCCTTGACTTTAATACCTTCATAAAAGAAACTTGATCAAAAATTTGCTTCTTGTGAAATTGAAATAGTAAATCAACTATTTGTAAATGCATACCACAATCTCCTTACAATGGATAATCTATCTGCCATGCATTTTACAGTACCATCCTTTCTCATTTACCATTTGCTCAAGTGCACTGAAAGAGAGTATGGTCATACTTTTTAATAAATATTAATGGTGATTTGTTGTCTTTATATTCTGATACAATTTTCCTGCAATGTACATATTTGGTACTAGTAACTGATGCAGGAAAAAAAGCACCCTATTTCTCTCTTTAGAAAGATTTTCTTGTAACTGATACAGAAAAAAAACACCCTCTTTCATTCTTTAGACAGATTTTCTTATTTCTGGCCCTATGGGGCTATTCACTTCCATCCACTGAAGGTCCCATTCATGCTCTTCTCTCCCTCCTGCAAGAGCAATTACAGCCTGATCTATTCCCTCCCTGCCAACAGATTTTGAAATAGACTACTTATGCACATTTTTATTAAATAAGAACTCAGCTATAGAGGTCTTAGCCTTTTCCCCCAAATGTTAATCTCCCAGGCTCTTATCACCTTGTTGAATGTTTAACGTTTTGAGCATGCCCGGGTGAAAGCTAGGTGAGGTCAGTAACCTCCCTGATGGGGGAAGAGGCCAGTTTCAGAGATATAGTGTACATCCTGCAGAGAAAGCAAGGGAGGAGGATGAGAAACAGCTGCTAATCTGCTATAGTAGGGTGGCACCTCTCCTGGAACATATCTGCCTTTGTTTCTGCAATTCCACTCACTTTGTTCTCTCATTTGCTAACTTAGTACAGCCCAAGAAAACTAAACAGACAGCTCAGTAGAAAATAATGCATCTGCCATTGGTTATGCAGAGGTGTACAAGTACGATTAGATTTTTGGTTAATAAATGGACAAAACCTCACGGAGTCACTGTCAGCACAACCCTTTGATGCTGAAAGAGACAGAGGTTCTTTCAAAGTGTTGAAGTTAGGACAGTTTGAGGCTCTTTTTTCCCTGCAGGAAAGGAACACTCAGGATCTCAGCCCAGCTTTGAAGAGAAACCCATTACCTCAGTGAAATTCTCCTTATCTCCAGACAATAATCCACTTTCATAAGAGAAACAGACTCACTCAACAAAACTGTTTTCAGTCTTCCTTGATTAGATTGTTGTAAAGGTACAGAGGGATAAAATGAAAAGAGTTTTTATTATACTTAAAATTATTCTGCCATCCCACAGTAGTTTATGATAGGCTTGAAAAAGCATTAGTTGTATAAGTTGAAAACTGAAGACTGTCATGAATCAGGGATTTAGAATATCTGCTATTGGTTACCCAAACATGGTACAAAAAGTCAATATGAAGTTCCCAGTTCATAAGCCTTAAAATTACTTTATTCTGACAAACATCATCATGACCAAAAGAAAGAGGGTGTCTTAGTATGGTTGGTGGAAGGGACAAATCTATATTTGTGATCATGTCTCACTTAAATTGATTTTCCCTGACTTGAGCTTCTTATTTTTCCCACATTCTATCCTCCAAATCCCATCTGAAGTTGTTTCCTTTCCTTACACCTTGTGTCTGTTAATGTTGTTTCTGTGTCAGGAAGATGGTATTGTGCACCTACGAAACAAAGAGTATCAGAGATTATCTTAGGCTGGAATGGATGTTTGGAGGTGCCATGGTCAGGTCTATTCTCAGAACAAGGCAACATTACCTCACGTTGCTGAGGGTCATCTTCAATTGAATTCCAAGTACCCCCAGGGATTCAAAGTCCACAATCTCTTTGGGTAATGTTTTCCAATATTCAACAACCCTCAAGGTGGGGGGAAAAAAACAACATCTCATCAGAATTTCCCCTACTGCAACTAGTGTCTGTTGTCCCTGTTCCTCACCTTACATGCTTGGTTAACATGAGAGAAAGTAAAAAGGGCAGAGGGGCACTATGAGTGAAACTGCAATGTGGCAGACAAAGGAGGTTATAGGCTGCAGAAGGAATTCTCCCATGAAACATTTTTAGTCTGGCAAAACTTGCAGTGCCTCATCTGAGGCTCCTCCAAAGGTTAGGAATTCATATGCCGTCTCCTACTAGTTTCCCAGGGAGCTGTTTACTTTTCTTTTTTTTTTTAGTGGTCTAACTGTACCTCCTTCTCTGACCTACTGAGAACGAATTATTTGTAACCTTCCTGACACAGTGAAAAAAGAAGTTATGTTAACTAGAAGCAGTCACTATATGATGATCAAAATATTTACTTTGGATTTTTTCATTGACCCTAGTGTTCACTTTGTCAAAGGTACATTAATTACTTGAATCTTGCATCATATAAGTCAACATGAACATGCAGGTCAAGATAAAACCTTGTGAATGTTATACTTCCTCTGTGTTGCAACATACTTCTGTTCTTGGGAATTACTCTACAACACTTGGTGGGGTAAAAGCTAAGCTTCATAAATATGCAATGCCAGTAGTAGGGTGTTTTACAAGAAAGAAAACTGAGTATCTTAGAAAAGAAATACATGATGCTATTGTCCAAATAGAACTTCAAAAGAGTAAAAAAAGTGATATTTCAGATGGTATCTATGAAACTAACTAATTTAAGCATTAATTAGAAACTAATTTGGAACATTTTTTGCAAAATATTGTTCAGATTTCATGCTTGATCTTTCATTTGTATCTCAGACATAGATAAGGGAGAGTGTGTAAGATGCTGTAGCTTCTTAACACATGGGCTGGAGTTCACTTTGCCGCAGGAAACATAACTTTCATTCATAAATGAGTATGCTAGTGTCAATGTAGCCAGGTAACCTGACATAAACTGGTCTCACTTTATTTGCCCGTTGTACGTAACTTTCACTGAAAACATTAGGAAGCAGTTTCCTGTGCTAAAGTTCAGAGGACTTTTAGCTTCTAATCACTGACACAGACAGTAGCATATAAGTTGAATAGCCAACCATTAGTCAGGTGAGGAATGAGAAATCTCAGCTCTAGAGAGCCATCCCATACTGTGAAGGTATGTCAATGTGGCCCTCTCAAAGTGTGCTGTTAATCAAATCAAATTTGCCAAGGCAATCATCTCCATGGTAGCACCTTCAGGAGCTGAGTATTCATTCAGCAGCTGATCATTGTGTATAAGGGGTTTCCTGAGTTAAGGAAATGCCAGGGGCACATAAAGAGATCCCAGTAGTGAGCAGCAATCTTGAGAACAGCTGACAAGAACTGGGTGAGACCAGGAGAAAGAGCATGGCATTTAAATGATATGTGACTGCCACTGGGAAAGAAGTCTCCAGGTAGACCTTACAGCAGCCTTACAGTACTTAAAATAAGCCTACAGAACGGATGGAGAGGGACTCTTTATCAGGGGCATAATTATAGGAAAAGGGGTAAAGATTTTAAGCTGAAAGAGGCAAGATTTGAATTAGATATTAGAAAGAAATTCTTTACAGCGTTGCTGGTGAGATACCTGCTCAGTTTGATGGGATCTTCCCCCTCAATTTGAAGCTAGATGATTACTGGTTATGCTAGTCCATTACGTGTGTGAAACTTATATAAGACACTCCCTTAGTATTTAATCTATAGTGCTGATTGCACAGGGAGAAAGAAAGTTGGCTCATCTCCAGATGTGGCCAAGCTCCCCTACAATGTCCCACAAAATGCAACAGTCTTATCTCCAGCATAACATACTTCCTACCAGAAAAGAAGGAAACTGAGAGATGGATAACTCAAGTACAAAGTTACTACTGTCCAGTGGTCCAAGTCACCAGATCTCTTTATTGACTTTTGCTTAAGGAAGACCACACACTTACTATGGTGCCCTAAATCATTATTAAAGTGAATTATTCTGCAGAACAGGAAGATGAGCTCAGCCTGTCATCATTGTAGGCAAGAGCTACTTTGGGAAGCAGAGAAGAGACATACCAAAAATAAGCACCAAGAATAGAATGAAGTATTTAAATTAAAGAAAAAACTAGTAGGAAGATAGAAAGGAGGAATACAAACTTTCCAGCAATAAAACGGAGGGTGAGAACCTGAAGAAGCTGACTAAAAGCAAAAACAGCAATCACAACCCGAGGTGTAACAGTGATAATTTTACAGATGAAGACAGATCAGTTCAGAGAGCATATATATCACCAAGTTGCCTTTGACAAAGGAACTGAAATTGATGACCAGGGAGAATTTCTTCCAGCTCGCTGCTCCTATGTAGTATCTCTGGCACGGAAAAACATACAAATGCCCACTTGTAAAGGTATCCTCCACTCGCGTTATGCTTCATAGTAAAAGAATCATCTGCATGTGGGCTTTAACCAAAGTTATTAAATACTAATGAAGTGAATGTGACATTTTAATATTAAGGCTTCGTGGAACCCAGCCTCTGGATCTTTTCCTTTCAAGCCATGTCCTACAAAGTTCTTCTTGGGAGCCCTCATTTATGTATTCATGTACCTGATAGTAATCATAACCTTACTTCTAATCCCATAAATGAAAATTTTGTGATTATTAAAGTCTAATTATAAGCTGCAGCATAAGAGGGCAACATGACATGCAGAGCAAATTGCAACAGAGCCAGAACAAGCACTTCTTGTGAGCAACATGCACTGCTGCTGCTAAAATGACAACATTATGTACTAGCACATTATGGAAGCCAGTCCAAGTTCCCTAGCTGTTCTAAGGAAAATTTGTTTAAGTAGGAACACAGTATGTTAAGAACACTGCTGGAAAGGAAAATGCTACGCCTTTAAGCTTGCAATATGAGAAGCAGAGCAGTCTTTTGATTTGACAGCAGATATCCTCTATCTATAAGGCATAAAATTGCAAGGTAGTACAACTTGCTCAAGAAGAGGAGAGAGGAGAGAACATTCAAACAGATCGTGCATGATAATCTGAAATCATGCCATTGTCAGATGGACCATGCATCCTATACATGGTACAACCAGATGTTTCTTGAAAAATCAAGCCATGAGAAACACTGTTTTCTGTCTGCTCAATGCAGCTTTCTTTGTCATTTTAAAAGTGACATTGCTTAGCCAAATTTTCTTTCTTTATTATTCTTTCTCTTACTTTGACCTAAAGCAAAACTGACTTCTGGCTATGCATCATTTAAAAGAAAGGACATCTTATTTGCTTAATGCACTTTGAAAATTCCAACTATGAGGGAATTCTGACGAATTTCCAGAACTGCATGTTAACTAACTTTCCCAGTAGCCAATGTTGTCCATCCACCAAACCCTAGACCTCAACTCCTATGGACATTATTCTTTTGCCAAATTTCTCTGAGGTATAGCAAATAAGTACTTGCAAATTGCAGCAGGATTGACCACCCCTGTTCCTCTGCAAGGTTGTATCACATGGTAATGCTAAAAAAATGTATCATTGAGGTCACTGAACAAGAATATTTTAAAGATATGAGTTTGCCAAAGCATTGTTTCTAACTCCCACTATTAGTTACCAAGATCAAAAAGAGGATGTTGGGCTGTGTTAGAAAAGATGAGAAGTTATTTGCAAAGAATGAGTAAGACAAGGTTCAGAGAATCATAAAATCACAGAAACACAGAATATTAGAGGTTGGAAGGAAACTCTGGATGTCGTATTGTCAAATGTTCACTCTCAAGCAGGGCCACAAGTACCTGCAGTGGACCATATTTCCATGCAGAAGTGCTCTAAGAATGGAAACTCCTCAACTCCCCGGGCAATCTGTGCCAGCTCTTGGTCAACCTCACTGTAATTAAGTCTTTCTTGACGTTAAGGAGAAATGTTCATCCCATTAGTTTGTGACCACTGGCCCTTGCTCTGTCACTGGGTACCATTGGAAAGAGCCTGGCTTTGTTGTCTTCACACCCTCCTTTCATGTATCTGTTTACCTGGAGGAAATCTACCTAGAGCCTTCACTTCTCCAGGCTAAACAGTCTGATCTCTCTCCACCATTCCTACTATGGGAGGTGCTCTCCGCCCTTCATCATTTTAATGCAGCCTTTGACTACACTCTCTACACCAGCTCCATCATTCTCTCTTGTAGTGGGAGCCCTGAACTGGGCACAATACTCCAATGGAGGCCTTAAGAGTACATGGCTCTTTTTGTTGTAACTTGTGGTTTTGTTGTGAGAGCCTAAAAGTTGATCAAAGATTTTCAATAATGCTATGATATTCATAGAAACTAGGCTGACACAAGACTTAAGAACAATAAGCCTTAAGTGTATTATTAAGATTTACACTGCAAAATTAATGTAAATGATGTTTTTCACAAAAGGTGTGTGGTCAAATTCTCTGTTAGTGTAAGCAGGCATAAATTCAGTCACAAACAGCATGTGATATGCATATTGAGCCTGTAGGAGAAGGAGAGAGGGAATGAAAAAGAGCAACACAACTAATTTCCAGTAAGATGTTTTCAATTGTTTCTTTCTAGGTTGTGTCCATTCTCCTGTGTTTACAGCCTCCATGTAGTAACAATTAAGCACAAATGTCTTCAGGAAGCATTGACATTTAAATCATTTTGTCATTCCACGTGACCTTTAACTGCAGTGGAAACCTCCCTCATTTTCATCTCCTATTTCTCTGTAGCTACAACCATGGCACAAGTGCTGCTTGGAAAAATTTTGCTCCCCCTCCCTTCTTTTCATTCCTTCTCCAGCAAATCTAGAGAGGTTTAAGTGGAACTACCACTGTCAGTTTACTTTAGGTTTAGAGGGCAGTAGATATTTTCTGCAGTTCCCTCAGGGGAAGTGAACAAATGAAATAGTAGAGATAGATCTAGTCACAATGCTCTACTAGGCGAGGACGCCTCAACAACAGTCTCCTACTATGACTACAACAATGGAGGCCTGATCTGATGATCAGGGAAAACACTCTGAACAGTCTACTATGGAGTATTTGCAGAATACTTTTTCCGCAGTTCATACTTTAGATAAATAATATTTTTGAAAAATTCCTCCAGTCACAGTAGTTTTTTGTATGTTCTGAAATTCAGCAGAATTTCAGCATGAAATCTTTGTCAAGAAATCAAAAAAAATAGCAGTGATGTTACTGCAGTCTTGTTGAAAAAGAAGTCATCTTTGGAGTGGTTTTGGAGAGAAAGTTAGAGGAATCCACAGAACAGGAATGTAGGAATAGGAGCCAAGAAGCAGAATTTAGATTATGTGCCAAATCTAAGAAAGAGAAAAGCATCATGCTCAAATATTATCAGCCTCAGTGACAGTGAGAATTTTTTCAAGGGCAGAGATAGTGACAGACAATAATGCCAAGTGTATATTACACATGCCGGTGTCTCTTGATTGGGGTTTAAATGTTAAAAAAACAAGAGAGAGACGGCAATGAGGGGGAAAAAGCTACTTTGTTTCAAGCACCTATATTAGGTTTGATGCCAGCATATCTGAATTTTTATTTTCTATAAATAAGGACACATTGTTGTGAGGACACAACCAGCACAAGCATTATTTTCTATAAGCTGGTCTTCATGCGTTATACTTCCTGCATTTATATCGTGCTGACTTTATAGTGTTTCAAAGCTAATAGCTACTGATTTACATCTATTTTGATAGACTACAGTAGAAGAATATCAGCAGCGAATATATGATATTCTAATCCTCATACTTTTTTATTTTTATCTAGAGTTCATCTCACAAAAATCATAGAATCATAGAATCACCAGGTTGGAACAGACCCATTGGCTCATCGAGTCCAACCATTCCCATCAAACACTAAACCACGTCCCTCAGGACCTCGTCTACTCGTGCGTTAAACACCTCCAGGGAAGGTGAATCAACCACCTCCCTGGGCAACCTATTCCAATGCCCAAAGACCCTCTGCGTGAAAAACCTCCTCCTAATCTCCAGCCTAAATCTCCTCTGGCGGAGCTTGAGGCCATTCCCTCTTGTCCTGTCCCCTGGCACTTGGGAGAAGAGGCCAGCTCCCTCCTCTCCACAACCTCCCTTCAGGTAGTTGTAGAGAGTAATGAGGTCTCCTCTCTGCCTCCTCTTCTCTAGGCTAAACAACCCCAGCTCTCTCAGCTGCTCCTCATAGGGCCTGTTCTCCAGCCCCTTCACCAGCTTCATGGCTCTTCTCTGGACTCGCTCCAGAGCCTCAACATCCTTCTTGTGGTGAGGGGTCCAGAACTGAACACAGGATTCAAGGAGCAGCCTCACCAGTGCTGAGTACAGAGGGAGAATAACCTCCCTGGACCTGCTGGTTGTGCTGTTTCTGATCCAAGCCAGGATGCCATTGGCCTTCTTGGCCACCTGGGCACACTGCTGGTTCATGTTCAGTCGGCTGTCAAACAGCACCCCCATGTCCCTCTCCTCCTGGCAGTTTTCCAGCCAGGCTTCTCCCAGTCTGTAGCTCTGCATAGGGTTGTTGTGCCCCAAGTGCAGGACCCGGCATTTGGCCGTGTTAAACATCATGCCATTGGACACTGCCCAGCAGTCCAGCCTGTTTAGATGCCTTTGCAGAGCCTCCCTACCCTCCAGCAGATTGACACTTCCACCCAGCTTAGTGTCATCTGCAAACTTGCTAAGGGTGCACCTGATGCCTTCATCCAGGTCATTGATGAAGACATTGAACAGGGCTGGACCCAGCACTGAGCCCTGGGGAACCCCAGTTGTAACTGGCCTCCAGCTGGACTTAACACCATTTACCACCACTCTCTGGGCCCAGCCAGCCAACCAGTTTTCTACCCAGGAGAGTGTACGCCTGTCCAGGCCAGAGGCTGACAGTTTCTGTAGCAGAATGCTGTGAGAAACTGTGTCAAAGGCTTTACTGAAGTCCAGAAAGACCACATCCACAGTCTTTCCCTCATCCAGCAGCCAAGTCACTTTGTCATAGAAGGCGGTCAGGTTAGTTTGGCAGGACCTGCCTTTTCTAAACCCATGTTGACTGGGCCTGATCAATTGGTTCTCTTGCATGTGCTTCATGATAGCACTCAAGATCACCTGTTCCATGACTTTCCCTGGCACTGAGGTCAGACTGACAAGCCCGTAGATCCCCGGATCCTCCCTGCGACACTTCTGGTAGATGGGCACAATATCAGCCAGACTCCAGTCCAGCGGAACCTACCCTAAAAATAGCTTATAAGTAATCAAATATCCACTTCAAACTCATAGTAATTCTGCTAAAATGGCCTCTTGGCTTTATTACATTTTATAAAGTGGTTATAAGACCTGTTTTCTGGTGAAATATCATTTCAAAATATCATTTTAACTTTCTGGTAAAGCTTTACAAAACATTTGTTATTGATAAAGTTTATCAAAATCATTAGTTTGTCATTCTAAGAACATGCACCTCCCACAGGAGACATGATATAGTCAAGTGATTCGGAAGGTTGTTTGGCACGCTACCTAAGACCTCCTCTTTCATTTCAGACCTCTCCTTTGTCAAATACAGCTTAGGACTCATTGTGGCACTTGGCAGCATAGTCTGGGTACTGCCAGCCTGAATAATCTGAGAGAAGGATGTAGTACATCCGTTCAAGCAGCCAGTAAAAGGGCAAGGGGGAATCTTTTCTGTGTTCACTACAAAGAAGCCTTCTGTGTCCCCTTCATCAAAAGGCATTATGTATATTCTGCTGTCTTTCATGAAAAAAAAATCACGATACTCACTATAGTTTCCACATATCTAAGACACTTCTGTATGTAGTTCAAATGTTTGCAAGTCCTTCCTACCTTTTGCACCATTTGAGAATTACTCTGCAGCATGTCCCTCTCACTCAACTTCTACAGTGCCCTTCCTCTCCAACTGCGACTTCTGTCCTCTGTGTTTTAATCCACGCTTGTTTCCACAGTAACTCAAGTTTCAGAGGGCCTCCCATTTCCCAACTACACCTCTTTCTTTGAGTTTGCTTCTTAGAAAGCCCCTCAGCAGGGCCAGATGAAATGTAGGCAGAGCAGGCAGATGCCTCAGGCAGCAAGTTGCCTATTTGGCTCATCTGGATAGGAACAGCTACCTGAGCAGTGTGACTGTCTGCAGCACTGGGGAACCCAGCTCTAATGATTGCCCCACAATCTCAGGTCTCTGTCCCATAGGCACAGAAGGGTGTAGGATGGCAGATACATATGAGAAGTCCAGCTATTGCCCTACTTTTTGTCTCACTCTCCTGTAACATGAATGCCACCTCCTATGCCAGCCCAAGAGTGCCTCTTTTCTTTCCAAGTACAAATCTAAAGGCAGAAAACTCCTCCCAGCCAGGGCCTGCACCAGCCACCTGAGACATCCAGGGAGTCAGGAGGTTGCAGTGCACCCATGGGACAAACAAAGTGGTATATAGCAGTGGGAGGAGAACAATTTCCAGCAGAGATGGGAAAGGCATTTTTGCAGGCTGCAGAAGAAATTTGCCTGGGATAGCTTGAAAGACAGTCTCTTACTCTCAGCACACTTGATCCCTGCTGACCCTGCCATCCTCCTCCCTTCTAATGACACAAAAGTAACTTTACTGCTCTGCTGAAGGTAGAAGTGAGTTACTCTACAGTCTTCCCCTGGAACCAACACCAGCTGTGTCTATGTTGTTAAGAAGCCCTGTCCCAGGGCCATTCACTGTATGCTGTTCATATCCGATATCTCTTGGCATCCCAACTGGTATCTTTTTCTATCTGAAATGAAGCTAAGCTCTAACAACAGAACTTTCAGCTCTTTTATGCTCACTTTCAACATCCTTCATCTTATGTGTCCTTCTCTCTCCTTGCTTAGAAACAGGTTGCCATTACAGTTATGAAAGTGGAATAGTTCCAACAGCATATCTGGAGATAGGTTGTCTATCCAACCACGATTGCCCAATTGTTTTGGACTTGGTTGACACTTAGCTGGATTTCATTTGTAAGCAAGCTACATAAATTACTCAACAGGTAGTAGGAAAAGAAAAATAAAATATTCGTTGAATCATATTATGGCAATCTTGTCTGTGCCAACAGCTTTAGAATTAGAGTCCCAAAACAGTTGTTTCCTGATCTTTAACTTCATTCCTTCTCACCATTTTTGCACACATTTACCCATAACAGATTATTTTACTTTATCACTGAAGATGATAGTGGTATGAGGAAAATTAAAACCCAGGATGATTCTATCTTCACGCCACAGTAAAGTAGTACAAAAAATAGAAGTAATGAAGTTGGTGTTTGTTTTTTCCTGTAGCATGAACTATTTTGAAAATACCCCCAAAATTACTAAACCATTTTCAGAAAATAATCTCTTGATCGTCAGCAAAGATGCATTGATTTCAACCTGTATCCTGAGCCTATACAGCAGAACTGTACCTGTTACACATCTGGAACTTCTACACACAACTTTTGAATCTCATTGAAAGTTCTCTGAAGCTCAGATTATCCTGTAAGTTCATTTTGCCTCTTCTTTCTTGTGTCAAAGTCACCAGTCACCCTAATTACATTGCTTGGTTTCTCTTCTTTCTTTAGGCTATAAATATACTGTAATTACAGGAAAGCTTGTGACTTACCAGTGGTACAACTGGACCTGCTTTGGAGATGTCTCGTTGGCCTGCTAGACCTCCTGGTCATATCAATGTGACTGGGGTGGACTTGGGATGGCACAGATCAAAGAATCACAGAACAACCAGGTTGGAAGGGACCCATCGGATCTTCTAGTCCAACCACTCCTATCAAACACTAAACCAAGTCCCTCAATACCTCATCCACCCGTGTCTTAAACACCTCCAGGGAAGGTGAATCAACCACTTCCCTGGGCAGCCTATTCCAATACCCAATGACCCTCTGCGTGAAAAACCTCCTCCTAATCTCCAGCCTAAATCTCCTCTGGCGGAGCTTGAGGCCATTCCCTCTTGTCCTGTCCCCTGGCACTTGGGAGAAGAGGCCAGCTCCCTCCTCTCCACAACCTCCTTTCAGGTACTTGTAGAGAGTAATGAGGTCTCCTCTCAGCCTCTTCTTCTCCAGGCTAAACAACCCCAGCTCTCTCAGCCGCTCCTCATAGGGTCTGTTCTCCAGCCCCTTCACCAGCCTCGTTGCTCTTCTCTGGACTTGCTCCAGAGCCTCAACATCCTTCTTGTGGTAAGGGGCCCAGAACTGGACACAATATTCAAGGAGCGGCCTCATCAGTGCTGAATACAGAGGGAGAATCACCTCCCTGGACCTGCTGGTTGTGCTGTTTCTGATCCAAGCCAGGATGCTATTGGCCTTCTTGGCCACCTGGGCACACTGCTGGCTCATGTTCAGTCGGCTGTCGACCAACACCCCCAGGTCCCTCTCCTCCTGGCAGTTTTCCAGCCAGGCTTCTCCCAGTCTGTAGCTCTGCATAGGGTTGTTGTGCCCCAAGTGCAGGACCCAGCATTTGGTTGTGTTAAACCTCATACCGTTGGACATTGCCCAGCTGTCCAGCTTGTCCAGGTCCCCCTGCAAAGCCTCCCTACCCTCCAGCAGATCGACACTTGCACCCAGCTTTGTGTCATCTGCAAACTTGCTAAGGGTACCCTCAATGCCCTCATCCAGGTCATTGATGAAGACATTGAACAGGACTGGACCTGATCTCCCTGGGATCCCTCTCTTTGGTGAGAAATCAGGTGGGGATGGAAGTATTTGTCACATTCCCATCACTTTGGTAACAATGGCAGTGTCACAAAGGAAAGCTGGTTTGGTTTTTTATTTGGTCACATTTTTCTATAAGGGCTTCTCGTCTGATTGCCATATTGCAGCAGAAAAGTGACCTGTTGCAACCCAAAGCTTAGAGAAAGAAGGAGGGAGAGAACACCTGCTCCAGTTCATCTCAAACATATTTGTTTTGTGTTCTCCACATTTATCTAAAATAAAGTAAATCTGAGCAAAAAGCAGGAATCAATTATCAATGATCACTGGTGGAGGCTTTTCAAAGGTGAAGATTCAGTAAAACTCAAAAGCTTTTAGAAGTTGTCAAAGCTAAGCAGAGTCTTGAAGGCATATCTTTCTGTAGTATAACTCACCATGCCACTGAAACACTGTTCTTCCCAGCCATAATGCCAAGTACCAGCTGTGTTAGTGTCTGAGTGAAGATGAAGAGTCCTTGTCTGAGTTTTCTATAAATTTGTTAATCAAAGTCTACTACACTTCATTCTTTCAAAAATATTATGTCACTTATGTTTTTCTTGAATGATTATATTAAGCCATCTTGAAATATATTCTGAAATCAATACTTTTTGTCCATTTCATAAACCCATGAAGCACTGATGATGGCATATGGATACAGGTATTCTCAGGTCTCTGTTCTTGTCACATTTTTAGCTCCACTGATTCAAAAGGCTTCTCTGTCTTCATTATAGTTAACTTTAACTCTTTTTGAGGCATGTTGTTGCCCAGATAATGCTTAAATTTGGTGCTAAATTTCACCTTAGCCATTATCAGGAAGAGAGTAGACCTGAGAGTAGGCATTGATTTTTGTTTCGACTTTCTTTGGTTTTTGGTTTTAAGAATGTTTTGAACAAACAACCCCAGCCTGGAAGAAAAAACCTAAAGTGGGGCAAGTTTGGGTCCTAAGAATATCTTGCTGCCAGCCTGCACTCACATGCAAAGGGAACAGCAGAGAATTAGGGAATAGAGATAGAGAAGGACTAAAAATTACACTGTAAAAATTAAACTGGGCTTGTGTTTATACATTCTGCCCTACAGTAAAACTCCCAGCCCCGGTAACTCATTTCCTTTTTGCAGGGTGGAAATTGTCCAGGAACAGCAAGAGTGAAAAGGTGGGTCATTTTTTACTAGGTCACAGTCTCTGTATTAAAACACTCTGAGAATCCTGTGATTCTCCCTCTGTACTCAGCACTGGTGAGGCCGCTCCTTGAATCCTGTGTTCAGTTCTGGGCCCCTCACCACAAGAAGGATGTTGAGGCTCTGGAGCAAGTCCAGAGAAGAGCGATGAGGCTGGTGAAGGGGCTGGAGAACAGAACCTATGAGGAATGGCTGGGAGAGCTGGGGTTGTTTAGGCTGGAGAAGAAGAGGCTGAGAGGAGACCTCATTACTCTCTTCTACAACTACCTGAAGGGAGGTTGTAGAGAGGAGGGAGCTAACCTCTTCTCCCAAGTGCCAGGGGACAGGACAAGAGGGAATGGCCTCAAGCTCCGCCAGAGGAGATTTAGGCTGGAGATTAGGAGGAGGTTTTTCACGCAGAGGGTCATTGGGCATTGGAATAGGTTGCCCAGGGAGGTGGTTGATTCACCTTCCCTGGAGGTGTTTAAGACATGGGTGGATGAGGTATTGAGGGACTTGGTTTAGTGTTAGATAGGAATGGTTGGACTAGAAGATCCGATGGGTCCCTTCCAACCTGGTTGTTCTATTATTCTATGATTCTATGAAATAGGAATTAAAATCTCAGACAATGATTAAATCACAGGAATCCTAACAGATTAGCTGAACCACAGCATGCTAACTGCAGAAAGCAGGATACAATCAATGTGAACATGAAATATGTGCTTCCTAGTGTTGTATCTACGGGTGCCTGTATGCCTATTTCTAGCTTTCTTTTACAGTCTTTTATTTATTAACATTTTGCCTAAAAAGAAACCAGAGTATTTTTTCAGGGGTATATAGGGACACCAACTTTTTTCTTGTAGCTACATTGCACACTAAAAAACAATAATCACAGTCAATAGCAATCAAAATCAGTAGCCAGAGATGTATTGATATTTCAAGTTTGTTGATTCAGTGGATTTTATTTTGCCATTTGGTGAACAGGATTTTAGATTTATATAGTTCGTTTCTTGCATAAGAGCTGCTTCTTTTATGCAGCTTTGGTCTAAATATCTTTGGAAAAAATCAGGTTTATTACCTTCACTAATTGCATATTATTTTTGTCTTAGTTGTGTAGTATAGAGCAGGAAGTGGCAGAAAAATCTAATCTTTGTTATCAGAGGCAACAACCAGGGCTCAATAGTTAACCTCTTCTTTGGAGGCTGCTCTCCAGTCAACATTTTCATGCCACAGATACCAGCCCTAATCCCTCTCAGGCTGTTTACTAGCCTATGCAGAAGGCTCTCCTGTCATTTAGCCTGTCTTTACCTTCTTGTCACCACCATTATCCCTTCTTTGACAGCCCAGATGTCCTTTAACTATTTAATAAGTTAAGAATGAGTGACAATGCAATAGATGAACGATTCCAAATGCAAGGGCAAACTTCTTGGAACCATTGGCTTTGAAACTCAAGTTATAGATCCCGCTACAAATAGAAAAGAGAAAGATAGAAAGAGAGAGAGAAAGAGAGAGAGAAAGAAAGAGAGAAAGAGAGAGAGAAAGAAGGAGGGAAGGAGGGAAGGAAGGAAGGAGGGAAGGAAGGAAGGAGGGAAGGAAGGAAGGAGGGAAGGAAGGAAGGAAGGAAGGAAGGAAGGAAGGAAGGTCGGACTTTTTTATGTGATCATAAGCAGGGCTGTGTGACAAGTCTCTTAGGTCAAAAGCTGCAAAGGGCAACATTCTCCCTTCAGATGTTCTCAAGCACACAGCTGAGAGTGCTCTTCCACATGTAGGTATTCCATGGACAGTAACAAGAGGTGCTTCACATGCAATAGCTGTAAAAACATGCTGCCAGAGTCACCTTTTAGCTTGGACAAGAGTAATAAATACTGATAAACAGAAATATTAGCAGCAGCAGCACCCAAGTGCCTTTTGGGATTCTTAGCAATGGCAGCATATGCAATGCATGGCATGGTTAACACAGATCATGGAAACTGAACCTTGTTCTAGCTTAATAGGAAAATTCCTGGAGAGTTAAGAAGTACCCAATCATTTCTATCGTCCCGATACAAGCTCTGTGTCTGTTGGTCATACAGCAGCCACAGCCCTCTAAAGCTGCTGGTAAGCGACTGAGCAAAATATGCTACTACTACTACTAACTAAATTTTAGTGTTAGCGGTAAGCTGAAGTTATTCCACTTTTCCCCACTCCTATTGCCCAGTGCACATTAAACTGGTCCATGGGAACTAAAGGAGCACACTTAATCCTTCTGCAGGTATGAAAAGTCACAATTTTAATTTTGAACTGTAGTACAACTATGACTTATATTAATTGAGAAATGCAGAAATACACAATTCCCTAAACTTGTTAAAGATTATCATATATGCAAAAAAAAAGCACTCTGCCTTCTATTTTTCAGCTCTGTTATTCTCCCCTTTCCTAATTTTTACTCACCAGATAGGATAAATGCACCTACAGTTTTCAACAGACATAATACATGATTATTCTGATTTAGACTCACAGGGGACACTAATGAGGTTTGACTGAGGAACTGATTAGTTCTAAAATTGTAGCATGGTTTTTTTCTTTTTTTATTTACAGGACACAGCTTCAATGTGGGACAAAGACAGATGAAAGGTTCAGCATTAGAGTGAAACAATATTCAGTAAGAAACTATCAGTTGTAAGAAGCTCTTATGGGACAATCTCTTTCTAAGGAATCTTCAAAATATTTTTAACTTGAATGTCTGTTTTATTAAAAGAATTTTGGAAAACTCATAGAGCCAAGAATGCCTCATCTTAGCAGCAAGGGCCTGGGCAGATTCCTATGGGCAGCAAAGCTGAGTGCTGGGCATAGTGTATTTGGTATAGGTTGACATATGAATTATGATCTAATTGACTCTTTTTTTGATGAATATTTTCTACAGTACAGCTGCAACTTATTAACTTTCTCTATCATTTTCAATACATTTCAGTCAAGGTAGCAAGCATACTTAACCTAAAGTTGAAGGAAAATTAAAGCACACAATAAACTTAATCAATTTTAGAAAATGGCAAATTATTGTGACTCCACCCAGTATGAAAAGCAGGTATGCATACACAATCAAGCATGTATGTATTGTATGAATAGTCTGTATATACTGAAATAGCAGCAGTAACTATACATAAAGCCCATAATTAAGATATTTCTATCTCAAATCTATTCCAAAATGAGTCTTTATAAAGGGTCCAAGCACTTTTACATAGTCACTGCAAAGAATAAATGTGTGTAAAGAAGTCTTCAGTGGAAAGGTAACTTACATAAAATTGCAAGCATAAAAAAAACCACAAAAATTTCTGTTTTGAAAATATGAAGTATGTTACCCATATCTCAGAAGGGGGATAAACAGCATGAAATCTATATGCCCATTATCCCACAATTATCCCATCAACAAGCTATATTTTGAGGTGAAAATAAAGATTAAAAAGTGAAGAGGCACGGAAAACAGGGAAAAATGAGGTGTTATTAGGCCATATTTTCACAATGCCAGACTAAACCGATATGTCTAGTAAAATACATGAGAATGCAGAAAGTCTAATGCACCTTGACTGCACAAAACCTGAAAAAGCAGTTAAATTGCAGAAGACAGAGATGAGAAAAGTTGCATAGTTGGAGAGACTGAATAAAACAATGGCAGCTGCTGGTTCTGAATATGCCAAGATGGGAGCTGTAAGTATAGTTTTTAACACAACATATCATATTTGTACTCTCAACAATGTATTGCCCATGAAAGAAACTATACACACCTAACAAGTACTGCTGCACCCCCTTTCCCACACCTCTGCTCCTTGCTTTCACATTCAAACACCTTAAGTGTCCTCAGGGACCAGGGTAATGGATGGCTGAAGTGGCTACTGGCTATTCCTTTTCTCTCTGAGCCTGAAAAAGTTTCTGCCTCAATATAATAGTATAAAGAAGGCTTTTTTGGCAGTGTCCTATGCACCACACTAACATCCAGAACCTCCACTAAATTACATGCTTTGCAGAGTTCCTTCCCTGCTTCACTGCCATGACTCCTTATCACTCACCACTTCAGCACCAATCACAAAAATACAACACAAAATACTCAGAGAATTGTCCAGATTAACTGTCTGCTAGTAATGCTCAACTCCAGAACACCGGAATAAGGGTTAAGAACTATTTGTATGCACTACATCTATAGCATCTGCATGAAAAATACACTGGGACTGAAAATGTTATTCTCAGAAATTTTTTCATTTGGAGTGCAAGTAAATGGACTTTTGCACCTTCTTTCAGTGCATGTGAGTGCTGAGTGTTGCAATATTTGTGTTCTGGCCAAGAATGTCCTCTTCTTTTTCAAATCCAATCCAGAGCACACACCTTGGAAAGAATTACTTCAGAACTGAAGTTTGTCTTCCATGTTCTTTCTACCTAGTGTATTTCAAATAGTCATTAACTAGGCAGAAATACATGCCTTTCCATTCCTGAAACAGAATTTTCCCCTGCTAAGGGCTGGAACTTTTATTGTCTTTCATTGAAATACTAGTAATGCCAACTAGAAGGAAAAAGGTGTTTAATAGTTGGTGGATGATACTGATACAAACAAAGATGAATACTCTGCAACTTCAAGGTCATGGATAAGAACTCACACACAATAGAACTAGGAGCTGAATGAAGATTCTAAAAGATAGGTAGACTACTTAATATTTTCATTATTTAAAAAAATTACTGATTAAATGTAATTATTAGTACTGATTTAGAATTTATCTTCATATTTGCATAATAAAGTGAGAAAGGAAATGTGGATTCTATGGCTTATGAACACAGAAAAATATTCCAGATTAATATAAATGCAGGAATCACTCAAAGATAGCAAAGCTTATTTTGCCATTTCAGCACTATCCTCTATGACATCCACACAAATAACTGAGAAGATATTATACAGAATGTAATGATAGCAACACATCCAGAAATGGAAAGAAGGCAAAATCCAGATAAATCCTGTGATTCACTGACGCTCTGCTATAAAATACTGTTTGAAAACAATTTCAAAACAGTAATAGGCCATTTCTGGAAGCTGGTGTGTAAAGAAGTATATGATCAACAGAGCACTAGAATTGAAACATCTATTCCAACATCTTCTGCCCGAGAAGCATTTCCGTGTTCTTCATCCAAGTGTTTCCCTTTCATCTAAGAGAAGCTCCAACCATCATAAATTCTGTCATTGTTTTGCACTGAGTAAGATGAGGCACAGAAACTAAGGTACTTCTCTTCAATAAGCTGGTGGAGGACTTGTTCCTAATGCTGCCAGGCCTGACCCTTCCCTAACACTGCAAGATCTTCTGGACCCAGATGATTTTCTGAGGAATGGTGTTTGATGGACCTCAGAGCAATCCACTGCTGTGTTAGATATTGAGATGTTAGTCACAAAGAGTTAGGCATTTTGGTGACTTCAGATGGTTATACCATAACAGATGTTTACAATTCTTTTCACAGCACAATTGGATTCAATATCTATCAGTCAGCAGATATGCAAGTACTGTGCCAATAGTGTACACACGCATGACATTTGCATACAAAGAAGAACCCAATAGATGTACAACAGACCGGTGTGTGTGGAAACTAAGTCTTGCACTTACAATGGAAAATACCTAAATTCTACTTAGACTCGACACTGGATAATCACCTGCAACTGCTTCTCTATGTAGTCGTGTCCTGTAGTCCTCAGTCTCTGACTGAGAAACTATCTTGAAAAAAATGGGATGAGAAGTGGGCTGTAAGGTAACTGTTGAGCAAGCTTACTTTACATTACATGTGGTGTCACAGAACATGAAAGAATCAAGACATAACTGACCGTCTTCTTCATTCTTAAAAGAGGTAGCAAAAGAGAAAACCAAAAAGAGTGAAACAACATAATTTTGTACATCCAAAGGAGCATGAGATTGCTGCACATACTTTTCCGGGAAGCTAGTTTTCAAGAGTGTAGTAACCCCAGCCTTCTCACCTTTCAGTGTCAAAACCTGAGATACTGTCAGACTTACTACCTGGCACTGTCAAATATTGTGAGCATTTGAGGACATACTTACAAGAAACTGGAGAAGAGAAAATACACACCTTCCAGCTGCAGCCAAGCCAGGCAGCTCACTCCTGGCTTACACTGTGTTTGTGTGGCTCACACACCCAGAGAAACCATAGCAATGAAAATACAAGAAAGACTGTACAAGTCTGTGTAAAGGTGGGTCAAAGCACAACAACATGCGTTTGAAGAGGTCAAAGGTACTCAAACAGTAAAACAGGTTTCTTTAGTGAGGAAAAAAGGGTTAATATCCCACCAAAGGGTTTGAGAAAGTGGTCTTTGGGGTAGCTAAAAGGTAAGCAGCAAAGGGCAAAGCTGAACAGCAATTTTGCACCAAGGAGAAATATCAGGAGCAGAATACCACTAGGCACCAGGTTATCCAAAATATTAACTGAAGACCTTTTTCTAAACTAGTTACTAAACTCTTTGAAGTAGTGAAATGTCATCCCACTGGGAAGGAACTCAGGAAAGACTTTACAGAACTGTAGAAAAATAAGGTCAAATGAGCTTTAATCTGAATAAACATAAAACATCTAGGCAAAAATAACCTATGTTCACCTCAAACTCATATTGAACACCCAGCTAGCAGTCAGGGCATAGAAAGGAGATGATGAGGTCACTGCTGACAGTACCCTGAAATGATCATCTCTGCACGCAGCAGCAGTCAAAACACATGAAAAATGTTAGCTGTTATTAAAAACAGTACTGAGAAAAGACAGAGTGCCATTTCTCCCAAGTATAAAATGTTTGTTTGCCAAAGTACCAAGCTGTTTGCCAACAAAAGAGGAAAGACATCTCCCATGAGAAGATATACTCAAAATGCCAGCCTTTGCATTCTGGAGATGAGAGGGCTAAAGGGCGTAAGCTAAGGTTTGGTAAGTCTATAAAAGCACTGAAAAAGCTGAACGTAGACCTGCTGTTTACTGAACCCTGAGCTGCTCATGAACACCTAAACTTTCATATATGTCACCTCATTTCTGCTTAACTACTGCCTTGGAAATTAGTACACATTCTATAGATACATGCAAGTAATAAGAATTCACCATAACAAACACAAAAATATCTCTCAATTAATTTAACAAACTATGTACCTGTGTGTTCTATTCCACTACTTCTTTATAATTAATATTTAAGATCTATACTCTGTCTTGACATGTACAGTTTTCTAATAAAAATTAATTTATTTATTTATTTATTTATTTATTTATTTTAATACCCACCATACTTCAGTGTTTGATGAAATAGAACCCTAATTAAAATGCAAATATTATGTAGCTGAACACTCATTGTATTGCAAAACACTTGTCTAAGCATTATTACACTGCTAGATTTTGCAGGTTCCTTTATTAAAGATTAAGAAATATTCCCCTTAAAATATTACATTTAATGGGGTTGGCTTTGCAAAATCTATGTGATAAACAAGTTTAAAGTCAAGTCAGTGGGATGCAGAGCCTGTTGAGGAAGGAAAAAAAAAAGGAACCAGCAAGAACAACCCATTTTTCTGTTGTATGCCTAATTTCATTCAAAAAAGCTTTTCTCCATACATTAACCAAGGCCCTCTTTACAAGTATCCATGCTACTCCACTGTCCCAAATAATTGCATATTGTCCTCTGAACTGATGGGGGTAGCTACTTGTTAGAGGGATTTTTTTTTACTCTTTTTCATTTAATATCTTGTTATTAAATAAATCCAGCTGACCCTGGATGAGCCATAGTAATTTACTATATAGCATTCTAGCACTGGAATAAAATACTGCATCTGATCAACTAGTAAAGTACAGATGACTTTTTATATTTCCAGCTAATGCACACAGGACAGAAAATCCATGAATACAAAGTGATTTCACTTTTAGTGAATATATAAAAATGAGGAAGGACTATGCAACTGAATTAGTACCCTACAGTCATCCCAGGAGATTTTTTGACAGGCCCATGGGTTTCCATGTAGACTCATGTCGGAGTTACATGCAGGTCTATCAATACACACATTGCATTCCCTTTTTCCCATTGTGGAAATGCTCCTTAAGGGACACATACCACTGACTGATATTTAAGAATTAATCCATTTTCCTGCAAGGCAAGTAGAATTGTGGTTTGATGCCATGGCTTACATAACACTTTAACATATATACCAGTGCTTATGGCCTCCTCTGGGTAACAGAGAAATGGTAAAAAACAAGAGATAACCTTCAACAGTTAAATGCAGTCAATCTCATAATCTGGGTTTTCATCATGTTTTACCTGTCCACTTTTGCATCCACAAGTAACTACAATGCAATTCCTATAATTTAAACATCTGAGTGCTTTGCCTGCAAGCCCAATCACATATTTAGATGTCTAGTTGATGTCAAACTCCTACAGTTCCTGATGCCTGCATTTGTTACTGTAAAAACAGAGACCATTGTTTAAAATCAGCCTCTTAAAGTGTGTCTCCTCAATGAAAGGTAACATCTATTCATAGTATTTGACACTGTCAGACAAATAGAAAGGTCATGGACAGCTCTGCACCCATTTCTGCAAAGTGAGACAGAATATGGACCCTTGAAAGAATGTATTGCTTCCACTTTTTTTTTCTTACACAGGTAAAAGCAGTTCTGACTATAGACTGTGTCTCAAAGGATTTGAGACAGTATTCAAAGGAGATCTAAAGCACCAAAAAACACAGGGTTTTGCTATTTAGCTTGTACCCTGGGCTTGCTGGATCTGTAAAATAGTGCACTAAGTAATTCCCTCTTCTCCTTCCAAATAAATATTAATTGGCCCAAAAGTTCATAAAATATGTTTGAATTGAGAAACACCTAAGTAAGAGCACAGGAGCTGGACTAACGATCCTCTTTGGGCCCCTTCCAAATCAGCATGTTTTAAGAGTTCAGCAAAAAGAAAACTGTGTCACTATGTCAGGGACAGGTCATGAGCAACTCCCTAGAGACACGCTTCCATAATTACTTGTTTCAGAAGAAAATAATTTCTCCATTTCATGTTCTCCTTGCTTGTCTGGATGTTGTATGGCTGGTCTTCCACTTCAACTTATTTTGCTCTACTTTCTTTTGGTTTTAACATCCTCTCTTAAGGCCCTTTTCTTCCATTAAACATGTGGTGAACCAAAAGATAAATTGGAGGGAGGCAGGACAAGACTAGAAGGTATTTGAGGAAGCAGAAGATTAGTCCTTAGATGGACCAGAAGTAAACCATGTTCTCACCAGGAAATGTATTTATCTGTGACTGAAGCGTATGTGAAGCCTGGGACAGTAACTTACCGACTCATTCAGCTCAGGTTTCTCAAAGTGAAAACTGGAACAGCAGAAATTGAGACTAGGAAGAGTCAACAGCAAGTCAAGAATCAGGAACTTCAGGCATGATCTCAAGTCTGACAGAGAAAGCCAAGCAGAGCGGCAACAAGCTGCTCAACAGAGAAGTCCCTGCATGTGAAGTCATGCTAAAAACCTTTCCCATCATAAAGGGCTGACAGTGGAAAGTGCAGGTGACAACTCTTGCAAAGGGTCATGTGTCTGCACAAAAAGGTGGCCAGAAATTGATAGGATCAGGGTCCAGAGGAACTGCGGCCCCAAATGGTGACTCAAGAAATATCCCAAGAGCTGCACTGGTGTGAGAGGAGCCCAAAAATGCAGCCCTCACTGGTGGAAAAGCAGGAAATGTCCTCCATAGTGAGGGCTGCAGAGTAGCACCTGCTCAGCCAGGACAGCTGCTGTTTCAAACATCCCAAGTTTGCTCAGTGCACATCAGCTGTAGGAGAAATCACCCAGCTCTGCAACACACACTGCACAGCTGAATGAACTTAAGCTTCAAATAAATGTGCCCACACCAGGCTGTATTCACACACCCACCCAGTTCTCCACAAGCTCTTGTGGAGAAGCCTGGCAGCAGTAACTCCAAGAGCTCCAAAATCACCAAGAGATTGCATACACATGTAACCAAACTGACATAAGTGATCACGCATCTGGGTGGAAACTACACAAATTAGATCATATGCACTGCCTGTACAGCAATTTTGATATTGATACAGTAAGGACAAGGACATTGGACATTCAGGAAATGTTGGTAGATATACTATTTGATGTATCACTTGACAATTATTCTTTAATTATATGTAATTACATTAATTAACAGAGTGAAAGAGTAATAATCCCAGACAGATAGCTGGGAAAAAACATCTGTCTGCTACTGGATTTATATATGTAGGATTCAATATAATGCAAATTAAGTGACTAGGAGAGAAATAAGGTCATTTTTTCCCACCTGTTAACTGGAGATAGGTTTACTAAATACTTAATGAACAGGTGAAAATGTTCAGCTTATATCTGAGCTATTGAAAAATTTCTAGTTAGTGTCAGAATAACCACGTCTTGGAATGTATACTAACTATTGTAGAGCGAGACTAGATTTATAATCTTAGTGTGATAACACCTAGAATAGAATTAATTTTAAATTATTTCAGGGTGGAAGTCTTAATTAAGTTACGAATTGAGTGTAATTATCAAATGTTGGTAAAAACAGAGTCTTAAAAATAACCTTTGTGGAAACTGTGAGCAATTAAAAGCAGCTGCAAGAATTTCAAAGGAAGCTAGTGCAGTGGTTCCCATGCATTTTTGTGAGCTGAAAAAGGGAGAAAACAAGAAATCCATAAATTCTAAACATATCAGGTAAATTACAGGAGCAGAAATAATTGCTTTCCCAACATGGTCCAAACAGATGTGATTGCAGAGAGTATCATCAAATGAGGCTTCCCAGTCAGGTTCTGTGTTGTGGCAGGTGACCCAGGCATCACTTGCAAACCACATTGGGGTCCTGCTGTGTAGTGAAGTCCCTGGTAGCAAGCCCTAGAGAAAAACAGGCACACCAGGAAGGAAAGAATGCCCCGCATCCCAGCCTAAGCAATGAAATGAGTTGCAGACTTGCCAGCTGGCAGGTGACATACAGAGTGAAGGAGCAAGAATCCTTTGACTGCGTGGAGGAAACCCTGATTTCAAGCCACCTATAATAACCTCGTCTACTGCAGGTAGCACACGGATTTGCCTTTGGGCCTCCTAAGTCACATTTGCAAGTTCTACTGAAAGACTGACACTGCTCAAGGCTGTGGCAATGTTCAAGCTGAAGAGCCCAGAGAGGAGCATCTTTCCTCAGAGATGACCAGGAAAGGGGAAGCGCTTAGCTAAGTGCCTGAAGTGTAGAGTACCCAGGCTGTCCCTCCCTGCTGTTTAGAGACTGAGAGCTAAGGCTTCATCATCCTGTCCCTTAGCAAAGCTGACTTGCTTACTTTCTAAACAGAAAAACAAACTGGCCATGTGAGTTTGCAGGCAGTAGGGAATTACTGAAGAACTGGATACTTGTTTCAGAGCCCCTCAATGTACCCAGGCATGCCTAGGCCCTTTTAGTCCTTTGAAGAATTATCCCATTAAGAACTTTAGATGTTAAAACAAAAAGATCAAACCTAGGAGGAAAGATTTGCTGAAGGGAAGGAGCAACTTGAACTTTGTGGACATATTATTTTTTATGACTGTACTATACTCACCATTAGTCCTCAAGGACACCCACTGCACTTTTCTTGAATTAAGAAAAAGGTAGACAAAAGTATTCAGACATGGTATTAGAATATTGAATTTTGGTAACATCACATAACAATGAAGCACTCAATAACAACTATAATAGTGAGATGTAATTTCTGCCTTCAGGACAACAGGTACATCATCATGGGTGCTTAGGGAGGCATGGCCTCTGTAGAAAACAAAATCATACACAAGATTAAGTGGCAGTAAGGGAGAAAGAGAAAAAAGATGCTGTGGGTGAAGATTCCAAAAGTGCCTAACATCAACCAAGTGGGAGAGAAGGCCATTTAATGCCTGAGGAGGTACAGACTTCCATATAATACAACTCAGAAGAGAAAATAATAGCACAAGACATGTGAACCACAACTTCTGAGAGAAAACAGCTCCTCTTGGGAAGTATGATTTAATTTTTGAAATTACTCAAAATATGTGGTACACTTTCAGCAGACTAAACTGAAGCATTTTAATTATGAAACTTCTATTCAGAACTTTTTGTTCCACAATAAACATATTTTCTTTTTTTTTTTTTTTTTTTTTTTTGCAAATTTTCCCCTTTATTTGGTATGCAAGCACATTTCTATTTCTTTCAGGACAGGAATTCTGATATTGAATTTGTTTTATGCAGACTTCACAGCCCAATTATGCAGACTTCACAACTAGTGGTATTGCTTATACAAGCATTTATGACAGTAGAAAGGGAAGAGCAGCACCTACGTGGACTAAGCAGCCAGATATTGCAATGCAGTGGTACAGCAGAGCTTCCTTCTCTAGGAATAATGCCTACTTAAAGCAATATTCAGGCTTTGTCATTATTCTCAGAGAATTTTCAATGCTGTTCCTAATAGTTTATCTTCTGTTAAGTGGGAGAGGAGAGCTATCAGCTGTGCACAGGGCAGCTCAGTGGGAAAGTGGTCCACAGTCCTCCTGCACCCTGCTTCCAGGCTGTTGGCATGAGGAGAGACAACCAAACATTCTGCAAGACAGTCTTCCTGGATGTGAAGTGAAAAGAGAGTTTAGGATAGCTAAGCATCCACACACATTTTAGGGATATGGATAAAGCAGAGGAGGTTTTACCAAAGGAATTTGAGTAATGATATGCAAATAGGTATACGCACCTTTGCTATGCTAAGAGGGGAAAGCAATATACATGTTCCTAACACATCTGTGTACACTTATTTGATGCAAGCTCACAAGCATAGTAAATACAACATTATTACGTCAATGGTTAGACTAAAAATAGACTGCCTGAACTTTTTATAGCATGAGGAATTCCTGTGTCTTCCTGCTGAAAGTCAGTCCCAGCAGTCTTATGTAATGGTCTGACCATGAAATGTCTGGCCCTAAAGTCAAGCTTCATGGGGAAATTTCTGCATCTTATACACAATCCAACTCTTTAAATTCAGTTATGCAACTTATTTCCACATACATAACACATTTGAGAAAATCAAGAAACCCAAGTAACTGAAAACATGGGGTAACAGTGTAACCTTTCAAAAAAAAGTTTGCAACCCTGTCATTCCTGGGACCATATGTCACAAACTTACCACCACAATGCTAATTCAGTTTTGGGAAAGCTTCAAACAGTGGATAAACATACCCTAAAATAGAACTTACTAGAAAGAACACTGAAATTAGCTTTTATCTTTATCTACATAAAGTACCTGGGTCACTGATATTGCAAACTGTGAGTAGCAGCACCTTACATGGTGTGTAACTGAATACCTTCTCCAGTAATCACGCAGTTTAATTTCTTTATTGATGTTCTCTGTTTCACTTGGCTTCTTGAATGAGCAAGTCATACATTTGCCACATTTATTTTCTACCGGAACAAGCATCTATATTTAACAGGGCTAAGAGGGGAGGATATGAGGAAAATAAGTTTTAGAACATTTTCTTTGCTGCTTCAAGAGGATAACATGACTTTTAACTTCAGGAGATGTAGTCGGAACAAAAAAGCACAAATCCTTATTATCACGCTGTCTGGAGACAGCAAGTATGTGAGAATGAAAGATAGTCAGGGCAACAGAGGAGGACAGAAAGCACATCAAGTAGGACAGAAATACTTCATAAATGTAACGACTATTTTCATCCACAGAAATATTATGAATATTGTAACAGGTTCTTCCTTTAGGATGTTTGGTCTTAAGATTTGGCCTTGGAAAAAGTATGGGCACTGAATTCCTGCCTAGCAAGCAGATCTCTTTTTTTTTTTTTTTTTTTTTTTTGTGAGACATGGAAAGGTGGCAGTAGTATCACTGATCCTGATCTCACAGATGCTACAGGGCAAAACATCTCCCTTCTCTGGGCTGGCCATGACTGCGTAATTACATGATGAGTCCTATGTCATCACCTCTCACTTCTTATACCACTGTCATCACAAAGCATAGATCTTTGTTCTTTGATAAAAAGAAAAGTTATATCTACTATAATATCTTGCCATTCAGAAACGTGCATTTCCTCTTGTTTAACTTTCAGCACTTGCCAGTATAATTACACCAGCTGTATAATCTGACATGAAGTTGCATAAAACAAACTGTCTTATGCAAGTTGCTGCATAATCCAGGAAATGTGAAGACAGATAAAAAGAAGCTAATCTATCAGGGGGGTTGCCTTGTCTTAAAGCTGCTTTCCGATCTTTAGTCAGGAAACCCTGTCTCTCAAACAGACCTTTTAATCCACTGTAGCCAATGCATCATCTTTACTGAAACTGTCACTGCCTCTTCACAAGGTCCATTCTAGCAAAAGAGCAACCTTTCTGTAATATAGCATTCTTCACCAGTCGTGATCTGGACCCCACTTTGGGGCTGATTCTGTCACTGTTATTCATGCTGAGTAATACTCTTGAATCAAGAGACAACACCCACAACTCTGACTGTACCATTTCTTCATTATACTATGATCTCAGCAGTACAGTAGTAGCACATGCTGTTGATTATGCCATACACACATCTATCCTAAATTTTCTCTCCACTTTACTTACAGGACCATAAGCAACTGTTGTAGAGACAAGAGAGCCACCCAGCTTCTGTTAGATGCTGGGAGTTTGTACCCTTCTTAGTATCTAAGGCAAGGCCAGGATTTTTTCCAATACATATTTCTAGTCTGCAAAAAAAATAATTTCATGCTATACATTTTGAAGAGCCCAACATGAAGTGAACAGCCTACATGAAGTGATTCAGAGCATTATTTACAGGTCCAGAAAAGGTTTGCTCACTTTTCAGCAGCAATGGCAACAGTGCCAAAGGAAATATGCATGAAGATTATTCTTCTAGGAACAAACTTTTCAAAATACTTTAGAATAGTTCTGTGAGGTAAATGCCTATCTACATTCTATCTAATTTGAAAAACACGCAAGAACAGCTTTTCCAGACTGCAGTTCACTGTCTTCTGGTTTGTGCCAGCATCTGAGCGCTCAGTGACATCCTCAAGCTGTAGTCACTACTTGGAGCAGCCTTTGAACCTTGACCACTTTTTGTAACCTGGAGTTTAGCATTCGTCTTTAATCCTACTCTTCTCCAAGGTCAAGCCAGTTTTTCCATTCTGGCCAAGTCCTTTCATAGACAGCCTTGCACAAGAGGAAGGAGGGTGCTAGCATCATTTATCAAACAGGGTATGTAGAGCTTTTGCTTAGGAGCAGGTGCTGCTTTTGCTTAATCATATATCTAATCCTTCCAGCAGTTTTTGTTTCTTTGACTTGTTTTCCTTCCTAGTATAGCTACTTCAGTTGCATGTACGACCATTGCTAACTCAGGATTCAAGCTTCTTTGCAGGGGTGTCTGCTTCCTCACCTCAGGCTAGCCACTGCTAGCCTTCCCAAAGGCTACAGAATGTTAAAATATTAAAATATACATGAAAGACAGAGATAACAAGCTGCTCTATAAGCAGAAGAACAAGAAAAACCTGCTTTCCAGTATATTTTGTCATGACAATGGGGTGTCAAGAATCTAATTGATGACTGATCATACTCAAGATTTTCACATGGCTGCAGAGTTCCTAACCTTGCTGTCATGTGCCATTGCTTGCTAAGGATTTGTTAAGCTCATGATGATGCTTTTCTCTTAGTGAGAGTAACAATATGGCCTTCTTTCTTTTGTCTACTGCATTCTGTTCCAGAACAAGGAAAAGGATGATTAATGGAAAACAAGTTATGTCAAGATTAATTCTACAGTGTCTTTCTCTATTGAATAATTAAATTCATAATCTAGCTTACTGAAACCATTTTTAATATCTGAGTACAGGAACAAATTCAGTGAATGTGTGCTTAAAATGCAATTATGACTGTCAAGACTGAAAGAGAGTATTTGGTTTTGCACATCAGAATCAACATCTTCAGGCAATTAGAAAACCCACATTTTTTTTCTGGGGAAAAAAAAAAATCAGATTTTGGTGACATATTCAGGCACTTCAACTCTCCATCTTGCCTAGCAGCATTTCAGAATAGCACTCTACCTACTGAGCATGCAGTTGTTTGGAAACCATTTTCCAAACAGCACAGTTCATACTGTGCTCCTTTTGCAGTATGTTTTATCCATCTAGTGCCTTTTTTCTACTTAAAATGCAAGATCTTTCAGTCTATAAACATTATATGGCTCAGTATCTGCGTATTGCTTGACACAAAAAGGCTCAAGTTGCAGCAATTTGTATAGCACATGTGTGAAAATAGTAATCAACTATAACGAGAAATAATAACTGCAGCAGAACTAACATTTCATAAGAAAACAATAGAGCTGAACATTCAAATTACTAATTTCATCTCAGAGGGGAGGTCAGGTCAGCTACTGTAGCTGGTGCTGCATTTTGTCCTGTTCAAAACTTTCATTAACAATTTGCATGATGCAAAAAAAAACAGAGTTACCAAAAACACAAGCCCAGGAGGAATCTGAAGGATAGGATTAGAGTTCAAAACGATCCCAAGAAATAGGTGATGTAATTTGAAATCAACCTTATAAAATTCAGCAAAGAGAACTGCAAGGGACTACACTAAAGAAGTAAAACGAAATGTGCAAGTGTGAAAGAGATAATAACTGGCTGGTGAGCATTACACCACTGAAAGATCTGGAATCCAAAAGGCTCAAACTCAAATGTGAAATTGGTCATCAGCTCACATTTATGTTCACTGTGAGAATTCCCAGGAAAAAAAATAAGCTTAAGTTAGAGCAAGGAAGATGAGAACAAGAGCCTTTTAACTTTAAGTATTATGAATTACAGTGACAATGACTGTTGTAGTCAAGGGTTTTCTTTTGATGGGTGAGAAACATCTGACAGGTTAGATGTCAACATACGTGATCTCTGGAGATTTTTTTTCTGGTTCTGCACGTATATGATTCAATAGAGTTCCTACAGATATGGAAATTTATTGCTCCATGACATGCAGTTTGGAAGGGCACACCTTAGCAAAACCACTGTTTTATATTCCCTGTTTTGCAAATGCAGCAAAAATAGTACAGCACAGGTCCCTGTGGCTAGTCTCCTTACTTGGCATGGAAACGAACTTCCACTTTCCCATATTTGGAAACTAAACCTTTTCCAGCTGTTTCAGTGCTTCATTTATCTCTTTCATACTAATAGGACCTTGCCTAAGAAGAAAGGAAAGCTTTACTAAAAATAGAGGCGTTCGGTTAGGAAATTAAGACTTAAATCAAATCAATAATCTACTGTAATAGTAATTGTGGTGGTAGCTCTCTATGGCTTTATTGCCCTGCTCTGAGTTCTTGGTGCATGCACTTGCCTTGTAACAGTGTTTACAAAACATAAGGTCTTTCATCTATATCACTGAGCCATACTCCCCCCTGACATTTACTCTGTTGTACATACACAGACAGTTCCAAGGGGTATCCGTAATGCGCACTATAATTGCACACCTTAACTTTCTTCACAGTAGCATGCTAGCTCACATCTTTAATCCCATGGTACATATATATTAAAAAAAGGACAAGAAAAGGTCAAATGCTTCTGAAACGCACTTTGTGAGCTATGATGCTTTATAAGAACAAGTAAGTTTTTGATTACGCCGATTAATCTTTTGTTTAGAGTTATTAGTGGTATTTTCTTCTTCCAAAGTGGTGAACTGAGAGTTCTGATGTAGAAGTTCCTATGTCTAAATTCATACCTCTTTACTGATATCTGTCACTTAACCACCAAAGGAACTACATTTTTCAAATACCGAAAATTTCTGAACACATAGAAAATGGAAAAATTAAATCCTCTGACAGGTCAAAGAGTCTTAGCTCTGACAAAGAAATTAAAGTAGATTAAGTTTTGTCTCTAGACCTTTTTCTTATCATATAAACAGCATTTTCATGGAGGAAACACTGAATCGTCAATGTAAGCACTAGCCTATGTTGAAGTCTTTCATCTTGCCCTGCCATATGCATACCAATTATCCTCCTTCCCCCACTGAAATTGAGCATTTCTTTTAGTAGAACACTCTTGCCAGAAAGAAGTTTCGTAGTCTAGCTTTGGTGCAGGTCTATGCGGCTCAATTTCAGACAGTCACTGGTGCATCCCAGTCTTCTACCAGAGAGTTATACACTTGTTCGGCTTTCAGAGAAGGTTTGCAGGGGAGCCTTCAGCATCACTGACTGAGCACTGGGAGGTCACCAGACACTTCATACACACACACACTGAGCCATCACAGTGCAAAGAGGCAAAACTGCCTCTTCTCACCACTCACCACTCACCATGGGATGCACACTGTCTCTGCCTTGCAGACCCACCTTGGTTTCGGAAATGACTGTAGTGCTTCAAAGGAGGGGAAATGATGTATCCCTGAAGTATTCTTATGGACACCAAGAATAAAAGGGTGGTGTGCATATAAGTCACAACCATACAACACAGCAACTCATAGCTGTGAACCATTTCACCTGTCTCATTTCATACAGCCTCCTTTAATTGTCCAAGGTCTAAGTAAACGAGTCATAACATTTTTCCAAATGCAATATTCTTATCTGTTTCAGAATTTCTCAGATAAATCAGAGGGACATGAATAGTGATAAAACAGACACTGAAAGTCCTTGTGCACATGCCTCCTCTGAGTAACACAATGTAGTTACAAAGCATGGCATCATAATGGACAGGTACAGTATGATGTGCTCTGAGCTCTGATCTTAGTCATTTGAATCTCTCTATCCTACAGAACAAGGGGATAAATGAATGTAAAGTTAAACTAGATCCAATAGATAAAAGTTGCACAACAAATTAGTTCATTATTTTTGGAAAGTCATGAGTGTTACTTTACACAACATTGGTGTGGCAGAAGATGTTTCCTCAGATGATCTTCTCTGCAAATTCCTCTGAAAATATATCACTGTTCATGGTAGCTGAGATAAAGAAGCTAAAAATAGATAATTGGGCATAATGGAGCATTCACAAATGTGAAGATCTGTATATGTTCGCAGCATTCAATGTAGGATAATCTAGACAAAAGATAATTTGAGTTGGATATGTTCTCTAATGTTGCCTAAGAAACATGGCTCCCTAAGATCCTCTGGGGTCCTAAAGGCCACGAAGCAGCACTGTGGCTTTCAGAAGGAAAAATTCAATACAACTATACGTAGCCACAACCCTATGTTCTGACTAAATACCTCTGCCTACTGGTCGTGTAACTGTCTCAGGAATCATTTTCTCTTCAACACCCTCAAGCATCAAAATATGGAATGGTTGTGAAAAGAATAAGAGCCTCTTCTGTAAGCATCTTCACAAAAGACAGAACAGTTTAATATACTGAACACCAAAATGTTTAAGCCAAGCTAGATGAGGCAATCTGGTCTAGTGGCACGGGGTTTGGAACTAGGTGATTCTTAAGGTCCATTCCAACTCACACCATTCTATGATTCTATGAAATAATATCCCCCAGAGTATCATGCTATCTAAAGAATCAGATAGCCTGGTTTGTCATTCAGTAAAGTTGCAGTGCTTCCTTATTGAAACATTCTCATCCTATGCCAAAAAATGTGAGTCTGAAAGACCCAATTCTCTTTCCATGGGGCGTGGGGGTGTGTGCAACTTCTAGCTGAAGCTATTGGGTTTTATGTGTTTAAAGTGCTGCACATGTCAATCCTGTGGCCTGGAGCAGAGCTGTGTATAACAAACCAAGCACACGTTTTTATTTCTACCAAAGATCATGCAGACCTTTACAAATATATAGTCTAAAAATAAAAAGATGCACCATAAAATAATTAGCTAGTTATATTGTTAGTGCTTAAGCAATGTGAGTGTGTTTCCCAGCAAATGCGATGGGAGGAGATCCAGGCCTATGTTATGTTCAGAGTCAAACTTTCCCACTAACTGCTTTATGTTCTTCAGAAAGAAATGTTCTGTGCTGAGTATTCTTCTAAAATCAACTCTTTTTGAACTATTTTCATGCAGCAGAGGAATCTCACATGTCCTGCAGTAGCTATTCACTAGTGCTGCTAGCTTCATCAGGCCTTCATCTCCCAAATGCCACGCAAATTCCACTTCCAGAGCTGGATTCTTAGAAAATTTACTACAACACACACAAGAAGCAGCAACAGCTCGTATCATTAAATGCTTATAAATGCTTTCAGTGTGAAGAGCTGGAATTATTCCACTACGCACTGGTTACAACACGTTCATTAGGTTGGGACAATTAAGGTGTTTTTCTGACCCCAAGGGCAACCCTAGGGGGTTGTGGAGCCCACAACAACACAGAAACAAAAGAGCTGAAGGAAGATTTGGACTGACTGATGCTATTCAGGACAAAATCAAGGAAATTACAGTGTAGTGACAACCTTTTATTCTAAAACTTTTCTGCAGAAGTCGCAGCTGAAGACTCCACACTTACAGACTCTCATTTACTGACTCCATAAGTCATTTAAATAATTTTGGACTTGTTCAATTGGAAAGAAAGCTTGTAATGAAATGGGAAGATATTCATGGAAAGAGAAGACAATTCCATAAACCCACTATGTCTTTGAGAAGTAGACCCATGTTTTAGGGTTCTTTCCCAAGTGTAGGGGTTTGTGAATCAAAAGGGTTTTAAGCCTAATTGAACTAACATACTTTTAGAGATGTTTTCCAAGCTTAACCACATAGAATTTTTAGTTAAATGTGCAAAGTGAAGAAATTACCACTTTATGAAAAATTCTAACCATACAGACATGTCCATGAAATCTGTGAGACTTCCCATCAGAAAACCACTGTCTTCTTCTACACAAGTGTCAATACTTGCAAAGGCACAAGCATAGCTATCTCGCTGTTATTATTGGGAAATAATAATTATGCATGTTTTCCCAAGGCACTTTTAATGTAAGTTGTCTCGTGATTCAGCTAAGATCTGACTTAAGACAGCTATGAGGTGGGCAATGAATGGCCACAACGATTTTTAGACTCAGCACTCTGTTTAGTCTGAATATAATATCATACGAGTGTTTTTTAAAAAAATGCAGACAAAACAATAAGTGTGATCCCTAAACATCCATAAGTTTAAACAGTGTCATTGGTGTAATGTGTTCACTGAACTTGTCAAAGCATTTCATTATTTTGAGTTCAATACACATTTTAGGCATATTACTTTTTCTGGGAAACAGCATGTGGCAGAGATGCTGAAACCTGGGACTGTGGAGATGCTTGAGATTTCCTGCACAACTTTTCCCGCATTACCTAGGGAAAACTCTGAAAAACATTGCTTGTTCTGAATTTCATGTGTTTGCAAGTCAACTTAAATCATGAATTCAATCTTAGCTTAAGTACAACATTAGTTCACCTTAATCCTGTGTTAATACAACATATATTTCCTGAAATGTCTTTGTTTCCCTTCAATAATGAAGTGTAAGGCACTGAAGAGCTTCCCCCTAGAAGGATGCATTTATATTGAAATATTCTTTTCATGGAAATCCAATTACACTGCTTTCAATAGAAAACTTAGCATGATATTTGGTTAGAGAAATGAGCTCTTTTAACTCACTGATTCTCACAGAATTTCAGTTTAAAAATAGGTTCCTAGGTAAAAATGAATTTTGCCCTTCTATTTTTCACTTATGTAATTCAAAATTCCAGGCTGCAATTGAGAAGATTAAAACAACAAAATGGCAAGAAGTGATAAACTCTAAGAAGAAATGCCTAAAAATCAACTTCATTTTATCTCCTGGAAGATCCTAAATTAAGTGTAGAGGAGGGAAAACAAATGACACAGAGAAAATATCAAATCATTGTTGAAATACACCAAAAAAGGGGAAATCTCACAGACTTTTGCAAATGGAGAGAAATGACACTGACAGCTACCACTACTAGTCATGTCTCCTCTGCATGACACCAAGAGGTGGGAAATGTACCAGGGATTTACAAAACGGGAAACCCAGCACTGAGGTGAGGCACCTGATGCTGGCCCCTGCAGATTTGGGGAAGTCCATGGTCCCACCCCAAATGGCATGCAGACACCAACACCTGCACAGATTGGCACCAAACATCACCCTTCCCTGGCAGCAAAACCTAGTCCCAATCACCATTTGTGTGCATGATTAGAGGTGCAAAGCAAATTCCCTGAGGGATCAGCAGCCCCAGAGCAGCCTATATATATGACACAAACCAGGGCTGTGTTTATCTCTCACTGATCTGTAGCGTTATTTGTAATAACATAAAATGAAAGCTTTTAAAAAACTGGTGAAGTCAGCAATGTCTGTATTTTACCGATATGACCTGAGTTTTACCAGTAACTTTCTGGTACTCAACACTATTCTAGAAATGCTAAAACAATAAAACAATATTAATGCAGCAAAAATAGCAAGAAAAGCAGAGTTAAAATTAATGAGGACAAGAAAACCAAAGATGAAGCCCTTGATGTACAGCTACAATACCACCACAGGAGGCAAAAATCAGAGAAAGGTATTAGCCAATGCAGAAGGAAATTACATTAAGTATCAGACAAGTTTCCACCACATTCACTGAACCTAATGACAATCAGAAACCAAAGCAAATACAGCATCGGGATAGAAGCGAATTTTTTTTTCCCAGACACATCTTGGAGATATGATTGCAAGAGCTGGAGGTCTGCCAGGCCATTGGATGAGAAACCAGGTGTCTCAGAAAATAACTGCCACCAGAAGTCCTAGGCAGCATCCAGGAAGTCTGCTTTATTCGTGAGGGAAAGAGAATTTGCCCACATACAATAGAGTCTGAAAAAGTGTTATGAATATTTAGACTCAGCATATGTGGTAAGTACCTAGGTATTGACAGGGACATAAACCCAGTCAGCAGACACTATCCTGGCTGAGGAAATGAATGAAGGTGGGAGCAGTTCCCTTTCCCTACTTTTTGCTCTCCAAGGAGAGACTTTAAAAATCAAGAAGCTGTAAGCTTTGGGGTTTGGTTCAAACTCCCAGTCAGCAGCTGCTGACTTGCAAAGCTTGCTACTCCTAAGGAGAATTAACAGTGTTTTTACTTAACCATTGTTAATAAGAGCCTATAGTTCAAGCAAAAATCCTGGAACAGACAGAAACAGAATTATTTAGTCTTCCTTTAGCTTCTTCACTCAATTTAGAGTATATTTGTGCAAAATTCGAACACGTTCAGTATCAGAAAAGAAAGCAAATCCCTTAAAGAGCAACAAAAAGTAGCATGATCTAAGTGGACTCCTGTGCAGGAAGATAATGTTTAAAGTATGTTATGTCACATATTTTTCTGGAGAAAAATAAATAGTAAAAGGCCATAGTTTCCTTTTGGGGGTAAATAGAACAAGTAAGCAATTATCGCTACATATGAGTCTTGCAAAAACGTGGCTTATCGGGTAACATTTGTAGCAACAGCCACAACAGCCAAGGCAGTTATGAAACTGCTACATGGCTGACTTTAACCTACTGGGAAAAAAACAAACAAACAAACAACCATCTTTGAATTTGCTACAGGAAAACAGGAAGAAAGAGTGTGTATTTAAATAGACGTACTAGTGCACCTACCTCTTAGATCCTGTGTTTAGCTGATGGAGTCATTTTTCACTGTAAAAATTCAGTGACTCAAGTAGAGTTACTTCAAATACAATTTTCCTTTTCCAACAGGATGCTGTAATAGCCAAACCATAAAAGATCTGTATAGGACCAGGAAAAATGATGTGGTATATCACAATGTGGATGATTAATTCTTAATTCTTTGAATTAAGAATTTCATAATGTGCTCTTTGTCCCACAACATGGAAAATGCTAAACATCAGTAAGGCTCACTTGTCATCCATTTGATGGAGAAATGAGGCAAAGGTGTGCTAAAAGAGACCTATGAAGGATTCTGTGGGGAATCCATTAGAAAGGGTTTCATTTCCCAAAGAAAGGAGTTTGTTCTAGGGATCTAGAAGTGATACTGTGGTTTTAAATGCAAAGAAAATTTATATTAGCACAGACCAAAACAAATAATCATCTAGATGAAAGGAATAGTTTCTGGATCTGTGGCTTTCTAGAGCAAAAGACTAAACAAGCTCATCCAGAAGAGCTTGAGACCTCTTATCAATTCATAAAACAAAAGAAAATTTTCAGATAATCACTTTTACACAGAAGACTGTTGTGGTGAAAGGACAGTGAATTGCCTGAAAGCCCTTTGTCCTGGAGCTCTCTAACTTGCTGAAGGACAAGCAGCTTAGCTAAAAAGGCACCAAGACCAGGGGTTGTGTACAAGGTTGGATTAATTTCCATCTCTTTCCTTTCTGCTCTGAAACTTTAAATTTTGAAGATATCTTAAAACAACTTCCTCCACAGCTGTAGCTCATTGGTCCTATTTTCATTAGCTTGGATAGTACAGGTTATTTTCCTTTAACTATATGTGTTTTCTCACTTCCTAGCAGAATTTTGAGCTTGAGAAGTGAGTTGGATGCACAACAGTTTTAAAAAATGCTGCCTGCCCAAGGCAGAGGTTTCCAAGCAATATACAGGCAGGTTTAGGTAGTCAGTGCAAAATTACCCATCTCAGTTAGTACAGACTTTACCTCTAGGTTACTTGGCCACCTTTACTAAGTGAAGACAAAAAGCCCCACAGACAACACTTCCACTAATCATTTGCACACTAACTTTCCACACTCCAAGCCATTTCTCCATACTGGTCTATATGCAATGATCATACATGTTGGTGCAGTCTTCAACAAAGCAATCACCCTCTCCCAGTTCCATTAGCTCCTAAGAATAACCTTAATGTAACTAACACCAGAGCCTCTAGCTTTCTCATACCTCTTACAAAATGTATTAAAACCAAAAGAGCTTGAGATGAGAGATTACATTGGTCTTGGAAAGCAGTACAAAGGGATTGTAACACTAGCCCTTCTAAGCTTTCCATTTCATTGCTGCCTACCAGTCCTGCAGATACATTCCCATTGCCCATCTCCAGAATGCTGCTCTCCCAGAAATACCATTCCATCAAGCAGCACAAGGTCACCTATGAAAGAAAGTTGCACTTCAGTCATGCCAAGTACAGTGATTCAGGAGCTCGAGCAAACTGAGTGATGAATTGAAGTAGTTCCAGAGCCAGAAGAGACCTACTGCTAGGGTTGCCCATGAATGTCCATCAGCATTTTCTGTGCAGAAAGAGCTCCAGAAGTTGCTTTGGGGAAGAAAATAGCTAGCAATTTTTGTGGTCCCCAATACAATTTTTCCCATTACAGCACTGCATGATTTATGCCCAAAATCTACACTTCACATGCTAAGGAGTCTAGATTTAGAAGATATTTTATAGGAGAAATTTGTATGGCTAGGTCACTTCTTGGTGATTTTTCAATACTCTGCAAACACTACTACACACATATCATATTTATATTTACGTGTTTATCAGTGAATACTCAAATGTCATCTCAAATACAGGGACAAATCAGGGTTTCTAGTGTCACCAGCAAGTCCTCAGAATAATCTTTTGGAATTTATTTTTCATAAAATTTCCAGAGTAAAATGAAGCTTTTACCAAATTAATTAACTTCAATAAAGAAGGGAGAATATTTCTTTCATCCAGAACATAATGTAAAATTTGACAAAAAAGTAATAGGAGGAAATGGCTCTTGATAAGATCTAGTCCTTTCTACTATTGAAAACAGACAGATGAAAACCTAGGTTTTGTTTTGAAACCTAGACGACTAAGCACAGTTGCTGCTGCAAAAGTTGTATGAAAGGACCAAATACTAAATTTTGGTCCAAGATTTCAGTTCAATTGTGGAAATGAATAACTAAATTTATGTGGTCACTGCTTGTCTCTTTAAAATGTATGCTTGCTTGGCACAAGAAATGTCTATTCTAACTACTGTAGCTTGAAAAAATTCTAGTCTACAACTTTCTCAAAATTGCAGAAAGAAATTTTTTATCTAACAAGAAATGTTGAGTGCAGGCAAGTGAATTCAATCACCAACCTGAAGTTAATGCCTTTTTTGCAAACATTGCCATGGTATTTAAAAAATGCTTCTTCTCAAATGCCAGGAAAAAGGAACCTTGGGAAAGTATTTGCAGTCACAACAAGTACAGAAGTACGTAAATGTAGAAATGCAATCAGACACTTTTATCTCTTCTTTATAAGAGTCTTTCCCATCCTACAAGAAAGTACTAACTAAGCACAGCAAAGAAAAAAATATCATTAAATATAAGTTCTCTCAGTTTCATAACTCATACTATTTACATTTTTCTTAAACTTAAGTAGCAGTTACTTCTTCTCCCATTACTACACACATATAGTATTATTATTAGCAAAAGTTTAACAACATGCACTTTTCCTTCTTACTTTTATGTATCTAGCTGAAGAAGTAGCAGCATCTAGGTAACAGGTTGATTTAAGGAATAATTTAATCCGGGGAAATGTTTGCAGACATTGATTGTTGAGTCAGGCCAGCTATTAAGGGTCTGTAGTATCTTTCCATGAATTCCTATTCACTTTACTACACAACAATATCCTGTTCTCAAAAACTAACTAGACAAACACTGTGGACATCAAGAACTATTGAGGTTACTAGGAACTGAAGGGGAAGATTTTCATTAGCTAGTGCACAAAACAGCAGTTAAAAGAATTTTCTCCTCTATTTTACATATGGAGTAAAAACTACATCAATTTGTTATGCAAGATTCACAGAAACCTGTTACAGGAGAGAAAAAAAACACGAGTCACAAGTGAAGGAAAAGGAATATGGCTGAAAAGACAAAAAAAATTAGCTAAGAAGAAGTTACTTTACTCCTGAAGTAATCAGAAGATATCCTGTACTTTGGCAGAGGAGGAGGTGTTACCAGACAGGAATATGCACCCAGATACAGCAGAAGTTTTTACACTTCAACAGACCCACACCACTCCCTCCTTGGCTCCACTCCCACTACTGAGGGTCTGCATGCCCCACACATAGCCTCTCCAGTCTCCAGGATGCCCACTCAGGCATGAAACCTACACTCAAGGACAAATTTTGTGTTCATCAATCTGAGCATAAAAAGCCAATAAAGTTACCAAATGTCTTTTCTGTGTCTGCCTCTTTTCACTTCAACCCTTCAACTCTTATACCCCAATTCCTCTGGATGGCAAAATTAGCTGATTTTTCCCAATATCTACACCCAGGAAAGGGATCTATGGATAAATCCAAGGTCAGTGACATTTTGTGGATGTGTCAGCATCAGATAAGAGCCCAGTAATCCTGTGGATTTTCAGCGGTAAGATTTCCTTCTTCCCTCTGAGCAGATGGTGTATACAGAACAACCTCCAAATTGAACAGCATCTTGCTGATCTGAAAAGAGAGCTTTTACTTCATTCAGGAAGCATGAGGAATTGAGTTGTGGCATCTGAACTTTGAGAAGCTGCTTGGTGCCAGAAAAATGGAGACAATCTGCGTTGCAAACCTTGTTTGGCTCTTGCATCCAGACTTTGTGAGACAGCAGAGATTTACTTTTAATTTTAGTTACACTGCAGCTGATTTGTACAACCATGTGATTTCCTTCAGCTGTTGAAGACAAATGAACAACTCCAGTGAAGTCAATGAATCCATGCTGATTCAGTCTATCTGAAAAGGGAAGTTAAGTAGACTTCATCTTCCCCTGTTTTCCTTATAGATTTCCATACACAACTGTTTTAATCATAATTTTTAAAGAAGAGAATAAAAATCTCACAAACATGGGACTATACTCCACTAGTGCAGGTGCCTAACCCTTCAGGCACTGAGGATTTGTTCATGCAGATGCTGCTGCTACTGCATTGCAAGCCAAGTGATGTCTGGGCTATGAATGTTGCTACTCCTCCAGTCTCATACACTAGGGAGAAAGATGGCAGTTTTCATACATCACAGATTCTCTTTTCACTCGTGGTCATAGCATAAATAAACATAATGGATTGCATAGAGCAAAATATTCTGCATAGGTATCTGGGTGAAAATTGCAGTGGCCCCTGTGCTCCCTGGGTTGAAGTCATGAGCAAGAGTATGTGAGGAATAAGCATCTTCCTGCAAGAGGTTTCTTCTCTGGTGCTCAGGCAGCACCTGCAAATATTAATGCTGTTTTCCCATCCAGTCACTTTCAACAGAAACAAAATCTGAATCACTGCTTTTCTGGCATATTTCTCTGCCTTATCAGACAGTTCTTAAGCAAACTAGTAGGAGTCTGACTACTGAAGAGGTGACAAAGAAGCATCAAGTGAAAATATCATGACTATAACATGGGCTACCTCTTGGCGAGGTACATAGCAACAAAGCACTAGTTTAGATGGACTGTCAACAGACATCTGGTATATTTTTATCTCCTTCCTCTCTTATAAGACAATAAAACATAATAACTTTTCCAGACAGTGTGTGGGCAATTACCTTTCAAACAATACTTTTGAAATATAATAGGAAGGAGAAGCCTTGAAAAAGATGTAAATCCCAACATGTCTTTTATCAAGGAAAAAGAAATATTGCTCATATCACAGTGCTGAACTACCACCAGATACTGGAGATCATGTTTTCCTTAACTGGGTCACAGAACACTCAGTCACTTGCAAAGCCTAAACATGCTGCAAATTATGACCTGCTGCGCTATTTGACAGGGCAAATAATTCTTCTAAGCCTTTGCACAATACACTACTTACAGCCAAAATAGAAATTACCTTTCCAAAACCCCTAATATTTTCAGTTTGCTCTTATTTCTTCCAGTTGGTGACTCAATTTTTGGAGTAGAATAGTGGTTTTCTGAACTCAACTGAATTTTTTGAACCAGGATTATGAGCCCTTTGGAAGACATCAACAGCAATTGCATCTGCTTGGTGTGTCTGGTTCCTGTGTCAGCTAACCTGGCGGCCACAGCTCACCCACTGTGGTGGTTACTCCACAAGTTCACCTTCAGGAGGGCAATACTGCTTTCCAAAATATGCAGAGTTCTCTCCTCTGACCCCCAGAAATCACCAGCACAGATGAAGGGTCTATTGGAAAGTCACACCAGACCCTCTAGTCATGATTGTTGCACCAGGAATATATTTGGGTAAGAAGTGCTAGAGATGCTATAATACCAGCTAAGAGAAAGTCATACTTGTATTTTAGAAAACTGGTATACACATATTGACCACAAAACTCTCTGAGAGCAGGAAGAGCTCTGGCCCATGTGACAGACCTCCATTTCATATGAGGTAGTGGCAGGCTGCTGGTCTGAGAGATGGTACATCAGTTGTGAAAGGTGAAGTTCTGGCCTTACGTATCTACAGCAGCTGTGTTCTGGTGGTTTTTTTTGCTGATGCTGGTAACTATAGGAGCTTTTATGTGTGGTATATACACAGGAATTCAAAGTTGAAAACATGAGGCAACTGATCTTTCAGAAAAACATGTCATGGCAGCTAGAACACAGTGATTGTCTTCTAGTTTCCTGACCAATCGCACCAATCTCTTCACAATGTTTTTTCATAAAAGGTAATTACTAGTTTTCCACACTTTTCCAAACTGGTAACCCTATCCATTACCCATATGCCAAACATCAAATTGTGGCAGCTGATTGGAACACAGTTCAATCTCCTTTGGACAGCTTAAAGTCCACAGTTTATAATTGTATAAAGGTACAGCCAGGCCAGATGTCATCAGAATGTTAACTTCAAGGCAAATGGAATGTCAGATGCCATCAAGAACTCCTCAAGTTTGCAGGACACACTCCTTGTTTGTTTGATGTTATTCCATACCAGAGGATGTTGGCACCAGGGCACCTCATGTGAAATGTGAGCCATCTCCAAAGCACCTCCTGGAAAAAGCTGTTTAAAAGTTTCCTAGACTTGGCTCTTCATCCTCCAGCTTGGCAAGATACTAATAGCTTCAAAAGTACTTAGTGTTTCCCTATTTAAAAATGTAATTTGTGATTTATTTATCATTTTATCTATCGTTATATTAAACTTGCCCAGGTGAATGACATCTATGAATACACTGCTAAAACTTGCATCCTTCATCCCTGGCTTATGATTTTCATCCAGTTGTTATAGGTGAAATTCAGGTTGATAACTCTTTGCAAGGAGACTGAGCTTTCCTGTTTGGGTTTGACCCAGGCTCAGTAAGGGAGCTGCACAGAGTTGCCATGGCCAGCACCTGCTTCTGCACCTGTCAGTGTTAAGGGGAACACAGTCAACAACCTTACTAAATGTGCATTTAACATTGTGCGTAAAGTGAGGATGTTTCCCCACAGTACTATAAAATAGGAAAATATTGTTCTTGTAGTTAAAAAAAAGATAATATACTTCAGATGGTCTTTGAACTTTATTGTTATATTCCACTGGATATCTTCTAAAAAATTGTGGAACTGTGATTTTCTTTCTATCTGAGGATTTCATACTTTTTTCCTTCCCTTTAAAAATCTCTTTCAGGGCGTATGTTTCTATTGCTCCTTTCATTCTGCACCTAGGCTATACTTTTCATAGCCTGAAGTCCTTCAAATTCTTAATTCTCTCCCTGTACTTCCCCAAACTCCGAAAAGAACTCTCATGCAATCTAACTTTAAAAGGGAAAAGAGATTAACCATGGCAGCCTAGAGTTCCATCACACCATCTGCTCTTTCACAGTCCTGAAGCTAGGAAGGAGGGAGGCAAGGATGGGGAAAGAATTTAGCCAGGTGTGAGTGGGGAGAGGCAGTGATGGGATGAAAGTAGCTTTTGAATGAATTAAGTGCAGATAATTCACAAGACATTTTGTGTTTCCCAGCCATGAAAGCTCTGCTGCTGGGAAGAGTCTGTGTGAACTTGATGATGTTCAGGGAGGATGGTTCAGAGCTGCAGAAGGGCCAGGTTTTGAGGGGATGTTTAGCCCTGTCATCCCCATGCAGAAGATATTGCACAGCATGACTCAACCCAGTCCTGCTCAGAGTGTGCTGCTGTTACATCTCAAGTCTCATGTGATTCTGATGCAATTCCAATTACATCATCCACATGACGTAACAAATCAGGAAAATGACCAAAGACAATATTAAACAGATTATTTATGATAACAAGTATATGCAACTACTCACCTCCAGTCCTACTTGCATATTCTTTGGCTTTTAATCTTTCCTTTTTTAGTTTAAACTCATCTGAGGGGATATTGGAAACATAAGAGTGGTTTAGGATTAACCCTGCTGCTGCAGCTCCCATGATGCTGCAGAACTGACTCCCTCCACAGTCTATTCAGAACTGAACAATAATGACCTAGAATGGGAAGTAAATCAGGCTAGGGCTTTCCCTAGATCATGAAAGCAAAATATTTCATGAAAAGTGCTTGCAGTATAGATTAATTCTCTTTAAGAACATATGTGTTCTTGTAATTGTATCCTTTTTTTGTTTTCGTTTGTAAGCCACAAGCCAACACCATGAATGAACCTCTTTCCATCACTGGACTTTGACCTAGGCTTGATAACAACTTGAAATCAGGAAGAGCAAACTTGCTGCTTGTTTTAAGCCTATCTCAAAACCAGAAGATCTAAGTGTCTTATACCTAATATTGCTCATTTTACCAGTAACAGTATGGCCAGATTTCAAAGAAATTAATTGCACTAATAAAATTCACAGGCCTCAACTGGTTAGATTTTACAAGGAATAACTTGGATCAAATTCTCCCTCTGTGTGCTACATGTCATGCTGCAGTTGCACTTAGCTAGTGTGTGTGTGTATATATACACACATGCACATACATATACATATCTCATTACCATGCTCAAGATGAAAACAGGAACTTTACATTTGCCCTAAGCCACACCTACCTCAAGTATCCATATGATTGCACGATATGCAATGGTTTATAAATAAAACTACAGACACTTTAAAAACATTAAATCAGTTTTTTGAGTTCACAGGAAATGCACCTTTAGGACAACTTTACTTAACAAGAATCTTGGTACGTCTAATGAGCTATCTTTAGACTGGAAGTAATAATTCCCTTGCAAATTTCTAATTCTGCAGCTGCTCGGAAGAGTGTTAGCACAGCAAATATTTCCTCTAAGCAAGCATACTGGGAGCCTGCCAGTGACTTTACCCTAGTTGTCAGCTGGACTAAGGACTGTATAATACATTATGCAGTGTAAGCAAAATCAGCGTCATAGCTGCTCACAAGGAAGGACAATCCTGATGAGGGTAAATGTTAGAAAGAAAGCACCTGCAGTTTCTTATTGGGAAATAGAGCCTTTTCTATCTTTTTCCTAAGAAAAGATAGAGATGTAGGCAAAAGTGTAAGACTTGAAACAGGTGGAAACATTTGGTTTGCATGCGGAGACTAACTGACATTTAAATTCAGTATAAATAAACTTGATCTCTTGGCTCCTTGGAAAGAGACAAAAGTGGGGGAAGCCATTGCAGGTGTAGCACATCTTGGAAAACAGGCTGAATCAATCTCAAGATTTTGTTCACTAACAAAGAAGAAAAAATAAATTTATCCAGCTGTCTAAACCTAGGGAAATCTTCATGAGTGTAACAGCCAAAACTGTATGAAACAGAAACGATACACAACTGGTCTAGTTTCAGAAATAATGATCTGATAGTCTACAAAAGATTGACCTCTGTTTTTATCTAGGATTTTCAATCACTAGACCTGCAAATTCCACAATTTGGGGGTGTTTTGATGACATGAGTTAAAAATACACCAATTCTTTAAATGCATTAGAATAAATCTTCCACCTTTTTGAAGTGTACTCTCTGCCCTTACTAGGGTATAAATTGACAACGGAAGTATTAACAGCTGCATCTACGGATATGGTGAAATTTCTATTTCATCTTAAAGATGAGGTTAACTGAAAGCATATTGATGAGGACTATTAACACCTCTGAGCACACATCCAAGTATACATATTATCCTGCCTTTCTATAGGTAAATACAAAGCAGTAGACTGTTTCACTGCACACTGTAGTCAGTAAATAACATCAAGCAAATCACTGATAAGATTGCAGAGTACACTTGTGTGGCATTGAAATAGTCCTCAAAAAGGGAGGGCCATTAAACAGATAATGAAAGGTTTCTGAGCAAGCTTCTATCTGTTTTATTTTTCTTAGGAGCCATGGAATCACAGAAACACAGAACAACCAGGTTGGAAGGGACCCATCGGACCCAACCATTGCTATCTAACACTAAACCAAGTCCCTCAATACCTCATCCACCCGTGCCTTAAACACCTCCAGGGAAGGTGACTCAACCACCTCCCTGGGCAGCCTATTCCAATGCCCAGTGACCCTCTGCGTGAAAAACCTCCTCCTAATCTCCAGCCTAAATCTCCCCTGGCGGAGCTTGAGGCCATTCCCTCTCGTCCTGTCCCCTGGCACTTGGGAGAAGAGGCCAGCTCCCTCCTCTCTACAACCTTCTTTCAGATACTTGTAGAGAGTAATGAGGTCTCCTCTCAGCCTCCTCTTCTCCAGGCTAAACCCCAGCTCTCTCAGCCGCTCCTCATAGGGTCTGTTCTCCAGCCCCTTCACCAGCCTCATTGCTCTTCTCTGGACTTGCTTGAGAGTCTCAACATCCTTCTTGTGGTAAGGGGCCCAGAACTGGACACAGGATAGGATAGGAAAAATCTTAGTATACACAAAAGGATTGCAAAGGATATCAAAAAAAGATTACCAGTGAAGGGGCAACAATTCCTGCAAGATTCTTAAATACTTAAATACCCTTAGTGATGACTCAGCCCTCTCAAGATGTTATGTTCAGCTAACTGTTTTATACTGGCAGAGGGACATTCTTAGTAGTAGGATTCCCCTAATACATACTGCTTTCAAGTATTACAATTTTATCTTATTTTCTAGATAAAGGAGTCCTGAAGAACAGATTCATTCCTTCCTTTCTGGAAGCACTTCCTATGTGCTTGAAGATCATTATCAGGTCTCCCTCCAGCCATTTTTTCCCTCTTAACTATACCACTCCACTTCTATAAATTTGTCCTCAAAGGTAACATTTTCTAGACCTTCAATCCTTTCCTTTGTTTTACTTTGGATTTTTCGTAGTTATGTATTTCTATAATTCCATTGTCCAAATCAGGACACAGTACCACAGCTGCAGTTTGAAGAGTCATGTCTTGCAGATGATAGACCTAATCAGATATCTCTGTTTGACTTTCAGTTTTTGCAAAAGAATGGCATTGCAAAGAATGGTGTTGCTGATTTATCTTCGGTGTGTGATGTACTATGATTGCTTGGACCTTTCCCACAAAATTGCTTTTATCTTTGGTTTTGCCTGCTCTAGGTTTATTCCATGTGACTACTTCCACATCCTCACTGACCACACGCAGTGTCCTTATTGAGTCGTATCTTATTTTTCAAATCTGTATCCAGTTTACCACGAGTATGTTAAGATCTTATGCTGTCCTTCAGTACAACCCTGTCTCTTCTTGGTGAAATGCCAGATGACAATATCCAGCATACTCTCTACTCCACTTTACAAGTGTGGGCTGCAGCAGAATCACACCCTACTGGCCCAACAGAAAGCATCTATTCAGCATGCTTTGAGGATGATTTCCCATCAGCTGAATACTCACTTCAGAGCAGTTTTGTTAGATTCTGTTGCCCCAGCTTGTCTAGTGGATGTCATCTTAGTGTCAAGCAGTCCTATTAAGACTGAGAAAGCTGACTGCTGCTCACAAGGCCTGTCACACTATCAAGGCAGGAAATTAGACAGCTTTGGAATTTTTTTTGTCCTGAGCAATTCGTTTTGGCTGTTACTGATCCCTGTATTTCTCCTCTTGGTATTTTCAAACAATTTGAGTATCTTTTATTTTTCTGGAAATTTAAACTAGGCACTCAGAGTCAATAATGCCAGTCTCCTCCCCTTTCTCCTCTTTAAAGTTATGTGCTGTTTTTACCTATTACAGTCACCTCTCCTAGGGTGAGGACAGAAATTCCTGAGGGTGGTAGAATCACAGAATCACACAATCACAGAACAACCAGGTTGGAAGGGACCCATTGGATCTTCTAGTCCAACCATTCCTATCTAACACTAAACCAAGTCCCTCAAGACCTCATCCACCCGTGCCTTAAACACCTCCAGGGAAGGTGACTCAACCACCTCCCCGGGCAGCCTATTCCAATGCCCAATGACCCTTTCTGTGAAAAACTTCCTCCTAATCTCTAGCCTAAATCTCCTCAGGCAGAGCTTGAGGCCATTCCCTCTTGTCCTGTCCCCTGGCACTTGGGAGAAGAGGCCAGCTCCCTCCTCTCTACAACCTCCTTTCAGGTACTTGTAGAGAGTAATGAGGTCTCCTCTCAGTCTCCTCTTCTACAGGCTAAACAACCCCAGCTCTCTCAGCCGCTCCTCATAGGTTCTGTTCTCCAGCCCCTTCACCAGCTTCGTCGCTCTTCTCTGGACTTGCTCCAGAGCCTCAACATCCTTCTTGTGGTGAGGGGCCCAGAACTGAACACAGGATTCAAGGAGCAGCCTCACCAGTGCTGAGTCCAGAGGGAGAATAACCTCCCTGGGCCTGCTGGTCACACAGTTTCTGATACAAGCCAGGATGCCATTGGTCTTCTTGGCCACCTGGGCTCACTGCTGGCTCATGTTCAGTTGGCTGTCGACCAACACCCTCAGGATCTTCTCCTCCTGGCAGTTTTCCAGACAGACTTCTCCCAGTCTGTAGCTCTGCATAGGGTTGTTGTGCCCCAAGTGCAGGACCCGGCATTTGGCCGTGTTAAACCTCATGCCATTGAACTCTGCCCAGTGGTCTAGTCTGTTCAGATCCCTTTGCAGAGCCTCCCTACCCTCCAGCAGATCGACACTTCCACCCAGCTTAGTGTTGTCTGCAAACTTGCTAAGGATTCACTTGATGCCTTCATCCAGGTCATTGATGAAGACATTGAACAGGCTCCCCACTGAGCCCTGGGGAACCCCACTTGTAACTGGCCTCCAGCTGGACTTAACACCATTTACCACCACTCTCTGGGCCCGGTTGTCCAAACAGTTTTCCACCCAGGAGAGTGTATGCCTGTCCAGGCCAGAGGCTGACAGTTTCTGTAGCAGAATGCTGTGAGAAACTGTGTCAAAGGCTTTACTGAAGTCCAGAAAGACCACATCCACAGTCTTTCCCTCATCCAGCAGCCGAGTCACTTTATCATAGAAGGCGATCAGGTTGGTTTGGCAAGACCTGCCTTTTGTCAACCCATGTTGACTGGGCCTGATCACCTGTTTCTCTTGCATGTGCTTCATGATAGCACTCAAGATCACCTGTTCCATGACTTTCCCTGGCACTGAGGTCAGACTGACTGGCCCGTAGTTCCCCAGATCCTCCCTGCTACCCTTCTTGTAAATGGGAACTACATCAGCCAGCTTCCAGTCTAGTGGTTCCTCCCTAGTCTTCCAGGACAGTTGGAAGATGATGGAAAGGGGTTTGGCCAATACATCCGCCAGCTCCCTCAATACCCTAGGGTGAATCCCCTCTGGCCCCATAGACTTGTGGGTGTCTAGTTGGGCAAGCAAGGCTCTGAGCTCCTCCTCTTGGATCATGGGAGCCTCATATTACTCCTCTAGTTCTGAGGTTTCTACACAGAGGGAACAGCCTTCTTTACAATTAAAGACTGAAGCAGAGAAGGCATTAAGTACCTTAGCCTTAAATGAATTTGGTTTTAATCCCTCCTACATCAATCCCCACTGCAACACATACCACACAAAAGATTTTCAGCATCTCACCATGCTGAAATCTCCCCATTAACTTCAGGGTAGTTACAAAACCATATTAGTCCAAGATAGCCAAATTAGCCTGATAACATTTTAGTTCATTATACCTATTGACCCAGCTCTGGTTATTTTTTACACCCAGTAGATAAATACCTCTGCCTTTAAAGGCACTGAGCTATGGTTGTCAACAACACAGAGGCTGGAGTGATGTCTGGTACACCTGTACCCATTTGGCAAGGCTGCAGCCCTCTTGGTCATTAAAACTTGCAACAATTAGGTCCTCAAAACTATTTTTTTTCCATGTATTTGTGGAATACATTAGTGAACCAGAGTACAAAATCAAAACGAACTGACACTATCACAAGTTTGTGCATCTTATGTAACCACTGGATTCTGTATACAGGTACCTCCTCTCTATGGGCTATGGGCTGTAAAGCTCTGCCTTCTAGGTGATTTTGTCTTTAAAGCATTAGCCAGCTGGAAACAGACTTGGTGCTGTGAAGTGAGTTCTCATTTGCAAACCTCAGCCCAACTTGTATTGATTGTGATTTCTAAGGAGAGCAGTAGATAAACAGACATAAAACACAGCCTGAGAACAGCTCTGGTGTGCTTCTGAAAAGAAGAAAATTTAGATCTCCCACATCCCCACAAATAGGGAAATTAAAGTTGCAGGAGCAGAAATTGCAAATTCAAGTGCCGTGGTATGACTTCAAGCAATATATATTGTCTAGTCATTTTTCTTCAGCATAAAAAGTGGTGAGTTTTTGGTTAACAATAAGAAAACATCGAATTGTTCCAGTTTGAGTATTTTCATACTTAAAAAAAAAAAACACCAAACAAAACCAGCCGGCCATTTCTATTTTAGTACTGGTCTGCACATGTGTTAAAACTTACCATCTATCTTGAACATCCCACTGGGTCTCATGAGAAAAATCAATGTGATCACCAAGAGTAGGTGAGTTTTATGAGATTACTCTAAAATCAAAAAGAAGTAAATATTTTTTGTCACCTTGCTCAGATCTACAAGAGGGTCTCTGTAATCACTCACTCCCATACCACTACACAAATTGGTATTAGATAACTATTTCCTGGCATTGTGTTACTTATATTTAGTCCTCATGCATTCATTTCCTGAATAATCTTAAACAAAAGCCGCTTGGATTGTAGCTGTTTCTCTGTATTTGGGACTACAGAAAAATTATCAGGCTAGGCAAAATATCAGTACATCAGTGTGTCCAAATGGCTGGCCCCTCTCTCTGAATATGAAAGCAATGGTTTGCTAGTACCCCTCAGAGGGGTAAAAAAATGCATTTCTGAAAGTGCCAGGTACAGTAGCTGACTATTCTCAGAAGATGGGTTGTTGAGCATCCCGGGGAACTGAACAGTAAGTGCGTGTCCCACACCTTAGAAAATCTGCTGGTGAACCAAAATGTTCAACAGTTTTCACAGATGCCTCAGATAAGGAGAAAAGAGACAGTTTCTGCCTGGAAGGCACCAGTGAGACTGGTCATAGCAAACGGGTAACACGGGGCATGGTTTTCCTCAGCACTACCTTCTGGTGTTGCAGAGCAGCAGGGGAATTTAGACAATTAATGAATGAAAACTACCTTTAAAGATTACTGTAGTGCTTTTTTCTTTTCCAGCTACTTCAAGTTTATTAATTGCAGTGACATAGCCAGATTCCAGTTTGGAAAATGCCCTGTCATCTGACTGATGTTCTCCCTGTAGAGTCACCAAATGCAGACAACTTCTTCATTTCATGCTCTATAGCCTGACCCTGGAAAGGTGTCTTCCTGATATGATAACATTATGCTCGGAACTAATGAGATAAGCAGAATATGGCACATCTGTAAGAAAGCACAAGTGCTGGTTTTCTTTTAGAGGTAGAGTATGTGGCTGCTGCATGAGGCACATATGTCATGTTCCTTTTAGTGGCTGTGGTCATCATCATCATTTGTCCTCAAAATAACTGCATTTCAGTGCTGGATAAGTTGATTCCTTTAAAATAATCCTGAAAAACAACTCTTCATATCAGGGGCAGTCTCACCTTTCTCTTTAGCAATGACAGTGCTAAACATACTACAGTGCTTAACTCAAACTACACATTCGCCAAGACAAAAGATTTTACATGTAAAAATTGATGGATTATTTTGTGTTACTACAACAATCCCAAATCCTGCACATTAGGATGTATGTCATTTTAGAGAGCTGTTAGTTATTGACAATGTCAGTTTAATGCTAGATTTGAAGTTTGTTGGCACTTCCATAATTTTGCTGTTTACTTGTTATGTAGCTTCAGAGATTACATTCAACAAAACCTATCTGATATGTTTTTATGTAATGCACAGAACAAGAAAAAACAAGACTTTTTGTCTGCATTTCAAGTACAAATACTATCAACTGTCTAAAACTAGACATAATAGTTTGCAGAAAAGATACATGTCACCTCACTTTCTGAGAATGAAGTTTGCACTGCAAATTCTGCAAGGACTGATCAAAACACTCATACTTTACTGTGACAATATCTTTCCTATAGGAGTGGGGCTATTAAAATTTGTCTAGGCATTGTGCCAATGTTGTACTTGAGACTGACAGGATTTCCCAGAAGCTTCCTTGCCACAGATCTACCTGTGCTGCAGTTGCAATGGAGGGTCAATCTGCCTCCTCCTGCCTCTGCAGCATGTGACCATAGGAAATGCTTTGCCACTGAGAAAAAATACATTTGTAGAGAATACAACCTCACTGCAGGTTGAAAAAATGAGTAAAACCTAGTTTGATTTGAGTTTATTTATTCTCTTAAGTGTGCTGCTCCTAAAAGTAAGCTCCAAGATGAGTACAGAGGGTGGTGCACCAGCTGGTCTGAACAATCTGCCAGCAGACCCCACTCTGAAAGTATACTGTCACCCTATTCCTTCATGCCTTCTACTCATAGAGTACCAGCAATGCACATGAAAATCTGGGGCATAAAGGAATGTCCTTTGAACACTAGCTGAAATCCTCAACACTCTTGAAATGTTCAGATATAAGAAATAAAGGTATTTGGCTGCAGATTACAGTGCTTAGTGAACAGAAAACCTTTTGGGTAAATGTCACCTGATCACAAAGTTAAGTCAATGATCCGTAAATGATGCTTTGTAAGCCAGGCGGGTTTATGCCTGCAAATAGTATTTTTATATTTTCAATATTTAGAACTGTATGCTTACTTGACACAAAAATTAGTATTCCATATCAAAGGAAAACAAATACTGTAATTCTGTATTCATCTGTCTCACTGCAGAGTGGAAAATTTACTTTCATGAAGCAACACCATTTGACATAGTACCAGTTCAAAAAATATTTAGCTGCGGTCACTGCAGTTTACTACATGGAACTACAGTTGATCACATGCCTATGACCATCATGTGCAGGGAGGGCCCAAACATGTACGCTTGAGTCCATGACCTGTAATAAATTCTGAACTGATACAATGGCTTACAGCAGATAACCATATAGATTTCAGGCAGATGAAGGGCATTAACATAGAATCATAGAATCATAGAATCACCAGGTTGGAAGAGGCCCACCGGACCATCGAGTCCAACCACTCCCACCAACCACCAACCCACGCCCCCCAGCACATCATCCATACCTCCAGGGAAGGTGACCCAACCCCATCCCTGGGCAGCCTCCACCAGTGCCCAATGAGTTGAGTGACTTACCATGAATTCACCCAGTGGGTATCTCCCACAGCCACTGATGACAGACACATCTTAGATACGTTCCTTCCGAACTGGAATTCCTGTTGTTCCAGGACAGCACCAGCTGAGCACCTTTGGAAACAACTCTCAACTTGCCATCAGCTGGGCCATCACAAGAGCTTTTCCCTCACCAGGTGGTGTAAAGCTGGCACTGTGGGTTGGCTAAATTCTAAATCCATGACTGCAGTAAAGAATTCCAACTTATGTCTTGTCCTACCAGGCATACGTGCTCTGCCACCTGTGGTCCATATTGCAGACTGGCTGGCAATCAATTTTTCCAGCACACAGGAGGCCCATGACTGTCTCCACATGCCACCATTCATAGAATCATAGAACAACCAGGATGGAAAAGACCCACTGGACCATCCAGTCCAACCACTCCCACCAAACACCAAACCACGTCCCTCAGCACCCCATCCACCCACCCCCCAAACAGCTCCAGAGAAGATGAATCAATCCCCTCCCTGGGCAGCCTCCGACAGGGTCCAATGACCCTTCCCAGGAAAAAATCCCTCCCAATGTCCAACCTGAATCTCCCCCGGGCGGAGCCCGAGGCCACCCCATCCCGCCCTGCCCCCCCCGTCCCCTGGGAGAAGAGCCCAGCTCCCCCCCTCCACAATCCCCTCCCAGGGAGCCACAGAGAGCAACGAGGTCTCCCCTCAGCCTCCTCCACATAGTGGGGCCAGCTATCTATTTTCAAAAATATGAAACATGTTAATGTTCTTCCTTGTCATAGAAGGCTTACAGTAGCAATACAAGCACATTCATAACTGATTCCAATTACTGCATAAATAAACATTTTGTAACCCAATCTGAAACTATATTTTGAAAAGGATCTTTGCATTTTAAGTGCTAAACCATCAGCTATTTTTGTTCTTCAAAAAATAAATCAGCTCCAAAAATCTTCTTAAGATGAACATTCATTGGAAGCAACTTCCAGCTACAAAAATAAGAAACTTAGAGATTACCACAGAATTTTGTCTAATTTTGTATGATTATGTAAAAGTAGCCTTTCTCAAATCTGTTTCTGATGTTTGAAGTTTATATATTTTATTCAGATTTTTCAGATTTTTGAAATGTAGGTGCTGGTCTGACTTTAGACATCAAGAGCAGAAATAAATATGTCATTGTCTTCTCCTTGCAACTTTGCCCATCTTAATTCTAAATGAACTTACATTTTCAGTGGTTGGTTTGTATATTTACTCCAAAATTGCAAGAACATAGAAATCTCCATACTGAAGGAAAGAAAGATGAAAAAAAAGAAACTGGAAAGAATCCCAACACATAGATTAAGCAAGTACACATGAACACGAAAAATTAAGAAAAAAGAAAATAATTAGACTCAGTTGTTTTTATCTAAAACTTAAAAATACCAATGTCTCCACTTGCAAAGAGTTATTAAGAAATATTTGTGTGATTCCAATTATCTGCAGTTAGTAATAAAGGATACAGCCACATATACCACATCATATAATCTCATGCACGTGCCTGTCTCTTCTTACAAACATAGTAAAAATGACTGCACATCTGTAGAATCAGAGACTTCAAGTGTGGTTTATACTCCTCTGCAGAGTATTTCGCTGATGCTTTTAGGCACGGCATTATGAAAAGAAACCCTAGACCCTAAATTTCATGATCTAGAGATAAATCAATCATAAATGTATAGGTTCCAAGCTGTCAAAGTTGGGATTTGAATTAGTGCATGCACACACTTCAAATATGACACTTGTTGACTGCACCAGATGTCAACTAGTAGCTGTGTCATATTTACATTTTACCGCTGACTTTTCTGTCAAGAGTTTGGCAGAAGTTCTTGCAGACATCAGGGTGACAGGTTAATTTGGGGGTTTGTCTTCCCTAAATGCACGTGCAGCCAGAGACAGTGTTTGTCAGGTCAGAGATTTTCCCCAACAAACCTTTCTTTCTCTTAGCCCTGCCCAGATATTTTGCAGTACCCTCTGGTGCTTTAAATTATAAATAAAAAAATCTCAGTCATGCCCTCCCCCTGCAAACCATAAATCCCTGAGCAGCCTTTTATGTAGAGACTTCAGTGGCAATTTCTGCCCAGATGGGAATCTCAGCAGGCAGCTGCTGGTCCCCGTACCTGCAGATCTGCCAGTATCAAGTTGCAGACCCTGCTAGTTACACCATACTTTTCCATGCTTCCTACCACTTCAAACAGTAGCATTTCAAGTTTCAGAAGCAATAATTAATGTGTCAGGTAGGTTTCCTCAAGCCATTGTCTTTGATAACCTTTCCTGAATGCTTGCTAGCTCTGTATCCCCAATGAACACTCCTTTTTACTTACTGATTTTATAGTTTTTTCTTTCTGTTCTTCCTTTTTCTTCTTTTTCTTTCTTTTGTTTCTTTTCTTTTTCTTTTTCTTTTCCTCTTAAGCTCAAAAGATCAGGGCCAAAAGGAAATTAAGATAACAGCAACAATTGTTTCCTGGTGCTGCTCAGGAGGAGATCTAAGGGACCGAGTGGTCCCATGGAAATTGGTACCAGCACTAGGACAGGAAACAACACCAAGCTCTTCACTAATGGTCTGGTTTGTAACCCCTTGCTTTCTTCAAATCACTGACTGTTAGAGAAAAAAAGTTGTACATGAAAAAAAACTGGAGAAAGATGCAAGGTGGTTTCAAAGCATTTACAGCAGGATGTGAATTTGATTCAGGTGTTTTCCTGGAGTTACACAAGCACTCAGCAGCAATCTGACACTCAGTGTCCTGCAAGAAGCCATAAAGCTTTGCCTGGAAGTCCAAGCAGGAATGGCAATGTGCCCAGACTGATATGTTTATAGAAGCCCTGGAGAGCTGTTGACCTAGTGCACATGACTCCAAATGCTGCCCTGCTGATAGTCATGACTTCTTCACGGAGGGAATTGTGTGCAGCAGAACAGGCTCATAAAAACAGGCATGGCCTGCACTTCACATGCAAAACATGACTATGCAAGGAAAATTTTCCATGACTATGTTGTCACTTGCTGTGGGAACCATGCAGCTAGCAACACAAGTAGCCAGTCTTATGTTAGGGCCAGAAGGGCAATGCCGCAATCCTATCAAATTTGTAGTCCCTGAGACTTGGCACAACTGAAATGGATGAGGACCGTCACCAGTGTACAAGGTATTTTTTAAGTTATTCCTCATCCTGTGGCCAAACTAGTGATTAAAGTACAGTCTGACTGAGTGGCAGCCACCAAATCATTGCTGCTCCCATCACACACTGAGGAGGAAAGCTGTTGCCAGTCCCTGAGCTGGTGCAACAACACATAAGGCTGGCACAGAGCATGGCACTCACCACTATCCTCATTTCAGCCTAGCAAAGCTCTGTAACTACCTCGCATGTATCTACACTTCTGGCCGACACAAACTTCTTCCTTCTTTACAGGGTAAATCATCTGAGATGAAGTATCACGCATCATATGGGGGATATCAAGCAAAATAAAAACAATATTTGGTAAATACCTTCTGTCATTTTGAGATCAGAGTATCAGCCAATTAAAAGGAAAAGGTGCATTTCATCTTCATCAAAATTATTAAAATCAGGTCCTCATTTCAGTAGCTGCATAGGCAATTGCAATCTACCCTCGATAGTTAATTGCTAATGTGTTTTACAGAAAAGTGGGGTAAGAGCTGAAAGCAACAAGATGTTTCTGTGCAACCCACAGAAGCTGTTACTTTTTGTCTTTTTTAAAGCTTCTTTAAAAGCCTCAAGAGTCTAGAACTTATCCTACATTTCAATAAAAACATTGCATAAGTGCAGCTCATTTTATACAGGGAAAAAGCACTAAACAACCATGAAATCACAGGTGAAATATACCTAATTCATTTAAACAAATGTAATTAATTATCTAATGTAACAGGTATCTTGAGAAATCTGTATATTTTTAATCATCCCTCTGTTTAATCTCATAAAATCAAATATTACATAACATGCTAAGGTTAAAAAACCACACCATGACATGCTTTCTTTTACTTATTAATGGCAGTAGCATATTTCCCAAATCAAACATTGGCATGAACCAGGCATGTGTTGTTCAGAAGGTACTGCTGAGTTCCCACAGAAGTGAACAGTGGGACTAATTTAAGCACGGCAGCACTAGAAGAGTGCATTAAGTCCCCTCGGACCCCCACAAGAAGCCGTGGGTGGCAGGGGAGAGTTGAGGGGACGAGTAGGAGGGTGGCAGAGCCCCGACACACCTTGCAAATCCTCAGGCCAGAGGAGAGGACCTTGGTGGCTCATGGGCATCTCCTGGGTTTTAGAGTGGGAGTACTGGCTTGCCACTGCAGACAGAGCTCTCCTTCTGCTGCAGGTCATGCCCCAGCAGCAGTCAGCACAGGTGACAGCTGAACGGCAGTGAGGCTGTGTGAGCAAAATTCACTCTTGTTGTGATTCCCTGGCATGCCAGATTCAGTGACAATGCTTTGGTCCATGACATGCAAACCACAGAAGTTCTTCTCTCAATTGAAATCAAATTAAGATAACTGCAGTGGTCATGGCAGCCATCTGGGCATATGTCCCTCCCACCTGTTTCACTGGAAGTTCCTGATTTGGGAGGCTGTACAAATGATAAAAAAACTTGCTACTTTTCTGAAGCATATTATAAATTATATTTATAATTAATTTATCTTTACATTTATATATTTAGAAGCAAAATGCCACTGTTTAGAGGAACCACAAGCCACTGAAAATTCAAATAAGTGCATGTTACCATCTCCCTACACTTGGTCCACCTCCTTGCAATAATATATGGTTTATATTCACATCTCAAAAACTGACCTCAGACTCCCACAGCACCTGGGCTCCAACATCATTTTCTATTTCTCTAATCACTCTGCCCTGAAGGTATCAGTATCTTTCTTTTACCCCAATCATTTAGAGAAGACTCATCATCTGTATTTTTTAATCACTTGCAATGAGTAAAAAAGAATATGTATAAAATCTGTGTTTTCTACTTACAGCTGAGAACAAACAGTATCTATTTATTTACTGCTCTAGTATGATGGAGAAAACTATTTATTCCTCCAAGATTTAATTCAGGGACTAAAAATTCCTTAAGTGCTCTAAAGGTATGGGATAAAGGGTATTCACAGTGTCAGGGCATGAAGACAAGTCAGGCCCTGCCAGTGGAAATGCATGTGGTAAGTCAGTCTTATATCCTGTGGCAGTGAAGCCTGGGCTTCTTTTCATCTTCCTTTTGCTTCTCCTCTAGTGTGAATTTTTTCCCTTATTTTCCACTATGATCATCATTATGGAGTATCCTGCCAACTGCTCAATCGTTTTTATTGGTCCTCTGGCACAAGAAAGGTGCAGTCGCTCCTCTGTTTGGCAAAGCTGGAATGCCCCTGAGAGCACCAAGATTTCTTCTTAGGGACAGAAAAACGGATTACTTTTTGAAAAAAAAATCTTTATTTGGGTACCCACCCTTGTCTTCAAAAAAAGGACTGCTCTGAGCTCTTATTTTCTTAACAATATAGTGTAACATTATCCTGAGTTAAAAAACCCATAGTGATTAGTTATCTGCCTACCTGTTTTTGTCTTCCTGTTCTATTTCTACCTTTTTAAGAAATGCCTGGTCATAACACCAAGACAGTTGTTAGAATAAGTAAACAATTATGGATATCTTCATTTTGCTTGTATGCTAAGGAAATAATTTCTCTGTTCTGTCTCTGCAGCACTGCTCAGCATTTATTTACACCGTACCTAATAAGAGAAGTGCATCCTTTTTGGAACAATAGGGCCCATTGATAGTGATTGCACTAAAGAAAGAAGCTATGAATATTCCTGGCTATTTCTAACAGGTGGTTAAGAAGTAACGCCATTAGCATGGCAGAATATTAGCAGCATTTGAAACTGGAACAAATGGCTTGATTAGCAAAGGGTAGTCACTTTAGACTTCTTTCTGTTCTTCAGTGAAACTGGAGAATTTTGATCCCCTGGAAATCCAAGCACACTGCTGGAAATTAGTCATTATAATTCTATACCCAAGCATTAAACACCAACCCACCCCTGCTCTTAACAGAGATTGTTTTACCACAAGATAAGATAAAGCAGGTAAGCTTGAGGATGGATCATAGACTGTGGACCTTCTTGCACAAACTAGTGCCCCTGCCTCCTCACAAACTTGAAATAAGAACTTTGGCAGTTTAAATCAGCTGAACCAATCTACTTATCCAATGATACTTCATAAACCATTTGTGTATGAAGTCATGATAAATGATATTGGCTTACACTAGCAAATTCTGTAATTCAATGCAGCTAAGAGAGAAAAGTGTCCATTTTTCCCTATTTGTTAGATATAACATACTATTTGTCTCAGATGTTTCCATCTGTGTGATCCCTCAGGAATGAAGGTAATGGAGATATGTATGTGACAGTGACAGATCTGATGGAAGGTAAAGGTTGCCATAAGCATTTACACTGAGTGCAACAAAACATACCGCACCAGTAGTTCATCTAGGTGTTTAATTGAAGCATTACATACTGTATTTACTGAGAAAAAGAGGACCTCTGAAATGTGGCAATAAGGCTTATTTTTATTGAAATTACCCTGCTGACGTACATTGAGCAATTATCTTCTTAAATGTCTTCTGACTTAATATTGCATTCTGCAGGTTTGAGGTTTTTTCCTGTATGCACACACACAAACAAAGCCACTGTTGCATAGCATTACTGATATAGCATGAGTAACACATTTTTATCCTTGCAGTAGACTCTGGTAAGCTCCAGTCTAAAGGTAGGCGGGATTTACTTCCCTTGTTATTTATGTCATGTACTGGAGGAAAATAACTGTGACTATTACAGTACATTTGTGAGGTTCTGACTGGTTTTATTTTGTCATAACTAAATGGCAAGAAATAATGTAAACTGTAGAAGGAAAACCTGCATAAGATCTCACAGAAAAAGTTTCTCAGTTCTGCTTCAAATGAAACTATGCATTTGACTGTTAGCACTTATGCACAGCAGCTGGTCAGTGATTGATCACAAGGCAAGGTACTTTTCAGGTTTTTAATTATAATCCATTTTAAGTTAATAATAATTTGCCTGTCATCATGAAGTTTCTCAATATTTTGTATCTTCATTAGCTATGTATGTTACTATAAGAATTTTACTGAAAATATTTTGTTGCTTTTGAAAGTATTTTATCATTGCAAACAGCTTCTAAGTGTCAAAATTAACTTTGCCTGTGGCAAGTCCTCATTTATTATGTGCTTGCCTTAATGGGGCTTGTGAGGACATGTGAACTCACTTTCTAACTTCAGAGAGCCTTGTACTTGTTCTAAGTGGGATACTATTGCAGAAATATAGTCATCTAATATTTTTTAGATCTTCGAGGGAGGAGGTTAGTGGATCTGAGACACCTGAATAGACTTGACAGATGGTGCAGGACCTCTGTGCCCTTCTGGGGAAGCAACTGAGGGGCCTCCAGGCAAAGCACATTAGCACCTCTCAGATGGTACTGAATGCCTGCATGGAGGGAATGAAATCCTAACCCCTATGTCCACCCATCAAAACCCAGCTTATTTGCAACTACTCCTTTTTGACCTTTGGTGCTCTGGGAACATTGAGACAGAGGTGAAGGACAGAGTGCTGGCACTCCACATCATGACCCATGGGCTTGGAAAACAGCCATTCCTGAGCTAACGAACTTTCTGATCACATTGTATTTATAATGAAGTTAGTCCTGGAGCCTGAATTATTTAAACAAGTTTTCTAACAAACCCTCTATCTCTTCCAAAGTAAAACCTCTAGATAAGCCCAAGTAAAAGTGAAATTCATTACATTTCTCCTGTTTTGAATATTTCCTATTAAACTCTGAAGATGAACAGTTTTAAAATCCCTCCCTTCAGAGGGAAACTGCTTCCTTCCAAGCCTCCAGATTCTATGTAAGTATAGTAAATCCCCAGGGCAGTATTGCTTGAATTGGTTAGGAAAAATGTTTAGGAAATCTCTGTTGACAATTTTATCTGCCAACAAATTACTGAGGTTTTCTGGAGAAACTCTGTCACTGCTGTTATCATTCTAGCATTAAGGACTAGATTCCCTAGAACTACATCAGAACAATGCTGTACTAGAGACATAAAGTAGGCCTCTGTTCATTAAGGAGTGCAACATAATAAATGTGCATGCTCAGATCCAGCCTGCTTGGAAACAGACATATGTAAGAGCAACACTACAGTCCTGCTTGATGCACTCTCAATTCTCAACCTTTAATATGGGATAAATAGCAAGTGACCACATGCACTGAGGTTCCCATTTCATTGTTACAGGCATAGCTTGCAATGATTCCCATAAACACTTTCACAGGTATGAACCTTGCCACCATAACTAATCAGCAGCGCCATGTACAGTAAGCTTATTGAAACAAACCCCGCCTCAGAGGAACTATATACTGAATTAAGATCATTCTACTTGCATAAATATGTCAGAGTCAGCCTTTGGGAGAGTTAAGGTAGGCAACCTAAATTTACAAACTTTAGGGCAAAATTAAAATTATGCTGAGTTCATATATACTCTGACAACAATTTCTCCTCAGCAAGAGTGGTGGCACATACCACCAAGAGTGAATGCAGTACGCACCTTGGAGAAAAAAAACAAAATATACATTTAGGGTTTGGCCCCACCATGCAACACTAAATGTGCTCCATGTTGCAAGGGAGAAGGCAACCTTCAGACATTGCTGCTCCTTGAAGAACTCTGCCTAAAAGGAGAAGTACCTCCATTTCACCTTTAGGTGTCTGAACAGGCATTTATCTTTGCCCAGGCTGTGCGTGCTGAACTCCTTAGAGCATAAATGAGATCAATATGTCAGTCATTTCCCTCATTAGTTAACAAGATTGGAAAGGCTTTCAGTAAGTCTGTACAGTAAGAGAACAGGAGCGTGGTGTTCAGCACAGCATAGCGCTAGTCCGTGAACTACAAAACACATTTTCTCTTACTGCCACCTCTTGTGTGTGTGCATGTGCAAGAAGGCATTGGAGAAAGGAAAACAGACAGATAGCCATTACATAGATTTACAATAACAAACTTTTGTGTTCTTCTCAGATTTTCAGATATCAAATTTCCTACCATTAGGTCCTGATTGCTGTGCTAACTGCAATTTCATGTAAATCTTACATCAGTGTTTGGCAGGTTATTTTTTTTTATGTATTTTGCTGTCTTTAATCACTGCATCTGAAATTCAGTTATTCCTCCTTTGCCTCCTGCAGGGAGACATTACAGAAATCCATCTTTTATCTACACAGCTCTCATTAGAAATCTGATGAAACACCAGCAGAGAAAATGTTGCCTTCCAATTGAGTCATTTGCATTGGATGTAATTTGCACTGGATGAGTCATTTGCATTGGATGTATTTATTCACATTTTATTGAAATAAATAAGTCATTAACTCCATGGCAATGTTATAGGAGCTGAAAAAAAAAGATTAATAACATTGCTGTCTAGATTCAGAGCCTCCTTATGCAAAGGCACAAAGGATTCAGCTGTGCTAATAATCAAGAGTTGGCAAAGCCACATGAAAATTTCACTTTTTACACTTCCAGGACTTATTCCATGAAGAACTCACTCATGGAGCAGGAAATTAGTATTTCCAGTGCCACCTTTCCTTAAATTTATGGACAAAAGACTGAGGGATTTCAATGGGTCATATTCAGCTGATATACCTAGCTGATCACATGTATTCTGGAGCCATATTGGCTTTCTATCACAGAGAGGGCAGCAGCACTGCTTCAGCGTAACCCTACCTGTAGCTGAAACCACACCCTCGGGTTCTCAGCCAACAAACATCCAACATCCACTCCTGGAAGCCCTTTTCTATTAGAATCAAAGCAGACTGACTACCCTCCCGTATGCCTCAATCACATTGGATTAGGAATGTACCTTTAAGGAAAAAAAATACCTTTTTAATAGAATTTATTTCACAAAAAAAAAAATTTGCTGAGAAACAGAAAATATGTACAGCTCACAGAGCTATTTTGAAATGTGCAGAACGTTGGCAGGAACACAAGTCCCTAAAGAGCTTTTTGTTCTCCTAAGTCTGAGAGAGCTTTTTAGTTACATGAAACTTCTTAATTAATGAAATTCATGCCCATCAGAATACATAAAGTACATGAATACACGATCATAAAATAACAACTTTTTTCCTCAGCATCATTTTAATTTCTCTCACTGTGGTGTAGCATACACAATCTGGTTTCTATGGTACCTAACTGAATGATACTTTACACTAGGCTAAGGAGGTTTTGCTATTATTTCTCTAGTAAGGGTAGAAAAATCAGGATATTTCCATGTACTTTAGCTACTACAGTTAGCAGCACAACACATTAAAGCTTTTAATCTAGGGAGGCCATGCGCATAACACTAAACTGGGTGGAAGTGTGGAACTGATGGAGGGTAGAGAGGCTCTGCAAAGGGATCTGAACAGGCTGGACCACTGGGCTGAGTCCAATGGCATGAGGTTTAACATGGCCAAATGCCGGGTCCTGCACTTGAGTCACAACAACCCTAGGCAGAGCTACAGACTGGGAGAAATCTGTCAAGAAAACTGCCTGGAAGAGAGAGACCTGGGGAAGTTGGTTGACAGTTGATGGAACATGAGCCAGCAGTGTGCCCAAGTGGCCAAGAAGGCCAATGGCATCCTGGCTTGTATCAGAAACAGCATGACCAGCAGGTCCAGGGAAGTTATTCTCCCCCTGTACTCAGCACTGGTGAGATAGCTCCTTGAATCCTGTGTTCAGTTCTAGGCCCCTCACCACAAGAAGGATGTTAAGTCTCTGGAGCGAGTCCAGAGAAGAGCAACAAAGCTGGTAAAGGGGCTGGAGAACAGGCCCAATGAGGAACGGCTGAGAGACCTGGGGTTGTTTATCCTGGAGAAGAGGAGACTGAGAGGAGACCTCATTGCTCTCTATAACTACTTGAAGGGAGGTTGTGGAGAGGAGGGAGCTGGCCTCTTCTCCCAAGTGCCAGGGGACAGGACAAGGGGGAATGGCCTCAAGCTCTGCCAGGGGAGATTTAGGCTAGACATTAGGAAAAAGTTTTCACTGAAAGGGTTATTGGGCACTGGAACAGTCTGCTCAGGGAGGTGGTTGAGTCACCTTCCCTGGAGGGGCAGGTGGACGAGGTGCTGAGGTGCATGATTTAGTGTTTGATAGGAATGGTTGGACTTGATGATCCAGTGGGTCTTTTCCAACTTAGTGAATCTATGATTCTATGATTAGGTAATTTACTTCAAATACAGCACCTGTTTTAAACATAGCTAGAAATTTGTAAATATCATTGCCACTGTTATGCAATTGTGTGTGATTTAATTTTGATACACCAGCACAAGCAACCAGTAGTGGAGATTATGCTTTCAGTTCCACTTACAACTTTGTTACCTCATAGTAGCCTACAGCCATCTTCCACCTATTTCATTATTCATATCAAAAGTCTTAGTGTTATTCACTCTCATGGTTTTCCATATCTTTACCAACATCATGTCAGAATACAAAAAATCTCCTTACCGTGTCCTCTCTTCTATTTTTTGACCAGATTTTCCTCCACTTGGATATATCTGGAATCTCTTAAAATCTATCCATAAAAGATATCTAGGAGGTAAATACTCCAGGAGCCAAAGATCTCATAAATTATTTGCTGTGTTCTTTCATCACAGATAGATACATCTCAGTTTGAAAATCTAGCACAATGATCAACTGTTCATCAAAACACTGCAAGGATTAGTACAATCACCAAAAAGCACCAGAACTGTATTTTGACAATGCACTCATGGTATGATTGGGAAGATAAGATAGTGGATACAAAATTAACCTCACTTCTCTGTAAAATGTACGAAGAAACGTGAAGCACTCACTTAAAACTGGTGCATTAGGTCAGGTGTGGCACTTTCCCCATAATTAAACTGGACCCTTTCTCACCAGTTACATTCCCACATCATCCCATAGCCTGGCTCTGGCCTTTTTTCTAAGTGAATTGTACTCGCTTTTTACAATGACACACCTGACCACTTAAGAATGACCTTGGCTTTGAGAACTACATACTCTCTCCCTCCTCACAACATCTGATGTCATTGCTATTCCAGAGTAGTAAAGGATGTCTCCTTACCCTACTTCACACCAGGATTTTGCTGAGCCACATCTCTATTGCAATTTAGGCCACAATTGGCACAGTGCTCAAGCCTCCAGGATGAACAGTATTGAGTCAACATTGCTATTGACTAGGACCTTCTAGGACTCTTCTTATTGCCCTGGTCTTGGGATCCTGTACAGTGTCTGTAATCTCAGGAAGAGCTTTTTTTATGTAGCCCTTTGTGAAAACTGTTCAAAATAATGAACAATTGCATCACAGTACAGCAGAGGATTTTTTTACCTCAACCATTTACCACGATGAGGTCATACTTACCTGAAAGGGTCCCACAGCAAACTACCCCATCAGCAAAGATCAAGAGTAGAGCCAGAACATTTGAATCAAAAAAAGAGCAAGTCAAACTCACATTGCAGACACCAGAGATCAGCCAAGAAGATGGGTTGGCATAAAACCAACTACCAAAATACCCACAAGAAAGCACTACGGTTGGTACCACATAGGCATGAGCCAGGCTGTACTATTAAACCAAAGGAACATGGGGAACTTCCTACTACAGAGAGTAAACCTAGTACTTCTATAGCCAGACTGGTCATTCCCTCTTCCTTTGGCTTCATATCTCATTCAATTGTCTTCTTAGAGCTCCATAAATTCTTTTGTTATAACCTAATGTAAGAATACACATATTCATATGTATGCATATTCTTATACAGTAGACTAAAATTAGTCCACCTGACTGCTACAGAAATGGTCTAGTATGTACTGAAATCAGGAATATGTAAAGAGAGTGTCTCTTCATTTCAAGCTTGAATACACCCATCAGTGATCCACAAATGAAGAGAGAGAGATGGACCACTCATCCTAAGAAAGCACCCACATGAAGATTCAAAGAGCCTTCAAAAGAGGTATGAGCATCTACTGTTCACCTTTAAGGCATCCAATATTCTAAAGTTTATATGGAGAATTTTAGTGGAAGATCATAACATCTATGTTATGATCTAACATGTTTGGGCATTTAATTTAGTTACCTATGTCAGTAATCAAAACTCCCCTCAGATGCAATGCAGAAGAGCTTCTTCCTAACTGAACATAGAAGTAGCAGTACTAAGTTAGGTAAGAATTTCATCTACTAGAATAACCTCTACCCAGTTGTGGATGTTTTTTATTAAGTATAGTCGTGACTACCACTAAATGTGGACATTTTAGTTCCTAGCACATACCCTCTCAGAGCTCCATTGCCATTCCCACTCCAACATGAAAACTGACCATCCTCTTCATTGCCAGTTTCTACCTTTCAGCTTATTATCTATCTTTGCACCTAGGCTGTTTACCTACTGTATTTAAAAGATTCTGATAAAGAAATCTTGACAGAAGCCCTTCAGAAATGTAGGTAATCCATACTGAATCATCTCTCACAGCTAGTATGTTTAGGCAAATTACTTCAAAGAGTAAATAGGTTAGTGAGGAGGACTTCCCTTTACATAAGCTACTATTAACTCTTTCTAAACACATCATATTTACCTGTTGTTCATGTTTTCCATTTTTCTAAGCATTTCTACCAGTCTTCCCACTATGGACATTATCCTTACACACCTGTAGCTCACCAGGACCTCAGCTGGAATGCATGTTAAAGTCTGGTGTCACATTCACCTGCTCTTGAATCATGTAAAGCAAAGAGTTGCATATCAATATTAATTATTCAGGCATTTCACCTCTAAATTATTTTATAACTCTTATAACTGTTATCCACTTTTGACTGTGTGTTAGTGTTAATTTAGTGCTCTATAACTTTTTAAGCCAGTTCTTTTTCGGACTGATCTTCCGATGAGCCTCTCACAAAGCAAAGCTGGGAATCTCCCTAGCTCCCTCTACTCTAAAAAGATTTATTTACTTGTTCTGCCATAGCTCTGTCTTATCTAAGTGATCCTTTGATATCTGTATCATCAATGGGCCCTACAAGCTGTCTGGCAGCTTTCCTGTTCCTGATGCATTTGAAAAAAAGATTTTTTTACTTATGTTAGTTGTTCCTTAAACTCTTTTTTTGACAGTTAAGTTATAGTTATACCTTTAATCTGCCAGAGTTTATGATCCTTTTCATTATCTTCATTTGGATAGCACTTCAGCCTTTTGAGGGATTACCTTTGGCATGGGATCAATTTTCTCTTCCTGCAGTATAAGACTTGGTTTCCTTTTGTTCTAAACCTTTTCTTAGTAGGCAGTAACCTTAACTATGCTTTCAATATGAGTCTGTTTGAAGCTTCTATGCAGCCAGAAAAAAAAAAAATTAAAAAGCTCTGGTGTTTTGGAAGCCACACTAACATGCAGATTTAACCTAACTCCTAACTTACACTGCCTAAAGTTTAGCATCATTCACTTTTCCTTAAATATAGGAAGAACAACTGATCAAATCCTTCAAAAGAAAAACTATAACAAAATGAAAGACTTGGTTCTTTACCAAATATTTATTAATACTGCATTAATTAATAAATTTATAAGTATTACAGTAGAATGCATCCATAAGAATAAACACCTGAGTATCAGATTTCAGACATGGTAGACACACTGTGTAAATTGGGTCTGCTCAACTTTTGCTGTGTCCTTCTGAAGCCACAAAGCAGGTGTGATCCTTTTTCCTATCCCATAGATGAGGACAAGCCAAAGATCCTGCAAATTAAACGCACTTCTTGAAAGAATAAGATTTGACTCTGAGCTAGTAAAGGCAGCGAATTACCCACTAGAGTAAAGTATTACAATATGGTAACTAGGATTGCATTATGCTTCAGACTTTCAGCAGCAGATTCACTCAAGAAGTGAGTCAGTCACGATCTTTAACTTTCTTGGGTTTGGAGATGTTAATCAATGATTTTTTTTTTTCCAGCAGCTCTGAGACGTTATAACCACAGGTCACTGAAAATTTTACTATCCTACTAACTCCAGAGAAGGGAAATTCCTCCTAGGTGTACACCTGCAAACATAGAGCACCCCTGAGGCAGCTCCCATAAAACCAGACCTCCTTTTTGGTTTTCAGAGCAAAGAACATTTTCGTTCCAATGATCTATGAAACCGAGAAATTCTACTTCCTTGTCCTTGAACACTGATTTAAGAACAACTCAAATTTTATGACCATGGCAAAATGCCAGCTAACATCTCAAGGCCTTACAGACTATAACACAAAGGCCTGCACTAAAAATCTTTCCAGAAAATATTTTTTCAGCTAATTTGAAAAAAATGAGAAGTGTTATTCTTTGGCATTCTTCTAATGCTTGAAAAGGCAGTGTACATTTCTTAAGGCAGGTGCTATCTTTTATAGACATCTTTTATATTTGCCTGGAGTCAAGTTATTCTGACACAGTAGCAAGCTGCTGATGGGCATCTGCCATCACTGAAAACAGTTACTATAGTCCTGGAGCAAGATGCCAGTACTCTAGCTCTCCTGAATGGTACCAAGGTAAGGCAGAGTGAGAGGAACAAGGAGAAGTACTATACTTTACAATAGTTCAGGAGAAAAAAAAACCCTACATGACTGAGCTCAGTTTTGCTGAAACAGAGGATTCACTACTTGGAAGTCATCCAGCCTCTGCAGATGTCACCCATGATTAATGCAGCATCTACTATTGGTTTTTTTGAACCCTGCAACACCTCCCACTGTTTCAGTTAAAGTTACAGGCTCACAGTCCTGCAGATGACTGTGGCATGAAGACATCTGCAATGAGACCAGAGTAACTCTCATCTTTTAACATGCAGTCATATAGAAGAATGCAAGACTTGACACAGTGCTAGTAAAGTGGTAGATATCCACAGATCCACTCTACTTTTCCCACTGCACTCTGGATGGCACTTCCTAGCTGACTAGGAAGCAGACTTTAAACAAAACTGCAGAGGAGTGTGGGACAGGAGCACCAGTCAAGTAGAACAGGATACTTGCACAGATCAGTGAGCACACAAATCTCCTATCTCACTTCCCACTCCTTAATATGAGAGATACCAAAGCAGTGTTGACCTGAAACCTGGTGGCCTTCTTAGTGCTAGGAGGGGCAGGGGTGTCAGGTAGAGGTCCTGGGAAAGCCAAGGACTGTCTAAATGACCTTTTAGTCATGCCCTGAAGACCATATCCTGCTCTCTAAGCAAGTCACATGAATTTGCCTTAAGGATGAGGCTGCAGCAAAGGCATCTGAGGACTCTCTTGAAAGTTAACTGGTCTCTTGCTTCTCACATGCTTCTCAGCTTTTTTGCAATTTCAGTGATGGTGAAATACCAGGAATGCAGGTTATATAGGTGACTCTTCTGCCTGGGATCATTATTTCGTAAATGAAACTGATTCACTCTGTCCAAAAAAAAAACCAAAAGACAAACTCTGAATTACACCAAGCTGACCACTTCGCAGAAGGAGAGAAAGTACAAATTCATGTAACACACAGAGCATAAAAGAAAAGAACACATGGAAATTCTGACCAGTTTGCAACATTATTTATAAGAAACTATATGTGCAAGAAATAAGTTGCCTTCTTTTAACAGAACTCAGCAATTCACAGTTTGGGAGTGTGAATATGGTACTAGCTTCACCAAAGTTTGTGTGCTTTTGCCAGGATTATCAATTTGAAAATAAACTATATAATTTTGTGTGCTACAAAGTATATTTTAAGTGTTAATGAAAGTCAGACGAAACTCCAGGGTGCACAAAAATACAAATGCATGTAAGCAGTCAATGAGCAGCACGGTCAACAAATCAAAAGGGCAGCACAACAGATTCTGTGGAGCTTTAGAAGTTTTCATGCACTTGCTCCAGCTTTTTTCCAAAATATGCACATTTCTTGCAGGATGATTTACTAAACAAGTGTCAAAATTTGAAGCTCACTTGACCCTTATGCCCAAATAAATATCCTCAAACCACAATTTTAAAGTCTGCTTAATATCATGACACACTTTTGAGAGGTTACGTAGATTCATTTTGTTTATTTTAAAGAAATTGGAGGAAAGAAAATGGTATTTTCAATCAGTAGCATAGCCTGGAATTTCCACGTTTAAGTCAATATATCAAAGATCCACCTGCGTTAACTTCCTCCTGCCTTTGATGTTTTTTATTTCTCACACAAGCCTCTTCTTAGTTAAAAGAAAGCTAGTTACAAAAGATTCTAGAATATCTTTTATCATAGACCAGAACAAGAAAGTCAAAAGCAGAGCACTGTTTTCTGAACCGCCTGCAAGCTCATGAAAAATCCTCACTTAGAAGAAATGAAACACGGAGGTGCTTAACCAAAACAGGCTGAGCGTCTATTGAAAAACCACAAGAAAAATTCCCCTCTTATGTGGGAAGATTATTCAGAAGGGCCAAATATTCACGGACTGTTGTGAATTTTTTTACAAATATCAAAGAGGAACATGCTCTATTAAAAAAAATAAATCAAGGTGATTCAGTAAGAAGAAAAAGTTTGCCAGATGTTATTTTGCAAAACTTGGTCACGTATTGAACTTGTAAGTAGTATTTTGCTATGCATGCAAACATTTCACAAGAAAAACAATAGCATAACAGCTTTATATGAGAAGTATTTTTGTTATTGATGATATTTCAAAGTATATATTTTTTGTCCCAGAACACACACTTTGTTCATAACTTTAGATTGCAGCGGATAAGTTGATGTATCAGCAAACAGTTAGCCTCATCAAAAAAGTTTTCATTTGATCCACTAGCATTTTAAAACAGAAACAGTATTCCCAACTATATGCAACTGACTCTTGCAGTCAAAACTACTCCTTGTTTTCTCAGATCCTGGTTAAGCAGAGTAAATTGCTAAGTACTACGCACCATTTTGCCTATGTAGACATGTAACAGAATCAATAGGTAGAGAAAGGAAAATGCAGGGGTTTGAGTTTTCTTCATCCCACAATATTGTGTAGAAGTAGCATACCTGACATAAAGATTACCCTGTACAGAGGATGTGAGTGACTTATGTGTTTGTGTGGGTTTTTTTTTTTTTTTTTCACAATGAGTGCTGTTGTGTCTGCGGTTTTTGGGAAGAGCATGACCATAAAGTTCTCCAAGGCCACCTTGTTAGCTTTGCAGAACTCTTCTTTACTGGGACAGCTATGAAGAAGCTGGTGAACTCTTGAAATCTGTGTTCAGTTGTGGGCCCCTCACCACAAGGAGGATGTTGAGGCTCTGGAGCAAGTCCAGAGAAAAGCAACGAAGCTGGGGAAGGGGCTGGAGAACAGGCCTTCTGAGGAACGTCTGAGAGAGCTGGGGGTGTTTAGGCTGCAGAAAAGGAGGCTGAGGGGGAGATCTCATTGCTCCGTACAACTACCTGAAAGGAGGTTGTGGAGAGGAGGGAGCTGGGCTCTTCTCCCAAGTGCCAGGGGACAGGACAAGAGGGAATGGCCTCAAGCTCCACCAGGGGAGATTTAGGCTGGACATTAGGAAAAAATTCTTCACAGCAAGGGTCATTGGGCAGTGGCAGAAGTTGCCCTGGGAGAGGGTTGACTTGCCTTCCCTGTAGGTGTTTAAGTGACAAGTGGACGAGGTGCTGAGGGACATGGTTTAGTGTTTGATAGGAATGGTTGGACTCAATGATCTGGTGGGTCTCTTCCAACCTGGTGATTCTATGATTCTATGATTCTGTCTGCAGTACTTGGATAACCTGCGTGGACACCACTAAGACTTCACACAGTCTGCTGTACACCACTGCAATAAAAATTATGTCATTTTCTCTGGATTGAAAGTCTAACCTTCTGTAGGTTTTGAATCAGTCCCACAACAAAAGAAATTAGCTAGATATTTTCCACCAATGCTAACACCAATGCCACTCTTCTGATATCAACCAAAGCACAAGCCATTGTTCAGGCAGGCATTCAGCTTTTTGTGTTGCCACATCAATTAGATCTGCTGCTTGTGTCCTCCAGGCTCCAGTTTCAGCTTCAGAGCTAGTTCTCTTTTGTCCCATATAAGGATCTATCTCCTTTTTTGATATTTGTTGTAACCCCCTCCTTCTCATCTTGGCACAGTTGCCTGCTCTTTGACTGATTTTCCCAAATAAGAGGAAAATGGATGTATTGTACTGTTTTCTTAATACAAATTGCCCAATAGACTGGCTTTGAGCAAAGGCCTATCTTCCCTCCCCCACAAGCACCAGCAATATATGTACACAGCTGCTCTTGAAATTAACACTTAAGTGAAATTAAGCTGACAACCAAAGGGGCAACCTTGGGAAATACTTAGATGGATAGCTTAATTTTGATCTTTTCTGGGTTTTGACTTCTCATTAATAACTTTTACTTATTTGTGTATTTAAAACTGTTATAAAATAAGACAATCAAACCAAAGATGACTGATAGGAAAGAAGAGGAGGAGGAAATTACAGGGAGATAAAGAGAAAAGTAATGAAGGAAGTAAAAAAAACTAATCAGAAAAAAAACCTAAGCAGAAACTACAAAGCTTTCCCCCTAAAAGAAGATGTTCTAAGATGTGAAGTTCCCATACATTTTTTTTAACAAAAAATGTCCTCTAACTTTGTCATTCTTGTGACTATTATTTGCCTGATTGCATTACTACATACCTGTGCAACACCAGCAAAAGATTAGCTGCGGTAGGGTAGCTAATTCAGTTCTCAGTAGAGCAAAGGGCAGGACAATTTTAGGCAATTCAGCTGCAAAACAATATCACTTACTGAATACTTAGACTGCAAGTGTGGCAAAATGACACTAATTTCTGCTTTTTCCCACCACCATTTTGGAGCAAACCTAGGCTCCAACATACTGCATATGTGATGGGTCCTGTCCTTCTTGTGGAATACTTTGTGCAAGATCTTTAGCTACTGTCTCATGTACCTGGGACAAAAATACAAACTCCAGTATTTGTGCTGCTGCTTCTAGGGAGAATGCTAGGGTGCTAGAGCAAGCAGGGGCTACCAAGGGGATGCTGCTTCTGGCAGATCCTCCCTTTCCAGGGGCAGACACCCCCGCCTCCTCAAATAATCTGCCATGACTCAGGGCCACCTGTAGTCAGGACCTTGTTGTTGTCCCAGCCCCACCACCCAACCACTCCAAAAGAAGCAGAAAGTATGTTGTAGCATAGTGTTTTTAAATGATTTTTGCAGTGAGAAAGCTCTTCATAGGCCCTTATTCTACTAGTCAGGATCAGCACACAATACAGCTCTAAGGGCTGTTTTTCTTCATCTTTGGTCTACCAAATTTAAGAAATAACAGGGCTGAAACGTGGCATGTGGACACCAACTTAGCAGCTGAACAAACTTTACAACCATAAATTATGAAAACACACAAAGAGAAAGGTCAGGCAGAAGTGCTTCCTCATTATGGCCAAGTGACAGATTCTCACTCCCAACACAAACACTGTGCATATGAGCTGCACCAGCCAGGTAGTTAAAGAAATGCAGCTGGAAAGGAAAGAGGATGTGGTTACTGCTTGGGGGAGGCTTGGGATTCAAATAAGAACTTCTTCTCTTTTTTAATTTTTCCTTTTCTTTTTTAGTGTTTCCTTCAAAGCTTTTTCTAGTCCATAAAATCTGTCCTCTAAAGCAGGTCCTGTGCACTGCTATCTCTTCTGTTAGGAACTGCTACCTTTGAAATTCACCTTACACATATTGATAGTAATGATACTGCTAAAACAAATTTGACATTAATAGTTCAACCTCCAAAAAGTTAGACTGGCACAAGCGTGTCACTCACAGAAAAGCACTTCATTTTTTCGCAGGTATTTTTTAGTTCCTTTTGGGTAGGAAGTGAGAAGGCTGTTTATTTTTCATGTTGCAGTGAAATACTCAAAGCAGTCTTCTGTTTCTTTTTTCATATCCTCTCAAACAAATTGTGAACATTGTAATTGAATTATAACCACAAGTCATACCACACATTAATCTTGATGTCACTCCTTGTCTTATTACACCACTTTCACACTCTGTAATGGACAGGGCACAAATAAAAACTGTCCAAACCAAAGGATTCTTCCATTTATTTCTTCAGAATGATAATGTATTTATGCCTGTACAATAAACTTCCACAAGGCAGCGGGTTGGACTAATGTGTTCAGAATAGGACAAAGGAAGATGGTCTGCATGAATTGAGGTAGATAGACTGACTATGCGTAATGCACCCTCCAGAGACTACTGTCAACAAATAAACAGAGGAAGAGCACAAGAAGGAAGGATAGTCAGTCCACCCACACAAAGGGAGACAGGTAGCAGACTTGTGGGATATGTGAGTTAATGGTAGTGATGTAATTAAAACTCTCTGAAATTCACATTCCCGCTGCTGGATGTCCACCACAGAAACTGTCTGCTCTAACACAATTATCTCACCTGCCCTCACAGTGCCTGTGCACTGCCACCATGCTCTGACAGACAGGCACAAAAAGCCCTGGAGTAAGGTCCCTTCCATGCCCCTATGCTGTATAGAGGGCCCATGGGACTACTTCTCCACAGGACAACTCCTGCCTCCACCAAAGTACTGCTGTGAATCACCAGGCTGTGTGACAATGTCTGTGGTGACTAAAAAGGTAACAAACACTCCCCTGTTACTGCCTGTTGTGTATACATAGGGTTTATTTTGGATTTCATGAGGAAGTGAAGCTGCTTTTCCTTAATCTCACTTATTAATTAACAAACTGTGGTGCAGACAGTCCTGCTAAGGAACATGCTGCAGAAGAAGGAGCCAGACCGCCTGACTCTGCCAGCTTATCTGGTTTCCTCATCCATCAGGAAAGGGCAAAAAATGGCAGCCGCAGATACGTGAGTAAATCAAGTATGTGAATGACTGTTCTTTGGCACAGAGAGCATCTGGCACAGAGTAGCCTGGATCCAGAAGAGGATGACTAGGTGCAAAGTGCCTTCTGGATGAGGGCTCTGGCCTATGTTAGCTTCCAAATAAGTGCCTGGCAATTGCCTAGGAGAGCACTGTCTGGCAAGGGCTGAAACTACAAGTGAGAATGTTTTAACAGTTTAAAAGTACAGATAGTTGGATTCCAGTGCCTGGGAACATTCCTTACACTGTACAGCTCACAAATAGAGACACAGCAAGTGTGCATAGTTATGTATTGCCCTCACCTCCATGTGAGCATGGTTTGGCAGCTAGGGAAAAAACAAGCTTAGAGAATTGGGCTACAGTCTGCAAGGTACAGGGCATCATAGCTGAATCACAGCCTTCAAAGCTGATTCATTGCTGACCTTAATTACACACCTTTTATTTTAATCTCCCTCCCCTGGAAACTAAAACATTTCTTCCCCCCTCCCCCCCCAATAACTGAAAGACATTATGATCACAGATCTCCTTTTGTTCTGTTTCAATGGGAAGTAGCAACAAATTAATTTTTACTTCAGTGACACCAGGATGTAAGCTAGACTTCATATTGAAAAGTATGCAGGTATTTCTGGAAGAGGCCTGAAATATAACATACAAGAAGTATGGGTATCTTGATGAACAGTGCAAAAAGAAGAAAAAAAATTGTGATCATTATAAATTATTTACTGTTAGCCATAAAGAACACTATATATCAAAGCAAATATTTTCAATATAGATCACAATAAAATAAAGCAAGCTACATTTTCAGCAACTCTATGAATTTCAATGCAGATACCTTCAATAAATGTAAGTCAACATCAGTCCAGTGACTTTCATGCAACTGCAGTTTATACCACTGAGAAATAACATTTTCTGGATCAAAAATCAAAAGATAAAATAGTTGAAAAAGCCTTGCAAGGTTCCAAGAGAAATACCAATATTAAGCAGGCATTTATTCCCAGAAATCATTTGTTCTACGCACTTGATACAGCTACAAAATTACCTATGTTTATCATTTGAGGCACATGGCATTTTCTGCCAGTATTTAAAACTTGCCTCTTGAGATCATGAGAAGAATCTCATCCTTCTTCCCTGTTTTGACTTAAAAGAAATGTCAACCAGAATAGAATGGTCATGTTAACAAGGAAATTCAATCCCTGTCAATATGGGCCTGAAACACAGCATATCACTGGGACATACTCAGCCTGGGTCCCAGCCCTGCTGCTGAAAAACTGATGAAGTCCTTAATGCACAGATGCCATCTCTGCTTGGTGATAATGACCAGGAGAGGTGGTTTGCAGAGGTTAAATTCACACAGAGGCAGATCTGACACTGGCTTTGTAGCCCTGAGCAAGTTACTTCACCTCATTGTCAGAGTTTCTCCTGCAGCAATATTATTGGTTTCTAGGATGAGAGGATTTAGTGACTGCGGCTTATAAAGCCACTTCAAGACAGTTAACGGTAAACAATCAAAATTGAGACAAGCCCCTAGAAAAGCACCTAGGAAAGAAGTGATCACAGTAAACAGCACTCTTCAAAATGTGTCACAGCAGCAGGTTTGCTTCTCAATGACAAGGACTTTGTACCACAGGTCTTCTCTCACTTTTTCCAGTGCCATCAGAACAAAAAGGTAGGAGAGGCACCAGAGGCTTTGGGAATGGCATCCACTGTGTGTTGCTTCCCAAGGGTAGGGCAAGCAGAGTGAAATGCCAAGCTGCATGATGAGGGAAGCAGCAGGCTGTCATAGCAGCCAGAGCAGGACCACCTACAGAAGAGAGGAGCGTGTGCTCCCAGTCATACTGTTAGGCATACCACCTGCCCTGTGGTCCTTTCACTATTAAGGGAAAGATCCCATAGTACCCACCCACAGAGAAAGATGTCGTCTCAACATGTTACCCTGCAGACCTCTAAAACCTCTCAACAAGTACTCTACACCAACCAACTAGTTTGCATCTATCAAAAGTCACCATGATGCAGAAGAAAGTGAGTTAAGATACAACATGAAGAAACAAAAAAGGCAGTTGAAAACGCTCTGACTGCAATATAAGATCGGTATTTTAACTGATGAAAAAGACAGCATCCAGATAATTTTTTTAAAAAAAATGCAAACATCCAGAATTCATTCACGTGCACAATATGTATCCACAAACCCTTTGTATTATACCACAGAAAGAACTGGTCTGTCTTAACATCACACCTGCCATGAAGATCTCATTGCCCAGACAACTGCACATGGACTGCAGAGGAGGTGTTTGCAGCGTCCACCCTGTTAATGAATACAATTACCAGACGAAACAGCTGCCAGGAGCTGGACAATAGACAAGACAACTGCCAGAAGCTGACCATCCCTGAACAAGTGCAGGACTTATATCAAATACTTACACATTTCATCTACAAGGTCAAATGTGTATTAACATATACCAAAGGCACTGCATGTCCTGAAAGAAAATGATCTTCATACCAGGCCAGGTTTGTACCAGCTATGTTTTGAAAATGTCATTAGGATAACCTCTACAGTCTAGTGGGAGACCAAATCAAAGTATTACTTGAACTGCCTTCTACAAGGGATTATAATAAGTGACTTTGCAAAAGATACTTATCAAAATCAGAGATTTGTGTAAATATTTCCTAGATTCAGATTTCTCAGACCAGGGAAATAGGTGCAGGGAAAAATCTACAGAGGAGGACAAATCTTAGCTTGTTGATTTTTGCAGCACAGCATGCTCTATTGAAACAAAACCTATATGAGGAAAATAAATGCAGCTGTCTATCAGTTACCTAAAGTCAAGCATGATATCTACGTATGTTATGAAGAAAACGAAAAAAAAAAACAAAACCCATAGTGTACTGAAATTATCTCTGTATTTATTTGGTCTTGTTCTGCTCATTTATGAAAAAAAAAAAACCCTGCTTTTTCTATCCTTCAGACAAGGTCTCTGTCCCTATATTTTTATTTGGATGTGTATGTCAAAGTGTTCCTTGACTCACTTAACAGCTCTGCACAGTTATTCAATTGCAATTAGATTCTTATTATTGTTTGGTATGTTCTGAGTGATTTTGTTGCCTTCACTCCAGTGTTTGCATCTGGAATAGCAAAAAAATATACAAGGAAAATATGGAAGAGATAAATTGTTGACCTGACGTTGTGTTTGTCTTAAATTTTTGGGGTTGTTTGAAAACAATTTAGTTGTGCTCAACGCACATCACACAAACAAAATCTATCAATTTATACTAAATCCTTTAGGTTCTGCAGAAATTGTATCCAGTAAGTTATATATATGGTTTGGATTTTCATTCTCCATGTCTCAAACAATGTTTTTGAGCATATCTGAGTTCAGATGCTCCTCCAGCTTTGGATGGGACTGTTGTATGTGCCTGATTTTTAAAGAGCAAGTGTGTGTGAACAGTGGTGTTAATAAGAAAAAACACAAAATCTGTTCCCAGTAGGTTAAATCTAAGTTCTATTCAGAGACTATGAAATGTCCCATGCTACAGTTTTTAAAACTATCTGTTACAAAACAAAATCTGCAGTGCAATACTGTCAGCCTGCATCTACAATCCTCTTTGGTTCTGATCTCTGGGTATGGTAGATCTATGCAGGAAGGCCACTTCTGGAAGCATTGCATCTTTTCTATTCTCTCCTCCACAGCATCCACATTCAAGAAAGTACTGCTTTGAATATCCTGCCCTTCTGATTTATTCACACAAACTACTAAATACACGCCAAAGACTGCCTTTATTATAGCTGTGGACACATAAGCCAAAAGAAGTGATTTTTTACAGAACAGAGAGATATGAGAAAGTTTACATAGTCCCAATATACCCACAGCCATTTTCAGCTTGAAAAAAAATAGAAAAAAAAAAAAGAAAAAAATCCCCTGGCCAAATCCACTTCACCACTCCACAAGGTAGTGTCTAGCACAACTTTCTATCTGATCTCATAAATTATGCCTAGCAGGGAAACTGCTGCAGATACAGCATGGTTCATTGATGTAGTACTACTGGGTTTGCACCAGCACAGGATCCTGGAAAGATTTCACATGTTCCTTTCCTTTCACATTCAGTCAACACTAATAAACATACCACAACTCTCATTTTCACAGATGGACTCCCCAGAAAAAAGAAATGTACCGAAACTGCAGAGATGAGCTCAGCATGAGAAGCACCCCAGTGAGATGCCATCCCACTCAGCGAAACAGTAAAACCAGCGTGTCACTGAATAGATTTATCAAGGCTCTCTACTCTTCTGCTGCTGTCTCTCATCAGGTTTCTAGCAACACCACTTCCTGCTCTTCCCCAGCTACCAAACCAGAAGTTTCTTCATTTTGTGCTTTTCCTTTTGCACAGGAAACCAGCACTTACGCAAGGGCAAAGTTTACAGCTGGGGAAACGTAAGTACTGTTTCCTTAAAAGAGGTACCCCTGGGAAAACTGCTACTCAGACACAGACAGTGTGCCGCACCTCCTCATCTCACACTCAGTCTCCTCGTCAGTGGCACTTGCCCATTACTTTCCATGAACAAGAAGTAGAGAGAGAGAAAGAGAGCAACTCCCGCAGGGTGAAAATGACAAGAAAGCTCTTCAGCTAGCATCAAATGACCAAAGTCCACTTGAACTGAGGAAACTATCTTTATTAACTCCAGCTGAGGGTTGGCTGCTCCCTTTGATTGGGCTACAAGAAATCCTGAGATTCTGATAGGTAGTTTTTCAGGCAAATCTCAAAGGGTCATTAACAATGAAGTTGGAAGTCTATCCGTCTGGTGAAAAAACTGAGAAAAGTCTCAGCACCAGAGCTAATGAAGGAAGGCACATTTTAAAAAAAGTAATTTGCCGGATCAGGCAAGCAAGGACATTGGCAAAGGCAGAAATAGAAATCAGTTAGAGCTGTATCTGTGCTAGGAGATACAAACACTACCTGTTGAAGGCCTCATCCAGGCCTCTGCTTATAGCAAAAGGCCTCTAAAATCTGCAAAATGTTATTGCAGTAGCAGCTGCTGCTGGAGGTCCTTTCCAGAAGGCAAGTCCAGTGTGGCTGGTAGGCATAAATTAACAGGAACCGTCAGCAGCCCCAAGCAATAACAGGTACTTCTTTTCCTTAAGACATTAAAGAAACAATTAATATATTAAGCAAGGCATCATAGTCCAGATCCTGTAGATGTTGTCCAAGGTCAAACACTTCCACCTCTAAGCACCACAAGCTGGTTCTGCTAGCAGGCAATGACTGTTTTGCAACAAGCAACCAACAAAACACTATGCCTGTAGGGAGATACTCTGATCAAAGTCCTTAGATTCTTTTTTGCAAGTCCCTGGCTATCAGTGACACACTGCTACTTTTCACATCACATTCTCTGCTACCTACCCAGGAAGCTGAGGGTCATAGCAAAGCATCCCAGCACCTGAGCATCCCAAGGATGATGGCTCTACCAGTGAAACAACTCCTAGAGAGATCC